>JAMJFZ010004031.1:3760000-4360000 GCA_026225945.1 Cricetomys ansorgei
AGGCAGAGAGACAAGACAAAGTATGCACTACCAATGCTTATGCAATCACGTCTGTTCTTGGTCAAGCTAGGCTTCATGATTTTTCAAGTGCACTAAGAAGAGAATGGGTAATCCTTCCAAAGGCAGGAAGCAGAATATCTGGAAAACACAAATGTAGTTTTCTTAAGGCTTAAAGAAATGAGATTGGGTAATATATTTTTGCTCATCCTCCACGGCCTTTCTCCACTTAATTTACAATGGTCACTGAAATATTTCTCAGAAACCGAAGGTCCTATCCAGCTATGAAATTCATCATAGGGGCCATACCAATTGGGAGAAAGAACAGTCTTTGGAGACTGAGCATTGATACCCTTGTAATTAGAGAGTTCTTATTATCCACGCCTTCTGGACAACAGTCTTTTGAGCTATTTTTTTCAGTGGAAGACCTTGCTATTTAGATCTGTCTACCATCACTTATTTAGACTTATATTATTATTAACCTTTGCTCCAACTCTCCTTTGTATCTTCCTGATGGAAATTTTAGAGAAACTATAGTTCTCGTCATGGTTGTAATACAGGAAAAAGAGCACAGTATTTTAAGTTGGAAGAGATCTGTGTTTGTTATATCTCAGATCACTGATGTCTCTGTCTAGTCTTTTTACTTAAGGTGGCAATTGGCTCTTGGAGAACCCCACTGTTCTTACCTTTCTTATCAATCGTCTCCAGTGGCTTCTCTGAGAAGGTTGGATTATAAAGCGCATTTAAAGTGCTTCATAAAATCAACAGGAGGAAACATGGTATTTGATGCTTTTGTTGTTGTTGCTCCAGAGTGTCTTAGTAATACATATTTCCTGCATGGTATTGATTCCAGAATACGAGAAATAGCTAGAGGTATTATGAAGCTTCAATTTGATGCTTTCCTGCATACTTTCTTGTGAGCAAAGTATTTTATTTTGGAAAGAGACTAGATGCTGAAACGAATGAAAAGATCAAAATCTTCTAACATGTTCATGTGGCACCACTATACTGTGCATATTCAAGGTCTGACTCAATAGAGGAAATTTCTCTTGCCAAGATTCAAGTACTTTTTAACTGCACTAATAATTGTCTCTGGTGGAAATGGCCTTTGTTGTAGCCACTTTGTTACCTGTTAGCAATCACTGTAACAGGCTACCTATCAAGGGCTTATTTTGACATGGAAGAGTTCAAGCTTCTTAGAAGCTCTGTCCATAAGCCTAGGTAGATATAAAACACACTACTTTAAAGATACCACGAAAATTTGATAATTCGCATATACACTGTCAAAATTCCCACCACGTGGAATAAAATCATACAGTCAGGAATAGTAGTAACCACACTTCAATGAATGACATTTTACTTTTACAAAGATGAGATGCCCAACCCAGTTGAAGCTACCGATGCCTTATCCACAGGAAATTTGTAGACCAGGAACACATTTCCCTACATTTCCTGCTTACATCAGAGAGAAAAATCATCTCGTCAACCTCATTCATCACAACTGCTTTTCTGTCGCATGGGGTTTTTATATCCCTATCCTTGGCTGGCTTGTTCTTGTTAGTCACTTAAAGACCCATTAAAATGAAATAAATTTGGAAAGCAGGTCTTAAAATGATTGGTGAAAAACTAGGCTAGGAATACTTCTTCTAACTTAGAGATTCTAAAGTGGAATATGACATGTCATTGGTGAGAAACTTCTTTCTATTCTTTTTGAAATGAAAGAGATTTATAAAACAATTTTGAATAAATTAAATATCTCAAAGAAAAAGAAAACATAGAGGTATTGACAGTTGAAAGGCCTGATTGAGGACCTTGCTTTTTTCTGATACTGTGTGATTCTCAGTTACACTTTAAATTAGAAATTGAGGTCCTCTGTGTGTTTTCCATCAAAATAAGTTTAGTCCTAACTGGAAGGTGTAATAATATAAAAGAAAAAACTGGAGCTATGTTTAGGCTTAGCCATACCATTTGAAATCTATATCATCATCTATAAAGCAAGGACAACAATTACTTTAAGTCAGTCTTATAAATAGCTTTGAGGTTTATATGAGATTGTAGTTTGATTTTAAAAAGAGTATTTGAGCATAAACATGAAAGATAAGGATTATGAGCCAGATCCCTGCTTCAGCCAAGAATGAAGCAATCACACAAGGCTAGAGAGTCCCCTCTCTAAATCTATTCTGACTGACAGTTACATTAGTGAAAATAAAAGATGCGATTATTAGATTTGTAGTTTGTCTGTTTTCTTTTGGAGGCACACCTCAAATGAGCTCTGTCACAAAGTATGACCTTTTGATCCTCTTGTTTCCACCTCCCAGATGCTAGTACATACCATCATGTTCAGTTTTATGTGATGGTGTGAAATGAACTCAGAGCTTTATGCAAGCTGGGCAAGCACTGTGCTGACTGAACTATATTCCTCTCTGTGTTGTCTAGTTTTATGTCAACTTGACATGGGCTAGAGTTATCTGAATGGAGGGAACCTCAGTTGAAAAAACACCTTCATAAGATCCAGCTGCAAGGCATTTTTTAAAGTAGTGAGTGATGCGGGAGGGCCCAGTCCCTTGTGGGTGGTGCCATCCCTGGGCTGGTGGTCCTTGACACTATAAGAAAGCAGGCTGATTGAGCCTTGAGGAGTAATCTGTTATGAAGCACCCCTCCATGGCCTCTGCATCAGCTCCTGCTTTTCCAGGTTCCTGCCTTGCTAGAGTTCCTTCCCTGACTTCCTTCAGTGATGAACTTTTACCTGGAAGTGTAAGTGAAATAAACCCTTTCCTTCCCAAGTTGCATTTGGTCACAGTGTTCATCACAACAATGGTAATTCTAAATAAGAAACTTACCTTTATTTGATTTTTTAAACCACATTGTGAGCCAAGCCCAAGGCTTCACACATAGTAGGCAAGTACTCCACTATTATATTGTGTTTCTAGATTCAAACAATTGATTCTTTAGATCTCAGCAAAAGAGAATTGAAAATTCAAAACTTTACTTTGTAACTCTGCTTACATTCTAGGCAAAATGTCAGACCCAGACAGTGAGAAGAAATTTAACAGGAGTAAAAATCTACAGCCTAGACTTGGAATTAAAAATATGTGAACACAAAAGGCAGTCAGCAAGCAGGTCATGTAAAATAAATCTGGGGCAGTAGTCGACCACTTGGTTATAAGACTATTATAGAACATGTGAAGCCCTTTCTCAGAGACAGTCGTCAGGTCCTGTTGGTCCAATTTGTGGAATATAATAGACACATTGAAACAGTTACTTTGCTCAATTTGGCATCCGTTCCCCACTTAATTCAAAAGAGACATTTACAATCTGTAACATGACCAGTGGATACTAGGGTGTCAGAGAACTTTGATCTACTGAAAATGTTGTAGGAACACAGACAAGCTAACGTGAAGACTCAGAGTAGTGGATTAAAACCTTAAGAGCTGTCTTCAGATATCTAAAGGACTGTCAAGTGATGTTATGGGGATTAGTTTTATTCTGTGTTATTCTAGGGAGCAAAGACGGCATATTGTAGGCTCAAAGAAACAATCTTGTAATAACACCTCAATCTCTAAGAAGGACTGTGCAGTAAGAAAGCATGATCTGCATTGGAGACCGGCTGAAAGCTACTGGGTGATCCATTCAACACACTTTTGCTTTGACTGGTCTCTAAGGTCTGTAACAACTCTCAAGGTTTATGATAGCATTAGAAAATTGTATTTATTTTTAAGTATATTACATGCTTAAATGTTGATGTTCACTTCTCTTATTTCATAGATATCCATAGACAGTTTGCAGTGGAAGTATAATTTTTCTGCCCACAGGACATTTTGAAGAAGGTAGTCAACCCTTAAAAATCACTGCTTTACCACCTTACAGGTTTCTTTACTTCACAGAAGTAATTTATTGCACAGAATTATGATATATAATATGTCTGGATTATTAAGCATGAAAAAGCCATGTTTCTGCACTATTATGGGTGAGCTTTCTACCTTATAAAGCTTAACGTTCATGGTTACAGTTACTATGGTAACCACAACTCAATTCTTTGGTCTATAAATTACTTTTTATTCCTATATGTTAAGTTAGCTTCTTTATGTCTGTATAATATCTAACTATTCAAAATCACAACTACAGTCTTTTCTGTAAAGATAATAAATCAAACAGATTGAAAATGTATCCCTTAGTGGTTCTAAAAACAACAATTTGAAGTAGTCAGTATAAGTAAAAATAGAAGAATTAGGATCTTATGAGAGGGGCAAAGAGCCATAGTAGATTATAACATGCATTGTAGAAAAAGATGAAGAGACAATAAATCAGAAACACTATGTTGTAGGTCTATTATATTTGCTGGGACGCTCTATGAGCTGGAGGTAAAGTGAAACTATGCAATGACTCATATTTCTATATCTGTGATAAATACGGCAGTATTCTTCTGATTTTAAATAAAATTTCAGAATTCTTCATAAAACACTGTTGTAGATAGTCATTATTAGTGGAATTCAATTCTTTCTTATTCTAATTTATTCAAGGAATTCTTTATCAGTGGAGAAAAAGCAATAATTTGCACACAGTGCACTGATGAGCTTCCCTTGTTGCTAGGGAAACATTTAAGGGATTGTTTCTACTGTTTACTAGGCTTGAAGGCACAATGATTCTATCGTCACTGATAGCACAGAGGAATACAACTGTGTTTTATTGAAAAGATTGGGAATCATAAAACTCAAAAGGATCTACTTTTGGTATTTGGTTAAAGAATTTAACTTCACTGAGTCCTACTTTCTCTACTTGTAAACATACATAATAATGTCTATAAATAATCACTAAGAGAAAGCTCTTAGGGCCTTTCATGGCATGTGCCCTAGGCAGGCCAAGTGGGGAGAGAAGATGGGAACACACGCTACACTGGCTCAATGCTGATGATTAATGGGGTCTAGGCGATTGTAGTCAGGTAATCTTCATACTCAAATGCTCTTTGTAGTTTAATTGTACAACCAAAGGGAATGGGAAACTTAGATCATGTTCAGCTAGTAATCAAATTTGGATTATTATAATTTGTTTCATTTCCTCGGCTGGATTGAAATTTCCCTGAGGGCAGAGATAACATTTAGTTTGACTTCATGTCTCCAAAAAAAAAAAAAAAAACCTTGCATTTGTAAGATTAGAAAAAGTTTTAAATGGCTTTAGCTTAAATGCCTTAAGAACTGTAGGTAAAAATAGAAGTTATTTCTATTGACTGGAAGCTGTACATGATGAATGTAATTTAGGTCCATAATTATGAAATACCAGTGCTGAACTGGATAGCCCTGATGGAAGGGTGGCTGGAACCCAGCTCCGCAGATTAAGAGACCAGTGCTATTTGTTCCGTATTATCTGCCAATATTCAAAATCACCAAACGTTGTGAAAATAATATGCTATCTCATAATTCTTTTCCTGATATGATTGCTATATCTCTTCAATACCACATCTGCTTGTAAATATATCTGTTCTTAAATTTTGATGGATAGCAGGTTATAATAGACATAATGATAAATAGCAACAATAATAAGTATAATAATAAAAAGACACGGGAAGTGTATACTGTCAGATTGGAAATGATGGAACAGTGACTGTGCGATGATCTCTAACATGCTGATTAGGAGAAATTCAAGTGAAACTTATTGACGATTCAGGAACGCTGGCGCTTATGAAAGTTTTTTTCTGAAGCGCAAGGCGCACTACTGTGATGGGAAAGAGAGATATTTCCCTGGAAAGCTTTTCTATTGCAAATGTTTGAAGGAATTTGTAATTTCTGAAGACTATGTTCAGGCACTAGGAGGAGATTTCTTAATGTAGCAGCATTTCGCTGCACAGGGCTCAACAGGGGCCGGGAAAGCAGAAAGCAGCGTGAAGAAGGCAGAGCTCTTCGGGTCTCGGACAGGACACTGCAGCGTGAAAGCAGTGTTGTGTATGCTGCCTTAGTTTATGCCTCACTTCATACCAGTGGGTCGTACTGGAGAGTCTCCCTATGTATCAAAGAACTCTTTGATATTTGTCCATAATAATCTAAACTAACATTGATTTTTGACTTTTTAAATACCATCATAATACTTAAACAAACCATTCAAGTTTCTAGCCAGGAAGACAAAACCTTTTTAAGAACTGGCATCATTAGCCAGGTGGTGGTGGTGCGTGCCTTTAATCCCAGCACTCAGGAGGCAGAGGCAGGAGTATCTCTATGACTCTGAGGCCAGCCTGGTCTATGGAGTGAGTTCCAGGACAGCCAGAGTTACAAAAGAGAAACCTGTCTCAAAAAACCTGCAAAGAATTGGTATCATTTATTTTTTGTGCATTTTTGAATATTCACACTCTGGTAGAAACTTAAGAGTTTATTTGGCTAAACTCCTCAAGGATATTTAATGCCCATAACCATATGCAGGTATCTATTTAATTTTTTCAGTGATGTAATTATTTGATTTAATATTCAATGTTTAAGTATATACTATTTATTATGTGTATATTTCATTTTCCAGTTTAAGATATATATGAATTTGTTATAAATAGACACATATTTTGAAAGTTCCAGGGCAAAAATTCAAAAGTATCTCTAACTATAATAAGTGACGATCCTTAACAATAAAACCATTTCAGGTAAAATCCAGTTGATCAACAAAGTGTGTTTTCCTGTATTTTCATTCTTTGTGTAGATGGTCTCTTATAGCATTTATCTAATTTTACATACCATGATTTCAATTATACTTCCAATGGTCAAGATGCATGTTTTGAGATGCTGAAACATGTGGAGCACCTACTATCCAAAAAGTAGTTGCCAATAGACAATAGCCTTGAAGAGGACACACTGGATGACATCATGAGCTCAGTGGAGGAGAATGAATGAGAACAAAGTGCAATGACAGATATAAGAAGACACTACGATGAAGCCTATTACTTCCTATGCTATTCTCAGAAAATCAATACAAAACAAGAAAATGGTAACTAAAGTGGTGAGCATTATTTTGACTATTACAGCATATCCTGATTAAATACAACCATAATATATCAGACAACACTATTAACAAAACTACTCTGTTCCTTTCAACTCATCCCGCCATCCACTTAGGAGTGCTTTTCCAAGAGTGAGACTTACGTCTAGCTGTTTGGGAATTATAAGAGACCCTGTAAATCTGAAAGCCATATTGAAGTTTGTTCCTCTGTTTTATTGATCTTTTTAAAAACTTTCTCAGTCAGGGAGCTATTAAATCTCAGAAGCAATGCCCCTCCTAGTCCTCTGAATCAATTAAGACTGCAGTTGTGAGAGAAACACAGGAAACTCCTTAAAAAGAAAGACAAGAAAAGAAAAAAAGGAGAGAATGGCAAAGCTAGAAAACAAATCAAATCCCAACTTTTGGTGCAAATGAGAACAGACCCAATGATGAGGAGCAGGAGGGAGGGCAGAAGGGAGGGAGAGAGAGAGAGAGGGAGAGAGAGAGAGAGAGGGAAATTATATGGATACTTGGAGTCAGAGCGGTGTCTGTCATCTGGTATCATTTCCAAAGTTGCTTTGTTTAGCTTTAAAACTCATTTGCCTTTTCACTTAGAAGTAAAGTCTGAACAGGAGCTAGAACAGTGATTTCTTCTCGGTCTGTCTCAGCCTTCCCATGCCCAGACTCTGACCGTCCTGCCCTTCTCCAGTCAGCACTCCTCGCAGCAGTGTTTCGGGCTTCCTGTTCTCCAATTGCTATCCACCTGTTTCCGTTCAAGCTTGGAGCCCTTTGTCTCATTTAAATATCACGTTCCTTTTTCTAAACACTTCAGACCCAATTTTAGCCTCATATACGTGCATAGCATTTCCAAAGATTTCTGTATCAAAGGAGAGCATCATTATCTACTTTGAAAAATAGATTTTTTTAAAGATTATAATTACATCATTTCCCCTTTCCTTTCCTCCCTCCAGGGCTTCTCATGTACCCCCACCTTGCTCTCTTTTAAATTCATGGCCTTTCTTTAAACACACACACACACACACACACACACACACACACACACACACACTACATTATGTATACACACATACACACATTATATATGTACATACATATATGTATGTATGCATGCATGTATGCGTGTATATCTCCTGTTTGGTCCATATAATGCTACTTGTACATCTTTTTTCAGGGTTGACATTGGCATTGAATAACCAGTTGGTGTGCTTATTCCCTCCAGCAACATGTGTTAGTTGCCTGTAGTTCTTTGTGGGAGGTTGAAGCCTCCTGGATTTTAGTTTGTCTACCGGTGCCGCCTTCTGCCCAGCTCGTGTGTAGGCAGTTATGTTGTGGAGACTTCCTGGGCATAGTTTCTGACATTTCTAGGAGAGCCAGTTTTACAGCCAATTTCCTTTTGCTCTGGCTCTTATGATCTTTCCACCCCCCCCCACCCCCGTCTTCAATATTTCCTGAGCCTTAAATTCAGGAGCTGTGTTTTAGATGTATCAGTTGAGATTGAGCTCCCTTCGTTCTTTTTAAAGAATGTGACTCAGCACCTCTCAGACTGTCATACAGTTATTACTTTGGTAGGATAATAGTAAGAAAGGGTTGAATGGAATGCTAAGTTCACCTTTTTATATTATATTTCATAATTTAGCTACAAGAGTATTTTTACTGTGATTTAACTTCATTACAATTACCTCACTGCATTTCTTCTGAGATTTTTTTTTTTAATTCAGATTTGTGATGTAACAAAACTAGTCAGTAGTTGAAGGTAGTTCAACAGTCCTACATAGTGTTTCCCCAGGAATCTGAAATAATATTTTATCAAGACCTAGTCCTCAAATTCATCTTTTTGTTTATGAAACAAAGGACTCAATAGAACGTCATGAATAAACAGTCTATTCTATGTTTACTGTGATGGAAGTGATAATTTGTTCCCCAGAGGAAACTTACTGTGTGCAAAACACTTCCAAGTTACAGTGATCTTCCTACTACACTCTTCTGCAAAGAATTTTTATTGTATTGACTACTGTTTATTTAGCACAAACTCAAATGTAAGAGCCTAAACTGACTCCTGATGTTTCTTCTCTACTTGGTAGCTAGCATCTGTCTCCAGCAATCCTGGTATCTCTTTTACTTGTGAAAAGCCACAGGAAAGGAAAATAGCTTTCATCATATTTTCCTCAGCTTCTAGAAGCTTATTTTTAAAGCCCTTCTCTGTATTTCATCACAAATATGTCATTTCCTACTCCTCTATGTCTTACTTCTACCCATTCTTGTTGTTGTCCCTCACACACACCTTCTGCTTTTAATTTTTAAAAATTAACTACATCATTTTCATCCCCCTCCACCTACAACTCCTTCCATGTTTCCCCCACTCTCTTAAATTCACAATCTATTCTTCTTTCATTACATTCGTGCACATACACACACACCACACACACTCTCACACACAGTGACAGATATGGATATACACATTTATATACATATGAATTAAACCTGGAATCCATTTAGTGTTGCTCATATATATATGACTACTTGGGTTTGGATAAGTGATCAGGTTCTTCTCCCTGGAGAAGACTGATTCTATTTCTCTCAGCATCCATTAATTGCTTGTAGCTCTTCATCTATGGGTAGTGCTTTGTGAGATTTCCCCTGTGTAAGAATGCCAACTGGTGTTGTCATTATGCAGGTGTTGTTTAAGCAACAATATTGTTGAAATTTTCCCGAGTGCAGCGTCCCTGTCAAATATAGAAGACACTATCTTGAAGCAGATGTCCTGGTCCTCTGGCTCTTACAACCTTTCTGTCACCTCCTCTGAAATCTTCTCTAAGTTCCAAGTGTAGGTATCCTGTTGCAGGTATATCAGTTTCCACGGAAGACCCCATAGTCCATTGTTGTCTGAATTTTGACCAGTTGTGGATCTCTATCTGCTGCAGGAAGGAGTTTCTTTGTTGAATGATGAGAAATAGACTTTTTATTTGTGGGTATAAGTATTTAGGATACGGTTAAAAGTTATACCAGTTTACGAAAGAGTCAGTGGTAGGTCCTCCCTTATGGTCCATGACCTTGCCAGCCACAGAGAGATGGGTAGGTTTACAGTACTAGGAATGACTTATCTTATGTGGAGTAGGCCAATTAGATATCTGTTGTTACCTCCTAGATACAAGTACCACTATTACACATCTAAGGATATCTTGCCAGGTTGGTCCTCGTTGTAATTCACAGGCTTTACAGTTGGGTAGGGTGATCATTTTTTTTCTTCCTTTGTAGCTTGTATAGAGGCTTCAGATATTATGAAGGCTACTACTTGGGGAGGATACTTCTGGACTGATCCCAGTTCTATTACTCCAAGTCCTGTGTCTAACGTGCATGGTGTTTTCAGCAACAGTGTCTTACTGTCAAGTTCTGGGAGGAAACCAAGAGGCACACACGTGGCCTGCATTATTTTGGAAGTCTCTTGGACTCCTGGGACCAACAATTTGAAGATTTCCTATGCTTGGCACCAAGGTTTTTATTAGATAATATGTGGCTCCTGTGGGGAGCATTATTCCTCAAAGTAGTATAACTACATTAAAAATATATGTATATATATATTGCTTAACGATATATATATATATATTCATAAAATAAAACATAAAATATAAAATAAAACATAAAATAATGTTTCCTTATTGTTCTGTTAAATATCCTTAGCATTACTTATCCTTCCTTCTTCATTTTCCCTCTCTGGTTAAAGCCCCCTTCCTGTTTTTCCATTTTTTTCTCCTTCATTGTACCTGTGTCCTACTGCCCCTGTCTCCTGAGCTCTTCCACACCACATTTCTTTGTCAAAATATGACAACACTAAGTGATAGAAGTCGTAGAGAGGGTATACTGGACGGAACATACCTCAACATAATAAAGGCTGTATATGACAAACCCATAGCCAATATCATCCTAAGTAGAGAAAAACTCTAAGTAATTCCATTAAAATCAGTAATAATATCATTCACTATCCCTACTCCTTTTCAATAAAGTGCTTGAAACACTAACTGGATCTGTCAGAAAAAAGGAGGAGATAAAATTGATACAAATAGGAAAAGAAGTTATTTTTTCCGTACTTGCAGATGGTATTCTATTACACACATAGGAGAACCCAAAACGTCACTAGAAACTTCTAGAAATAATCAACAATTTCAGCAAAGTGGCAATATACAAAATCAAATTGTAAAAATCAGCAATCATTCTATATACCAGTAATAAATAGGCAGAGATGAGTTATATGCATCTTCTATATCCCTCCCTTTGCTTCTTTGCTTGTATATTCCCTTTGCAATGTAGTATCTGTGGGTCACTTTTCCAGGAGACATATAGTTAAAATCCAACTCAAATTCAATGCCTTCTAATGGTCCACCTTTCCCCCACAAGTTACTTTACTCTTTGAATATGTTTTTAGACTTTGCTATTCAAAGAATCGGGTGTACATTTCTGCCTATGTTTTTTTTTTTTTTCCAATTTTTAGCCTCTGTATTTTACACTTGTTTGGTGTGGTTGTTCTCTCTCTAGTTGTTTCTTCAACCAAGTATGTAATCTACAAGGAAAAGGAAATTCTATTTTGAATAATGTCACCCTCTTTTATATACTCCCATGTACAGGAAGTGTTCGGTAATGTCTTGGAATTTATCACAAAAAACTTATGAGAAGAGTCCTACTTGCCATGACTGAATTTTTATATACCCTAGAACTTAATTATGATGATGTGTTCAGGATCCACTTATGGGATTGCTTTATAAATGAGAGTGTTATGTAGATGAGAAATTTTGGTATTTCATTAAGTAAATTCCCTGGGATAGTGTCCAAAATGATCCCTCTCTATAATAAGATTTATCCTCAAATCAATACTATTATAGCAACACTATATAACCTACTGAGCCCCTTGTCATTCCTTACAGTATTTAAATTTGCTTTGCAGATTATTGCTCTAGTCCCACTTAGCTAAAGGCTGATAATAAAAAGTGAGTCTCACTAGAGCTTTGTATGTTACATAGTCAGCCCCACAGTGCCAGACTCCAATGGTAAATCCCTACCTAGTTTCTACTTCTAACAATACTTCTTTTCCAGTTCTACAGTGTTCTGTTTTTTTTTTTTTTTTTCCCTGAACTCTTTCCTCTCCTGATGTTGAGTTCCTCTTCCTGTTTAAGTACTGCTCCTCCTAACATCTGTTTTTATTCCCTGTTTTGGGTATTTTTAAGTGTGAGAGTATTTGTTTCTACACACTTTGCATCGTTATCTTTAATTGATCTTGGTAATAGTTCAGTGTGCATTATGCTAATTCCTCCACTCAGCCCTATGACACTTCTCTGTGTCATCAGGTTGTGCCCAAATACCAGCGCCAGTTGAAGACCAATTAGATCAGGACTCAATTCTCATGCAACACAGACCTGAAACTACATGCACCCTATCCTGCTTTGCTTCCTCCCAACCCCTCTTTGTCTTCTATTTTATCATTCTTCAACTTCTTTCTGTTTTCTTTCAGTAACACCTAGAGTAATTTTCCCACTTTTCCTCCTTGAATTTTGAGTCAAGTCCATTATATGCCTCAGTGAATTTTCTGATACTATTGGCATCTGATTTAATTGGTTTGACAAGAATTAATCTTAGGATTTACCTGTAATAGTCTTTGTAATTCTTTCTGGCTGGGGCTCAAGTCTTGGCTTTCCTGGCAGTCAGCGTTTAAAAGGGAATGCTTGGTTTTAAGTTCTTCCAGAGTAGTCACACCATTAGACAAGTAGATTGTGCAGGCTGATTTGAGACTTTCTCTTCATTTTTGAAATCAGCTCTAGTTTCTGATTATGCAAGAAAGTAATTCAGGGGATCAGAAGCAAAGTGTTTACAGATATCTTAGTGCTTGTTCATCCATTTCTGTTGTTTCAGATAATCTGGCTTTGTATCTTGAAAATCTAGTTTTAAAAATAATGTGAGGTCTGGTAAGAAGTCTCAGTTGGTAAGGACATTTTCTGCCAAGTCTGATGATCTGTATTCTTCAGCCTCTGACCTCAGCCTCTGTGGACTTGCATAGTCCCTCTTCAAGGAGCTTTCAACCTTCAGGCCTGTACCATTGACTATATCATTGACTCTCTCTGTTTTGAGGTTTCCAGCTTCATGGACTAAACAGCAACTGATTTCCCCCAGCACTCTATCCTTCAATCATGTGATCTACCTAATAAAATCCCCATCACATTTTTACCATTCTGTTCTTTTAGAGAGATCTCTGACTAAAGCATCCAGTCTCCCTGTCTTTGTATTTCTTGTTCACTATGAAGGCAGGACTTGCTCTGCATGGCTTTGACTAATGTAGAATTAGTTCTACTGACCTTTGTTGTGGGATCTTACAGTTGTTATAAGGCCTTTGACATGTCACTAGAGTGGAGGTGGTGCTGATAATGCTGTGTATTACATCAGAGAAGCTTGGCTTTTTGATAATTCATAGGAGAAATGCTTCCCAGATCTCTAAGCAAGAAATAGTGTTACCACCCCCATGAAGGGGCTTTACTCTGTATCAAAAGACAATCATGTTTTTCTTTAAAGCTAAATTCTTTATTTATAATCTATAACTCCTACCCATTTTCTGTAGTTTCTCTGAGTCATATGCATTCCAACCTTACTTTATATTTTATCTTATTTTTCTGCAATATCTTTTCTCTTTACCTTAATTTACTTGATCAATTTTTTATTCTGTGGTATACATATTAATAAGGTATTGTGATTCCTTTTGAGAGGGAGTATAGCTGTTAGGCTGCTGTGTGGGTTCACCAAGAGAGACAAGGGGACATTTTCATACGTGGAAATCTTTCAGACCTCAGCAGAGGGAACCACTGACATGACAAGCACCATATTGGACAGTGGAATCCCAAGTATCTGAGCTCAGGTGTTTTTTATTGAATCAGAATTCCTTGGGTGCAGATCATAAGCAGTCAAATATCCTCCACAGAAATCCAACATCTGCAGACAATACAAAATTCCAAGGCCTAGTAGGGCCACACCCAACAGTGCACAAAACAATATTTTAAACACAACTAAAAATAAGCTTCTACAACATTTCCCCTTTCCCGTATTTAAAAAAATATAAAAGATTTATCTTTCCAACACAATTTAATACTACACCAGCAAAACTATTTACAAGAGGAACGATCACAAGGGTTAGTAACACATAGGACCAAATGAAACCAAACATTATCAATATTTTCACAATGTCTTTGGACAGCAGAAAAACCTTATCAATGTCCAATTATCTGGAATTCGCTTACAGTCTTCTGAGCTCCTCCAAAGAGCTCAGGTCACTTCTCTGGCTCTTCCCTCTGCAGCATACACAGTTTGTCCTCCAGGATTCAGCTGACTATACTCCACTGCTAATGCTGCTCATCCCATGGCACTGGCATCTCCAAAACTGCTGGGGTCCCTTGCTGCAACTAGGTTGTACTTTCACCAATAGCCTCTCCTGGGCTCTCTTCATGGTGACAAGTCTCAATTTCTTTACATGACCCTTTCATATGGGCCTTCAACTACTACTGAGGCTGTACTTTTACCAATGGCCTCTCTTAGCCTCTCATAGTGCCAAACCTCAGCTGCTTCTCATGACTCCTTCATGCCTTTAAACTAGTACCACCTGGGTAACTCTTACAGTACCAAGTTCTGCTACCAGCAGGAGACACAACCTTAGCCAATTCTAGAAGACAGATTCTGTGTGCTAACCCTGAGGGAATACTTTCCAGATTTTAAGATAGATTCTGGTTTGCAGGAAAAACAGCTAGTCCCTATCTGCTGCAGGATGGGTTCCCTTATGGGTGGAGTTCTCATCTCTGTCACCAGTATCTGTACTGCTTGTCTTTCTCTTAGTCAGGTTTGCAAAAACAAACAAACAAACAAACAAAAAACCACAAAGAAACAACAAAACAAAGCAAACAAACAAAAAAAAACAACCGGTCAGTTTAACTAAGTGGCTTTTTGGATCCAAGGTGAGGCTTCCACAACAGCAGGGGGTCCTGGGCCTGTGGGAAGAATTTTGGGTTGCTCATATCTTCTTGGTTAGTGATAAGACTTAGTGTCCCCTTACCACTCTCCGTGCTGGGATTTTGTCTATCTTGAATTTGAATGTGTGCAGGTTTTATGTGTGCCGCCACAGTCTCTGTGAGTTCACGTATGCGTCATTCCTAATTGTGTCTGGATGTTCTTTTCTTGGAGTCGTTCACCATTTATGGTTTTGATAATCTTTCTACTTCCTCATCTACATGTATCCCTGAGCCTTGAGAGGGAGGGGAAGATATCCCACTTAGGACTGAGCACCCCAAAGTATCTCAGTCAGTACATTGACCATTTTTGCCTTTCATGTTAACTCTTACTATAATGACCATTTTTGCCTTTCAATGTTAACTCTTATCTATAATAAGAAGCTTTTCTGATGACGTTTGAGCCAGGCACTAATCTGTGGGTATAGCAGTATGTCACTGGGAGTTGTTTTATTGTTGTGTTCAGTTAATAAATTAACAGCATGATGTTTTTCCCCCTAAGTCCATGACCTACCTGGTCTCAGGTTTTTGGCTACTTAAGTATAGTCAGATATGGGTCTGATCTCATGGACTCGGCCTTAAATCTAATAAAATCTGGTTGGTTATTCCTAAAACATTTGTGCCCTATGACACCAGTATATCTTGCAGACAGGTCACTTTTGTAGATTGCAAAGTTCAGAGATTGGTGATATCAATGATTATTTTTTTATCCTCTAATAGTTCCAGCACCACAAATAATGGCTAGCAGAAGTGAAGCTTTTAGTTGGGCACCATTATATTTGATTATACGAGTAGTATCTTCAGTAATAGGGCCTTACTTTTAGGTTGTGGAGGGTAACCAATAGCATTAGCAATAGCTTGAAATACTTGGAGGAGGGGGTTCCTATGGGTCCCCTTTGACCAACATCTCAACAATATGTAATCCATCTAGTACTGGGGTTTTTACTTGATAGCGTATATTGTCTTCTTGGGGCAATCTCTTGCCCCACTATCTGGTAACTCCTTTTAAATTTCATTTATGCATTTCAGGGAGTTTCTACAGTAATGGGTTTCCATATGGCTTTTCCAATGTTAATCTTCCTTCCTTATTCTCTCCTTTGTCCTTCCCTCCAATCCCCATCCCCACTCAACCTTCCTTTTCTAGTTTCCCTTGCATTCCTTTACAATACTGTATTCTATTTCTGTATAAGTCATGCTTTAAAAGAAATGTCCTTATGTATAGAATTATCATGTTTGGAAAAGAAATATTCAAGGATTTATACATTTGAATATGTAAAAGAATACAGGCCCTTATATTTGTATGTCAAAATATTTTGATTAATTGTGAGATGAAAATTTCATATGCAGTACTAAAATTTTCCCAATAAAAATTAGACTGTGGATATACGTCAGCGGTGGAGCACTTGATTATTATATTCAAAGCCCCAGTTTTGATCACAAGCAATGCAAAAACAAAACAAAGTTTAAAAAAAGGCACCACTTCATATTAAAATATGTATTACTTTTGGTCTTTTGATACTTAAGTCACAGGCTGTTTTCAAACTGTTATTATTCAATTATTCTTATAAATCATTCACTTAGGCTTATTTGAAATGTATTGTTTATGAACATTATATAATTTTGTATTTGTGAAATTTAAAAATTCATAAAGGCAACTTATCACACTATTCAATATCATGCACATATTATCTAATTAATATTGCATGCTACAGACAGTTTGAAATTCATCCAGAGATCCTTGCAGTCTCCTGCATTGCTTCTGGGTGTGGAATACTTACAGCCATATGTATGCTATTAGGAATCTTCTCCTATATCTAAATCTTTAAGTGTTAGCAACACCACAGCTGAAGTGGCTTTTAATAGAAAATCCAGACAGAGAAATAATCTGCTAGCTTCCAAAATGAAAACTGTAAATGGCATAGGATATTTGTACCCACATGGCTTTATAGATGAGGGAAGGGATCACGTCCGCTGAGTTGTCTAATGGTTGCATCTCAGTTGCAAAGAACTGAGCTCAAGTTATTTACTGTGTGGAAACAATCACCCTTCAATTCACTATGTAGTAGTTTTGATATATAGACTTTATTTATATAGACTATAATTTATGTGTTTGCCTATATGCATGTGTTCCCATAGTATTGCATATGCAACAAACACAAGTGTGAAAGTCAAAGGGACAATATTGGGTATCTGCTCTTGCCTTAAGACAGGGTCTCTTGTTTTTGCAACTGCATATACTATGCTTGTTGACACGTGAGCCTCCAGGATCCTCCTATATCTACCTCCCATCTTTCTGCAGGAGCTCTGGCATTACAGATATATACATTACCGTGCTTGGCTTTACATGATTCATGTTTAAATTTGAAGTAATAACACCCTGAGAAGTGGATAAAATAACATTAGAAAAAATGGTGTTGAGCACTTTGCAGCTTGAAGTACTTGTTATGTTATTTCATTCACTTCTCAGAATGTTATTGTTTCAAATTTAAATCTGAAGGAACTGGTTAAGAACTCATCCAAAAGCAGATAACCTGTCGGCAGAGGTGTGAGTTTCTGGATTCTGCTCTGACTTTCCATCCTATATTTGCTGTAATACCCAGCACTGCTCAGGAATTTTGATAGTAGTCCATAATTCTAACAAGGAATATAAGGCTTAATTGTCTTGATTGTAAAGTTTGTATCATGTGTCCTATATAGAATACATCTGCCATTCTAGCTTCTGTAATGTGAAGGCTCTCCTGCTCTGCTTTCCTGTGGTTCTCATTGAAGGACCAGAAACTCACAATTTAGTGCATGTATTTAGGGTAGTTCCCCTTGATTTTAATGTCATTCAAGAGAATCATCCATATCCAGAGGACTATTCATAGAATTCTTTTTTAAGTATAATCCCATTGGAAATTACCTACTTCATTTTTAAGGTGCATGGATAATAAATATTGCTTAATTAATAAAGGTTTTGAAGGTATGGGGGGGCTTAGTAACAGACCTCAAGTGGCCTCACTGTGCATCAAGTTTCATGTAAACTTGTCTTATAGAAGCGTTCAACAAGACTGTAAAATTTTATATATGGAGCTGGTGTTGCCTTTCATCATTGGTGTCTGGTGCTCCTCAGTCCAGGGCAGCTTTACAACCGTCCTGGATAACATCAATCACCCAAACCAAAATTGGTGGATGTAGTGCTGGCCGCTGGACACTTTGGAAGCTCCCTAATTAGCACTAACATGCAGCTGGAGACTGAGAACCATCAGTCTACTTAGAACTCATATATAAAAGAGCCGGTTGTTTTCCGAGCCACAACAGTCTGTCTGTTTTCCGTCATGTTTTCGATACAGTCAAACACTTTTTGAGTTGCATTTTGCTTGTTTTGATTGATGTATGTACAGACCTCTTAATGTCAGGGAATGCTCCCAAAATGAAAATTTCAAAATTATACCTGATTACTATTTAAAAATAATTACAGAACCTTGGGAATTGCAGAGAAACACTGTATCTTGCCTCAGTTTCCTCCAATGGATTGTCCTACAGCACTGTATATAGTGTGAAAGGCAGGAATTGAACAGTGGGTGTGGATGAGTTTATGCTGCTTTGTAACATGTGTAGGAGTGTGCAACCAAAGGAGAGATCTCCTCAAGGCTCTAGAGCCCCATTCAACTCCTCCCACAATACCCCCCAACTCTTTGCAATCATTAATTTGTTTCCTATTTCTGTAAATTGATTATTACAAGAATGTTGCATAAATGGACTCACACTGCACATATATTTTGAGACTGTGTGACTTGTTTCAATGTCCTTGAGATCCATCTAATTCATGTCTGTCAATAGTTCATTTTCTTTTACTGCTGAGTAGTGTTCCAGCTTTAGGCTTTTGCAAGCAAATATAAATACTAATAATGTTTTGTGTCTCTGGGACAAGCGCCCAGGCGTGCAACTGCTGCATTGTCCAATATCTGTCCAATTATCTTAAGAAACAGAGCTCTTTCCCAGAGTAGTTACACGTTCCATCAGCAACATGCGAGAGATGAAGCTTCTCTGTATCCTTGCTAGCGTTCAGTATGGTCACGTTATAATTGTCATTTTAAATTTTAGGGTGCTTATCTCATTGTAGTCTTCATTTGGAGTCCCTCAATAAAGCTCATTTCTCACCTGCTTTTGTGTGTCCTCTTGAGGAAATTGTGTTTTCCTGTCTTTCTCCCCATTTTCTAATTGGCTTATTTTTTACTATTCAGTTTTAAGGGAGCTTGATGAACATTTGTCTGTTTGCAAATATTTCCTCATGTTATACCATATCTTTTCATTCTCTTAGCAAAACCTTTCACAAAGTGAGAGTGTTTAATTTTAATGAGGTACAATTAATTGATTAAATCTACTTGTCTGGATTTTGCTTTTGGAATCATGCCTACAAAATGTTTATCAAATTCTATATCCGGGAAGTGTTTCCTAGTACTATATTCTTAAAAGGTTTTATTGTTTTTCTTTTTAAACCTCTGAATCATTTTCAGTTAATTTGTGTAAATAAAGCTAAGGTCAGGAATCTATGTTTTTGCCTATGGATGCCCATTTGATTCATAACTATTGAATTCTTGGTCCATTGAATTGTTGCCGCATTGGTCAAAGTCTGGATACTTTTTGGCATTCTGGTACCCCTAGGCTGGGAGGGTGACATCATCTTACTGTTTTCCTAGAGGCATCTGTGGGCTTTTCTAGAATTAGGCTTGTTACCCAAGTCACATTTTAAGATCTAGACTCTCGGAGATGTGTCCACAGGGACCAGGTGAGGTTTGCTAACTAGAGGTGAGGTAGAAGTTCAGGGCCCTCTTTCCCTCTATGTTCTCCCTGGATACCATCAAGGGAGCCCTCTCAACAGGCTAGCAGGTATGAAAGTCTTGACTCCCTGTTCTGCCTTTTCTTTCACTAACCTAGAGGGCAAAGGATGCATGATATTTTTGTAGCTTGGCAAGGTCCCAAGATAGGACTCTACACTCACTTCTGCTTGTGAGGGAAAAAGTACACCAGTTTTGGTGTTGTTTGATTAAAGTAGCAACACTTTTTGTCTTGCTAAGCTTTCTGTTTGCCAACCCTTTGGCATAAGAAAGCAGGCTTCATTTAGGTGTTTCTTCTGCTTCCTCTTTCTCCTTTTCTTCTTCCTCTTCTTTCTCCTTTCTGGATCTTTCCATTAATATTTTTAGATTTCTGGTTTCATCTTTACCCAGTGTAGGATGTCTAGGACAAGAGGAAAATCCAGGGCACCAACTGCCATGGAAATCCTTTAGATTTGAGTTCTCTAGTTTGCCTGCTTTCTTGTTTCTGTCTCTCAGAGTCTTTGCCCAGACTTTTAGTTATACCATAGGAGGTCTGGATAAAGGGTAAAACATGTGTATTACTTCACCTTCCAAAAGTAAATTTTAACCTCCCAAAGTTAATTTTTACATGTGACATTTTATCATAACATATATAGGGCTAATGTCCAAATCTGCCTGTGTCTTTTGGAATTACATGGAAATAAACAGAAAATAAAATTTACTTCTGTGTGTAATAATGACAACATTATTTTTGGTACTTTCCATGTTCTATGATATTTATAATTCAAAGCAAGACTTCTTCATGAAGAACACTCTTCCTCTTCTTTTACTAATGAAGAGTTTAAAAGACTGGCTTTGGTTAATTTGGTCTTCCAAATTTCAGAACCGTGACTTTGTAATTGTGGTGCAGTATTGCTTTAGCTATACCTCCAAAGTTTCTTAGCATAGTGTGTGGGGCAGGGGTATAATAGGAGCCAAAATCCAACTTTTATTTTATATAGAATGAGACAAAATTCCTTCTCAGAAATGTTCAACTGTTAAATGAGAACTTATTCTTGATTTATAATCTTCCTATTTGCTAGTAATTTTTAAAATATTCAAAATTCTTGAGATAAATGGCATTTGGAGTTCAAGATAGGAGAAGTGGGAGTCGTCTGTGGAGCTCCATCTGCAGCAGTGTGAGTAGCAGCTACAAAGCCAAGTGGGAACGAATTGAGCAGACTCTGTCAGAACTTTCATCTTTAATATTTATCACCAGATGTACATTTAAAAACACCTGTTTCTGGACATGTTGGCTGTGTGAGTCATAGAGTAGCTCCCATGAGCCTTTGTAAAACAAAGCTGAAATGACCACTGTGTGAAAGCCATCACCCCTGTGCTTCACTGTGGGATGTGCATGTGGATGTGTGGGTGCGGGTGGTGATGATCTGATGCTCCAGCTGCTGAATGGGGCGGTTGTGCATTGAGTTCTGTGTTGCGTGGTAAACACAAACAGTAGCGTCGGGTCTGAGCTCACTTATGCAGTGTCTCTTGTGATTATTCTACCAGCATGCACCAATTTTCCTTATTCTTTCTGCTTTGCATTTCAAATCGTTTATATTATCTTATGTTCCAAATTTGCTTGTGTTTTTCTGAGAGGAAGCACATATTGACATGTGAAGAGATAATGGATCTGTGCATCTGCTGAGCTCTTGTTCTCATACAGCATCTTCACATGTACCAGGAAAAAAATTCAACAGAAAGTCTGTGCTCTTCTCCCTACAGTTCCCCTCATCTGATATCTTTCTTTAAATATAGATTATATAAACATCTAGCTACAAATAGGGTGATTTTAGGAGGCATTTTGATAATTCTTCGTCAAGCATTAAGAATTTGCAGGCTGGCTGACAGGTGCTTATGAGGACACTAATGTAGTAGCACAAATGGGCTTCTCCAGTCTGACATCAGAGTCTCCACTAGTAAACAGTATGTTTTATTTACATGTGTGCATGTTTTTCCAACTGATATCTAATATGTAAAAAGAAAGGTAGAGTATAAGATTATGCCCTCAGTAAACCCCAGGTCCAGAAACTTTACCAGATGAGGGTTTCTTAACAGAGACAGATTTCAAAAACTTGATGGCTGTCATTACTGCTTGACACAGAGTTTTCTGTCCAGAGTGGGGACCAACAACAACAAAACTGGTTGCTTTGTTTAGATTTTTACATTTTTAAAAATTTTCAAAGTCAGATGACTTTGTGGCATTTTTGAACAAAGTGTGCTTTGGTAGATTCTCCTCATCTCCACAAACCTCCCTGCTAACTTGGAGACCACTGGTCTCCTCATCCTGCCTCCTTCCATCTTTCATGTCCCATGTGTCCTTCTGCTAACCTCACCATCCTTCTTCAATACCTATCATTACTCGTTCTTGCTCTCTTTCCAGGTGGTTGAAGCTTCATTCACATTTATACACACACACACACATGTACACACACACGCGCACACACACGTGCACACACACACGTGCGCGCACACACACGCACACATACATGTACACACACACGTGCGCACACACACACGCACACACACACGCGCACACATACACGTGCACACACACGTGCACACACACACGCACACACACGTGCACACACACGTGCACACACACATGCGCACACATACACGCGCACACACACGTGCACACACACACACACACGTGCACACACACATGCACGCACGCATTCACACACATATTCACAGTACAGGTTAATATCCACATATGAGAGAGATTTCTTCCCCAGGCAGAAGAGCACAAAAGTGGACACATGACTCCATATTGTAAACTTTTCTAATGCATCATTTCATTCTGGTGACTATCATATCATTTTTGATATAACTTGGGGAGGTCTAAAACCCAGAGCCCACTGAGACCTGTGAAGATAACTGGCCATTAACAGTTTATAACTAATTACAAGCAAACAAACATGAGTATATTGTATTTTTGTGAAAGAGTCACAGTGTGGTAGTGAGTATGTAGAATTTAACTAGATCCTGGGTTCCTACCACTCTTTTCATAATCTTTGAAAGTAGTTAAATTTGACAACAAAAAAGCTAGGCTAACATGCTGATTTCCTTTTTTGTCATGAGATCTTATGTGACTGATGATCATGTCCAACTTCTGCCTTACCACAAATATAAATTTCAAATATTTCTAAGCAGTCCTCAGAGGATCTGGTATGGGAAATCAGTAAGAATATGAATGGATACGCTCCTTGTCAATCACTGGAATGAGACTCATGACCAGTGGAAGATGTTTAAAACCTAATTTAATGAACCTACCTGCCAGAAATAATCACAAAACCTGGAGAACAACAATAACATTCTAATTAGCTATGTGCATTTTAGGAGGAAAGAAAAGTAAGAGGTTGTAAATTGTTTTTGTTAGTTGTTTTTAGTCTGGTCAAGCTTTCTACTAGTCAACTGTGGAGTAGGAGTCACCGTAGAAATCTGATTAGGAAGATAATTAAGTAGGTCGGTGTAGGTGTCTTAACTACTTGACATGGTAAAGTGTAAAGATATTGAAAGGTAGAAACTGAAGAAAGAAAGCAGCCCTAGGTGAGAGGGGAAAGACATTCAGATCTGCACTGTGAGGAACATGTTGCTTGCTGCTGGGAGAGGAAGTTCTACTATAGACCTGGCAGGGCTGTTGTTACTGTGGGGACACCTTCAAAGGTCCCTGAGCTCTGTTCCCATATTTCCTTCACATCACAAAAACCAAGCAAGCAAGCAAGCAAGAAAGCAAGCAAGCAAACAAGCACCAACCAACCAACCAAAGCAAAACACTTGAGAGGGAAAATGACCTCTTTCACCCCAGCAGCCTCCCTTCAATGTTTCCTATTGTCAGACCCAGAATTGACCCAGAGACCAAACGAAAAATGGGGCCAGCAAAGCCCAGTCTGGCATCACAATGCAGAACAAAAAGAATGTGTGGAGATGAGGATCAATATATTAATAGCTAACACAAACCTGATCATCATCACCCTTTAGGAGGTTGTATCCCTAAATAGTGTTATCTCCTTTCTAGCAACTTTAATTTGGCACACTATTACACAAATCAACAAAGTCATACATCAAGTTTCCCAAATGTGTGTCAAGGTTTAGATAACATGAATGATTCCGAAGAGGGATTTTTTTTTTTTTTTTTTCGAGACAGGGTTTCTCTGTTGTAACCCTGGTTTTTCTGGAACTCACTCTGTAGACCAAGATGGCTTCAAACTCATGGAGATCTGCCTGCCTCTGCCTCCCAAGTGCTGGGATTAAAGGTGTATAACACCACCACCAGGCTGAAGAGGAATTTTAAAAAACAAAATTAGATACTGCTTGTTTGTATTCATCATGTAATCAAATAATGTGAGCACAGGGCAGTTTTTCAGATGTCCTTGTGTCTAGGCTTGCAGTATTCACAGTAGGCAATATCTACTGTCTATAGGAAGTCTGGTCATAGTTCAGTATTTAAGTTCTAGAATACCACTAACACCAAGGGTTGGTTACTACTGATCAGCTACGTTCGGACTTACAAAGTTCTAATTTTGCACTGTTTTCTCTTAGCCTATGTCAAAATCTTCTTCTCCTTAAAATACAAAGGCTAATGGAACCAGCCTAGATGCTCATCAACAGATGAATGGATAATCAATGTATACTGAATGGGGTCTTAAGCTAAAAGGAAAAAAAGAAGATCCATATGGAAAATATAATAGTGAGTTGAGTCAAACTCAGAAGAGCCAGAAAACTGCATATTCGTTTTCATATGTGGATATTAGTCTACAATTCATGCATGTGCATGTGTATGTGTGCGTGTGTGTGTGTGTGTGTGTATGTGTGTGTGCACGTATATGTGTGTGTGTGTCTATGAATCTACTAAAATTCACTGTGTTCAAAAATGTCATAATGATATCTATTGCCTTGTGTGTTAATTTAAAAATTTAAAATTAAAAATCCAAACAAAACCAGCCGTTTTAGTTGCTGCTGGTCCTCACTCTGTACTGAAAGCTCTGTGCTAAGCATTAATGACAGCCACACGTGTTGTAATCTGTTTTGTATCTTGTCTCTGTTAAGCAACCCTCATCTGGCAACGTTTCTGTACCTGGAGCTCACTGAGGGCATGCTCCTATAACCTCTCTTTCCTTTTTACCATCCTTTAAAATATCTCGTGCTCAGAAAGGGACTTTGTCAGTTAGGCAGGGTAGACTTTAGGCAAAGTCCAGCCAACATACTATTGTAGGACCTGGGTATCAAATTTTCATGGACTCTGCTTTAACATTTGACTGGCTATTTTTCATGACTTCATTGCATTATTTGCTTTGGCAACCCCCATCATACCCCAGTGTTAAAATATAAATATATAAACATAAAGAAAAAAAAACTAAGCTTTTTCTTTTTTAAAGAAAAGTTGAGTTGGTTTTATCTAGGAAAAATTACAGTAGATGTTGTACCAATCATAAAATTCTGTGCTGAAATACTCCTCACTTTCCCTCAGACAGCCCCCACCAAGGGGTAAGGACCAGGAATAGTGGGATTGGATGATTTCTCTGACTCCTCTAAGCCTCTTAAGCTCCAACATTGGCTTTGGAACCTGAGAAGGCACAGTTCACCTCTGGCTATGAAGCCCAAAGTGAAAGTTGGATATGAACCAGAATTGCTTTTTAATTGTTCTTCAGGGATGGTTCTTGACACATTTATCCCCTTCATGATGCCTTATATAATATGAACCATGCCAGGATTAATTGTTTGCAAAATGACGTTTACAGTGAGTACTATTTCCTTTACTTTGCCTCGTCTAATATCCAGAATTTTTACTGAAATTGGTACACATGTCCAAGAAGCCATAGGAACTATGCTGATATTTAAGCATGCAGTTTTCAAGAATGCAATTCCCTTAAAAATAATTCATAATCAAAATACATTTTATTTTGTGTAATTATTTTGTAAATGAATAAAATAGTACTTTGTCACATATAAACTTTAATGTCAATACATCAGCAATAAATGGGATTTTCTTTTAGCAGGATGTTCTTTTCTCAAGAATATGCTTGATTAATCTTTTACAGTCTTCTAATCTGGATCCAAATTTCCCCCTTTCAGTGAGCTCTGAACTGAACAACTACTTACAAACTGTCCTTCCCTCTTAGTCCCACTGTTCATTTTAGAGCACATAGTATTTTCTGATATTCAGTATCATTTATTCATTATCTTAAAGACTTTGTGATAATCTTTTCTCTCTGAGACTGTTAGGGTGCTCTGGTGGCTCAGCAAGGCCAACAAGGAGGCTTTCTCATATGTGCAAACTCTGCCAGACCTCAGCAGAAGGAACCACGATCGTGGCAGGCACCATACTGGACACTGAAAACCTGAGTGTGTAAGATCAGGTATTTTTATTGATACCAAACTCCTTACGTATTCTACTGCTAGCACATGCAGATCACAAGCATTCAAACATCTCCCACATAAATCCAACCCATGCAGACAATAAAAAACAGACAGCAAGACCTAGGCAGCCCCTCACCCAGCAGTGCATAAAAAATTATTTTATACGTAACTAAATATAAACTTCCATAATATCTCTCCTCACCTTCTTTTATTCTGCAAAGAAGCACACAGCTTTGCCTCCTCACTTTCTTGGCTTCACTTTCATTGATCTAGCACAGTAAATATTTGTTGAGTTATAAGCATCAGTTCCAGTTAGTGGTCAGTGTGGTAGAGGGTATACTCTTAGTTCTCATATAGCGTTGTCTGTAGCTCCGCAGATTGTCTTCTGTTGCTACAACAGCATTTTTATTATGGCAGGTTGTCTTGGTGGGTGATTATTTTAGTTTTTTCATAGATTGGGAGGGTTCTCAGCTTGACAGCATCTTATACATCAACTCTTCAGCCTGGAATGTGAAGACATACTGACCCATGGACATTTATAGTACCTACTTAATATATATATGATGAATTAAAATAAAATAATTACCTATTTAAATGTGTTCTTGTATTTATTAAAGACTGGTACAACTGTTCTATTTAATAGTGTATTCGCAGATATATCCTTGATGAAAAGAGCAGGTAAGGTTGTTACCATTCAGCCATCATCGGTCATAACT
Organism: Cricetomys ansorgei; assembly: GCA_026225945.1. Lineage (NCBI taxonomy): Eukaryota > Metazoa > Chordata > Mammalia > Rodentia > Nesomyidae > Cricetomys > Cricetomys ansorgei. The sequence continues at coordinate 3,786,917 of JAMJFZ010004031.1, forward strand.
GACTACTCACCTTCAAACTTACTGTTTTTTCTAAATGTCGCCACAGAAACTCGATGGGCTTCATCATCACATCCTCGTGGAATATCTGTTTTGAATACAGAAAATACTTTATAATTTAAAGAGAAAATCTGATTAAAGGTGAATATATTCAATGCAGACACTTCTTTTTATATGTTAAGTCTTTCAACATAAAATGGAGTCACATAAACTTATACTATAAATTATATAATAATTTACGGTTCACAAAATAATAGTGAAGAGACACTGCTACATCAATATGCATCATTTTATTTAATCTTTTTATTTTCTTTGTCTTTTCTATGAATTCAGCACGATCATTTCTTTCCATTTTCAGGTTTGGGGACTGGGGCTTAGTGATTAGATAACTAATGTCATAAGCCAAACAAGGCAGAACAGTATAAAAACCATTAACCAGGACCACTTTACCTGATCCCTCCCAAGGAATCTTCAAATGATGACTTTGTGATACCATGAGCAAGAAGTTTCATGATGCATTGCAAAACCAACCTTACGTGAATCTGGACGGATTATTGCTTTTACTTCCCTCTTTTATCCTAAAAATGAAGTTACAGATCTCTAAATAAAGATGATAGGAGGTTGATGGCCCCATAATTTGTGAGCACTGTCCGTGTTCTCCTCTGTACATTGGAGCTGCAACGTGGATGGACAGGATGATGGAGAACCATCTTGGTAGGTCTCTGTTCCTCACTAACTTCCACTCGGTACTTTCCACGCAAGGTCTCGTCTGTGGTCAAGAAGCCACGTGGAAACATCCATAAGTGGTGTGGTTTCATAGGGCTGCCTTATTTTTATTGCCATCCTCTGAAGGTTGTTGCAACACACTAACACTGGAGATGGGATTTCCAAGGTCATTATATATGATAGACAGCCAAAACGGCGAGACAGACATTGAAAAAATATAATAACTTGAAACCCAGAGTGAAAAATCCCATCAGTTCATTCTGTGATTAGTTTAGCTTGACACTTTTCAAAGCACAAATCTGAGTGCTTGAAGTAATGTCTGCTTCGTTTTAGTTTGAAAATGCTCAGTTTTCGTTGGAAAGTTTCTAAGCTTTGTCTCAACTGACAGCCAGTCGAGTTTTGTACTAGAAAGGAAAGGAGGGAATGAGACAGATTATAGTTTCATCTGTTTGCTTTGAGGACTAGATGCTGGAAACTGAACTGAGTTCTGGTCTAGCAACAGTTTTTAGTGGAATGATCAAATTTGGGGTAAGTGAATTCTTTTTTTCATTAGTGGTCGCCAGTATGACTTTCAGCAGCTAATGAGTTATCAAAGACTGAGGAAAATTAATTGCTTGGATTGTTATCTCAAAGTTATTTTAAACTCCTCCATTTTATACTGGCATCCAGTGGGAAAGGGATCACCCATCACATAAGCAGGAAGCTGTTAGCACCCAAGTGGGAGAGTCGAAAGGGATGATATTACAGTCTAAGTATGAAGACTGCCAATCCAGGACTCACTGGAAAGGATGCATGCCGTCTATGTACATTAAGCCTGAAAGGAATTATGTTCTTATCTTGCCAGGGGTGGGGGGAGATTCGATACTTCAGTGCATTAAACCTCAGGAGAGCTTGCACAAAACAGAGTCCTGTCCCAGGAAGCTGGCAATTGCAATATTCAATTTACTTAGTTACCATCCCTTTCATTCAAAGCTTAAAATAGAATAAAAGAGGAAAGTATATTCGTTTATTTCCTTTAAAAAAATAAATTGGAACAGCAAAGGTTTGTTTATGAAAACAACTCCAGACAAATTACCACAGTTCTACCTATATAACTCATCAGACATGGAGAAGTTGACCTGGTGCTACATGGAGCCTTCACCCCTATGTTCTAGTATCTTTGGTACAGGAAGGTATTCTGCATGCTACCAAAACATAATAAATGCCAACCCAGCCACTAATGCTTTTCTTTACAATAATGTCTTGTCTGCACGATATGCTAGGGAAATGGTGGCACTGAGTTTGTGGGAGTAACCAACCAATATCTGATTTGACTTAAGGCCCATTCCAGGAGACGGAACCCATATCTGACACTGCTTAGGTGACCAGGAACCTGGCCACCTAGATTGCCCAAGGATTTAGGGCAAAACCAAATACTCTTGTTATCAAAAAAAAGTTCCAGTAAAATGACTCCTAATGACATTCTGCTATACTCACGTATCAGTGCCTTGGTTGGCCACCATGAGAGAACTTTCCTCCTGCAGCAGATGGGAACAAATAGGGAGACCCAAAGTCAGACGGTGAGTGCACACTCATCCCTAAATGGGATGTCTCCATCAAATCCTTCCCCTCAGGGCTCAGGGAACCCTGCTGAAGAGGAGGCAGAAGGGGTGTAAGCTCCAGAGGGGATGGACAACACCAAGAAAAAAAGGTCCTTTAAATCAAAATGATCGAAGCTCGTAGGAATTCACAGAGATTGAGGCAGAATGCACCAGGTCCTTTGAGTATATATTATGGCTTCCAGGTTGCTGCTTTTATGGGATTCCTGAATGTGCTAACGAGTGGGTCTGTTTCTTCTGCCTTCTCTTTGTCGATTTTCCTTACGTTTGTCTTGTACAATTCCAATGTGTTATTTTTTGTTTTATGGTATTATAGTATATTATATTGTAATATAAAATTATCCTCTTAAATTATCCCATTTCTGTTCTCATAAGCACAATTGATGAGGAATTGTACTGAAAGAGTCGTCTTGGAACAGAAGCAGAAAGGGAGTAAGTTAATTCCTTATTTAATATAAGAATATATTGAAGCTGACAGGGATGGTATGCAAATGAGGTTCATCCACAGGCAAGTGAAAGGGATATCAGATGTCAGTGTGTGTTCATCATAGTCACGGTTGTTCTATAGGGCCCACGGATCTCACAGTGTCTTGACGAGGATGGGTGGACTCATCAATCAATATCAGAACATCACAGTTCTTCTGCTAAATATAAATATAAATATAAATATAAATCATTAAATATTTTTAGCATTAATGATTAAATATAAATATACATAATATTTGGTTTGTTCATTTTCAATCAAGATTTTGGGTGTCTATTGATTTCAAATTCAGTTTCCTGGTTTCAAATTATCTATGAAAATGCATAATGAAGCTTAGGTATTGGTGTATGAGCAACATTTATAAGACAATACGAGGCATCATTAAAGACACATGTCTAAACTCCCTGACTGCAAGCTGGTACTCAAAGTGAACTACAGAGATAACTGACTACATGCTGCAGAAGAGCATCGGAACAAAGTAAGTCGCTATCTTCTGTTCCAAGTCATGCAAGTGGTCACCGTGTGTTGGGATACAATGTTAGCTGAAACAGAAAGGCTCAACTGCTTTACAGAATGCAAACCAAGCCACCAGTTGCTCAAGGAGGTTGCTGGACCACCTGTCCATTCCAAGATAACAAAACACAAGCCTTCTCGTCATATAACGGAGCACAGCACTTAAATTGGTGCCAACATGGGCCTGCCATCCTCCTCTCTAACACTAAGACGGCTTTATAAACAGTTGTACACAATTACAAAGACATTTTAAAAAATTTAAAGAGGAAGACAAAGACATCACGTTTTGAAGCATGGTCTTTGCAGAACCATTTGTACGATATGTGTTGAAATACATGAACAGAGCATGATAAAATATAAAAAAGAACCGCTTTATTTACATATTGAATTACTAGAGTATGAATCATATGCATCTTGCCTTGAGGTAAGAGCAGTTAAAGGCACTGCTAACTGCGTTTGGACAATTAGATCAAAATAGAATTTTCTCAGTCAGAACTCAACAATTTCTCTATGGCAGATAGTGCTTTATTTACTAGAGCTGTCAGAACTCAAATGCTAAACTGCAGTAATAGTTGATGTGGCACTTTATAAATAGCATAAATCAAATGAAGAATGAATTACTCATGGCTTGTGACCAAAATAAAATAACAATGATAAACCTATCACAAAACTGTCTAGAAATAGAAAAAAAACTGTCACAGGGGGAAACTACTGGAATCAGATTATGCAAAAGGGAAAGCCATGAGTTTGGAAGGAGAAAGCTTGACTCTTGCATGAAATATTAACTCTAAGGCTATCCTGAAGTTGGACATGTTGAATACTTTGTACCACTCAAGATAAAGCACACATTAGGTATGTTTACTTTTAACATCCAGTGCTTCAAATGGTAAAGTCAGGATGTGCTGGTATATAGTCTATGGGATTAATATTTTTTAAGAAATTCAAAAGCATGCATTGCCTTTTATTTAAAATATTTTGAAACAGTACTTTGCTAAAAATTGAATTTTAAATGTTAAAGAAGGAGCTTAGATAACAATTGTGCTTGTGTGTGTGTGTGTTTGCATATGGGTATGTGTTTATGCGTTTGTTGAATCTGAGCATGTGTGTACCACAACAGGTGTGTGATAGGAAGGCAGCTTTGTGTGGGTCTTCGCCTTCCACTTTTTTGAGACAGGGTTTCTTTGTTGCTTTTCTCCAGTATGTGTTATGTTAGCTGACCTGTGAGCTTCTGGGAGTCCTCCTGTCTCCACCTCCCATCTCCGTATAGAGCCTCTTGGGTCACGGGTGCTCACATGGCCTGTTTGGTATTTACTTGGGTTCTGGAGATTTAGACTCTGATTCTCATATTTGTGCTGCAGAGCTTTTACCCACTGAGCCACCTCCCTGCTTCCAAAGGATGAGTTTCTTTCTCAAATATTGCAAAAAAATGCTTTCTATATTGAATTTCATGGTGCATCTACATTTTTATAATTATTCAATTATAGCTGTACATTTATGATATTGGGAGAAAAAAAACAAGAGTCAAACAACATAATAATTCATACATTTAGAAAAAGTGATTTTATTGTCGAGAAAGCCAAACACTCTCGAGTCAGGCATGTGGTCCATTAGAAGCCACGGCTCTGGTGACTCCACGCTCTGTTTTTCTGGAATTAAAGCTGCAGTTGGTACGTCACACTCCACTTTTAGTAAGCTGTTGGCAGATATTTAGGTGCATCTGTATTCCAACTTGTCAGACTGGCTCTGAGATTGCTTTCTTAATAGGGAATCATCTGTCAGGACCTCCTAAGGTTGTGAGCGATGGCGTATCTCAAACATATGATCAGTAATGTTCTTCAACATTCCTGAGTCAGGTTAGATCCTGTTCTCCCCAAACAGGCAGATCACTAATATTTCAGCCCAAATATCTCCATGTTGTAGATTTATTCTTGCACTCTTCCTGGTGTTCTATGTCAGTCACAGAGTAGGCACTCAGTCAATACATTCTAAAATGCCATGAGCTTCTCCCTCGCAAACAGGTTCAGTAGGTAGAGCCAGGAGCTCACTGTTTTGGCAGAACTTTGAGCTTCCCTCCATTGTTGTTCTCCACTTAACTGGTGCAGAGCACACACAATGTTAACTAGCTCCTGGATGGCTCTGTCTCCATACCATGCTCCCCAGCTCACCTGAGTGATGTGAATTAGTGGCAGGCTCACAGCTGACTCTTGTAACAAAAGGAAAGACAGAAAAGCTGATACCCTTCGCACTACTGATGCAGCCCTCTCCCCTTCATTTTTATAGCTTCATCTCCCAACATTCTTACTTCCAGGACTTTAGGGGAGCAGCTTCTGCAAGAAGGGTGTCAGTGGGTGCCCTGGTGTATCATCCATTTGGTTCTGTCAGACAGACCTTATGTTGATATTTAGCTGCTAGCTGGGGCTCAGCATGGATTTCTTTGTTCAAAGGATGCTGATTCACTTAATAATACAGCTGATACTACACTTCCTCTCCTGGCTCAGTCTTTGCTGGATGACCTGTCAATAGAATTACAGGCCTAGCCCCCTTTTTCCTCTGTGAAGCTGTGAAGGGCAGTCTCTGCTCCCAGCTCCCTGTAAAGTATTAGTCATCACCTCTCCTCACTTTAACCCCTATCTTGCTCCAATCCTGATCTCTTCACTGTCTTGTGGATGTTGTTCTCTCTCTCTCTCTCTCTCTCTCTCTCTCACACACACACACACACACACACACACACATACACCATTCCCTCCCCCAGCCTCTTCTATATAATTGTTCATCTTACATAGAACCTCGCTTAAAAGCAAAGCAAATAAAAAATATGTTACTGTGGTTAACTTAAGGCTAGTTTACATGATCTTACCAAGCTTTTACTAATCTTCATGTTTATTGTGAAAATCACATTAGTATTTGCACAATTTTTATCCAAGCAATATATATATACATGCCTTTAAAAGACAAATAGGACTGCAGTGTTTACAATGAAAGCAGCAGCTCCCTGTCCCTTGATTTTCAAAGGACGGAGATTGCAATTTCATAAATTTTTTAACTGCCCTGGTTATTTATTGACATCCTACCATAAAAGATTTTGATTCAGATTTCTTCTGCACACTCTTCCATATTCCTTTCCATCATTCTCCCATTAGCTCCAGAGAAACGAATAGTCACTGTGTAGGCTGTCACTGTTAACGGGCACCGTTCTTATAATAATCTTTATTGTTGAACTGCAGACTTCATTTATATTTTATTTCTGTGTCCTTGCTTTATTTTTCCTTTGAGGTTGATCACTTCATTTATGTTCCAAAATTGTTTTGTTCGGTTTTCTTTGATCCATTGCTAAATGATCCATTCCTAAATACCTCTCAGTGTGGCAAAGCATACTGTCCCTCCTTAGCAATAGCTGACATCTGTCTTGATGCCCCATCCTTCTGCTCCAATAGAAATGGCTTGGATTGTTCTCCATCCCAGGCCCAGCTTTCATCAGCAATTCTTCTTCTTCATTGTTGTGTAGCAGTATGCTTTTTTACCCTCCATTTAGGGAAGAAGAAAGAAAAGATAGAAATCTTCACTGCTTTTTCAAGCGGCTTTAATACAGAAAGAGAGAAAGGTAGAAATCTTTACAGCTTGAATCTCTCCAGCCTTTGCTCTCACACTAACTAACAACAGCAATCCAACTAAGGAACCTCCAACCAACACCCATACCAACTCTCTGGGCTTCAGACCTTTTATGCCCTAAACCAAAACTTCCCATAAACCCACGCAGCACACCATACCATAGACAAGTTATAGGTGCCAGAACAGCTGCACCTAACCAACTTATACCCACCGGCATCAAGCATTCCAATATCAACTCGTAAACAGCTATACCACAGCTGGGGTGGGAACACGAACCTCTAGTGACTAGTCAGTTAAACCAAAAAGCTTTTCTTTACATAAAAATCCCAAGTGTTCCTCTACATTGTTGCTTTAGGTTTTGCTGGCCTTTCCTACTTACTGCAGTCTCTTTTCTATTTACCTCTACTCCCCCTTTCTTTCTCCCTGCCCCCTTACCTTTCCTTTCCTTCTCAGGGGAAGCTCTGTTTTCTAGGCTGGTCTGGAATGTGTGAGCCAGAATGATCATCCCACCTTAGTCTATCCGGCATAAGTACAGGCACAAACCACCGCCTCAGGAAACGACATTTAGTGTCTTTTTTCTCACAACACGCTTTCTTCTGAAAAATCGTATTTATTCCTGAGGTTTTAAATTTCAATAATGAGACAATTTGTTGTAGGTTAGTTTTAATTTATTGGTAGTTGAGAGACTTTATTGAGAGACTATAATTCATTCATCTTTAAGTTTATATGATTCAATTTTGGAAAATATTAGTATTGACTTTTTCTCATTTCTCTCTTCTTTTACTCTCTAATTATTATGTATCCTATACAATCTGAAATGATTCCTTCATTTATAATATTTGTATTTTTTTGGGTTGAGAATTTCACATATTTTGATCAAGCTCAGTCTTCTCATTCCCTCCCCTCAAATTCCCTCCTTATTTCAATGTGCCCCTCCTCTTTTACAATAAACAAAGCAAAACAAAACAATCCAGAGTCCACTTAGTCCTGCCAGTGTGTACCAGGGTTGCAGGACCATGTGCTATAGCATGGGTAGCCTTTCAGGGACCTCTTTCCTAAAGAAAACTGACTCTCATCCCAGGAACTGTCAATAGCCAATAGCTCCTCAGCTAGGACTTCATGTCCAACTTCCTAACCCATGCTTGGGTTTTGTCTGGCTTGATTTAGTGTAAGATCTGTGCATGCTCTCACACTTGCTGTGAGTTAACATGAACAACTTTCCTGCGGTGTCAATAAAACTGTTTTGTTGCTGTCATTCACTGTTTTTTGCTGTTACAGTCTTTCTGTACCACCTCCCCCACCTTCTGCATATTCTGTTATGATCCCTGGGCCTTGGATGGAAGGGGTATTGTGTACATGTCCCATTTAGGGCTAAGCACTCTGAAGTATTTTACTTTCTGCATGTTGACTCTGTGTTAGTTGTATTTACTGAAAGAAGAAGCTTTGGCCATGAAGGCTAAGTGATGTAGTAATCTATGGGTATAAATGATAAGCCATTAGGAGTTGGTTTAATACTATCCCATTTAGCAAAGTAATAGTAGTTAAGATTCTCCCCTGGAACCTCTAATATATTTAGCCACAGATTCTTGGCCCTAATAATAATGCTAGGCATGGTTTCTGTTTTGTGGGTCTGGTCTTAAATCCAATCATGAAGTTGTTGATTACCCTCATAACATCTTTCCCACTATTGCACAAGTGAGCGTATCTTGCCAGGCTGGTATTGTTGCAGCTCACCAGCCTCACAGCTGGGTTTGACTGATGATGAATTTCCTCCTGCAGTAGCACGCACAGCACCTTCCAATACTGCAAAAGCTACCGGGGATGAAGGAAGCTTCCACTGCACTAGTAGTTTCTTTATCCTTGCCAGTGGTTTTTAAAATTGTTTTACTCTACAGGTAATTAATTTAACTTTGTGTTTCAAGTTAAATCGGTTAACTTGTTTAATCATATTTTAATGTTTATGGTTTATTTTGTCCTCTGAATGTCACTCTACTATTCTAAAGGTAGGACCCTATTCTTGTGTTACCAATGCCACATCTTCTGTCTCTTTAGAGAAAGTTATTATATTTGCTTGGAGTTTTCCTTGGCTTGCCACCTTGTCCTGGCTTTCTAGAGTGTTCCTTCATTTGCTTTGTTCTGATCTTAGAAGTCAGATTCCATCCATGCAAGTCTGGTGATCTTTGGGTACACATAAACGCATAAGATAAACAAAGAAAGATGATTGAATTTTCTTTGTGAATTGGTGAAACCTGCCAACAGCAGCCTCATGTCTTTCTTAAGCCCCATTGTAATTCAACAGACACTTTCTTTTAGATTCTTCAGAGAGGGAGGCTTGAAATCAACCCACCTGTCTTCAGTCTTACCTTACATACTTGATGCCAGAGACAGCTAGTACCTCCTCTTCTAGTCTTATGTGGAATTCATTCCAAAACCTCAGCCAGTTTATCTTTTAACCACCCATCCCCACAGTCCCCAGCATTTGCCTCTCATCCTTACCCAGGCACACAACAGATAAGAGAAGGCTAAAAACTAAAATCATTTTCCAATATTTAATTTTCCTTTTAATCAAATTTGTTAACTGATACTATGTAGTATAATTTTAAATATTGTGCGCATGTGGAGCATGCACAGGAATGCAGAGTATGAACACACACATATGCAGAAGCCCGGGAGAGTCCTGGGTGTCCTGCTCTATCAGTCTCCACCTTATTCAGTGAGAGACTAGAAATCTGGAGCTAGACTGGAGCCAGAGAGCCACAGTGATCAGCCTGTCCCCCCTCGTCCTCTCTGTTCCTCTCTCTAGTTTTGATATTACTGTCATGTGCATGACCACACAGGGTCATGCTTTTTCTGGGGTTTCTGTGGACTTGATTCAGGTTCTCATGCTTTAACAGCTGAATTATTCCCAGCAGAAGTTTGCACATTTTTACTGTCGTTGTATTGGCCTTTTAGGAAGGAGCAGAGATTCATTGCTATGATCAATTTTGTCTTCTTGGTCTATATCAACCTAGGTGAATGTTGAATTTCTAGTAATGGAGCAGTGACTGTCACATAAATGGGGCTTGGAGTGCTATCCAGGGAACCCAGACAGATGGAGTTAAATTGTGGCAGAATCATCTGCCTGTGATAGACTGTAAATGAGAGGAGATAAAACTCAGACAACAGTTAAGCAAACAAGGTCCAAAGATTAATAGTATATATTAATATACTTTATATATTTTATAATATATACATTACTTTATAATATATACAAACTATTTCCTCCATGATAACACACTAGTTTCAAAGCTGTTCACTTAGGCAGTGTCTGAGTGTCTGAGCTGTAGTTTTGGTCACTTCCAGGCAGCATTGGAAAAGGAGAAAAAATTAACAAGAAACCATACTACAAAATAGAGTTCCTGTTATAGTTGGCTTCGGCTGACAACTTGATACAACCCACAGTCACCTGGGAAGAAGAGCTCCATTTGAGGAACTGTCCAAATCTTATTGTCCTGTGGCCAAGTCTGTGAGGTGTTCAAAATTTGCTAATTAAAGTAGGGTTTATCTAATTGCTATCTCACTGTGGGTAGTGCCAACCCTGGGCAGGAAGATCTAGGCCTCATAAGAAAGGTTGATGAGCAAGCCAGAGGTCAGTCAATAAGCGGTTTTCCTCCATGGTCTCTCCTTTATTTCCTGCCCCTAGGATCCTGATTGAGCTCCTGCCCTGGCTTCCCTCAGAGATGGACTGTAACTTACAGGCTGAGCTGAGCTTAATCCTTTTCCTAAAACACACAGGCGCACACACACACACACACACAGAGAAAGAGAGAGAAAGAAAGAGAAACACACACACATGCACAGCATTTGTTAAGTTACAAAGGTGCAAATTATTTTGATGTATGTATGTACATAATTGAACTAAAACTCACCTCATATCATAAATTATTTCATAATCATAGGGCTTTTTGTCAAGGGTTAGGTTTTCTAGAACAGCAGAACTTCAGTGGTGTGATGGAGAACTTATCCGAGAGCTACTCTGATATGAACAAGGCTGAAATGATCGTAGAATGTACACCACATTGAGACAGGAGAACACTTTGCTGCTTTTCCTCAACTTAAAAAAAAAAACCAAAACAGTTCACATTTAGAGGAAAATTCACAGACACGGGTGGTAACTTGATAGGATGATTAAACATTGACTCGAATGTATTTATATGATACAGTCAGAAAATTATTGATTAAAGAAAAAGTATTATTCTTACAGGTTTTATTTTCATAATCATACTTTTGTACCACCAAATTTTGTCAACATTCAGAATATAATTTTCACATCACCAGTATTCTCAAAGTCAGAAAATTACCTTTGTAATATTTCTCCTTTGAATTAGCAACTTAAAAGTCTCAGATGAAAATCAGAAGATGGTCTCACATGCAGAATAGAGAATGATGTTTAAAAGCTGTAAGTTGCATCACTCTCTGGGGAAATTATATACAACCTATATTTAGGGAGATAGGTTTCAAGTGACATATAGATAACTCAACAGTGTAAAAACTCAGCTACCTGATCGCTTTCATACGCTGTGTATATTTTCAAAAGTTATAAGATTGCATCTACAAAGTTAGCCTGCCACACACCATGTTCTGCTAAGCCACATATGGCCTGGCATACGGTAGTGATCACCAGAATATGTGCTGGGGCCTTCAGAGAAAGCACAACATTGTCCCTTAATGGAGCAAGGTCAGTAAATAAAGGTGAAACCTCAACTTTTGCTACCAATTTTTGTTCATTTCTTAATATTAAAGACATGACCTCAATATGTTTAGTGCTCTCTCTTTCCTTCTCTCTTTCCCCATTCCAACCCTCCATATGCACACATAATCACACAGAAAATCTTTTCTATACTATAGGCAAGAAAAATGAGCATTTGTTTTGACAACTGATTTTGTTGAGTTAATCTCATCTTAATAGTTACTTTTGAAAGGCTAAGTTACAATTTTCTCTTTGCTAGCTTTGGACATTAAATTGATGTATTACTGAGTAAATAGGTTATGTTGATCTATTCCTAGCAATGTTTGCTGAAATGGTATATAAAAATTTGTTTCTTGTTATTTGATTCTTATTAAAACTGTTGAGTTTTGCCCACTGGAATATAAACTAAAGAAAATTATCATATTTTACAAACTCTAACATCATGTCTAAAATAGAATAGGGTATTGCATGAAACTGATGTTATTATATAGTCATTCCCTAAGGTTAGTGTGTTTGTGTACATATTTGTGTGAGTATAGTTTAGTATTGACAATCCCCACTTTTCTAGTGACAATGCAAGGTAGACACTAATATTAAAATCTAGGCTGTAATACTCCCTAGCTTAGTGGGAGCATATCGGGGAAAGGGACAAGGGTATATCACAAAACTTGACTGAGTATCACTAACTTCTAGAATGAAGAGTTCTTATAGTCTTTGACAAGTGGCATTGTGGAAAATGTCACTACTGAATAGGATGCTTTACTTTGCTCTGTCTCTTAAACTCCTTTAACTTAGCTCCATGTATTGTCCACCCTAGCTGTGCCTATCAGAAGACAGCCTCGCATACTCTGCCCAGAAGGCTTGTTATACAACAGTCATTGGCACTCATTGTATATTGACACTGTTTAAGGTGTTGGCAACATGCACAGGAACAAACAAAAACAGGCACAAACCCAGGTTGTATGTTCCTCTCTATCGTTACATTCTTGTCATATGCCATTATTTTACTTGGAGGAAGATATGTAGTAAACAGAATTATTAAGAAACATCTATGTCTAGGACAGTTAGGGTTAAAACAGAGAAACCCTGTCTCAAAAAAAATAAAGGAAAAAAGAAAGAAAGGAAGGAAGGAAGGAAGGAAGAAAGAAAGAAAGAAAGAAAGAAAGAAAGAAGAAAGGAAGATCTACAGAGGCTGGATCTAAAGTTACAATATTAAAGAATAAAAAGTGTGGAAGGAACATACATGATTTAGAAGTGTGAGTAGATGTTAGATTTTAAAGATTTCTCTGAAGATAACAGTAGGTGGAAGGCAGTGTAAAGAACATTTCCGACAGAGAGGCAAGAATCCAAAGTCATAACACAGGAGGAGGCTGGTATTATAAGATGAGTCTAATCTTGCTATAAACCAGTGGTTGCCAGGACAGTGGTCAGAGATGAGGCCTGCAGGATCAAGAATATGAATGAAGAGGGAGGCGAATCAAAGGTTTGTGCTCTGGATGAAGTCAGACGCTGCAGCCACACCTTGAATGCAGGCGGGATGTGTTCTTAGGTGTTCCAACAGGATTATGTTGACAGCTAGAAGGAGTATAGAATGCAAAGACCAGGGCAGAGGAGGAGAATTGATAGGAGACAAAGGAACTAATCCAGACTGGCGACATGAACCTGGGTGTAGACAGTAGAGGTTCCCGACTGAGGTTAGACTTGGAAGGCAGAGCCAAGAGTGTGTGCTAATAAACTGTGTATTAGCGGTGACAAAATAGGGAGGCAGAGAATGATTTTAGCTTTGGCTTGAGCCACTAGAAGTCCTGAGAGAAATTCTACAGACACAGGTGGGATGAAACCTTCTGGGGTGGCTTCCTTTGGAAGAGCACGAGGGAAACAGGACCATTTCAGGTAAACAAGCCCAGTCAACACTCTGATGAAGATCCTGGAGTGAGTGTACAGGGGTGGGGGGAGTTGGTTGCACAAGTCTACAGCTGAGAAAAGGGCAGGTTGGGTTGATTTGGGAGCTACTAGGACACATGTAGGATTTGAACTTTGAAACTAGTGTTCATTTCATGCAGATTTGTGACAGTTTTGTGCCATTTCTAGGGCAGTTCATGTTGTCAGATTTTAAAAGTCATGCTATTTGTAGGACATGTCCTGTCTCTCTTTTAGGGTCAATGTCTTTAGGACTTTCAGGAATAGGTAACTTTTCCAAACTTAGAAGGACTGTAGTCATAAATGTTTTAGAAGCCAGGCAGCAGTGGCACATACCTTTAATCCCAGTGTTCAGGAGACAGAGGCAGGTAGATCTCTGTGAGTTCAAGGCTAGCCTTGTCTATAGAGTGAGTTCCAGGATAGCCATAGTTACAACAGAAAAAACTTGTCTTGAAAAACAAAACAAAACAAAAACAAACAAATAAAAATAAAAAATAAAATGTTCTAGATAAAATATAGAGAAACACTTAAGTTGAAATGTTAAATACAAGAAAATCAGAATTATGATATCATATGTTCAGAATCATGCCAGTATCTTTGGCAAGATGTGAGTGAAACACAAGATTTTTGTTAGTAATTGCTTGCAATATGGGGAATATGAGTAAAATTCTCCAGATTTTCATATTTTTTTCTTATTCTCCATATTTTTCCATGTATATAAATCACTTAGGTTCTCTTTTGAGATGAGATCTTATGCTGAAGCCCAGGCTGTCTTAATACTCACTATCCAGTCAGGCTTAGAGCAACCCTCTTGCCTCAGCCTCCTAAGTGCTGGAGTTACAGATGGAATTGCCACACCCAGCTATAAAATTCACTTTTACAGCAGAAGGATAAATTTTAACTTCTGAAAACTATCGATAACTTAAAATTTTCCTCCTGTGTACAGAATCCTAAAGTAACTGCACTGTACTTTCTCACTGTGTCGGTGATGGTTGCAGATGGGGCCATGAGAACCAACCACGATGATAAATGGCACCCACCAGCCCCATTTGTACACCATGTAAAATATTGGGCTTATTGATAGTTGATCATCTGTGAGGGAACCAAGGGGACACAAGTCCATATAGTCACATAGTCACACATAGTCCATGGATCTCACTACAGTCGGGCTCCCCATTATTTTCAACTCACACTGATGCAATTCTAGCTCCCTTTATGGGCTCTGATCTCTTTCTCCAGCACACAGGCTCCCTTTGGGATTTCTTTTTTAGCACAAACTTTCACCATGGGGGTTTTTCCACCTTGTTCTTCCAGACACTGAAGGGTTTTGATTCTTCAAGGTTTATTTCAAAGCATTTGAAAAAGAGACCTCCTGCAGAAAGGTAAAATAGATTTAACAATGCCAACCTACCTCATAAGGCTGCTGTGAAGAATAATAATATAAAGGACTACAAAGCACTTTGTAAATATAAAGTTCTATACAAATGCTTAATAATAATTACTTGGTACAGTTCAGTGCAGTCTTTTGTGCATTTATAGAAGCGCCAATGAGGATAGGTTTCCCTCCTCCAGCCATTCTTCCATTTTTATAATCAAAGAGTTTCATTTTTAACTCACGTACAGAACATCCTGATGCTCCAGGCCTGGGATGTGTTCCCAAGGCAGAAGTGAAACAATGTCAGGCTGTGAGGAAGGAAGCTCTGTGTCCTGGGTGCAGCCCTCTTCCTGTTTGAAGCTGCTTTGGCACCACAGGGAAGCAGGGATGGGTAGAACCATGTTGTTTCTTTTCTCTGAATGGGACTGCCTATGTGCTGTCCTTGGCAGTACATTTGTTGTGTAAAGAGTCCTGATTTCAGAGAGATGTCTAGATCTGCTTACATTGAACAATCTCATCAGTCTTTGATGATGTTTTGTATTGATATTAAATAGCTTCAAATTTCCTTTTTATTTTTTTTGATTGTGTGTGTGTGTGTGTGTGTGTGTGTGTGTATCCACCTCTTAGTTCACCAGAGATTTGGTCTCAAATTTAGTCTGTCTTTCTATCAGTAGCTCATATTTCCCTGCATATCCTTCACTATCCAAGGTACCTATGGCCACTAAGGAATCTGTCAGCTTGGGTACTAGCTACGTGTTCTTATGAATTACTTTTCCTGATCACAATAGTTAAACTGTATAAGTGTTCTTATAATGTTTATGGTGTGAGATGACTTAGATAGGCACCTGTTGTTGGAGCCTTAGGGAGGGACTATTTGCTTTTTCCACAATGTGAGGTCAAGGTCCCTAGAAATTCACAGAAGTTGCAGAAGCCACAGGGAGACTGTTTCTACTTTCTAGATTTTTTTTTTTAATTCTTTCGTATACAGCACAGATTTAGTTGAGTGTGGGGGATCCATACTCTTCTTACCCTTCAAGAGAAAAGACTGCTATCTGATTAGGTATTCATTCTTTAGCAAATATTTACTGGGTAGCTCCTGAGTTTTTAACTTACGTGAACTTTGACCTGGCAGATGAGTAAGCATTGTCTACGTGTTTGATGAGTCTGGGGAATGCTAAGTGATATATGGATGAATATAACATAATTAACAAATCATCAGGTATTCAGAATGATTGTAGAATTGATTGGAAACGGAAGGGTGGGAGATGGAAACAGAATAACTGGGTCCGTAGGGAGAAAATCCATAAAAGTTATGACAAAGTTTGAGAGTCTGCTTTGTGCAGTGGATAAGTTAAAGTTATCAGAATCACATCTGTGTTCTAGAGAGAGCTTTGATAGTGTACAGAAGCCAGTCTAAGTAAGGGAACCACTGAAACAATTCTTTAGAGGTGAAGACAGTCTCTGTCACATTGTGTGCTAAAAGTAAGCTGACTCAAATCCTTCTGCGTAAAGTTCAGACACTCCTATCTGGGTATTTCAGATTCTTCAGGTTAGGGTTTAAGCCTTTAGTTGGTATCCTTAGTAGAGTCTACTAATATCTCAATATCTATGGCTTCTTTCTGGATAAAACACCATTAATAGTAGCTGAATGCTAAGTGAAACTATTGGTCATTTTAGTAGCATGGTGATCAGCATATATCTCCAAGACTGGTAAGACTTTATTTTGTAGTGCTTTTGTTTAACCTTGCTAATAACTCTTTCTTCCACACAGAGAATTGTCCTTAAATAGAGTTTACACAACAGATTTCTTTTTTTGCGCTTTTCAGTTAGTCTAATCATATTACAATTTCACTTGACTACAAATATAGCAACAGCAATTATACTTTATGTTAATTGCTAATTGCTTCTGAGCTAAGGATTGCTTGCTTTTGTAAACTGCTACCTCAGGTTCAAAGGCATCATGTTTTTGATCCACAATGGTGCCCATAAAAAGCATGAATCTCAATGTCTCTTCATAATATGCTAGAAGAATTGGCTGTTTCTTACTTGTGTCACTGTTTTTTGCTTAAGATACGTGGATTTTCATACATCACTTTCTCATTCAAAAACTCCACTTTATTTTTAAAATCAACTTTACTGAAAAGTCATTATGTAAAGCAAAATGCATGCACCTTAAAGTATACCATTAAAGGTATCACAATGCACACACACAGACACACACACACACACACACACACACACTTTTAAATAGTTATCAATAGCTGTTTCCCTTCTTCTGTCAGGCTTCTTTTTGAAATAGATTCTTATTGTTGTTATATGTCACATAATTTAAGCTTTTCTTTGATATTGTTCTAAAACCATGAGTATACCATAATTTGCTCACAGATATTTGAATTGTTTCTAATTTTCTTTACTATGGATTGAGTTACTATAAGTACAAATATACAAGTCTTTTCTGAGTATTTGTGTATGCGCATGTATGGGTAATAGTGTGTGCGTGTTATTGAACCATTTGGAGCTGTGCTCTTGGATTTTATTTATTTATTTTTTATTAGAGTCCAGGTCTCTCAGTAGAACCCATCACTCACAGATGAAACTACACTGGCTAGTCAGCAAGCTGCACCTACCCCGGGGATCTGCTCCTCTCTAGTTCTCCAGTGCTGGGATCCCAGTTGTGTACTGCCATGCATGAACTCTGGCTCCAGTGCTTGTACAGCAAGTACGTTAACAATGTAGCTATCTCTGTGATTCCTATGAGGTTTCTGAGAACATGTATATATGTTTTCCTAGAAAAATACCATGTTGGGATGTCTGTGTTACATCCCTCTCCACAAGGGTTAGTAATCTATGCAGAAGAGGAGGCAGAAAGCCTGTAAGAGCCAGAGGTGATGAATGACTCTACGGAAACATTTTCCAGACACAACAGAGACTGTGACAGCATGTACAAGACCTGCACAGGTTCAAACCAGACAAAATCCCAGTGCAGAAAAGGAGACATGGGCTCAAAATCCCACCTCTAACCAAAAAAAAAAATCATTTAAAAATTGAGTGTTGCTGAGAAAGCAATAATTAGTTTTCTTCAATTGGATCACTCACCAACCACACCCAGGGCATGATGAACATTCAGGAATAGTTGCCCAGCACAAAATGGACTCCATGGCTTGTTTGTGCTCTTTTTGTTTTGTTTGTTTGTTTGTTTTTAAAGACAGAAAAGTATGAAATTGAGTGGGTAAGTAAAGGGGAGATTTGGAAGGAGTTGGGGAAGGGGAAAGAATATGAGCAAAATATATTGTATGAAAAACAAAAACAAAAAGAACATTGACTGCTCTTCCACAAGACCCAGGTTCAATTCCCAGCTACCACATGGCAGCTAACTACCTAATCTCCAGGGAGACCCAACGCCTCCTTCTGACATCTACAGGCACTGCATGCGGATGACACACAGGCGTACATTCAGGCAAAAAAACAACAACAACAAAACCACCACCAACAACAACAAAACAAAACAAAAACAAAAAATAATCTTACAAAGAAAGAATAACACTAAGTAATTAAGCCAGCAGTTTTACAGTCAGTATATTTTTTTACTTCATTTATAATGCCCAAATTACTCCCTGGAGGGATTTTGTCACTTCCTATACTCATCATGTATGTGTTCTACCTTCACATCCTGTTACTGTTATGACATAGTATTTGCTTTGGTGGATGGGACATGGAGTTGAACCGTGATCTACTTGATGACCAATGGTGTTAAACATCTGTGCATCTGTTCACTGCCTATGCATAACTGCTCAGACTTTTGACCTATTTTTGGAACAAATTATTATTTAACTTAAGGACATTTTATCCTGGATATAAACCTTTCATCATACATACAATAATATATGTAAACATAATAGTTCCTTCAAGCTGATGCACCGGGTTTTCATTTTCTTAATAATCGTGTCATTCAACTAGAAAATTTAAATTGTGATGATATCCAATTTATCGGTTTTCTTTTCTGACATGTGTTTTTTTCCCCTGCATGCTGTTAAGGAAATAATTCAGGTGTGTAAAATGTTCCCCAATGTTTTGCTCTAAATGGTTTACAGTTGTATTTATACATTTAGGTTTAGAGCCCATTTAGAATGAATATTTGTTTATACATAAGGCTCTTCCTCAAGATATTTTACTTCGCTTCCTGAAATTCACTCGGCGATACACAAGGTGGTATGTTTGGTTCTATTTCCAAATCATTCTGATACTTTTATCTCTGTATCTAACTTTACACTGATAGGATATTGTGTACTGAATCTATACTAAGTGAACACAAAGTAGTATACCAAATTTAGTTTGGTAATTCTAGGTGGTTTGTATGTTCATATATATTTTAGAATTAGCTTTCCAATTCCTTCAAAAACCCTACTGGAATTAATATTGCTATTGCACTTGGGAATGGTACACATCTTTAACATGGTATCACTTATTCATGCGTATCTTTCAAAATGTCATGACATTCCTCTGTGAATCTTAGAATAGATATATTGTGTGTCTTGTGTTAACTAATATCTATGTATTTTTTATATTTTGAAGTGATACAAGGCATGTATTTTAAAAGTCCCATTTCCAACTAATTTTCCTAGAATTTACAAATACCATTGACTTTTGTGTATTGACATTTTTTCTTGAAACTTACATATTTATGTGTTTATTTGTTGTGTGTATATGTTCATGGGGGTATCTGAAAGTGTTCGTGTGTGTGTGTGTGTGTGTGTGTGTGTGTGTGTATACATCTTATGCATTTAGAGGCCAGAGATTGTCAGCAGGTTTCTTCTTCAATTGTTTTCAAATCTCCATCTTTGTTGTTGTTGAGAGCAAGTCTCTCACTGAACCAGCAGCACATCAATTTAACTCTGTTGGCTGGATAATGGCTCCAGGAACGGCATGCACTTTACAGATTGGACCACTTCTTCAATCCTATCTTGCATCTTTGATAAATTATCTCATCAACAAGCAATAGTTTTCTTAGATTTTATGATTATACTATTTTAAAATAGATGAAATCTTACTTCCTTCCAATCTTAAGATGCTGTTTATCATCATTGTATAGACTTGGTCACATTATTCAGCATTAAATAGAACAAAAATGTTCTGAACAGACACACTTGACTTCTCTTCAGTGCTATGAAAAAAAATTCAAACTTTTATTATGAAATCTGTTGCCTGTATATTTTTGTTGATGCTTTGTTGAAAGGCTTGATTATAGATTCGGCTTCTTTAGAAGAGTCAACGCTATTCATAATTTAATTCTTGTACCACTTGTTATTTTTTTCCAAGAAATTTGTCAATCCCATCAAACGATTCATATTTATTGACACAAAATTATTTTCACTGTTTTATTAGCATTTTTCTAACACATCTGACATCTATAGTGGTAGCTGCTATTTATTTATTTACTTATTCATTTTGATAAGGTGTTATTCTGGAGATCATTTCATCTATAGTTGGATTTCTGAGTTAACATTTTTTTTGGTATATTCAAGAAAGTCTTTAGACCTTTACAGTTTCTTTGTGCACAAACCTGTAATCTTTGCCTGCTCTCAAGCTTTTCTTCTATGTGGTTCCCAGAATATTGATTGTCATGTTTCAGAAGTAATCTGCCTCAAATTTATTTAGCTTCTAGATTAATAGAACTTTGATTCATATGCAGTATTTTTATCAGAAGAATTGGAAAACTCTCCAGAACTCTCCTACAGTTTTCTGAATTAAGATTGCCCTTCAGCTGGGTAGTGGTGGCACAGGCTTTTAATCCCAGCCAGTCAGGAGGCAGAGGCAGGCAGATAATCACTGTGAGTTCAAGGCTAGCCTGGACTACACAGTGAGTTCCAGGATAGCCAGAGTTACAACAGAGAAACCCTGTCTCAAAAAAAAAAAAGAAAGAAAGAAAGAAAGAAAGAAAGAAAGAAAGAAAGAAAGAAAGAAAGAAAGAAAAGAAAGTTGTACTTCATATACATTTTTTGTTAGCCTAAAATATGTATACCAGCTAACCATTATGTTAACATGGTTTTACCTGGAAGCAGATACCTAAGGAAACACATCAAAGTAAGCGGTAATGTTTTGGAAATAGAAGACTATCTCTGAATGTAAAGTACCAATCCCAAAATGTGTCAAAAGGTAGGGAGACTGGAAATTGGGTATCATGGTAGAATTGAAGGAAAAAAAGAAAAAAGAGAAAGAAAGAAAAATGGCACTTCAAATATTTAGAAGGGACAAAAAAAGAACAAAAGCACAAACATAATTTACTGTAATCTTTTATCCACAATAAGCTGAAGCATATCTTTGTAGTTATAACACATGAGTTTTAAAATGGGAAACCAGTCAGGGTTCTAGTTGGGTTCTTAGCTAATGCAATAATTATGGAAGGATGTCATACTTAATTTGAAAATGCCTAAATAAGGGGGTGTTTATTGTGAGAAAAGTGTATAGAAAGTTTCAAGATACTACAGTTCTCCATTATCAGTAATATCTGTGACTAGTTAAGGCAAGAAACGATACCCTGGATGGTGAGATGGTTCCGTGGTTAAGAGCACTGGCTGCCTCTCAAAGGACCTGGGTTCAACTCCCAGTATCCACATGGAAGCTCACAATCATCTGTAACTCCAGAGTTAGGGAATCTGATGCCCTATTCTAGCCTCCGAAGTACCATGTATACAAGTAGTACACAGACATGCATGCAGGCAAGGCACTCATACACGAAGACAATAAAATAAAACCTTTAAAAAGGAAACAGTATGTGAAAGCCAAGAAAAGTGTAGGTCTTCGAAACCAGGGATGAAGAGGCTTCTTGTGAGAATTTATGAATTCAGATGGAGGGACCAGAAGATTTGTGGTATAAATATCAAGACTTTGTTCTCTCCCTTCCTTGTGATATCAGCCAGTGCTTTTCATTAACCTCAGCTAATCCAATAGGAAGGCATTCTGTTCACCCACATTGGTCTTCCAAGGCAAGAGCAGGCTGGAGGGGGTGGAAAGGTCTACAGGTGAAAATGGGAGATGTTCTGTGATACAAGGAAGAGAAAAATAATTCTTTACATACATATAATATATGAATTATATAACTCTGTCTCTTGTGAACATGTGTACATATCAGGTCCTGCTTTAATCACTTTGTATAATTATCCTGTAACAATTATATACTGTGGTAAGTGTAGATTCCCCGGTGGTCTAGCTTCTGTCTTCCAGCCCACAGCCATCTGGGTTTGGCTCTCTGGGTTGGCAGTGCATGGGAGGGAACAGGCGGAAGAAAGAGGGGCAGGGGAATGGAAAGGAATGGGGACCGGGTTCTGGACCAATGCAGATCCTATCCATAGTGCTGAGAATCTGACCAGGGGAAAGAAAGACCTGGGGACTCCTTGCTTCTGGTGGAAATGGAGATTGCTTTATTCAGGGCAGGCAAGGGAATTAATTGGGTGTGTAGGGGCGGGGTGAGTAGGTAGGCAGTACACCTGCTGACCTTGGTCCACGGATGGCACATTCAAAGGGCAGTGGACAACACGATGCAGATGATGGGAGGGGCCAGTCCCTCCTGCCCTGGGTGTGAGGATTCCTAGTGCCCTGGACTCCTGCTGGGTGGAGTGTGGCAATATACTATAATGATTAAAAGTAACCTTTTTGTAAATGAGGTGACCTTCTCAAGGTTACCCAGCTAGTAAGCAGAAAGAGCCTAGGCAGCCTGGTTCTGGCTCTTACCTAGTACTGGAATCTATGCATTACTAAACTTTAACAACTGCATTGTGCTCTGATTTGACTAAGTGACTGTGAAAGAAAAGAATGGCAGATATATCAATCATCCTTTTGTTTCTGAAATAAAGAGAATAATCCACAGTGGCTTTCAGAGGGATGATAAAAAATAATGGCCACCTTTAGAATTTGTGTTAGGACAAGATTTAAACCACTGCCTGGTTCTTCAGGCTACACAGGACAGCAAAAATTAATTTCACCGAGTTTATTCATTAAGAGGATTCAGCCTTGGGTAAAGCCATGCTTAGAATTTGTGTTACATAGGCACAAGCTATGAGAGAAGGAGGAAATCTAAGAGCTTTCGCTCTGCCTCCAAAGCAGATACTGTACTGTTTTGAAAAACATTTCCTCATTTGTAATTAGTATTCTTAGAATAAAGTCATGAATAAAATCTGCTAAAATTAGAAATAAAGGAAAGAGAAAGAAAAAAAAAAAGTCCACATTGCTTTTTAATGCTTTTCAAAGATGGGTAAATTAACCTGACAATGTTGACATTCAGCCAAATGTTTGCAGAAATAGGATGATTTTAAGTCCCTAGGAAAGGTTTCTTAGCACAGCCCTATAGACTGGCATGGCAAAGGGTGGAATCACACTTTCTGTCCAGTTTCTATTGAGCTCTGTAACAGCCATCCAATTATAAACCGTTCTCTCTCTGAGCTGTGGCTCTCCTGCGCATCTTATCTTCCTCTGGGTATTTTTATCCTTGCTCATGTTAAGAGGTTCTAGTAAAGACTATTTAGTGAGAGCTTTTTGAGAATTATTTTATGGGCACCTAGAGATGCAGTAACAAAACCGGTTCCTACTTCTTTACCATGAAAACATTGAATATGTCACCTTTGAAGTCTTTGGAACAATAATTTATACTCACAGAGTGCTGTGAGATACCAATGATTCACAAAACAGTCATAAAGTAGTTACACAAGATTCAGAAATGGGGTATTAAAAGCATATTCATAAGGACAATGAGGTGAAAAATCAATACAGAGTGAACTGAGATTTTATCTCCCACCAGAGTGCCAAGGGCACATAGCCACAGAAGTGAATGCATATGGTTATTAACCGTCTGTAATGTACAGAGTTACTACAGTTTTTCATAGTTTTAAGGGCATTACAATTCTGCTAACAAAATTTTAGTCTACATGTAATATGGTGCGTCTTGTTGCCACTCTGTGGATATTTTGGCTAAAAACTAACCGGTACTTTGAATAACTAGCCAATCATGAGTCTAGGACAAAAATCACTAGGGACCAGAGGCGAAGAGAAACCATAAAGATAAAGTGAATGGGAACTGAATCTCATTGGCCGGGGTGGGAGAATACAGAACCAAGTGGCTAGGAGTGGGTATGAGACTAGATGGAGTGCCTTTGGTGTTACACTTAAAGGAAAGGGTGAAAATTCTATGTGAATGATCTCTGTAATAAACCAATTAGAGGTGGGTAGAGGAATAGGCCTGTGTGAAAGTTAGGAAGGGACTATATTCCAGGGATCTACACAGAAGGAATTACATTCAGAGGCCTGTGTGGCCCAGATGGAATGTAGAAAGAATGTTAAGAATATTGTTACACACCTTTAATCCCAGTAAAGCAGGGGTACCAAATGTCTTTAATCCCAGTATTCAGCAGGCAGTTGTGGTCCACGCCTTTAATCCCTAAAACAGAAACAGTGTTGAAGCAGTCAGGAAAAGCAGAACTCAGGAGTCAGTGTCACACAGGAAGTGATGTCTAAGATGAGTCAGTGAAGGACAGGCAAAGTGACCAATCAAAGGAAGACTTAGCAGAGTGAGTCAGAGTGAGGAAATGCCCAACCTCATGAAATAAAAACCAGTTTTCAGCTCAGAGCAAAGTCAGTTACAGAAGAGTCAATTACAGCAGGCAGTATGAGGCGAGCCATCTACCTGAAGCAGGCAAACAAGGGACAAGGCATAGAGAAAATGAAGTGGTCTGACTGAGGAGGAGTGAAGCTGACTGAGGCAGTATGGAGCAATGAGAGCTCAGGGGGAGAGACAGACACAGAGGCTGCTCAACAGAAGAAGTCAGTATTAGATGGGAGGAGTGAGTCAATTTGAAGCTGAGCAGTTCAGTCTGAAGCAGTCAGAGAATCAGCCAGAATAAGCTGGAGTCAGAAGCAGAAGAATTCAGTCAGAAACAGTAAGATGGCTCAGAAGGTCAGTTTGAGCCAGTGGCTTGGAGGAGAGTTTGGGTCAGAGCAGCAAATAAGTTGAACCAGAAGAGGCAGAGTTCAAAAGGAAGTAGTCAGAGTGGCTCAGTCAGCAGTGGAGGCTTAATAGTAGATTGCACTGAGGCCGAAATGCTCTAGGACTCCATGCAAGAACTGATGATCAAATTAGACAAAAGAATACATAGTTTTGAACCAGGATCAACAGCTACAGAGGTGACATACTAGCACAGAGGAAGGATTCAGGAAAGGACTCTTTTGTCTGCAAACAGTGTAAATGTGGTGAGACTAAACATTTGGCTCTAACCACAAGAGAAGGCAGAGCCACTCTAGGAAACCAGACTTGCATGTCACTGAAACATGAGGACCCGAAGAGGGCTCGTTGTGGGGAATAATCACATAACAAATGGGGAAGTGAGCAGAAGTCTGGCATCTAACGTAACACTTTCTCTCATGTTCCTGTAGTACCATAGTCTAGGCATGCTTATGGATAAGGATGCAAATAGTCTATCATGAGTGCAGGGGGGACCAAGGGAGGAGACAGATCATCAAATCCTTGCCATGATAGGACTCGCACTTTAACTATCTATGAACCAATCACAGATAAACAAATAGAAGCACAAAATAGGACAAGTAATAAGTGGAATGAAAAAAACAATCAAGTAGCACCCAGGTGAAGGAGGATATTTTACGTAGAGTAGCTGGAGAGCGTCACTCATGAATTGGTGTTTTAATGAAGCCCTAAAATAAATGAACAAACTATAGATATTATGGAGAAAATACACCAGGCAGAAAGGGTAGTGGGTAATATTTTCTAAAGTAAAGGCTTAACCAGTTAAAGTAGTAGCAGGGGAAAATGTTATAGACAATGAACCCATCTGCTGAGCCCTGGATGGCAGTGGATAAAGGGTAATAGGACTTCATTCAGAACCTTGGGTTTGGGTTTCAGCAACATGCCCCGATTTGGAAGTTTATTATTCAGTATCCTATGGCAGATATTCTTCAAAGGAGACAACTACAGGAGGATCAGAAAGAAGGCTACGGCAATATGGTCATGGTGAAAACCTTAAGTAAACTTAAGTACATTAAGTAAAATTGAGTAATTTTCTTCCAGGATTAAAAAATAATACCTGATGGCTGAAAGTACTCATGTGGGAGCATAATTGTCAGATGAGCATCAGAGAAATCATAAGAAGAAAGTATCAATACAGCATCTCACTAGTCTCCAAAGAAACAGTTGTCATTGAGGTGAATGAGGGACAGCTATCAAAACCTTATAGAAATATTTAATAGAAAAAAATTAGAATCTTATATAAATATTTAGTGGGAAATAATTTAGAAGCATTTTGATTGAAGTCTAGACAAGAATGTCTGTTGTCAGCACTGTTATTTAATGTTTTACTGAAGAGTCAGACTGGTGCATTAAAACCAGGAGCAATTTAAGAATAATATAAAGATTGGAAAAGAGGAGACAGAGTAGTTTTGGTTTGTAGCTGATAGTATATGCATTAAATTAATGAAATCTTCAGACAAATCAGAGAATGAAAAAGGACTGCTGAATACAAGAAATACATAAATCTATGCATCAGCAAAACCCAAATATGAAATTTATAGCTAGCAGATAGTACTGGGTACATAAACACATGAAGTAAACTTAAGTGTGTAAGAATTTTATGAAAAAACTACAAAATGTATTTGACAGACTTAAAAACATGAGAATTTGCCATGGTGATGTTATACAAAAGACTCAAAGACAGTTATCTAAGAGACTCAAAACTAGAGAGACATCAAATTTCCTCTATACTAACCAACAAGTGTAATAAAATTCATATAAATTTCTTAATAGCATTTATAAATGGAAGAGAAACTAATTTTGAAATCTATATGAGAAGTCATAATCCAAAAGCTTTGAACAAAATAATTCTGAAAAAGTAGAACAAGAGGTCCTTGTCTTAGCATATCATGTTAATGTAAACTTGTAATAAATAATATGGCATTAGCTAAGCATCTAAGAAAACTTAGAAGTCATTAGAATTCAATTAGGAATGAAGTCACTGGTAAATAAACGATATTAGAAAACTTGTTTTTGCAGAAGAAAAAAGGATTGATGATCTATATAACAGTCATTTTCATTTATATTTAATAATATATTAGAAACAATTTATAGCATATTTTCTATTTTTCTCTTAGCTGTAGCATTTCTTTAACAGAAATCTCCCTGACATCTATTTAACCAGAGTTTTTAAAATCAGAATTCTATCAGCAGTAAGATATAATTACTACTACAGGGTGTCTTATTTAATTAAAGGGAGTAGTGGGTTTTGAAAGAATTAGATTAGGTAAAACATTCCAATTTTCACATCATTTTAACAAAATCACACTGTTGATTTCTCTTGTGATGCTCTGTGTACTTTCCTCTGGTCATAAGAAATAATTAATAGCTGGAAACAGAATGGAAATATTTTTAAAACAGCAAAGTAATTCAAAAGCTGAATCCAAAGCAGACCAACTTTTGATAAATTATCCATAGGAAAAGGAAACAGGCAAAGCGTGTGTTTTATATGATTCACAGGACCTTAAACACAGACTTATTCATTAGGACTTCATAAACAAATTATGTTAATCAAAACTTTAACACTAGAGGATTTAAAGCATCCTGGCGCCAGCCTCCGCAGGGCACAGCCAGAGGTTCCACCTCATTATGTGCAGACTAGTTACTGTTAAGATGAAGATTCCATTCTCTATCCCAGGAGACCCTGGCTACAAGGTCTAGAAGGGAGCCTGGAGCTCTTCATTGGTAACAAATCCCCTAGTGACCCAGATGCAGGCAGCACTTAGATCACATTTTGGGAAAGGTGGGGTCAGAGAATGAGGGGGCAGTTTCCTTCTTTTAAAAATTAACATTTCATCTCTGTATTTTCATTTTTGCTCCAACAATTCAAAAATTCTGAAATAAGTATTCACAAGCATGGTCAGGAAGAGAGAGATATGAATATGTTTATACCCTAATTCTAAAGTTCTTTAAAGTATGATTGACTACTGGCTTGAGATTCTTTGTTGTTTTGTTGACAATGTTCAAACATCATCTAAATCATGAATTCCAACCCAGTAAGTTGGCTTATTGCATAGGAAGCAGTGCTGGAAAATGGAACAGCACAAGAAATACAAGTATGACATAATGCAGAACCATACTTTCATGACAAGACTTTATTTGATAATTACAATGTAAGTATTCTCAAGACAAGTATCATTTTTTTTTTTTTGCACATGGATAGTTTTAACTCCTTTGTTGTACTGAACTGTACTGAGCGTTTTAATGAAGTTGTGAATTTCAACTTCACCCCGGTATTTATTACTTTTCTCATGACAATGAAAACAATACCTGACAGAAGCAAATCAAAGAAGAAAAGGTATATTTGGGGTTGTAGTTTTGGTCCCCCATGCAGGGGAAGGCATGGTAAAGTTCACAGTGGCGAAGTGCCATTGTAGCAGTGACATCAGGAAGCAGAGCTTGTTAAATGTTGGTGGATCATGTACCAGAGCTTACACCAGGACCAGAGTTAGGCCATGCCCTTCAAAGGCCTGCCCCGAGCGTCTATGTGTTCCAGCTCAGCCTCATCTCTTAAATGTCCCTTGGCTTCTCTAAAGAGTCCACCAGCTGGAGAACCATGCTTTCAAATATATGAGTCTAGTCTAATGGGGGATATTTCCCATTCAAACCATAATAACTATGAATTCAAAAGTGTCCATCTTTGTTTGATAATCAAAATATATTCAGAAAAACTCATATTATCCCTAGCCAGAATTACAATAGGCTGAGATCATCCCTATTTCCTCATTAGCTCAGTATCTCAAGTACTGAGCACAAAGGGAGTCATAGTCTAATCAGTTGCTAGAACTGCTTGCAACTGCTTAATTAAATGATAAGTGTCTATATGGCTCCTTATTCTAAAGACTAGGAAGCTTAGGATTGTCTGGCTGCACTTAATGAAGTCCACCAGGAAGTTGGGAATCGTCTGTGGAGTCCCAAGGCTGCATAAGGTATCACATAATGAGAAAGAATATCCTATTTCAGGTCACTTTCTCTCTTATAAAGAGACTTGAGCCTGACTCTGTTGTCTTTGTTTAACCTTGGTTACCTTCCAAAGGTTGATGACTTTCAAGTGCAATAGTCAGATTATGATTAAAATTTTTTGACCCAGTATTACATGTCCCCCAGGTTGATCTTGAATTTGCTATATATCTGAGGAGGACCATGAACTTCTGATACTCCTAACTTGACTTTTCTAGACTTGAGGTTAAAGGCATGAATGACCACGTCAGTTTTTACGTGGTACTAGAGAATGAACACAAAGTTTCATGCATGTTAGACAATCATTGTTATCAACTGAGTCATAACACCCACCAGACCTCAATTTAAATTCTAATATGAATTAGTAATAGTATTCAAATGATACCAGGAAAAAACTCAGATTAAAAATCTTTCTTTTTGAAAATACACTCATGCGTTTGTATGTGTGTGTGCACGCTTGTGTGTCTTATATGTTTTGTGTGAAGGCTAATGTATGTATGAGTGTGTGGAGGCCAGAGGCTAGCCTCCCAAATACCACCAATCTCCTTTGAGACAGGGTCTTTCACTGACTTTGAGTTCATCAATTACCCCCTAGGCCTACACTGGATAGTGAGCTCTAGGGATCCTTTCATTTTTACCTTCCCCAGTAAAGAGACTACAACCGCTCAACACTGTGCCTGACATTTTTACATGGTTTCTGGTGCTCACACTAGTTTCCTTATGCTTGTGAAATAAACTCTTTATTGGCTGAGCCATTTTCTCAGTTTCTTCCTCTGCTAGTAGGTTGAACATCATAGTGACATAGTGAGGTAAAATCGTTTACCTGATAAGAGGTAGAGAAGGAAAGAGCCAGGCTACAAGATTCCCTTCAAGGACATGGTCCTACTACCTAAAGGTTGTGAGAGACATAGAAATTCGATTTCCAGCAGCAGTCAAAGATTAATACTAGATTTTACAATTTAGGATCTTATATACTTTTGAAATGGTGTTTGTATTCATTTTCCTTTGCTTGCCCTGTCTTCTCTACCTATCTCTAACTCTAACTACCTTAGAGTTGAACAGTTTCCAACACATGTATGTATTTACCACCACAAACATTTGTCTTTTACACATATTCTCAAAGTTGTAAATTTGTCTTTTTTGCTTTTGCTTGTTACACAAATACAACCAATATTAGTGGATTCATATACCAAGGGAGTTTTACTGTGTCAAATGACAGTTAAATTGGTCCTACATTTAAGGTTTATTATTAAAACAATCCAGAAATATAAGAAAATTAAAGGAAAATCCTGCTTCTAGGACCAATTAAAAAAATTCTTTCTGCAAAAAAAAAAATTCCCAGCCTGTAAAATAAAACCTATAAAATAATAGTTCATTTGATTTTGGCCATCACCAGAAGTGTAAAACCAAGGTCAGTTTTTCATTTTAATTTATACTTTCTGTATAGACAAGGGTTGGTTCAGGTAGGAGGTCATTTATAAATAGTTGAAATATCACCAAATAGGGACATATGAAGATTGAATGTTTTGTGTCTCAACGACGAGGCAAAGGCATAACCTCATTGGTTTTCCATTTTCTCTTATGCAGACAGTGGTTATCATGGCTCATACTGATTTTGTGAACCTAACAGAGAAAATACATTTTCATGATACATTGTTGAACATCCAAACTTTCTAAGAGTGTGTGCAAATGACTTCTTTCTTCCAGGCTGCATTAGAAATGAAGCAAGACTTTTTTTTGCACATTTATAGTGAGTTATGTTATGGATGCTATTATCACTCTTAATATCTTTTAGCCTTAGATTAAGGATTAATACCTAATTTTCCTAGTAGGACACATATTTAGCCATGTTAAAAATAACCTGAATTGTGGAATAAATCCATAAAAGTTTAGCACACTAGGTTTTATTATAAAATTCAATGTACTAAACAAGTTTTCTATTTTGCAATAATCCAATTTTTTCCCTTTGGTCTAGGCCAGTCTAGTCTACAGAGTGAGTTCCAGGACAACCAGACTTACAACGGAGAAACTCTGTCTCAAAAAACAAAAAACAAAACAAACAAACAAAAAATTCTTATTAAGATATTTGATAAACTATTAATATATAACAAAGCATTAGTGCTATATTTAGACTAACAAAGCAATGTTATCACACTTTGTATTGACAAAAAGATCATTCTAAAACAGTCCATGTTCTCATCAGTGAGCTGAGATAGATCGCTTCTTTCTGGAATGTCATTGTAATATACAAACTGAGTTAGGTTACTGCTGGTCATGTTCATTTCTTACTCATGAACTTCACTGGATCTAAACATAACCATTAAGAGAAGAACAAGAAGGGAATGCTTCTGAAAGATGGTAGATATCTGTAGTTAAATTGCACATGCCTGTCTTGGTTCATTGGTGTTTGTATAGCTTATGCTTGTTTCATTCAAGTCGGAAGATTTTGAATTTTTATTTGAAGGTATATAGATCCACCAATCTGCTCATGAGAATTAAAAATCAATTAAAAATAAGGAATGATTGCTACTGTTAGGGCCAAAAGAAAAAAATTACTTAGTCATAAATTAATATGCACTTTAGCCCTGCTTATGTGAATCACAGTGTTCTATGATGACACAAAATCTCTTTCAACAATTGAGATGGGAAAAGTTTTGTATTTATAGTCTTGAAAAACCTTTCCTCTAACATTTTTGTCTAACTTGCACATGTCATTCTTGGCTTTGAAGTTTTAAATTTTTGACATACATAGCCACATCCTTAAAAATACTGCACATTTCTATTTTTAGTGGCTTTTGGTATGTTCCCCATAAAAAACTGCCATTAGTTCAATTGCTTTTTCCTTCTACTTGGTTTATGGTGGAAAGATTATTTTGCCTTTTGTAAACATACAGAATGACATCGTTTAGTTTTCTCGGTCTCTCAAGCGGTAATTTGAGGAGAAAATAGTTCTCCTACCATAGCTGTTGTACGAAATGACAGAGGTGGAGAGAAACAACTGCTTCTGTCCCAGAGGCACCTCCGTCCACACTCAGAGTGAATGCCATTCCAGGAATCAATTGCGTGTTGAGAAAGAAACCACTCAGGGCACCAGGCTACGTTTTCAAAATGAAAAAGAGGAATCTCCAGGTTATTGGTCTTTTACTAGAGGAGAAAAGCCTAGGCTCATTCTTTTCTCCTTACCCTAGATAACTTCAATCACACAAACACACAAGCACATCGCTGTACGTTTCCAATTCTCCAGTGGAAAACTCCACTGCAGCTCACACAAAGCAACTTCTGGGCAAACTGGCATTCATCCCTACCTCACATGTCTAATTCTATTAGCCTGAGTGAACAATATAATTTTTAAAAAGAAAAAAAATTTAAACCACTCAAGATAATAAATATTTTATATGTTTATATTAGTTCTAAAAGGTATCATACTGATATTAGCATTTTATTAGATCCTGTTCGTGTCCTCTAACTTTTTGGTGGAGAATGTTCACAATTGCTTACCAGAGCTCAGGTGTGTAGGTGCTACAGTCTATTGGAGGAAAGCGAAGCGAAATCTGAGATAGACATCAAGCAACATAAATGTGAAAATTAGAATCACAGTTGTGAGGCATATTTGTTATTATGGCTTGAATACTCATCTAAGTCCTTACACACCTCAACTTCTAATCTGATACGTTGTAAGAGAATACTCATTACAAAGTTCGGCAGTGCCCAAACATTACTGCAGGCTTCTGAAAGGAAGTTTTACTTTATGGGGTGATGTTGGCCTAGCAGACGGTTAGACAATAGAAACGTTCTATTATATGTGATCACATGAATCAGATGTTATCTTCCTTAAGACAGATTCATTCTTTTTATATCAGAGAGGCATTGAAGCCATGATACCTTTCTCAAAGAACTTTTAGTAAAGATTACACTGAACCTACTCAGTGGGACAGGTGCTTCTTAGACACATCACTGCACCTGGCATTTAAAATGTATGTGTACAGATGAGGGACAATTGGCTCAGCTTCACGAGACAGCCCTAGCCACTTTACACCCAGTATCAGGGCTGTTAGTACACAAGCAGTGGTGGCTTGAAACTATGAGAATAGACGCCACTGGCTTGTTACTTGATCAGTTCAGTATTTTATAATATTCTGCAGGTTTTCTCTGAAAGACTCGTTGAGTCTAAATATGTTGTTAAAACATTTTAACAGCCTGCTGATTTTTTCTTGTCCATTGGCTTCTCCCATATAGCACAATAAATAATCATTTGATTTGAGTGTGTTCCAGTTTCATTTAAAATCAACAAGCCTCTAGTAGCTTAACTTTGTAGAAGGCACTTTTAATATTCAAGCAATTTGAGGCAAATGTTTAAAGGTGTCTTTTTTCTCCAGCAAACAAGCATACCATATCCTCTGTAGGTCTGAACAAAGAGTCTGAAATGCAATGGGACAGACTGTGTTAAGCCCTTGAATGGTCTATCAGTTACTTTTCTGGTTGTGGTGACCATGTATGTGACAAGAAGTGACTTGAAAGAAGGGTTTACTTTCATTTACAGTTGAGAGGATTCTGTCTGGAGGAGAAGGCATTGCAAAAGCAGCAAGAAGCAGCTGACCACATTGTACCTGTAGTCAGGAAAGGCTGGGCTTTCTAGCCTTAAGTCCTGCACCTAGAGAACCCTTTCCTTCAGCAAGGCTCCACCTCACAGTGGTTCTCCACTTTCCTAATGCTGTGAGCCCTCAGTACAGTTCCTCATACGGTGATCCCCAACCATAACATTACCTTCGTTGCTACTTCATAACTGTAATTTTGCTACACATTTTTGTTATGTGTTGTATTATGAATCATAACATAAATATCTGATGTGCAGACGGTCTTAGGTAAGCCCTGTGAAGAGATCATTCAACCCCAAAAGAGGTCACGACCCACAGGTGGAGTGAGAACTGCTGTAGGGTTCTATAACCTTCCAAGCAGCATCACGGGCTAGGAGCCATGCGTTGAAATACATGAGCTTATCAGGACGTTTCACACGTGAACCACAACACGTGGTGTTAGACATGACAGGCCTTGGACATTTGGTAGTTCCTTGTGTCTTCCTAAACTTTACATTGCCTTTACTTTGGAGGTGTCTGTTGTGATGATTTTTTAAATGTCATACAGGTACAACTTAACATAGGTAAGGATGTTTTTCATGTATAGACCTTAAAATGACAAATTTATCAGTTTATCTTATGATATGGCTTTCAACTTGTGATTGATAAGGTTTGACTAGAAAGATTAGGTTAAGAAAATACGGCAAAATTTCTCCTTATGTTTCAGATGTGCCAAATAAATAGTTGCCATTTCTTTAAACTTTTTAAGTTATTTGAGATCATAATATAGTTACATAATTTTCCCCTTCCCTTTCTTCCCTCCAAACCTTTCCATGTACTTCTCCCCTCCCACTGCTACCTCCTGCCCTCTTTCCAATTCATGGGCTTTTCCTTTAAATGTTGTTTGTGTGTGTGTGTGTGTGTGTGTGTGTGTGTGTGTATGTGTGTGTGTTCCTAAGTTAACCAGCTCAGTCCATATTATATTGCTTGTATGTATATTTTCAGGGCTGACCGTTTGGTATAGGGTAACCAGTTGGTGTACTCTCTAATGAAGAAGGGCATTTCTCCTGCTGTCAGCATTCCTTAGTTGCCTGTAGTCCTTTGTGTAGGGGTGAGGCCGAACTTCCCCTATTCATGTTGGCATATCTATTGTCGCCATCCTGTTTCAAGTCAGGTTAGGCAACCATGTTGGTGAGAGTTTATGGATATTTATACATTTATTGAGATGACCTAATGATTATTAATCCTTAAATGATAAATTATCCTAAAAATTCTTACATAGTATTGAACTTTTCTTACATCTGAGTATCTAGATGCTATCCTTATAAAACAATGTAGTCCAAGATTTCATATGCTTGCACTTTGTCTAGCTTACCCATTGAAGTTATACAGTTGTAATAAAATAATTTGAGGCAGTTTTCATATTTACCCACAATGTCCTAGAGTAATTTACCTAAAATCAATCATAAGGAATAGTTACTGTTTATCTTAAGTCCTAATTTTATCAGGGGTCATACATTCTGATTTTCTAAATCTAGCCACAGAAACGTAGGAGAAACTAAACCTGGTACATATCAACACACTGAACTTCAGCAACTCTGTGCCTTCCCTGCTGAGTTGGGGCTGATGTCTTTTGATATTTCTTTATAATAAGGAAAGAAATGGGAGTAGTTGTTCCCCTGTCCTATGATACTTCAACAACATGGCTGCTTAAACAAGGCCTGAACAATGACAGTACCAATAGATATGCTAACACGGAAAAGGCAAATTTCAAAGGGTCATACCTGTAGCAGAAGGGTTACAAGCAACTATTGACTGAAAAGAGAGGGAGAATTAGCCTCTCCCAGGGATCCGATACCAAGTGGTCAGCTTTGAAATTATGCACACAGGCAATATTGTGCAGAATCAGTAAGTTGTATTTATATATTTATTCATATATATGTAACAATAATAATCAAAGAAAAAGAGTATCGGGATAAGAGGGAGCGAGAAGGTCCATGGGAGAGGCTGGAAGAAAGAAAGGGAAGGGGGAAATTATACAATTATATTTTAGTAAAAATAAAAATAAAATAAAATAAAATAAATAATTTTTAATGAATGATACCTCAGGTACCAAGTCCCTTACATGGGCATTATTTGATAGTTGTGTTTCTCAGTTTCAAGATTCGTTTATTTTTATGGTTGTCTGTTTGTTAATTTCACTTGTATCTTTCAGTTTTTGCTTTCTATATTTTTGCTGTTGAGAACAGAGTAAAGTATTTTTGTATTATTTCTTCCATCTTTATGAATACACTTTTTCCTTCCATGCTTTTTCTTGATTTCTAGTTCATCTAATAAAGACAACTTTCACCTGCTTCCCTTCTGTTGTTGTTTGCCTGATACATTTGCTTCATTTCTCCCGTTCAAATATTTTTGTGTTGTATTGAGATCAACTTTCTTCAGTGTTATAATTTAGACATAGATTTCGTTTCATTTTTACTCAATTTGGGAATCTGCCATTTGCTCTATTACAGATGTGTCTGGGCTTTTCTTGGCATAATTGAAGAAAGGTTTATCTTTATTGACCTTTTAAAATTCTATGTACATTGGCTTTTTGATTTTTTGGTGTCTTTTAATGTGATTTATTTCTGTTGGTATTAGTTTTGATTCTTGGACATTGTCTTCCGGACTTTTTCAGAGTTCTTCCACTAACTTCATATCCACCTTTGCGGAAGAAATTGAGCATCTTGGCTTCATTCCTTTGTAATTAAAAATTAAAAATTTCACATTGCCCTTTCTCTCTGCTTATTTCCAGGCATGCTTGGGCAACTGTCTTTTTTAACTTAACTTGGATGACGAGTTTTAAATGGAAACAACTTGGAACATTTTCTCTATGTCCTTTCTTGTCTTTTGACTTTCCTACTATCAATCCTTTCTGAAACTCTAATGAGTTGAAGGAGAATCTCTTCCATAAATCTTTTCTTTTTTGTCTCTAGTCCATTTTCTCCTATGCTATGGGCTTGCATATCGGATTTATTTAATATTTTAAAACTTTAATTTACTTTTCAAATTTAGTCATACTCACTTTATTAACCCACCTGTTTTTAGTGTTATTGACCACATTGTTTTTTTCAAGATTTATAATATATCCTGCTCTTTTTCACACTTGAGACAATCTCTCACATCCATCTGAAAACAATGAGTGTTTACTTGTTGTTTCTGTTTATAATGTCTTTCCTTTAAATGTTTCACAATTTTAAATAGTGTTACTGCAGTGTATTTGGGATGACCAGTCAGTGAAAGCTAATTCCAATTGTTATAGCCTGTATTTAGACTTTGTGTGTGTACAAAGTCTTTGTGTGTTAACTGTGGATAAACATTTTTCTCCTCACTATTTAACGCCAGAAGGAGAGGTGGAAGAAGCTTATGTGAAAGGAATATTTCCATCTTAATAATTGTGATGGGTTCTCCTCCAGAGCTTTCTATTCCTGCTTTTGGGTGTAGAACAGTTCCTACTCTACAGCAGTCTTTCCTGCCTTGAAAGTTGTAGGTTCTGTGCTAACTTGATTTGATTTAATCTTAGGGGATTCCTCCAGTTTCTAGTCTGTGGATAGCGTCCCCCCCCAGTACAACAGCATAATCAGGAGATTATTTCTAAATGCGTACGCAGTATAGACACATGTATATTGCATATACACAATTAAACAAATATATGTAGGTACACAGATATATGTATGTGTGAATATACTTACATTTATTTACAGTTCCTAG
Source organism: Cricetomys ansorgei (assembly GCA_026225945.1). Classification (NCBI taxonomy): domain Eukaryota; kingdom Metazoa; phylum Chordata; class Mammalia; order Rodentia; family Nesomyidae; genus Cricetomys; species Cricetomys ansorgei. The sequence continues at coordinate 3,824,218 of JAMJFZ010004031.1, forward strand.
TAATTTAAAACTGAAAATAAAGTATATTGCATGTTCAGCCTTGTAAGGCAATACTTTATTACTAGGTATTTAAACCACAGGTGGCCACCACTGTATACAAAGCATTATTAAGCTGACACTCTCGGAGAATCCAAAACTGAATGTGGTACAGTGCCTGCCTATAAATGTTAAAGCCCTCCAGGGCAAATATCTATATTGTTTTGTGTCCACTCAAGTTTAATAATTTACATTCACAATGACAATTCCAAAGAATGGAGTCAAATAAAAATCTCTGTGTTCTATTTAATTTAGCAGAAATGTACATGTTGCATAAAAATGTTTGAAAACAACTGTGGGATTCAGTCAGCAGTGCATTAGAGGTTAGCGGAAATTAATGAAAGCTTAAGGTTTAGGAGGGTTAAGCCAGAAGAATGGGGGTAGTGTTGTGATATAGTTGTTCCACCTGTACTGCAATGATGATATCTGTTTGGTTCGTGTCTCTGATCTATCTTCCTGAACAGTAGATTGCTACTCCAGACTTTTGAGCTGTCATTCCACACCAAGTCAAAGCAGAAAGGAAAGATGGAAAGCACACAGAGAGGATCTCCTGGGAGCTTCTCACGACCACCTCTTTCATTCAGGGAATAATCTCTTTCCTAGAAACCTCAGCACACTGGAGTTCACTGAAGCATCCCGAGCCTGGTGTCGGCTAAGCTTCATTCTTCTTCTGGGGCTTAGACAGGTTACTCCCGAGGGAAAAATCAAAATCCTTTTCAAAAACCTAACCAGTGAGAAGCTATTGGTCATTGAACAAGCTGCTATAGATTTTCATTTCATTATTTTCCTGAATGCAAGCATTACCTTTTCCAAGTGACAAAATTACATAGATTAAAATTCAAAAGCCATAAAAAATGTGCAATGATTATTGGGCCTTTCTGCTAGCTACTTAGTTCTCAGGCCAGCTGTCCTGTTCGAACTCTCCATCTCTCACTTTTTAATCAAGGTAGTTAAGCAGATTACTTGTCACCTAATTACACATGAGTGGGCGTTTAGATCACTAGGTATGTTGTCTTCTCAAATTCATTCACGATGTTTAGTATCTGGTGACCAATGCCTGTATTCCCTTAGAATGCTGATTTCTCACTTACTGTAATGTTTAACAAGGTTTATCTTGATTATTGGTTATAAGACCAGCCACATATTTTCTTTTTGTAATTTACTGCTGTCCTTTAAAGCAATAGGTTGAGTAGTCCATAGAGAAATAAAGGAGTACCCTCACCCTCCGAAGCCTAGCCTAGTGTGTCTGGGTCTAAGAACAACTGCTGTGATCACACCATATTTGTCTGTCACCTTCACAAGGGCTTTGCTTGGCCAACTGAGCTTCTGTGTACTTGAGACCCTCAGAAAATTCTAATTTTAATAACTCACTTTAACTAGGAAAGGGATCTTTTCTGATGTGCAACTATTGTTCAGACTGAACTACAAGTAGGTCAGCCTACTCAGAGGAAAGAGTATAACATTTTACACCATGGATAGTGGCTTTAAACTGTCCTGATTGTGTGGTACAATAAGAAAAACCCAAGTGTGGTGGTGCATACCTTTAATCCCAGCAGACGCAGGTGGATCTTTGAGTTCAAGGCCAGTCTGGTCTACCTAAACAGTTCCAGAGCCACATAGGAAAACCCTGTCTCAAAAAACAAAAATAAAAAGAAGGAAAAATGGAAAGAAAATCGTTTTATTTCATTTTTACGTCTTGAAACAACATTGGATCAGAGGTTTTTTGTTTTTTGTTTTTGTTTATTTTGTTTTGTTTGTTTTTTTAGCTGACTGGCTGTGATGAACTTCATATTTTCTTTTCATTTAGAAAAATGCATGTCCCACTTAGGTGGATGTCACGGCCCAGTAACGGGGAGTTCCCTGAGACTAGAAAACACTGCTCAGTAACACTGAGAACAAGCCAAAGGCCTTCCTTCTGACCCTCAGAGACACATCTACCTTGCTATGTGCTTACTGTGAGATACTGTGAAATAGTCTTTGCTCTTGTTTCATTTTTCTTAAAGTAATAACGATCAGTAACACACAGTTTGATTCAAAGTGATATTTGTCTGGAATAATGCTATCAAATTGATTAGTCTGGTTACTGCTGTGGCAAAAACAATTACAGAGTGTGAATCTTGGGCCAAATGCAGCTGGGCCTGTGTTGGGATCTCAGCTAAATCAATGTTCTCTGATTTGCTGTCCAGGATACTTTTTTCTTACTCTGGAATTTTACTTTAACTCATGTTTACCTCTTTATAAGATTATACAGCGTCTGCTTTGCCCCAAATTGGCTTCTCTCTTGATCTACTTACAGGTAGCTCACTAGTCCTTTCCATTTCTCCCTGTCTGTGCATAAAATACAATTAAGCCTCAATCCTATAATTTGCCATGAGCCACATTTAGCACATTATTAAATCCATGTAGGAAAGGAATCCTCCAGTTTCAGATTTTGCTTTGCTCAGTACGATATTTTCTTGTAATTTTCTGTGATTTAAAATTTTTAAGATTTATCTAAAAGTGAACTTCAACACGTATCTGTTTAAAAATATTTAATTCCAAAGTATAAACTTTTAAAGCCAAGGCTTTCCAAAGTTATTAGCACTCACTGTAGATCTCTGTCCAGTGGAACAGATGTTGCCTGCATCTACAAATATTTCAAAAACAGATTGAAGGCATGCGACATGCAATTCCTCTTGGCACGATTCAAGAACATTTTGCCAGAAAACATTTGAACAGATTTTGAATCTTTCTGCTCATTATCTTTGAAAAAAAAAAATATACAAACTCCCAATGTTTTTTGCAAGGTGCCTGTTACAAGTTATGTACCGTGAGGGGTACCTTTTAACGATCTGCTTCTTAGTCTCAAAAGAATGTGATTCTACAAAGCACGGAAAGATGAAGAAAAGGTCATGTGTACGGTAATTATTAAAAGCAGAAGCAGACAAGTGTATGTTAATACAAATATTTAGGTAGATAGGATGCATAAAATTAAACTCGAGAAAATTCAGCAGCATCGGCATTCCAACACGCCCAGAGAGGCATTGCTTTGTAAAGAACGTAACTATGAGAAACCAGCTTTTTCTGCCTTGTCATGCAGTTGTCACTGGAGTCTGGCTAAGTGCATGTCTTCACATTTCTGGATGCTCCCAGCTCTCTCTGCAAAAGGTTTGTTCTACCTGGGGTGCTCTTAACCTCTTATCTCTATTTAGATGGTGTGAATTTGGGGGAAGGGGTGCGCAAAATGTAGTGTGGTGTAGCCGGAGGGAAAAGGTGGGAAGGGGGACTGGAGCCAGATGATTGGAAAGATATGCTTACCGTGCTAATTTTAGAGGTTTGCAATTAGCGTTTCAGATTTGACAGCACCAATGGAGGGTTTTAACCAGGAGGATGAACAGCAGGATTGGAATTTCATTTTATACAACACAAAGGAGGTATCTCATGGAAAATGAATTCAAAAGAGGCAAATAGAAGCAGGGTGGCCAGCAGGAGTTTGTTACTACATTTGTAGTGTGCAGTTTATAATTAGATCAGTGAGTTCCACCATGCCACCCACTCCTCATGTTTGTGGTGACTGCTTAAAATTAATATACAGGCCACGTGCATTGCTTTCCATAATCTTATCCTCCGGTGTTTAGGCTTTCCCTCTGCCCCACAACATCCCTTCCCACTGGACCTGAACCCATTCCACTATCTTCTACCATGCCTGTTTTATTTGATCTGCTTGTTCTGTATATTCATACTCTGCCTAGACTATCACATGTCCCAGCTCATGGAAAACAGGCTTCTCTGGCAAGATCTTAAGTTGGCATGACTACTTTTTCATTGGGAGGCTCGAAAACCTCATGCCTCTGTGTCACATCCAGACACAGAACTGCTCATCTTTTCCTTCTTCCTGCGAGGCTGGTGGCTCTTTTGCAGCATCACCATATGCAGTGTTCTCACTCAGAATTTTCCCAGTCACTGTTCGCATTCATCTGTACCTTAACACCTGATGTATACTTCTTTCTATTTCTGTGCCTGAGGTCACACTGGTCACCATTAACACCCCCAGACAAAATCCTAGCTTCTCTTTGGCATGGTTGTTGTACAACAGTTTCCTAGAGATTGAAAGATTCCATTCTGCTGGGCTTACAACAGAAGGTAAACAACTCAAGAAAGCTTCAGGAAGTCCCTAAAATGGATCAGATTCACTAGACCCCTCTCTTCCAAGGATGAACAATAAAGACTGAGAGAGTCCCTCTCAGGAAGGCCATGCTGTAAAGACTGTGACCAATGGAGCTGCCTGAAGAAGTGTGGACCAACTAAGCCACTTGGTGAGGACTCTCCAACCTGTTGAGCTGCCTGCAGCCTGTGCAGTGTGCTCCAGGTTCAAAGCTTTTTGTGAGCTGTCATCCATGCCAGGTTAGACTTTGGTGATGCAGCTGTCTTTAGGTCACTTCTGCTCCTGTAAGTGACCCCTCAGTAAGTGATCCAATAAACCTCATTGTTCGCCAAGTTGGACTTTGGTGGTATCCATACTTCGGTGTGTCATGGGCTCTGCCTGGAGTGCGTATTGAGTCTCTCAATGGAAAGTCTTGTCACATAACTATTTTGCTCACTTCAATGATGTTGAAGTTATTCCATTACGTATTTCCACGTCTATAACTCCATCCCAACCATATTCCTACCAGAACATCAACGTCTCCTGAAATGTTCGCAACCTGTTCTGAGGTCACCGGCTCTGATCCTCAGGATGCTCACTTTCTTCTTCCTTCACTTCCTTCTCCATCAACACTCCAGTGTTTGGACTCCTTTCTGTACATCTCCCATTCTCCTACTTCCTTCAGCTCACCAGTGGAGTTTAATTTGAAGCCTATTTGAATGCCAATCTTTGTTCTCCTTCCTGTACTTGTAAGTACGGGTAGAGACAGTAAATGGAAACCAACTCTGAACTCTGACAAGTTAACCATCCTCGACTAGCTGGCCCTGATGTTCTGCATGGCAAGTGCTCTCCATATCTCCTGTTGACTCTGTTGACACAGGGCTTTCCTTATGTTTACTTTCTCCTTCAGTCTTTGACATGTCTGTCTTATACTTGTCTCAGTAAAGATGATTCATATAGACACGCTAAGTGGAATCCTCCCCCCACACTCTCGTGCACATTTCTCTCCTTCTGCCTCCTTCCTTCTCTAGAGATGTCCCTCCTTTGGCCAAAAGCCCTTCTGGCTCCTGTGTGCTGTGGCCTGCCGTCCCTTGCTTCTTTAAGTCTATTACTTCCATGGGTCACTTATCATGTGTTCTTTTGTGCAGTTCAGCTCCTCCATAGATACGTCTCTTGAAAATCAGTCTTGTATACCCCACTGCCTCCTCCGGCTTCATGCTACATCTCACAGTCTGCGCGTCTCAAACCGAACTCACCATCATACCATTCTCCATTTTTCAAAACCACTCCCTGTGAGCCTCATTTGAATAAACAGAGCCACTGTTCACACTAGCTAGGTCTGAAGCTTTCCTTTCCTTTTTTAGATCTCTCCTTTTAAATTTGGTACAGTCCTGTTAGTTAATTCTTGCTTTATTTACAGAGCTATTGAATTTTATCCAAAAATTCTTGTCTGTGCCCAGATTTTGTAGTGGTTTCCCCATGCTTTCTTCTAGAAGTGGTTTGCCCCGCTCTCCGCGTCTCCTAGGAGGATAGCCCCTCCTGTCTGTTTTCTACTTATGATTTCAATCTATCTACCTCACGTTTTGTGACTCAGCTGTATTGAATTACCGGTATTTCTTAAGCAAGCTGCTCACTGTCTTGTCGACCTTCGACAGATGATGAGATAGTTTTGTTCATGTCTAGCATGTTCTTCATTCTTACCTTGACCTTGTATGAGTTTGTTTCAATTACAGCATCTGTTCTGGGAGATAGTTCCTAACAGTCCAAGGCTGCCCAGATGCCCCTCTGCCGTACAGCCACAGAATAGGGCAATTTTTTCAGCTTCAGCACATCAGCGTGTGTTGTCAGCATGATTGACTGCTCACTGCATTAAGTGCAGGTGATTGGAGGGCAGGGTTTGTGTTTACCTCTGAACCTTTAGTGTGTGGCACCGTGTGTAGCATTTATCAAGGGAGCCACAAATATTTGTTGATTTAATGAATTAATAACTGTCTAGAAGTGTCATGTCGATAAAAGGCAGCCATCTGTTTTGCTCAGCAACTGATAATCTCTGCCAGAACAACTTCATTAAGGTTGAACAGGTTAGACATGAGTGGGGAATACAGAAGCAGAGAAAAGGTTAGGTTTATATGTTGAGAAAATTAAGTATTAAATAATTGTATTCAGAAAAACAGTAATATAGAATATATATGACTGTCCTCTTGAGAGCCACAGTTCTCATAGGAAGTTGAAAGCTTCATGGGGTGGGGGTTGAGTGTAAAAGAGTTAAACAAGAGGCTAGAAATACCATATTTCTAGCTAAGAAGCAGAATTGTAAGATGTAATTATTTTTTCAATTATAGTTTTAATGGAAGTTAACATAAATACTCCATTGAATGTTTAATTAATACTTTTACTATAAAGGTGGTTCACATTTGTGAGGAAATAGATAACAAAATCCTTTCTCTTTGTTATGTATATATATATATATTTGTACATTAATACGTATTTATAAATATATGCATATATAGCTCACTTTACACATATGGATTCCCTTTTTTATATATTCTTCTGCAACTATTCTGTTTAACCTAGGAGTAAAATTCATACATCATTCTGTATCAGTACATCTGAAATACCTTAAACTTACTAGTTTTTTTTTTTTTTTCGAGACAGGGTTTCTCTGTGTAGCCCTGGCATTCCTGGAAATCTTTTTGTAGACCAGGCTGGCCTTGAACCTAGAGATCCACCTCCCTTTGCCTCCTGGGTGCTTGGATTAAAGGTGTGGGCCACCACTCCTGGCTTGCACCACCAAGCACCATGGCTTTTATACAGGGGCTGGGGTGGTGGGTCAGTTGGTAAAGTAGCTGCTACAAAACCATGGAGTTCTGAGTTGTATCCCCAACTTCAGTAGAAGACTGGGCATGGAGATGCACACCTGTCATCCTGCTGCAGAAGAGGCAGAGGCAGGAGGACCTCTAGAGCTTGCTGCCCAGCTATTTTTGCTGTCATTCACAGAATGTAGAAGGCATCCCCTCCTCATAGCCCTTTCTATTCATAATCCCTAAATTATCACTGTGATTTCTTCGCGCATCAAGTACTGTTACTCATTTTTAAATTTTACGTAAATTCAATCACGTAGAGTTATTTCCGTGCTTCGTATTCAACATTTATCTGTGTCATTTACTATTTTGGCTTTCTTTTCCGTTGTGATGTTATTATATGAATGTGAAACAGTGTGTGCTTTTTGCTTTTAGGAGATAAAGGAGTTGCATCTGAGTGAGAATATTATAAACATAGCTTCCAGGAGTGTTCTTGTGCATACCTTTTTGAGAATATAGTCACTTATTTCTGTTGGGTATTTACACATAGTTAGAATTTCTGGGTAGCAAGAGAATTAACATATTTAATTTTAGTAAATATTGTCACAGAGGTTTTCAGCAGAATTATAACAATTTGTGCTTCTAAAGCAGTATGTGTACTATATGCATTTAAAGACACAGCATATAATTTATATAAAAGATATTATTAATCTAATATTGGTTATTTTCCACCTTCTACTGATATACCATAAGTAATTAATACACATTTTGGATCTACATTTGTTTCCTTATTTAAATATATCTATAACCATAGATATATTCTTTTAAATTCAATATAACTAAAATGCTTTGAAGATGTCACAATCATTAACTTGTATCCCTGAGAGAGAAAGAACACAAACAAATGAATAGGACCTATTTTTGTTTCCAACAGGAAAGCTGAAATTGAATAGATATTTAAAGCAGAGGGAACTCAGCGCAGAGTATGGGGTGCCCCGTCAAGAAGAGACTGAGAAGTCACCACAGACAGTTGCTGTGTCTCTGGGCTGTAGACATAAAGACAGAAGGGTTATCCCAGATCCCAGGAGCTCCAATATCTAAAGAGGGAGAGCGTGGTCATCCTATGCATGCGGGGAAGAGCCCTGAGCAGCACAGCCTTTGTCCAAGGAAGCAAAAGGGTAGCAATTCCTGTCTTCCACTCTTCCTCTCCTGGTGTCTCCCATTGCAATTGCCAGAAACCTATCAGACAGGAAACAGCTTGTTGGAGACAGGAACAGAGCTACAGGGAACATGGATGAGCCAGTAGAGAATATGATAAAGATGACATCCCAACCAGAGGAGACAGAAGGACTTCATAAACAGTGCTGGCTTCAGTGACAGTTATCATGAAAATGTGATGTTAAATTGACTTTTACTTCATGCCACATTCTAGGGAAAAATACACAGTGAAGAAATAGCTAAATGTAAATCCAAGAATATCTGCAGAACAAAATCATGTGAAAGAAGTATTTACAATGAAGAAAGTATTCACAATGAAAAGAGTACCAAAATGAATCAAAATGAAATGTTGACAACCTAAATTGAAAAGAATTATATGTACAATAACACCAAAATAATATATATAATAATTATATATATAAAATATATATAATAATAATATATATAAAAAATTGTATGTACAATACCACCAAAAGGACTCTTAAAACTGAGACAGTTATTTGTACATATGTGAAAAAGACTAATGCTTATGGTATAGGTGCATAATACTTCATAAAGGATAAATAAAACAGTCCGAAAATACATTTAAAGATATCCCACTTCCCAGTAATCAAAGTAATTCAGATGTATGTCCTGATATTTGTTCACAAAACTGACAAATACTAAGAAGTATCATTTTAATAGTACAGTTTTGGCATTAAACCATGTAACTACATCAGTAAATGGGGTGATACAGTCATTAAAAGGTTTTGAGAAATATTGGTGCTGAATGTAATACTATTAATGGAGTGCAAATGAAAAGATCAGCATTTAAACTGTGTTGAGTTAAAAATTAATTACAAAACCAAGCAACAAGTCATACAAATAAATGGCATAACATTCCAAAAATGATGTGTTGATATATTAGGAGATTGGCCAAAATGACCATTTATGGACTATAAGGTTGAAGCAAGTTTTATTTAACTGTACCTTCATTTTTTTCAGATATTATACAGGAAACCCCTATAATCCTAACAAATAATTACTTACATAAGTGAAGTGATGTATTAGGGTAGAGGGGGCACAGGGTTCCAGAAGGATTGTTTTCAAGGACAAAGATGTACACATTTTCAAGTAAAATGAAGAAGAGCTAATGGAGAAGATCCAACTGAAGATCAAAGAGATTACAAATGGCTGGAGAATGGAATTTTGTAGGCAGGTAAGCACGTGGAGAAAGCCAGGCTTGGGTAAATGAATTCGAGAGAAATGAGTTCAAGGAAGCAAATGTGAAAACCAAATCTTGAAGGTGTTCCCAATTCAGGACCTTGAGTTTTCACTCTGTGCTTTTAGACAGGATCCTAAATTGAACGGGTGGGTTCACAGAGAATCTGCAAATACAAGGGAAGAGAGGATTGCTGAGGAAAGCTGAAAGGTTAGTCTGTTGTCTTGAAGGCCTTTTTGGAGGTCAGATAGCTTATCTGTGATGGCGGCACAGCTGTCTGTGGTTGTGCAACAAGAATACCTATGCTTAAGAACAAACGCAGCCACAGCTCAGGAGGCTATCCTTGAGAATCCACTATGTGTACATAACCATGAAAAGAGTTAGGAAGTCCAAAGTTTAGAGAAGCTGAAGTCTGTGCTGGAGAGTAGTCTGGGCAGAAAGGAACTGAGCCCTGGGATCTGGGGAAGGGGGGAGGAGGAACCTGAGGTAGACCGCGGTGGCGGAATATTAGAAAAGTGGAAACAGAGACTCGGACTCCTGAAACTGATTGCTACTGTAACAGATTCTCAGCTTGTAACCGACCCCTAACTTGTAACAGATTCTCACCATAACTTTTTATCCTCCAACTGTAAAAGAGAAAGGAAAGATAGAAGTAAGTCTTCGCCGCTCTTCGGGCAACCTTGAAAGAGAGAAAAGAGAGAAAGGAAGACAGCTTCTCTGCTCTTTTTGGCTGTCCTTACCTGTCTAAAGCGTGAGCTGCTACAGAACAGGACTATCACCTACCAAACAAACCCACCAACTGCCAACTGCCCATTGCCTCCTTCATATTCTAAGCAAAGTTCCCAGAAGTCCAAGCAGCATCCAGTCATAAGGAAGGCTACACAGTACAAAATTTTTACTCTAAATGTCTACTACAGTAGTCTCAGAATCCAACTTTAGCTATTCACTCCATTCTGCCTGTGTTTTAGGGTTGTTTCCTTGCTTACTGTGTGTGAATGCGAATCACATCCATGGGTACCGTTACTAAAGCTACTATTTGAGAGCTCCAATCGATACTGATGGAAGAGTGAAGGAAGCCTAATGTGTTAATGTTTGGATTCATGGTGCACGGCTTTGCTAAATTTAGAACGAACTACTCTGAAGATTGTGTAGTCAAAAGCATTAGTTAAACTGGCAACAGCATCTGTGAGCAACATTAGTAAGCTGTTCCTGTGGCTGGGACCGGTTGAAGGTATTAGTAGAACTGTTGCAGCTCAGGCTGTCAAATTTATTATATTATATATTTAAATTTAATTTATTATTAAATTATTTTTCTTCTCTCATATAATACATCCCAACAGCTTTCCTCCCCTCCTTCCACTCCTCCCACCTCACTCCATTTCCCAGGGTGTCAAATTTAATCACTCTTAAGAAGCATCATCTTGTAGAGCAGCGGTTCTCAACCTGTGCAGTGCTCCCAGGGGCTCACAGAGGCTGAAGCAGCAATCACAGAGCCTGCGTGGGTCGGCTCTAGGTCCTCTGCATATATGTTATGATTTTTAGTTTGGTGTGTTTATGGGACTCCTAACAGTGGGAGGGAGTGTGTCTCTGCGCCTTTTGTCTGCTCCTGGGACTCTTCTTCATACTGGGCTGTCTCGTCCAGCCTTTATATAAAGGTTTGCACCTGGTCTTATTTTTATGGTTGGGGATCACTGCAACATGCGGAATTGTTTTAAAGGGTCACAGCATTAGGAAGGCTCAGAGCCACTAGAGAGACACTACTGTAGAGTTTTGAAGGCTGCTTGCCTGACCATCAAAGGCTCTCAGGCATGGTAACTAGGTGATCTCAGCCTCAGCTCCCTATCTGAGACAGTGGCAGGGAACACTCTCCTTCTCCACAAATGTTTAATGTCAGACAACACATTCGCTTGACGCTGTACCTCTAAGTCTTACTCTTCATTGCAGACTTCTGTAAATTTTCCAGTAATTGGGCTAGAAGCCCATAAGATACTACACCCTTTGTTCATGGAAAAAAATAAAGATGGAGAATTTCTTTCTGGGGATCATGAAGAGTAGGAAAGAGAAAACAAGGAGGAGTCATGGCTCTTTTTTTGGTAAGTTTGACTGTTGTTTGAAGCATAGATGGTTGTGTGTGTGTGTGTGTGTGCGCACCTGCACACTCATACACACCAACCACTCAGTTACTCGCTCATCACCCGCTCATGGTTCCCTTGAAATCTTATCTTAATGACAGTCTTATCCTTTGCAGCTAGATGTTCACCTCCTAACTCTGACATTTAATCTGTAGTATTTTCAAGGTCACGTTTTTACCTATTCATGAATCTAGTAGGCCTCTTCCTGGTGAACTTTTATTAATTGTAGTCAATTGCCCCAAATTGGCTTTCTTGAATTTCAATGCATTTGGCATTTTACTTTTCGAGATGAATTTGATTGAGTGTCTTTTTAGTGATTGATGTAAGCTCATTCAGAACATGGGAATAAAATTTTTATTGCTCTCTAGAAATAAGTAACAGAGCAGAAAACTGTTTGATTTAATATTTCACTGTTAAAGATTAAATAGTTCTCCTACGTAAATTAACAATGCTTTCAAACTCAAGTTGTTCAGCTTCATTTTTACAGAAACTATTGGAATATTTCAGTTCCCTAGGGTGTAGTTGTGCACTTTGGAGTTGGCTGGTCTGCAGATTGCCCTCATCTATAGAAATGTAATGAGAGTGATCCAACTGTGTTATAACCTTTCAGGATTTAACTTTTTGAGTTTACATAACCCACCACTCATTCATTTTCACTAGCCTTGCCTTTGCGGAGTTACAGTGTCAGAACCCTGCTATCTAGAACTACCCAAACTGGGTGACTGCAGACGTGAATGGCTTTTCTTATTTATGGGGAATATGCATTGTCCACAACAGATCTGTTAATACATGAAAGAAAAGCTAGTGTGATAGCAAGGGAAGTAATCAAAAGGGTTTTAGCAAGAGTGGCACGTTGTTCTGGTTTTGGCTGGAGTTTGTTCATTGAGATGAGTTCTTGCTATTTAACTGAGACTGGCCCCCAACTCCTGATACTCCTACCTCAGCCTACCAGGCGTTGGGATTATAGACACGCATCACTAAACCTGGCCTACTATTGTGTTTTAAGAAAACAAATCCCACTAAATTAGTTTTATTCTTAAAATATCTTTATTAACTGTGGTAACATTTGAGATTCACATTACTAAATAAGTAACTTCTGTGTGTATTCAGTTCCCAGCTTTAAATAAAAAAAAAAAGAACACCAGTACTTAATATACTAATAATAAATGCTAAAAGCACATACAGTCACTTATATTTAAAATTACGCCTATATATGTCTATCCCCACATGTTAACCTACTCCCATTAATAGTAAGAATTAATTTGATAGAAATTAAAATCTTATAAAACTCGAACTCAACCAAAAATACAATCAAGAGGTGATTGTCTTTTTAAACACATGATGAACTTTAATAGAAAATATTATGTATATTAATTGATTTTGTTTGAAAGTAGGTTGTTTCTGCACAACTTATAAATTTTATAACAGTTCTAATTTTGCTACTCTGAAGGAGAAATGCAGAGTACGATCTGGAGTACCGGGCTTTGCATCCCAGGGACATGTCTTCTTCTAGTTCCAAGGAGTAAATGGAATATTGAAGGTAAGAGACTCAAGGCCTGGGGAGCTAATATTTCCTGTGTGAACCTGAGCTGTCATCTCCTCACACTCTCTTGAAACCATGTACAGCAGCTCCTCTAGACCCTCATCAGAGCCTGCAGAAGGCTCAGGGGGCTTACCCACTGAGCTTACCCATCAGCACTCTGCTCTCACCCCTCCCCTCACTATTGTGCTCAGCTTCTTCAAAAGGTCAGTACTTTAATTCGGTCATAAGAAATGAGTGGATTAGTTGTTGTGCATGGATGGGGAACATACACTTGGGATTGGATTCATCACTGAATGGCAGAAAACACCTAATCACATATCCCATGTATCTCCTTCCCAGGAAAGACAACCAGTGGTCTAGCTCAGCACTGTGTTCAGAGATGTGGACCCAGCAGAACAGCTGTATCTTGTTGCTACCATCTCCTTCTTGGAACGTCATACTCAAACTCTCAGATGTCAGGATGATCGCTCCTCATTATGTGTGACTGCCATCCTGTAGGAAGACAAGCAGTCCAAGAGGAGAATCTTCCCTCTTTACAAATGGACATCAGGAGTGATTTGGGGCGCTGGTGTATAATAGCATATGAATTTATTAAAGCGCTCATCTTCCTACTTGCAAAGTGTAAGAGACATGAAATTTCATTGCAAAATTCATGAACTATAATTATAAAAATATTAAACTTAACATATTTAATGATAGAATAATGTAAGCATAGATATATTTAAATTTTAATGTAGTACATAAGTAACAAAGTATAATATATAATAAGATAGACCACGTAAAACTAGAGAGTCTTATCCACAAAATCTAGGACCAGAATCAGAATTCACATTCAGCTTCCTAGTATTTTTAAGATGCTTGGTATTTTTAAAACTATGTTGTTTAAAAAATCATATTCTTATTTGTCAGTATTACAAAATTTTAGTATGTTTATATATGTTACATTATTATTATCAAGATACTATTAATACTTAGAATATAAAATGTAGGTGTCATTTGCATGTTATTTTAGGAACAGAGTTTTATATTTCTGTTATTGTGTCTGAGCATTGGTTGTGCTTTACAGTTTCTAAATGTGGTAATAGTCACTTTGTTTTTCCTATATGGTATAGCTCAGCTTCCCCACCCTGCTCTCTGGGTATTTTCTGAACCTGTCATGTGAAAGTGCTAGTTTTATTCACATTAATACTAGTACATTTTAAATCCTGTCTACTTATCATCTCTATGTTTTCTTCTGATTGAGCATACCTGTGGGTTATTTTCAAATGCATCACTATTAACTTCACCGAGCCGTGTCAGCTTAAATCATTTATCTGATGAAATACTGTTATACAACCACTTTCTGCAAATCTGCTAGAGATTTCAACTAATTTGTTCTTCAGAAACTATGGTAGAATAATTATGCTTTGATCTTATAAATTATCCAAATGTTCACAGTACAATTCAAACGAAAACTGCTATTGCATCAGGCGGTGTTTCTTAGCATCTTGTTTAATGGACCTTGGTTGATGTGTTAGGTGTGGGAAATGGCACAGCTCAGTCCACTGGGGCTTGAAGGGGCAGAGAAAGCAGTCGTCTCCACCGATGTTTTCATTGTTTAGGAAATAAAATAAAAGTTAAATTAATGTATCCCGACAGAAATTCAAATGTCACATAAGGGTTGATATGACAGAGACAGTTGATATGCATGCCTATATCAGTGGGAAGTACAAATGTTCAAATGCTCCCTCTGAGTTCTTTCCAGTAGCCACTTAGTCCCGGGATTCCCTTAGTGGCCAAGACCTCCATGCTTGTGCATGCAAGCTGCTCCAAGTCCTGAGCCCCACTCTTAGCCATTTCTTCCTTGTAATCTCTTGTAATCTTCCTTTTAATCTCTTCCCAACTTCAGATTCTTACAATCCCCTCACTTTCGCTAACTGTGTTTTGACTTCATCAAGGTCTGGATCTTCTCAACCATTTCAGTTTCCCTCAACCATCTCATTCAGGAAAAATGACGTTGCAATTCATTTATAAGATCCTACCCCTTTCATCTGTGTCATGATCACTGTTCTGTTGCGATAAAGAGCCACCATGGCAACTTATAAAAGAGAGCATTTCATTGTGACCTTGATGGCAGTTTCAGAGGGTGGGGCCATGACCGTCATGGCAGAGAGCATGGCAGTAGGTAGGCAGGCACGTTACTACAACAGCGCTTACACAATGTCTGAAAGGCAGAGGCAGAGAGACTCTGCCTGACATGGGGTTTTGAAACCTCAAAGCCTATTTCCAGTGAAAAACTTCCTCCAACAAGGCCACACCTCCTAGTCCTTCCTCCAAGTAGTTCCACCGACTGGAAGGACAAAGTGTTCAAACATATGAGCCTATGAGGACCATTCTCATTCAAACCATCATAGTATGCATTTTCCTACTTGAAACGTTTGACATGGGGCAGGAATGATTGTTTAATTTCACACCTGAGAAAACTGTTGCACAAAGAGCTTAAATGAATCATTCAAGAAAAGTGAGAGAGGCCTGGAGCTCAGTGGTTAAAAGCCCTGGCTGTTCTTGTAGAGTACCTGCATTTGATCCCAGTGACCACCTGGTGACTCATAACCATCTGTCTCTCCAGTCCCTGGCCAGTCCACCTCCCTCTTCTGGCCTCTGGGGGCACTGCGTGCATGTGGTGCATAGACATCAGGTAAAACACCTATACACACAAAATAATACATATATTTTTAAAAAAGAAGTGAGAGAACGAATATTCAAAGTCTAGTCAAATTCCTGATCTCATATACTATACAGTATACTGTAGTATACAATACTATTCCAGATCTCATATACTATACACTTCTACATATGATCTTCAGCATGTAATATCTCTCGAATCATCCTCTCCTTCTATCCTTATGTACCCCCAATTCTCTCTCTCTCTCTTTATGTCTTCTCTCCCTTTCCCTCTCTCTCTCTCTTTTCCTGGTTCCCCCAATTGTCTTATTTCGGTCTAACAGTAAACTACTATTAATGAACTCCATTGGTCTTCTCTCTTATATTCATGTTGCTGAGGACTACATCACAGCGTCATTACTTCTGGTGGCATTATCCACTTATTGCCTCTAGCCCTAGCTCACCTGCAAGACGGCCCACTATGTCCTTAATGGCTTTCCTTTTCTACTACAAGTTCGAGTTCTTTAACTTCTGGTTCCACTACTTCTGTTCACTGAACTATCGCTTAGTTGTTGACATCTTACCTCACTGTAGACTGGTTATCAAGCACAAGGAAGAGACTGGGGATATTAAACCTGAATTATGGACTCTTGACTTTCTAATGTGTTTGAAGCTTTTCATTCCTTTAATTATTTTACTAGATTTTTGACCGTATGTGGGATCCATACTGTACGTGGGAAAGTGTTTTCCTTCAGCTACCATTTACTATTTTCTTAGTCTTTCTTTGTTCTTCATGACCTTATTGAATAATTATTTTTGTTGCTTTTGCCAAAAAAAAAATAGTTTCTCAATTAAATAAAGAAAAGTATTTGGCACCAATAAATTTTTCATCAGCATACTTTCTAATGATTAGATATATGTGATTATCTTGAAATTGACATGGTTTCTGCACAAAGATAACTTTTGATTTCAAAATTATATTGCTTAATGATTTGTATACAACAAAACTGTACTGTGTTTTTTGTTCTGTTTTGTTTCGTTTGTTTCTGGAGACAGCCTCTGCTGCCTGACGGACCTCAGAATCTTGGTCTCATGTAATCTTGTTTCGGCTACCAGAGTAGTTGTGATCAGGTGCACATACATCACCAACCCAGTTTTGCCTTCTTTTTTGAAAACAGTTCTTCTTAATTTTATTTTTAATTGTATTTTTTTTACGCATATGTATATCTCTGTGTGGGGGTATGTGTTCAAGAGTGCAGGTGCCTGTCAAATCCAGAAAAGGCATCAGAGGCCCTGGAACTGGAAATGTAGGTGGTAGCATGTTGGTTTCCCCGGGGTGTTCCAACCTCTCTTGTTCTGCTCTCCCTATTTCACACTGGCCGGGTGGGAAGGGAGGTAGGCGAGAGCTAGGAGGGTTGGGGGGGCAAGGAGAAGGAGGAAAGGTGTGGGTGGACCCATGAGCTGGGATCCGAATCTCAGCACAGAGAATGAGACACAATCAGGCCTCAGAACTCTCTTCTGGTGGAAGCAGAGATCACTTTAATGCAGTGTATAGGTTAAATCTATAGGGCCACAAGCAGGGGAGGATCTTTGGTACCCAGGGTTGGAATCCATTGGCTCAGACAAGGATATTGGGGTAGCCTTATTTGCATGCGAGGCTCAAGTCTAAGTGTCAAGGTCTTGCAAAGGCACCTTCTACACAAGGTGTGGTCCCACAGGGAAAAAGAGGAAGGCACCTTATCAGTGAATGGATGCATCTCTAGGTTTCCAGCTACAGCGCAGACAAGCACCAACCAAGCCACATTCCTTTTGCTTCTGGGAAACAGGCAATATTTAATATTTAGTTGGGTTCTGGCCAGGGCCAAAGTGAAGAGCAGCTGAATGCCTACTGTTCTCATCTCCTAGGATGACGTGGAGTTTCCAAGCCTGCTTTGACCCACTCTTAGCTCTATGACAGTCCCACAGTTGTGAATCACCCCATGTGAATTCTACAAATCAAACTCATGTCCTCTGGAAAGGCAGTAAGTGCTCTTAACTGCTGACCAATGTCTTCAGCCCTTGTCCTTCGCTTTTAAAAACATATTTTCTATTTTTAATATGCATGTTCCTTTTTATGTTTAAGTGCAAACAAAAGGTTGTTAGTTGAGCTGTGCACTATTTCCTATGGGCGTTTCATCTTCAACTTCACTGTATTTACTGAGAAGCCCTCTCTTACTGCCAGCCTTGTTCTATCAAGGTTCTAAGTTTTTGTCTTTGATTTTCTTATAGTTTTAATTATAGCCTTCTTTTTTCTTCATGAGCTTTCATTGGGTTCTAAGTATTTAAGTTTCAACTATGGCTTGTCATTGTAAGTTTTAGAATCCCCAAATACTGCCCTGAAATTTCTGAGATCCCAATTTGTGTGTCAGATGTAATTATTTTATATATATATATTTTTTTTTGGCTTCTGTTTGTTTTTCTTATTTTCTGAGTTTTTTTTTCCCCTCATGCTTGGGACATCTATCTTATGTTTCCACTGGGTAACTTTTCCTCCTTTCATCCCTCTTCTGTTCTCAAACTCCACCATTTCAGTGTTTTGATTATTCGATTATTGGTAAGAAAAACACTACGAAATTCACCCATTTTAGCCATTAAATGTAGCTCAGTTTCGTTAAGTATATTCATATTTCTTGGAAACCTGCAGAATGCGTTCATCTTTCAAAATAAAAACTCAGTGTGCATTAAAGGATGTCTGTATTCCTCCTCCAACCTCGTCATAATCACTGCACAGAGTTGACCCTTTAGTGAGGTCCACAGGAATCATACACTATTTGTCCTTTGTGGACTAGTTTCTTTCTTTTAGCCTGCCGTTCTTGAGTGTCATCAGTCCCATAGCATTAGACAAAACTTCCTCTTTTTGAAACCTGAATAATAGTCCCTTGTGTCTATAAACTACATCTGGTTTATCCATTCTTCGGCTGGCAAGCTTTGGGTTGTTTCTACTGATAAATGGTACTTCTGTGAATTTGGGGGTTACAATAGCTCTTTAAGGCAATATTTTCTTAAGTACCCACTGAAAGCAACTTTGCTCGTATCGTTCTATGACATACTCACCTCAGTTTTATGTTCATTCATTATCAGAATTATGTGTAGTACCTAGAGTCAGCTTCAGTCAAATATTAAACTTTTTGGTCATTGTTTCACATGTCCATCCAAGAAAAATCCCTGAGAGTAGAAATTATGGTATAGCTTTTTACTTGATACTGACACCATTCTGAAGACACGGTACATACCTCAGGAGTAATTTTGGAGTTATTATAGATTGAAGTGTGCTTTCTTCCTTTTCATTTGCTGAGGCCCTAGCTCTCAGTGGTTGAAAATGTGACCTTACTTGGGAAAAGTGTCATTGAGGAGCAATTAGTTAATATTAAGCCATACTGGAGTACAGTGACTAATGCATCTGAAAAATGAAATTTGGAGAGATGCTTACGCAAAGAGAATCCTATGTTAAGATGAAGACAGAGATTGAAGGAAGCCTCCTATTTCCAAGGAATATCTATTATCACCAACAAACAATCAAAAGCCAGACAAAAAATAAGGACTGGTTAGCCCTCAGAGCCTTTGAAGGAACTTCTTTGCTGGTACCTTGATCTTGGCATCATAGTCTTCAAAATCAGACAGAATAAATTTCACTGGTTGTGCCTCTCAGTTTACAGCACTTTTTTTCTATGGTAGCCCTAGCAAATGAAAACACTATGCCGGAATTTACAGTTTGTGAATTTACCTGTAGACTTGAAAATAAAGTTGCATGTGTATCTATGTCTGTGTGTTTGCATCTTTCCCTTTTGCACACTTGTATACTCTTGTTTAGGAATCCGTTTTTCACATTAATAGCCAGGGTGTATTGGAGAGAGATGGAAGAACTGAGTCCTACTGGAACATTCATTTCTGTTTTTCACCTTGACACTGTCAATATTGACACCTTGACAATATTTTAGCTGGTATTTAGCATCCTATGAAAAGAATAGACTATATCTGTGACTTTGCTGTTCCAGCTGAGCAAGCTTCACTCAGAAGTCCAAGGCTAATTCTGATATCTTCTCCCATAGTAAGCATTAAAATGAGATTAACAATTACAAATATAGCAGCCCTGTTATGCTTCATTCTTAAAGGTCCTCTGTGATATATGCACTGAAATGTTGGTCCTCAGCTCTTGATGTGTCAGAATGAGGTGGACCTTTAAAAAGCTTTGGCCTATGCAAAGAAAGTCTTGTCAGGGAGCATGCCTTTGTGGGAATATTAGAGCCCAGATCTTTCCTCTCTCATTTCTCTCTGGTCCCTTGGAGGTACACAGACCTACTTTTCAAATGTTCATTCTCTGACATACTATTTGCACTACAAGTCCACAGCAACCAGACTAGAACCGTGATTAAAACCTTGGAAACCATGACTCACAGTATGTCTTCCCTCATGAAGTTAAGTGTTTGCTAAAGTAGTGAGGAGGTAACTAACACCAGTCCTAAATAAAAACCTAGGAAAAGTGAGGATGGGGTCACCCGAGGCAGGCTGGGTATAAGCTCAGTGAAAGAGTGCTTATCTACCATGGGCGTGATCCTGGGTTCAGTCCCTAGCACTGAAAAATGACTTTCCAGGTACAGGGAGAACAGGCAGCTGCTCAGATGCACAGGCCCGTGAACCTTGGGTGGCAGAGCTTGCCATGGCTTTCCAGGCTGCCATCATCAGAGACCGCTAGTGGAGGGGCCTGTAAGAGTAGGCCCTCAAAACAAGTTCCTCAAAATGATGGATCCAGGACATCTGACATAAGAACAAAATGTCCTCTGAAGGGTTGACTGGAAAATATTTTCCTACTTCTTTGAAGCTTTAATAGTTCTAGATAATATCCGTTGATTTGTAATCAGACTGAGTTCCATAGGCCCCTACCCTTCCTTCCGCTTCCCTGTCCTTTCTCTCCCTTCCCATCTCCTTCCTTTTCTCTCCACCTGGCTCTCCCGCCCACTTCCTTTCTTTCTCCCTAAACTAGAGATGGAACTTAGCACCTTGCATGTGCTAAGGCGGGGATCCACTTCAGAGCTGTATTCCCAGTCCTCATGTACCCATTTCTAACGTTAAGGGACAAGAACAGCCCGAGAGAAGATGAAAATGTCTAAGCTGTGGAAATGCACATGGTCATAGACTGACTCTAATTGCCCTTTAAAGACAGTAAGTTCAGTATTTTCATGTAGGGTGACTGAACCACTGCTCTCTTCACACTGCTTTGGGGTGCTGAGTAGGAAAAGGATTTGATACACTCCGTGAAGCACCATAGGGAAGGTCCAGGGATGTCAGGAACAGACAATAAACCTAACAATCCCAAGAGCAAAGATTGTTAAATGGTGTGCATTATCCTGGGTCTTTGTCCAAGTCCCCAGTTCTGGGTTGGATGTTCCAATAGCATATTTTGAAGGTCTCAAATCCATGCTCCATGATTGTGTAATTTTTTTTCCTAATATAAATGGAAGGTACTCATAGGTGTATTCCAGTGTAGAGGAACTGATTAATAGTCTTTTACTATTGAAACAATAACAACGCATTGCTCCCAAGCTCCTTTTAATACTGTAGCTTGACCATGGAGAGTAAGACTACAGACTCCCTGGAAGTGGTGCCAGGGAGCTTGGGAGCAGAGTACCATGGAGAACTTCATGGCTCAGACCTTGAGATGGTGTCAGGTTCATGGACTCTTTGACTTTGACACCCATAATCGTCTATTGAGGGCTCAGGTAGCGTGTTATGGCATTTTCATAAGATAGCATACTTGGGTCTGTTTTCTTTAACCTGGCCTTGCTGTTATAAGGTATTATTCTTGTTTGATCATTACTTTAGTACTGTGTCTGGGTAAAATTGATGTCATGCCATTGGCATAGTAGGAAAATGTGTCTTATTATAGCAAGGAATAGTTTCATGTATTATTTCCTTTCTTGAGAGCACATTTTACAGATGAGGGTTTAAAATGGGATAAAATTCAAATACCTTTCTTTATTAAAACATTGAATGTAACATTTCACACAATCAAAATATGTTAAACTTGGAAAGAGGGAAGAATAGTGGCCTTCAGAAGTTATATTAAGGTAACCAGTGAAGCTCTCTCTATATAATGCATTCTGGAATGCAGGTAAGAATGACAGTATAGTGTAAACTAAATGACATTTATCACTAGGACGTCTTGATGGATAATAAGAAGCCTTTATGCCATCCTTGTTGAGTTCATGTTTAGGCAATCATGTTGATGAGACTTTATGTATAGATTCTGACATTACTAGGAGACACTATCTCATAGCTAAGTACCTAATCCTCTGGCTGATACAATCAATCCACCACTCTTTCACAAGGATCCCTAACCTTAGGTGTGCGAGTGGTTTGTAAATATATCTATTGGGACTGGTCTCCATAACTCTTGCATGAAGGTGGTTCCTTCTGCTGAAGTCTGGCAGGCTTTGCAAGTATAAATATGCCTCCATGTCTTCATTGGTGAGCCGCCACAGAAGCGTACTGTTACATTATTTCCTTGAGATAAAGCCTGTAAGTGAATAGAAGATAATTGTGTTGACCAAGCTGGCTGACTAGCAAGCTCCTGGGATCTGCCAATTTCTGTCTCCTAACGCTGGGGTTATAGCACATATGATATGCCTAGCCTTTGAGATGGGTGTCAGGGGTCACACTCAGGTCCTTATGCTTAGCCTTTGAGATGGGTGTCAGGGGTCACACTCAGGTCCTTATGCTTGCACAGAAAATGCTCCCACAGAGCTATGGCCTCATTTCCTTAGCCAGTACTTCAATATTTTCATGTTTCTGCGTTTTTGTTTCTTTGTTATTTCATTTCTGAATCAGAGATTTATTTTAATGACAGTCATTTTTCTTAAATAAGGTATCATCATTTATCTTTCCGTATCTAAAGATATCATATAAACAGAACATTTGGTTGGCTGATTGATTCTTTAAATTCTATCTAGCATTTAATGCCATGTTGTTGCTTGTAAAATACGTGTAAGGCTTTGTTTACTAAAATTCAAGTTGACTGAACTGATGTTTGAAATTCATTCTTTGCATTATTTATTTATTTAGTTGTTTGTTTAGTGTGTGTGTGTGTGTGTGTGTGTGTGCACGTGTGCACACATGGTTCTGAGGAACAACCTCAGGTTGTTAGGCCCTCTCCCTTTCCCTCTCCCCTTCCTCCTCCCTGTCCCCCTACTCTTCCCTTTCCCTTTTTCCCCCTCTCTCTGCCTGGAAGACAAAATTTGTATTGCAAGGGCTTTGGGTGAAGGAGTAACATAAGTATCCTTTACACTACCTGACTTCCAAATCCCTTCTATTCCCACATTTCCCAGGACTCCCTCGCTCCAGTGTGTACTTTCTGTTCTTCCAACAATTCCCACTGCCTGTAGCAGCCATTGGATCTGCAGCTTATACCAGGAGCCTGACGATCATTAGACTGCATCTGCCACGAAGCTGGTGCGGCATTGTGAAAACTTGGGTGATTTGCCTTAACCTTGGGTAAGTCGTCCATCTTATCCTCAACAGAAGGAAAAATAATAATCCTACTACATCCTTAAACACAATGATGGAACAACCATAAACACCATCGTCAATATAATTTTAAAATATCAACGCATTGGAGCTGCTTTGAAATGTGTGATGAAATAAGCTTCTGTTACTAGCATTCAGAAGGAATTGTGGTCCCTGTCAGCAAATGTGTTTATTTCTAGGCTGTATTTCTGTGTTTTAAAGGAATTCTCTGCCATGAGGAGAACATTTCATCCATCTCCAGGCAGATAGCTTTCAGCCTTCAGAGTCCTTCCTGCCATGGCCACTCCTGTTGTCTTTCATGCAGTTTCTCATTTAAAAAACAGTGCAACAAAACTATGCAGCTGTTTGGTTTCTGTAAAATAGCTCTTTTGCCCCTTTAAACTATGCTTTTCTGGGAAATGCAATTTAGAAACAAATGACAGCTCAGGACTCAATTTTCTAGCTCTAGCAGGAACTCTGAGAACATGTTTTCAACTTGGAGTTGGTATATTTAGGCTTTAATTTCAAAGGGAGATCTGAATTTGCCACAGGATCCTCCACAACAGAAGCTGGCATTGCATGGTGCAAAGGGAGGGAAGGATCTCACACCAACACACGTGCGCTCCCTTTCCCCCACCGTTTTATCTTTGTGCTTATAAGAACTTCTCTGACCTTTTAACTCTTTTGCTCTCATGTGCTATAACTCATCACATTGCCCACTGCTGTTATTTACATTTACGTTGGCAAATGAAAATTCATTAAAATAACTTTTAAGCCAGTAAAGCATGGGTAAAGACCAGAGAACCAGATGCTGCTGGTGAATATGTGGGTTTTTTAGGTGTTGGGCTTCTCACCTCTGGTTTTAGAATCTGGCACAATGACTCATTAATGTTAATTATCTTGGATTGTTGTCTACATAATGATGAATACTAAATCTCCATCTACTTGGAAAACTGTTTTATCTACAAGAGCTGATAGACATTTGAGTGACTCAGGCAAATGATCAATTCATTTGAGTAAACGATTTGACTGATCTCATTCTAAATTAATTTAGTAAATCCAGCTGAAGAGGCTGGACTTTTTATGTCAGCGTACTATGATTTATTTATTTAATCAGGAAATATTTATGACCTGGCAGGCACTGTGTGAGCTTAACCTACCTTTTGCATCTTTTACTACTCTGTGTGGTTCTTCAAAGCTGAACTGAACAACACTGTTATGTTACCTGTGTGATATTCCAGTTACACTAATTAAAACCTGCTGTGTTTTCTGTGATCATTGGAATAATGACCCATGAGTTGTCCAGTTCAAATGGAAATGGAACCAATACTATGTTTTGAAGGAAGGAAGTTTTCTGATTCTTGAGAGGAAAGAGGTTTTAGGCTAATTTAAAGAAGACATTTGGTCAACCATCATCTTGGTTAAAGTTTATCGGAAAGTCATCGCTCCAATGTGTATCATCAGCATAAGGATCAGACAAAATGAGGTCGTCTCACAGTAATCTTGGAAAATAATTTTAATGTTAATACCAGCTAGAGGTCATTCTAAAATACAGTCTTTAGTAATTATAAATTAATAATAAACTGTAAGAATATATTATTTTTTCAATGGTTATCCTCAGATAATCTTTGCTCTTTAATTTTTGATGTGGGGGTCAAATGCCATTCTGTGAATTCTTCCATAATCCCTACAGTGAGAGTTAATTAACCTCTCCATTCCCAGAGAATTTTCTCCCACTTATTACCATGTTTCACACATCGAATCTTCATTATTTGTGACCTGTCTTTTCTACGAGCCTCTTCATTTTCGGGCGATGTTTTATTCACCATTCTGTTCCCATAGAGCCAGTCACAGACGAAACAATCAATAAACACCGTTGAATGACATGAGCACAGCATTTACCTGAGCAAATGTTTTATTAATTTTTCATTTCTCTGTTCTAATTCTGCTATCTTAATGCTTATCTTGTCCTGTCTTCTTGTTGCATCTGCCACCTTTGTAAATGTTTGCTTTATTGCCTCTGATGGCTTACAGTCCTGTTCAGGGAACTCCACAACTCTGAAATTCTGCTTCAGTTTTTCTCCCCCCTACACCTGTCCTTCACTCACCTGCTGTTGCTTGAGAATAGATGTCTTCTCATGAAGGAATTTCACTTATTTTTGGAATCTAAAACCTCTACTATCAAATCACAACCCTGCAGTGGTCATGCAACTTACTAAAGACTGAAACTTGCTACCCTAAGAGAGGAGGCAATAAACTACCCTGATTCAGAAGTTAGTTTCATAAGGCAATAACAAATTGAGCTTTGAAACAAAATCAGCAGTGTATTTTAGAAAGCTAGTAACACAATAAAGACACAGTAATTCGCTGAAAAAGAAGACATCCCACCAGTGGATTTAGCCCACAAGCCAATTGCTTTTGGGACCCTACTAATATCTTTGCTTCAGGCTTACCAGGTTTCTTAAACACAGCAACACTTGAGCCCACGGGATGTCTTTAGTCTCTAGTTAAGCTCTTGACTTCCCATTTGAGCCCATCAAATGAGAGTCTAAAATGATGCAACTGAGGCAGATATTGGGCATTTAGGGAACTCTGTAGCTTTGAGAGAGAAAAAATATTGTAGGCGTGAATTAGCTCATAACTTGAAAACAGTAGACTGAGTTAGAAAATGATTGGTGTCTGCAAGTCTGCATTCTTAAGTTTGCCCTCCATCTTCTCCCTCTCCTCTTTCCTCCACCCTATGCTCCTCTCTCCCTCCTTCTTCCCCTTCACACCTAGATTGTGGGGTCAGCCCTTTGAGTTCATGACATAGTAGCAGCATCAGTTCCCTCCAAACTCTCTCGTTTGGTTAGTCTATTTCTTTTTCACACTGCCATCTTTCACTGCTCTCTCCTGTGTGCATAATGGCTTAATATGTAAACCGTACAATAATATCTTTCAATATATTTTAAAGTTATGGAAGTTATCTTCGATCCCATCTTAATTTTTACCATTTATACATGGTTTTTAAGACACATCTTTGTTCTCAGGACACTAAACCTCTAACCCTACAGCAGCGAATAGGAAATGCAACTTCCTATATAAGAGACATTGGGAACATCCTACCGTGATTTTGCTGCAGACGGCTGACTGGAGTTCCCCACTGTGGGGTACCTAGAGGACATCTGCATGCAGACTCTCAGCTCATGTGTCCTGTAGCTTTGTAGGTCGCCTAGAATTTATTTGGAAATGAAATTCTGGTAAAAACGTTCCTAGACTTCAAGTATACATTTCCTTAATATTGCCAAGAATTGCCACATTGTTCTCTGGAAGACTATTCTGAAAAACACCAGCTGAATCAAGGCAGTTCTGTTCTTCAGATTCTTGCCAAATCGTTATCTTATTTTCCTGCATCAGCTCCTTCCAACCCCCACCATTATTCAGTTCTTTTGGCAGTTTTAGGTGCTGCAAATATATTCTTTTTTTTATTCTAACTTTAAAAACTTTTGTCTCGGATCTCCTATTTGAACTAATGAATATACATTCATATATTCTAACCTATTAACATAAAACATCCTCACACTTGTTTGTGTACAGCACATACTGTAAATCAGGTTGACCTTGAATTCATTCTATCACCTAGACTGAACTCAGAGCAATCCTGCTATGTCAGACTCCCAAGTGTTAGACCAAGTTCTAAACTTTGGTTTTAAGATTTTATTTTTATTGTCTCATTTAAGACATTCAGTGGGCCTGGTTGCTGGTAGGCAAAGTGCCAAACCCATCCCAACTCACAAAAATTTTGCTCATTCCATGACAAGAGATGATTATTCACACATCTACTACCTATTATTTTGGCTTTATAATAGCATGTCATGACCTGAGATCTGGATTCATTTTAATTGTTACTTTATTCTTTTATTGAATAGAAAAAGTGTCTTAGTTTCACCCTTACATTTAGAAGGTAGCCCAGGAAGACACGATATCCTAAAAATCAGAACTCATTCTTTTATATACCGTGACCATATTTCTTCATTGTCCATCTGTCCAGGATATTATCTTGGAGTCAGTTGTCAAACTGATTATCATGCATTTTTGCACAATCTGCCTTTTATCTTTGGAAGCTTCTAGAAACCTTTCTTTACCTTTGATAATTTAAAATGTCACAATATTGAGCAATGGTAGATGGTATTTATCAGTTTTATTTTGTTAAGAATCTAATCCTTAAAGGAAAACCTTTAATTTTGTCTTTTCTGTTTCTCTTGAAACTCTTTGTTTTCAGATGTTGTAACTTTCTCTCTCTGGTGGGATTTTTCCAGCCCGTCTTCTGGGAGCTGGCACTTGGGCTTTGGAATGCAAATGCTATTAGGGTTTTCATTTCGTTCTCTCCCAGGAAGCTTATGCTTCATTTGACTTTCAAATAAAGATCACCTGTATACACAGTTGAGTTCGGTGCCGTCTCACCACAGACTATAAGCAGCAGTAATTTCCAATGCTTCCTTTCTTATTACAGAAAACCAGCAACTCTCAATTACTAGGGGTTTATTTTTGTATCTCTATAGAAATAAATAAATAAATAAATAAATAAATAAATAAATAAATAAATAAATAAATAAATAAGTGTGGCAACACTTTTCTTACATTTTCAGGCATTGTCTCTTGACTTCCCATTCTGGAAAATAAAAATTTTGTTTTTCAAACAACTATTCTGCTATCTCAATTGCTATCCCAGCAACATAGGTATTTACATTCTTGGTTATAAAACATGGTTTGCTTGCATTATTATGGCTATCTGGGTCATGTAATGCACTCTGCTTTTGCTGCAATGAATCTCTCTTTTATGCTAGAGAAATGATGTTTGACCTCCTAATTTTTTAATGTTTTGTCAATTATTTAGCTGCAAGCTCTTATTAGGAATGTAAATGTCAACCAGCAAATTTACCTATCAGGTAAGACATCTTTTTTTCCAACTTAAGCCATTCCTTGATGTGCCAGGCACACTATATACACAGTGCACCCTTCTGTTCAAGAGGGAACAACAAAACTAGTCAATTCTTGGCTCATAACTGTGTGTGTAAAGCAGAAACTCTAATGCAAAGAATAATTCCTTTAGTATGTTGTAAGTGTTACATATACAGAGTGATTCATGAGGCTCACTCATGAGGTGTTAGCTGGGTTCATTGTGTGCACTACTCACTGTCATTACATAGAAGAAAGAAAAATGGAAACAAAACCATATAATAATCTGTATTGTTCCATTTTGCAAGAACTGGCTGCAAGTTTCAACATGTACCTAAAATGACCTGTGGATTAGTATTGAGGAACCATGAAGGGGGAATCATTAACCTTTCACTAGTATTTCACTGTTATTAGCTCAGCTTTCTTTCTCAAACTTAGTCCTTATATCCTGCAGGCTACCTACCAAAGGATATTCTCTACATATTTTAGATTGACATCTTTCTCACCAGAGACACCGTTTCTTTACATTTTTTCCCGACATAGCCTCTCAGTCATGTGTGAGAGGTAGCCCAGGTCAGTGTTTAGAAACATGACTCTTAAGCCAGATTGCTTGGGTTAGAGTCCTAAGGTTATCTCTCAATAGCTCTATGATTTTGATCTCCTATTTACACAGACAGAATACATAAGATTAGGGTTGTTATTGGACATTAAATAGATTAAAAGGTGCTTAGAACAGTAGTAAACTATTGGTGTCTGTTAAACATAAATAGATTAATAATAATAATAATAATAATAATAATAATAGCAAACGTGCTAAGGCCTCAAAAAAACTCCTGACAAGTTCATCAGGTTCTTCTATCATCTCACTCCACTGTTGAAAGCTACAAATAACTACACATTTAAATCATTCTTAAAACTAAAGAAATCTGTAGATGTCTGCTTATATCTTATTTCTAGTTTTCGCTGGAGTGTTTAGTGTTTTTGCTGGATGTCTTGCTGGATGGTTTTGTGAATTACACATGCCATGTTGTATTTTAATTTTTTAAAATATATCTCACCAGCTAAAGCTAATTTCTTAGATATATAAACATTTATGTCAATTTTGCAGAAGGGGCTTGAAACCAGTCGGCAGAAGTATCTGTTGCAGGAATGAATGAAGATGTTGATTGGAGAAGGATTCAAGCCTAATAAGGCAGATTTCCTGGTGGCAGCATTGTTCTGAAAGACTCTTAACTCTGCTAAAGTTAATAAAGCAGAGGAAGTTAATGTTATGTTGGCTTTAGTTGCTGTCAGTTTTAGAAGAACAAGCATTAACTCAGACAGACCACTGAAAGTAATGAAGGCATCTAAGGCATACTAAAGTAAAGCCAATTATCCTGTCTACTAAGGGTATTTTGTGTTTGCTGAGGCTTTAACTTCTGGAGATGAGGATGTATTTTTAGTAACAATTCAAATGCTTACACTTCTAGGTCTTTCTATGCAGCCTCAAGAACTCTTCTACAAATAGAATATTATAATATTCCTGACGAAGAGGATCCACACTGTTACAATATTTACACCAACTTATGTCAACTTAGAGACCTGAACTAATAAAGAAAATAATTTCTAGATAAGAGAAATATTGTCTTAAATAACTATCTTGCTATAATATAGAGTATTGTTATATTATGAGTGAGTGGTGATTATCCTACCTATAATAAAAGTAAGTCTTTTAAACTTGGCTCTGAATTATCCCTATGGTGTATGAAGGGCAAAGTATCCAGAGCACAATACACAATGAACAACAGAGAAGAGCAAACTAAATGGAGCAAAGACACATCAAGGATGGCGGATGCTCAGGGATGATGCAGATAGGAGACACGCTGGTCTGCTCACTTTTACATAATACATAAAATCACTGCTTGCTAGTGATTTTTTGAAATGCTATTCATTTTCATTGTTCTTCATATCACACAAGAAAATTTCTGCTAGATTTTATTTTTTTGGATTGATAGTCTCTATGGCTATTTCTTAATTAAAACTACCACAAAAATCCAGTGGAAGACACCGTGGGAAGGCTGTGCAACCTCCCCTTGTTTTGTGCATTGCAGCCGCATTCAACGGGCAGCTATTTTTACCCAGCATCATTTTCATACCATTTGCAATGCAGTACCTCAAGCACTGTAAGTAAATCCCAGAAACTGGTATTTCTGTATAGAGAACTATGATCCTGAAAAAGTCATGCTTAAAAACAGTTGTTAAGATTAAAAATTGATTTAGTAAATACCTATCGCAACACTGTGTGCTAGCCAATTTTGTAAGAGCTAAAAAACAGACAGATAGACACACATATACATTGACACACACCTCTTTTGGAAGGGCAATGTCAGTGGAAAGTTATCTATTGCAAGAGGTGAAAACTCTTGGTTAAAAAGGAGTAAAACACACTGGGAAGCAGAGGCATGAAGGTAGGGCATTGCAGAAAGGACAGAATCTTGACAAGGCAGAGAGGATGCTGAGGGCTTGCTGGGATCTCGAATGGGAAGGCACAGAGGCAGGATGATTAGAGCATCAGGAGCTTGCTGGGAAGGTACCATTCTTCCAGAATTCGGTGGGAGATGGGCCAAGAACATACCACTAACAGTCTTGAAGACCAGCCTAAGGAGCACTTTGAAATTCCATCACTTAGATGACTGCTTCTTCATACTTTCTCTGTGTATTCTAACTTTCATTTCTGTGTGTTACTCTCTGTGTGTACATGGGTATGAAAATGAAAGAGATCAGTCACTCTGGAAGTGTGATTTTGCATCTACTAGTAATTTTAAAAAAGCAGATTGATTGATTGAGGAATTACTAAATAATAAATTCCACACTTTAAAACTGTAAAATTTGACCAATTAATAGGTGTACAGCCATGAAAACTTTCACTACACCTATAACAATGATTATGTTCATCACCCCGGAAAGGTCATTGCCCACATCTGTATCTTTATCTCTCCTGCCTCTCCCTATCCCCAGAGAGCTAATCTGATAGCACCATAAATTACTGTCCCTTTATATAAATACATTGGAGCAACAATACTTTTTTCCATCTGACTTCCTTCAGTCCAGTTATTTTGAGATTCTCTCTTCTTGCTGTGTGTATCAATAGTTCAGCATTTCTACTTGCCTGCTATCATACCTGTGTAAGAGAGTGATCTGTGTCTCATTTACTTGGTGAAAAATGGACTGTTTTCCTATTTTGGCAATCACAATGGAAGTTACTTTGAATACTTAGGTACATGTCTTTGTATGTAAATATATATTTTTTTGCTTATTTGTGCTGCTGTAACAAAATATGTTAGACATAATTTTTATAGAATATAAACTTATTTTGCAGAGCTTTGAAGGTTGGAAAATACAAGATCATGGAACTAGCAGGTTCAGTAACTGGTAAGGGGCCCAGATTCTCTTTCCAGTATAAAATCTTGACGCCCCATCCCCCAGAGGGGACAAACATGCTGTCTTTACAGAAGTCAAGGAAATGAAACAGAGCAAACTTTTCAACCATGAGCTATTTTGTAAAGATGAAAGTCATACTCTTGGTGGCTGCCTCCAGAATTTTCAACATAATTTTAGAGGAGACACTTCAAACTGTAGTTCTCCCCTCATTTTCTGTCTATCAGGTTGGAGTGATTGATTGCTAAGTTGCAGTGATGTGTATAATTTTTTTTAAAGAAATCGATAGTCTCTGCCATTAGCTATATAGGACTTTGCTCATAATGCTTTTGTTTATGATCATCCTGGATTTTGTTATTCTAATTACTATGTACTGGTATCTCGCAAGTTTAATTTGTATTTCCCTCATGGCTCATAATGTTGGGAACATTTTCTTACCTTTTGCCACTCTGGTTTATTAAAGTCTATGATCAAATCTTTTTCCCATTAAAGGATTGTTAAGTTTGAAAAATCCTTAACAAGTCTGAATGTTAGGGTTTTTAAAATACAATGGTACAGTGTGCATATTTTTTCTCCTAGGCAGTGTATTTTCTTTTTGTTATTTTATATGAATAGCTATAAAAATAGAGGTACAGACAAAATTGCATATAACTATTGCTTTTAGTTTTTACTTTTGCCACTGCGTGGGATGTCTTCAGAAGGGGGCAGCTGGAATTATGTTCTTCCTTTATTTACTTTTTTCTACTTCGAGATTTTAAATGTACTTTATACATGAAGGCCATTCAGAATTTATTCACCATACTTTTGCCAGTTATTTATTCTCAACTCTTGTGCTTGTGATTGATCGTGTTGTCAACTTAACAGAATCTAGAACCACCTAGGAGACAGCCTATGTGTAAGCCTGTAAGCGATTATTGACATCGGGTAAATCTCTGGACGTATCTTGAAGGGAAGATCTAGGTAGTTGGTGTGGGAAGACCCACACATGCGCACAGCTCCATTCTATGGGCTAAGATTTTAGAATGAGTAAAAGGGAGAAAGGGAACTGAGCAGCAGCATGCAACTGACTGCCAGGCTCCCGCTGGCTTGACTTCTCTGCCATGATGCGTTGTCCTTCAAACTGTAAGCGGAAAACAAGCCCTTTCCTTGATTTTTAATTTTTCTGTCTTATACGTCTTTTTAAAATTTTATTTTATATTTGAGATTATAATGTGATAACATCATTTCCCCTTCCCTTTGAAACCCTCCCATATACTTTGCTTTCTTTCAAATTTATGGCCCCTTTGTTCATTAACTGCCGTTACATACATGTATGAGTGTATACATATAGATTCATGAGTATCACCTTCTCAGTTTGTATAATGCTATTTGTATATGTGTTTTCAGGGCTGACCTTTTGGTAGTGGATGATCAGTTGGTGTGCTCTTCCCTGGAGAAGGCTATGTTTCCCACCCTCAGTGCTCCTTGTTTGTCTGTAGTCCTTATTTAGGACTGAAGCCCCATGGGCTCCTTCCATACTCATCAATTTTATCATGTCTATTGCTGTTATCCTCATCAACTCATGTTTAGACAACCTTGTAGCTGAAACCCTTTCTCGAGTTGCTCAGTCATCGTAGCAACAGGAAAAGTAACTATAACAATGATATTTACTGCTAAGTTTTTGTAATGTGCCCAAATCCATGTGTCTGCAATACTAAAGTATTCGAAGTTAATATTCAATAAAAATCTGTTATTACTTTCTACCTAAAGATGAGACACATATTCACCTACACACCTTGTTTGTATATATTCATACCGAGATCTCTTAAAAATATGCGACTTTTGTATTTTGATATATTGTTTGAATGTGACTCTAAGGATCCTTTCTCAGGTCAATGTTACCATACTTAACAATCCGTAGGCCTTGCTGCTGCATCATAATATCTTGAATCCATAGTATTTTTTTTGATAGTTCTGGGAAATTAATTTAGAGTCTCACATAAGAGACAAGCACTATATCACTGAGCTATATCCCAATCTGGAATTTTTAAAGGTAGCAGTATCTGCTTTTAGTTGTCATATTCAGAGCAATTTTAGTAACTACTGATAACTACAGAACAGACTATGCTCTGTTCTAGCGCATTCCTTAAGCTACTCCCGCCTCCAAAGGTGAAGAGATTGCTGTAAGAGCACTGAGTGAAGCCGGATACAGTGACTCCTGTCTATAATGTCTACAAACTGTGGAGGCTGAGACTGGAGCATCACTGAACATTTGAGGCCAGCCTGGGCTACATAATGAGTTCTGTGTCAGCCTTGGCTACAGAGTGAGATTCTGTTTTGAAAGAAAAATAAAATTCAAAACAAAACAAACAATAACACAAATGCTGAGTGAAGTTGTTCATAGTGTGAGTAATTTGAAGATATCTAGACAGACACAGCATGGTCTGTCTCCCACGTATTAAATCCACTTTCCTCTCTTTGAGTAGCTGTGGTATTCTTTAATGGAGGCTATGTATTTCCTGATGAGTTTTTATGCCACACATTTTACCACTTTGCAATTATTCTGCATTACTACGAAGCTTTTTATTCATTTGCTCTCTGATTATTGCTGCAATGTGTAAAATACATCTTTTTAAGTTTATTTTTATCTGTTCCGTTTATATTTTTCTCTTGTTAATTTTGATAGCCTTTTAGTTGATTTTCTGGCCCTTCTCATTTGACAAGAATTTGACAGTAATGGTAATCTTACTTTGCGTCATTGGATTGAGTGGTGCTACTCAAGCTATAAAATCCTGGCTGTGATCACAATTGTATTTATTGCCTTCCTGACTCTGACTTATATTGCGTCTCCAGTATTTCAGTATTAAGTATTAGGCTTTCCTTGATTGAAGCACAGTATTTTTTTATTACCCTAAGAAAGTTTTGTTCTGCTCTCTGACTGCCTATCCTTTCTTTAAATCTGGTGTATCAGATATTTTACAACTAAAGACATAGTTTTAAAATTATGGTGAAGACAATGAATGACATATAGAAAATTCAAGCTGCAGACAGCAGACGCAACATACGTGTACTTGCAATTTCCGTATCCAGAATCCAGTTTGTCATCAAGTCAAAGGATTTTTACAAAAAAAAAAAAAAATCAAAGAATACACATTGTCAGCTTCAATAACGCACTAGAAATAGAATTCACAATTAGTCCAACAGCCAATCCAGAGCTGAGAAGACCCAGGAGCTTACCAGACAAGTGATTTGCTCTTCTTTCAGTTTGGTAGGTATGGTGTAACTATGAATCAACTAGACACAGGGCCGAGATTGCTAGGGAAAACAGAGGTAGAAATCCATTAAATATCTTTGCACCAAGATAAAGCCACAGAATAGTTTTGCCAATCAGCCTGGATAGACTACTTTGGTTCCTGGAATGGCTTCTGACATAAGGCAGACATCTATTAAATATTTTCCATTGACTAATACTCCATGCTTCTTTTCTTTAAAATTTGTTTTGTCTAAAATTAAAGTCTTATTTTCTTGGTTTTATATTCTACTTGATAAATATTTAGCTATTGCTTTTGTTCAGCTCTTTTTGGTGGGTAAGCTCATTTAGTGTATCATTGAGGGATAACGTATGTATCCCTGTTCGGACAGCCTGGTGTCCTTGTTTGTATCTGTTCCCCAACATAATGAATGATACAGGCTTCAAGTAAATACTATAATGACATTATTTGTGGCCATACAGAGTGAATTATTCTTTCTCCAATATGAGAACCTGTGTTAGTGTTTGGCAACATGCATTTTCATAATTAATTATATATGCCTGTTTGCTTCTGCTTATTGCTTTCTGTCTCTATTCTCTTTATTTTTAAGGTCTCTTACTGAATTTTTTAGTTCATCTCTATGTAAGTTATGTTGCATCCAACAATTTCTAATATTTAAATTTTCCTATTATGGTTGCCAGTATTGTGTAAAAACATATAAAAATATTCAACGATAAAGTTTTCAACTTTAATAATGCAAAACCATTATCTACAACTCCTGAAGAAGAGAGCAAGTTGAGTGTGCTATTGTTTGGTCCTCCCCGTATTTTAAGGTTTTCTTGCTATTGTATTGAATACTTATATGAACTAGAGGAAGGAGATGGCAGTAAAGGCAGTTCCCAGATTCCCAAACAGCAGGGAACTCACGTACGCAGCAGGATAGCCCCAGGCCATCTTCCTGTAATTTCCCTTCCTTTAGCCAGTCTTCTTTTCAAATCTATTCTGGTAACACATCATTGTTCTTTGGTTCTGGTAGATAATATTGTTTTGTAAACTGAATTTATGGATTTATCAACTAATTTAATTAGACTTTATTGAATACCTCAATGAGGGATTTTTCGATTCTATACTAGTCAATGAGATGTGGCAGGCATTTGGCTAGGGGTCATTTTCGAAGTCATTTTTGTAAAATGGTCTCAAGCAGATGCCGAAAGAGACAGTTGTTCTGAATGATTGCGTCTGGATAGAATTTATGTAATGTCTTCGTTATCCTGTAACTGAGATGGAAGCCAGCCTGCAGGAGAAGCATCTACAGCACGAACATGGGGAACGAAATGGTAATCTGGTTCTTGACTGTGTTGAATTATCCAAACTGTGATCTATCCTAACCTTTGGACCCTGCCATTGGAGCTAACCAATGCTAGTGAGAAAATGACTTTTTAAATCACTTAATACATCCTAATTGGGAGATATTTCAACACATCCACAGTGTTCCAAGCTCTATATCCAAATGTAATTTGTCATTTTTTCCCCTTTATTTATGATTCTGTGCATCACGAGACATACTTTTAGGCTGGCAAAAATAAAAATTGAAAGGAAAAGGAATAAAGAAGAAAGAAGCAGGTATGAGTAAGAGTGACAGAAAAAAGGGAAGGAGCCCACACATAAGAGAAGGGATAGGAAGGACAATGAGGAAGAGAGATGAATGAGCCCTATTCTTATTTGTAAGTGGCGATGTGCTGTAGTCGTGCTTAACACAGAAAAATCCATTTTATGTCTGTTTTTAAAATGAAGAAAACTGCAACAGTCCACTAACTTTGGAAACGCATCTAGGGTTTGTTAATATTAACTTCATTGATAGAGGAAAATCTCCTTTTCTGTGGAACTCATTTATTGTGCTTGTATCTTTAGAGGCGCTGATGGCAGGTCACTTGCTTGGCAAGCTATCATTTATTTACCTGATGCCTGGTTTGACTACAGGGTGGTGTGGAAACATCATTATGTTATCCTAGAGGAGGCATCAGCAAGAACTAGCTCTAGGTGATTTGGAATGAACCTTTGGCTTATAGATAAAGAGCCAGCACCACACTCAGGGGAGAGGTATATAGAGAACAGCTAGAGTGATTTGGGGAACCACAAGGCAGTTGAGTCTGGAAATTGTATTTTGGAAACAGCACACTTGGATTTTCAAGAGCCCAGAAGCTTCTGTGTCCACCTGAGAGAGGAGGGTGAGGAAATGAGGTTGGTGGGAGAAGAGGTGCATTTGAAGAACACTGGGACATGGTCTTTCAAATGAAGCATATTTTGAGGTAATTGTAGTGGACATGCAGTTTACAATACAGAGAAATGCCTTCTGGTCTACCTTTCATCCACTTTTTGTCTGTGGGAACAAATTGTAGAACTAATGTGCAATATCACACAAAGGATGACAACTTGGACACATTGCCATCCCTCGAGATCCCTCCTGGTGCTCTTCTCTGTAGCCACGTGCCTTTCTCTTCCACATCTGGCCAGTGCCAAATACCCTTATCTGTTCTCTATTTCTACAGTTCTATCTCAAATAGTGCATACACGGATTAATATAATGAGTAAAATTTTGGGCTTTGTCATTTTCGTGCAGTATGATTCTCTAGGGACTCAACTAGGTGGCCGCATGAATGTACGGTTTATTCTGTTTGTTTCTGAATACACCGTGTGCTTCACAGTTTCCCCCCTTTAGGACATCTGGATTGTTCCAGAAACCTTTGTATACAGGTTTTGTGAGGATATTTTTATT
Organism: Cricetomys ansorgei; assembly: GCA_026225945.1. Classification (NCBI taxonomy): domain Eukaryota; kingdom Metazoa; phylum Chordata; class Mammalia; order Rodentia; family Nesomyidae; genus Cricetomys; species Cricetomys ansorgei. The sequence continues at coordinate 3,861,815 of JAMJFZ010004031.1, forward strand.
TTTCATTGATTAAAGGCTCAGAATACAATTGCTAGGCTGGATGAATTTTTCTTTTAAAATACTAACAAATGTCTTCCTACAAGGCAAACGTGTTTGACATAACCACTAATGTTTGTGAATGATCTTTGCATTTTTGTCAGAATTTGATGTTGTCCACACTTTATATTATAGCCATTCCAATAGGTTTGTAGGGATATCTTGCTGATTGCGGGTTATTCTAAAAATTTTATTTCTTATTAGTGGGACAGGCCACATCTCTCCCTTCACATGGAGGTCAGAGAACAACCTTCAAGAAGCAATCCTTTTCTTTCTTCATAGGTTTTAGGGATAGAACTTGGGTCTTCTGGCTAGCATGGCAAATGCTTTTACCTGCTGAGCCTCTCACTGGCCCTGAAAGCTTCATTTACACTTTCTTGGTGGCTAATGACATTGAATGTCTCTTTTAGTTTTTCCACTAGTGTTTCATCATTGGTAACATGTTTATTTATAAATTTTGTGCAAGGTCTAACTTGATTTGCATTTTAAGGTTTCTTTATAATGATATAGAGAGTAATCCTTTCTTGAGTATATGCTTTACAAATATTTTCTCCCAGTGCATATGTATCTTTCCATCAAGGCCATTTGCACAGCAAAAGATAATGAAGTCCATTTTAGCACTCTTTCCTTATACGGATCCCACTGTTAGTGTTAAGTTATAACAGCCCTTTGTCTGGTCCTGGATACTGAGGAGTCACTTTTTTTTTTTTTTTTCATCCCCTAATGGCTTTACAGTTTTACATTTTATATGTAAGCCTTGAAATTTATTTTTGGAGTGTTGAAAGTCTAAGATGTAATTGCTGAGGCTTTTTTTTTTTCTTTTTCTTATAAAGTCTAAATTCTTCAGGGCCATTTGTTGAAAAGCCTTTCTTCCCTTGTACCTTTGTCAAAGCTCAGTCAGTCATATTTGGCTGGGTTTATTTCTGGATTCTGGGCTCTATTCCATTGATCTGTGTGTCAATTCTTCCTTCAGTGGCGACCAGCACTGATTGCTGTGGCTGAGTAGAATGTACGGAGATCTGGCCGACTGATTTTACTTGTTTTTGTGCTTTATTTCAGAAATGTTTAGTGTTGAACTTCTTTTGCTTTTTCATTTGAATTTTTTAATAGTCTTGTTTACATATATAATAACTCTTTTTGATAAGGCCTCTTTCAAGTTTCCATGGCATTCGTGAAGAGTGGACATTTTGCCATCTTGAATCTACTTCACATATTTCAATCCACGAGCACGGTACGTTTCGTATTTACTTACATATTTTAATTCTTTTATTAGCATGCATAGATTTTCATACACATCTCTGTGGCTTTTGATTGCATTTCTACCTAAGTATTTCTTCTTCATCAAGCCTTTATAAATGTTACTATATTTCAGATTTTGTTGTTAATATGTTCATTCTCTGCTAGTGTATGTGACTACAATTGTGGCAGTTACATGTTTTCTTATGTTTTTTCTTACGTTTTGTAAGTTGTTTAATTTTGTGACGGTGTTTTTGCAGGGTTTTTGTTTTGGATTTTTCTTCTTAAAGAAGAGTCACATATGCAAAGAGAGAATTTTACTCCTCCCTTTCTGATTTGCATACTTCTGAACTTTGGTTCCTGTCTCTCTGAATCAGGTAGAATTTCTCACAGTTTTCTAAAAGAGAATAAATTCATTTCTGGCAGCAGGAAGAATCATTGTTTTTTTTTTTCTTGTCACTATGAAATAAAATGTGAGCTGTAGACATTTTGTAGTTTCATTATTATTATTTTATTGTTATTATTACTTGCCTTGCTGTTGATATCATTGCAACATAGATTTTTCTTCTTTAGTCTACTAAAATTGTGGATTACATGGATTGATTTTTGATTATTGGTAAAAATCTTCTATACCGGCAACAAATCGGACATCTTGGTTTCCAGTGTATAACTGGGGAGAATCGTGAGTCATCCATGAATGTTGTCAGATAAGGTCTTTTGAAGGATTTTTGCATCTCTACTCATGAAGTATATTGGCCTAAAGTTGTTTAATCTGCTAGTGTCTATTTTGTATTGTTTTCATTTTTTTTTCTGATTTACTTTCAGGAAAAAAAGAAATTTCACAAACTGAATTAAGAAATGTTCATTCCCCTTCTATACTCCAGAAGAGATTTGGTAGAATTAGTAGGACTTGTTTTCATGTTTGATAGAATGTTCCAGAGTAGTCAGTGGTTCCTCAAAATAAGGGGCAAGGGACAGATTTTTGAAGCAGAAAAATCTATCAAAAAGATATTTTAGCTTAATTTTAAGTAAGGCTTACTCCATGGAGAGGTGCTCGGGGAAAGGATAGCAAGCACCCAAGAGCAGGTATGACCTTCTCAGGAAAGCCCACCTTAGTAGCTGTCTGTATGATTTTGGTGGCTTCAAAAGCTGCTTGTTCAATGGGCTTTTAAGGGCTTTCTTTTGTTGGTGTTTTGTTTTGTTTTCTGAAAATGAGACTGGTGGATACCGAGTTGTACTGGACAGGATTGTGGCTAATAAGAGAAAAGTCACAGGTCAAAGGGTTGCCCAAGGGAGCGAAAACATGTTTTTATTATAAATGAACTTTACAGTCTTTTTTAATGGGATTCCCCAAAATTTCCAGGTTCGAATCTGGAAAAGTAGAACGGCCATAAAACTTAGTCATTTATATAAGGCCCTAGGCACGGCGTATGGATATTCTAACATTCTTATTTGAAATCACTATATGAAAGGAGTATTGGATCTATGTAAAAATTTTTCACAGCAAACTTTGTTAATTGTGCTGAAATTCTTGACTATCATAGAGAGTCGTCTGTCAGATTATAGACTTTCTTCCTATATACTTAGTTTCCCTTGTCTTTTACCTTGCTTTATTTTCCTTGGGGATGGGAGGAGATTTTAAAATTATAAACTCATTTTCAGTAATAATTATGTAATTATTTATATACTATATTTTATATTGGGTCAGCTATGTTCCGCAGTTTTTAAAGAATTAGTCAATGTTGTCTAAATTGTCAAAAATATGTTTGCAGAGCTATCTGTAGTATTATCTGCTTATTTTGTGGTTGGCTAAGGAGTTTGTCATGATACAAGGATCCTTAGGAATTAGGATTCTTGCAAGAAATAGCATTCTGTGACTGACAATGGCCTGCCCCAGGAACTCTAACTGGAGCCCATATCTGAGTCTATATAGGTATACTTCCTAACTTCTGCTTCATCTTTTCTATAATTTTAACAGTGAATATACAAGGAAAAACTGGTAAAGAATTTATTTCCTCAATTTATATATGTATATATATATATATATATATATATATATATATAATGATTATATATATGATAAATGATTTATATATATATATATATATATATATATATATTTCCTCTTAATCATTTCCTCTTAATTCAGGAAATGTTCTAGCCCTGAGCTACGCTGTAATCAGACACTCCACCAGAAGTGAGGTCACACATTCCATTTTGGATATACTGACTCTGTGAATTTTAGTTTCTCTTTCTCTCTTCATTTTACTGGAGTTTTGTTCATTTTATTGATCTTTTAAAAAAACAACAACTCATTTCATTGATTTTTTTTCTGCTTTGCTTTTCTGCTTCTTTAGAATGCTGTTGGAATGCATTTAAAAATCATCTCACAGTAAAACTCAAAAGTACAAACAAGAATTATATAGTAAGGCTATAATTCTATCACTTGGATACAAATAAAGTCAATATTTATCAGATTTGTTGATATTTTACCTTTAATCAAGTATTCAGGGCAAGTTTTATTGCACTCTAAACAAATTTGCTCTGTTCTTCAGAAAGAGATAACTTTTATAAAAATTTATATAATCTTTCTATAGTGTTCGTACAGGTTTACAGTTTGTGAAGTACAATTTCTGTGAGTACTTATGATAAGCTATGTCATTTTTGTTGACTGAAAACTTCATATTTAAAGCCTTCTCCATGTGTCTTTATGGAGACACAGAAATGTTTACACATCATAAGACAAACTGCCAGTGTGATGAGGAAAGTGAACTGACCCCTGGGTTCTGTTCTGGAGAGATGGAGGGTAGAATGGGAACAAAAGTGACTAAGAAGATGTAAAATGTGCTTTTTATGAAAGAGCCATTACTGAGATTCAACCTACTATTGCCAGCCTCATGGGAGGAATGCAAACCCTCCCTCTCTCCCTCTCTCTCTCCCTCCCTCCCTTCCCTCCTTTGTCCCTCCATTCCTTCCTTCTTTTCTTCCTTCCTTCCATCATTCTTCGCCCCTCATTCTCTCCCTCTCTTCTTTCTCTCGCATTTTAAAAAAAAATATGTCTGAGAACACTTCCAGGGAAACCTTGACATTTGAAAAGCCAGGCAAGTATTTCTAATCTATTAATTTCACTGATGAGTAGTATTCCTATGTATAAACCTGTAATAGTTTGCTTGTTTATTTTCTGTTATTGGACAGTAACACAATTTCTGTATTTCAATATCCAAATACTATCTTAATGATGACCCATATAGGTTTCTTCTAATGAGTATGAGTGAGTTTCTCTGTGCTGAAAATACCACACTCACAGGAGTAGAATAGTTGGATTTTAGTGAATGAACATCTTCACATTTGTTAGATATTTTTAAATTGCTCCCCCAAGTAGTTAAACTTAATTTACATTTGCAAGAGCATTGTAGGAGATGACTGTTTTCCTTCATCTTCGTATTGTAAGGTTTTTTTAATATATCCTCCAAAAATATTTAAAATATTTAAAATACATCACTGAATTAATGTACATTTTGTGGTACCTCGATGAGGCTGAGTGTCCTTTGACATATTACAGGTCAATTAATCATTTAATATTTACCATCAATTTTGAAGACTTGGTATGAGTTCTTTGCCATCACTGTTCACTAAACATGTGTCATATCTTCCCTCTTAAGATACCCCATAATTTCCTTGAATTTATTAAAGTTATCTACGTGAATGTAGATAACTACACCCATATCTCTGCTTTGATTATGATCTTTGACTTGAGTTTAGGAAATTCTCCCTTATTCTGATGTTGCTTAAAAGTGTTAGGTTTTGTACTTTAGAAAACATTGACGTTGTATTTTTGAAGTAGATATTTCCAATTTCTTCTATATGATAGTCAGCTACTAATTTGGTTTTGCTGTGGATACTTCATCCTGGACTGTTTGTTCTGCTCATTAGATTATTAATTTGTCTTGTACCAATAAATTATATATGCTCCTTCCTTTTTAATTGATTAATTAGTGCTTTTCTCTGTACTACTCTTTTATTATAGATCTTGGTATTTGGCAAAGGAAATTTTCTTTTATTCTCTAGGAAATTACTCTTGCCAATTGTTAGAACTCTCCTCTGTGAGTTGAAAACTCTGAAACTCTGTGTTGCATTTAAATTCTGTGGAATTCTCATTTAAATTGCATTCCATTACCAGTTTAGGGAAGAATTAACTTCATTCGAACATCTAGTCACTCCATTAGTGGATCTAGAGAGTCTTGTCATTTAGTTACATCTTTTATGCTCTTCAATCTTCTCAACCAAAATATTTCCTATCTTTTCCTAGGTCCCTTTTGATTGTTGTTACTATTATATTTTCTAATTAGTTTCCGTTTGTATACTGGAAAGTTATTAATTTCTGAATATTGGTTTTGCATCCAAGAAACCTGCTCTCCTTTGTTATTAGTAAAATTATTTTATAATTTCTGTAGTACTTTCTGTTCATCCAAGAACGTTACCTAGAAAAATTACTTTTACATCTTTTGTTCTGATTTGTATGGCCTTATTCTTTGTCTTGTCTTATTGCAAGGGCCTTCAGTAATCTTCGCTTGATTCCGGTGACACTACTTCTAAAATGTTATGGCGTTGGCAATAAAGTGCTGTTAAATAAATTTATAAGGTTAGATCAGCATCCTCCTATTTCTTGTTTACCAACATTTTATTTTTAAATTGTAGTGTATTATTTATTATATAAAATTATTTTTCTATAACTCATAAAATAATAACATACTTTCTCTCAGTCTGTTCATGTAGTTAATGACCAAATTAACTTTTTATTCGCATGTAATCCTGGGCTGCCTGTTCCCGGAAAGGAAAGACAACTAAACACATTCTTCCTTTCATTCAGCTTTCTTAGTCAAATGGTAGCTATTTCCCCAAATGAGCAGTTTCTAGAGTTATCAAATTATATTAATTTTGACAAAAATTATTCTTTATTATACCTCAAAAGGATAAGTTGATACATTTAGACAAAAACAGATTTTCTTCAGGAATTCTATCACATGCCTACATTAGTTCTATTAAGTTGGATGAAACATAACTTGACCAACAAAAGAATTAAAGTGTAGGATTCAATTTAAGGAGTAAGTTTCATGTGATGGTCCTAGGTAGAAAAATAACAGAAATTTGATTTGTCCTTTATTTTATATCAGAATATCTTTAATCAAATTATTTCAAGGCAATCATCAGCACCACTGTCTCACTCACCTGCCCATTATTAAAGGAAATAGACATCTCTGGCAATACTTTCATTCTTTGGGAGGCGGATGACAGCAGAAATGTATTTGTGGCCGTGTATGATAGCTTGAGTTCCATTCCTGGAACCCCTCTGTTGAAGGAGAGAACCAACTGCCATACATTCCAAGACTTCCACATAAGCATCATGACATGAGTACTCCTCCCACCCCACAGGCACACACATGCACACAAAATATTAATTTGATGATTAATTAATTAAATTGATAATTAAATTAATTAATTAAAATGATAAGTGTTTGCTTTTGGTCAATTAAATTCCTGGTGATGATATATTTAATTGTTATTTGAATGAGGACTACTGGATTTGGTAAGGAACAAAAATCAATAGTATATTAAAGGAAGTTAGCAAAAATCTTGACAGCCTGAAAAAATCATCATGATAAAAATAGTTCATATCCTAAGTTTTACTTGGCTTTGGTGAATTATGAATGGATAATCTAATATTTGTTGTCTGTGGACCCCTCTCCATTTTTATTGGTAATTTGTAAAATATATATAAAATATTGTTTCAGTAATATTATAAATGACTTTCACTCAGACTTAAAATAGTTTTAAGGAAACTTAAGTATGGGTGAAACCCACTCTACAGACTTTGAAGAATATGTATAGACTATTGTATGTACTTATCATTTAAACAAATGTGAAGTCAACTGAAACCCCCTGCTCAGTAACTAAGTATGTGTGCTTGCTGTCTGGCGTAATAGCGCTCAAAGCCCATACTACCTAAGAGGTAGAGACAGACTTATCTACAATTAGTAAAGAGGGAAAAGCATGATTCACCTGTAAGCAGTCTAGAACTGACCAGTCATTGAAGGTATTAATGGAAGTAACCGGCTGGCACAGGCATTCTGAGTCCTGGAAGCCATGATGTTCACTGCTCGGGTCTTCATGCATTCTCCACCACACAGGACTAACTCCTTGAAACTGTAAGCCCAATGAATCTTCCCTCCCATTATTTGTCGTGCTCTGTTATTTTGTTACAATGATGATGACATAGCTAACATGGAGGTACGAAATCTACATTGGAGGAAAAACATGGTAGGAAGGACAATCAGAAGGAGACTTCAGTGCTTCTTTCTGTTCCTAAAAAAGCAGGGGAGAGAGGAAGGTGGAATAGAAAGGCTCTTACATCCAGTGTAGATCTAAGGAAGTGTTGGCTATGCTGATCAGCTTCTTAAGACAAAACCTCACCAGGGTGGCAGATCAGACATCCCAGTAGAGGAGATGGGTTTCAGTGCTTTAAGGGAAAACAAACAGTGAGAGGGAACAAGTTCTGTTGCATAGTGCTGGAGTGATTTAGAAAACCTCCTCCAAAAGGGACTGAGTAGAGATGCCACTGAAATGAGCAACTGAGCCATGCATATGAAGGGAGTGTAAATTCCAGGCAGAAGAAACAGCAGTGGCCAAAGCTTTGGGTCCAAGTGTGCTGGGACTGTTGTTAGGGAAATTAGTGTGGATTAGTGGTAGTCTGCAGCAGAGAGGCAGATGCTGGCTGGAGATGATGGAACAATAACTGAACCAGAAGATGCTTGCCTAGTATCTCACGATAATGAGCCTAGATTTACTCTAACCAACATGGATGCTCCCTGTAGGCTGGATAGGTTATGTAGGATCCCTGGCTCCTATTTCTCCATATTTTTGTCAACACATGTATTATTTAACTTAAACTTTCTTGCCAATATTATAGGTGTAAAGTAGAATTTCCTTACAGATTAATTTGCATTTCTCTTACTCTCTAATGATAATAAGTATTTTTTTCTAAAAGTTCTTTTTTTTTTTCCTGAGAATAAACAAACAATCAAAACCTATAGCTAGATTAGCAGTTTTCTGCAGTCATGAATGCCCACATCTGTCCAGTGCAGAGGTTGGCAATGGGATAAGAACAGCGACCACTGGAGGAAATACAGCCAGCATCATGGATGACCAAAGGGTATTTTGATATAAATTTGAAAAATTTAATTTTAAATATATGTAACAAATGTTACAATATTTGACAGTACATATACAAAAGTCCCAGGTTTTCCAGTAATCCTTGCTTCTATAAAATAGGCATATGTAATTAAATATCTGTTGTTAAAACTTGCTTGGTCAATGTTTCAGGTATATGTCTCAATTAGCCTTCCGCCTAACATACTGTCTCAGCCTAGAAAGATTGTAGGAAAAGCAAATGTTGAAAAATTGTATTCTGTGTGGAGAGAGCTCGTAAAGAGCTAGTGAGCTTGACCAATAAATTCCTATTAGTTTTCATGCCAACAGAATTTTACTTATTTTAATGTCTGATGGCAATCTAATGAAATAAATACAGAATACTCATTCTAAGAGCATTTATTTTCATTAATTTAAAAGAATCCCCAACTAATGTTTCTTGGTAGTGACCATAAGTAAAACTTATTCAGAAGATTTGCGTGTTATAGAATTCATAGTACCGGATAGTTCTCTGATGTTTGAAAGGTACTAATTCCTTTTTAACTTGGATCCTTTAACAAGGTACTATTTTTTTTTAATGGAAACTAAACTGTTCTCTGAGATCGGACAACTATACTATGTTAACACTTGGGAGCTAGAGATATTAAGAAGCCACCTTTTTGCATGATAACTGTGACTATGGTTACAACATCTTTTATAGTACTCTCTTTATTGCTTACTGTTTAAATAATAAATTAATTTTTTAAATGAAAACAATTACATGTACTTTATCTTAGGGGTTAAAAGAGCAAAAAGTACTTTTTCAGATCTAAACTCAAAATCTAGATTCCACATTTTAATTTTTTAAAAATTATTTTTATAAATCATTTTACTTCAGAATGAGAAATAACATATATTGCTTCATAATTTACTATATTTAATGTTTTGCAACAACTATGTTTTATACTATAAGTATCCTGCAAGATTTTTAAGCATGCTTTAATATCTTTGACATATAAATATGAACATACACGTATAAATACATGATTGTATAGGAGCAATTCTAGAATTAAAACCACACAGATTCCTATTGCATGAACGACCTCATTAATCAGATACATACAAAACTGAAACATTTTGGAATTCCAAAATACAATTTTTGTAAACTTAAGAGTCTGAGTCTCATGTAAATAAAAAAATGAGCACATCAATGACATTTTAAACCATTAAAGAGTACACAGAAAAACATTAACACTGATTGAGATGAGAACTTTCTTAATAAGCCACAGTTTGTATTATCAGCTTGAAATTAATATTGAAATAGTTTAGCATAATTTGTGGAAGGATTGTTTAATATTTCATAGCCAATGAAACATAATCTTTGGTTTTCTCTTTTTTCCCAAGGAAAATGTTTGCATCTTTAATTAATAGAAACTATGCAATTTAACATATTCTCATAGTAGGGCTGTAATCAATAGTAGGTACAACAAAAATATAGCCCCATAGAATTAAGGACTTCTTAGATGTGTCTATCAGACAATGCCAGTAAGACACCAGAGAACAGGCAAGTGTCCTATTTATTTTCAAGTTTTGGATATTAACAAAAGCATCAATAGGACACTATTGTAGTTTAGAAATTTTCGTTGGGATGATGATACTTGAAAAAACGCAGTTCAGGCTAGTGTGGTAGCTTAGTTGTTAAATGTAAATATTTGTAATATTTACAAATAAGTTGTAAATATGAATGTGGTGACTTGAATTTGATCCCCAAAACACATATAAAAAGCAGTCATAGAGGCACACACTTGTATTCCAGCACTGGAGAGATGGAGACAGATAAACTTCTGGGGCTTGCTGGCTTGTTCTCCTAGTGAGAGATGTGTCCCAAAAACATGGAATACAGTCCCTAAGGTGTTGACTTTTGACTTTACACATGTGCACATGCACACACATGCACATAATATGCATGCACAAAAAACTATAAAATAATAAAAACTTATAGCTTTTTTAGAAGCTCCTGGGAAATAAATACTTTCATGCCACAGTTTATGAATGTCAGTAGTGATGTTAACCTTATGAAGGAGAATGCTGCATATTTCAATATGTTAAGAGAGAATTGTAGAATCACTATAATTATAAGTTGATCAAACTAGCAGTCAAGTCTGTATGCAGCAATATGGAGCTGGAGGTTTCCTGTTTTCTGTCAGCAATACAACTACCATTTCAAAGACCACTCTGCTACCATCTGGCAGGCTAAGGCTCTCCAAACACTAGCAGGATTCTTGTATGGTTGTAGCAGGATTCTTGTATTCTTGTAAAGTATGGTTGTTGTTGTTGGGATGGTATTTGAATATAAAACTGAACTCCCTCTCTCCCTCCCTCCTTCCTTCCTTCTCCCCTGCCCCTTTCCCTTCCATCTTTCCTTTCACTTTCTTGCTATGTTAAGAAGGAACATTTTGCCTTTCTTGCATACTGCTGGTGATTGGGACGTAAGATGAGGAAAGCCAAACACTGATAGTTGGGTGAAGTGAGGATAGTGCCGTTGGACAAGACAAGAAGGTCATCACAACCATATCAGCCAGTGGAAAAACCACAAAGGCAGATGCTCTCCAAGAAGAAGCCATGTACAGATAGAGATGCTGTTCAAATTTGGGAGCTGACAGAACAGATGATTCACAGGTAGGATCCAACCACATCTCCAGGTTGGATGTTGTTATAAAAGTTCTTTCCCAAATTCCTTCCTAAATGTGATGAAATCCAGTTCAAAGCATGGGGGCAGGGTATCGATATTTGTATATTAGGTTTTAAAACACATGGTAAACTAATCATAGTGGTGAGAATAATGTACTATGACAAGAATAAATGTAAGGCGACCATGCAGTTAACAGTTCAGTATAAGAAAAGTAGTTTGTTTAACATAAGCCAATAATATTAAAGTTAAACTTTTTGCATTTTCTTTTCTTTTATTATTATTTCATGATTTTCTACACTTTTCTATACTTTTAAGAGCAAGTGTGAACCACCAGGTACCATATAAAACCTACTATATAAAAATTCACAATTATATAGTAACCACTGTACACACGTGTATATACAAATGTTATACCATACAGCCTTATTGCATAAATATTTAAATAGGATTTTCTTTGATTTAATGTATCAAAATCAAATTACAATAAGGTAGCATAACAAAATACTTAGATATATATCACAAAAGGGAGCAAGCAACTGTTTCCCATTATTCAGAAGATAAGATTACACTGTCCAAATTCTAGGTTCTCTGGCTTTTTTTGTCAGAGAAGATCTGGCAGAGAAACACGTGTTTTCAGTTTTGCTCCATGCAAAGATAATCTCCACATTAGTATTCATTATGCACAATGTATGCAAAATGCAATGAGCCAACTGACTCACACTTTGGTGTCATGCAAATAAAAGCTAAACACAAGAAAGTATAACATCTAGTAAAATGTGCACAAAGCCACAAAGGCTAAGATAAGAAAATAGATAGCTAAAAAAAAGCAATTAGCACATTTACTGAGGGCAACCAGCAGGATTTGAAAATGAGCCATTTAAATATAATTTTCTGCTTTTGGCTAAAAGTAATTTTGTATTTATTGGCAAACAGAGGTTCACATTTGCAGAGAAGTTCCTGTGTCTGATTTAAAAAATGAAAGTGAAAGTTTCTGTGTAGATGGATAGAAAGAGACAGATATCCATATGTGCCAAAATACGATCTTCAAGAAAAGAACAGATAGAAATGTTCTTCCTGGTTTTCAGATGTTCAAAGTGGTGCTTGTGTCATCTTCCAATATTTGAGAAAATATTATGCAATCATTTAGCATTTAATAATTTAGATAATAAACTGGCTTTCTTCATTAAAAAAAGCATAAAGATTGATCATCTTTCCTCCCAAATAGTGCCAGGTGGAATATGTGTATATAGTTATTCATTGATCTTTTATTCTAAGCTTCGATGTTAGGCTTCTTTTAATCAATTCATACACAATAGATTCGACTGTTTTGTCCAAGTGACAAATTAGAATTGATTAGGAAACCCACAGAGCTCAGATATCTAGGTCACTGACGGTAACTGCTACCATGTAGTCAGCGATTACAAATAGCTAGCTGTGTTTGGATTCATGAAATGGAGTATGACTGCTTGAGAGACTGCAGAGCGGAGTGGGGCAAAACAGCAGGGATGGGATGATGAGGGGTGGTATGAGAGCACTGGCTTTCTAAACATAAAAGAGCCATTCAGAAGAAAAGAAGGTAATGTCGGTGCTCTACTCAAAACTAAAAAGTCATCAGTTGTTTTTTTTTTCTTGAATGTTTCTGGGTTTATATTACCTCTTTTTGTGATGATTACACGTGATCACAGCCAAATAACATCTTAGCACACATAGAAAAAATCCACAGTCATACCAGAACGTAAGCTATTACTCTTCATTATATGCCATTTCGCATGAATAACTGATTGCAGAGAAATGCTTTCTGATAGACTCGAGCGGCAAAGGTCAGCAACCCTACATGTTACTCTGAAGCCAGTTTGAAAACACGAACACATTGACCGGCTCTACTTCTGCATAACAAGCCCTATTCTGCTCAGAGCACAACCACGGAACCCTTCTTATTCCACATTCCATCTGACAGCCATCTCAATGGCCATATGTATCCTTAGTCAAAACCAAAATACATTTTACACATTACTCAAAATTTGGCAGCACACCCAGGAAACATTTGTCATGCTTACCCATATGCCCCAGCATGCCAGTGGAGGGCAACTGACTCCTTTGATCATTTCAGTCATATAAGAGATAGACAAAATTTTTAGACAAGCATTGCCTACAGCATGGCAGCAATCAAGTGAAGAGGCAATCTCTAGCTGACATCAGGTAGGAAGACAAAAGACATTTTTTGAGGGCTAGGTGATATATGAGTGGAAATGGGAAAAGCTAATGTTAGGCTCTCCTTTCTGTGTTTTGTTTTAATTGACATGGGAACACATCCAAATGTTTGTTGTTGGTGTGTATTTACAAGTAGAAGTGTGCAATCTGTGATCTTTGAGTGGATCGTGACAGCTGGTAATTCATTTCTAGTTTATTAATATTCCTCAGTATATTCTTTGAAATTATTTATTTAGGAGTAATTTAGGATTTGATAACATTTCCTGTTCAGCACGGTGTTATCGATGTGAGTGTGAGTTCCAGACCTTCAGGGGATTAGCTGTGTCACCTGCACCAGTGACTTCATCTTTTTGTATCTATCCAATGTGCTTCATTAATGAACATCTTGTAGAGTTACGGAGAGGGCTGAGTAAGATAAGCCATGGGAATGTATTCGGAACAGTGTCTGCAGGTGTTCAATAAATGTAACATGTTATGGTGCATTCCACCCATTCCATTTTTTTTATTAGAAGGTTTGAATTTTTAAGAACTAGAGTGGATGGAAGGCATTAAAATGGAAATAGTGAAACATGAACAAATGTGCTAACATAGAAAATCACAGCACTTTCAGTGGCATTACTAATCAGGAGAGAAAATATACCTGGAAATGAATTTCAAAAGCAATTCCTAACAGAATATAACCAGGAATTTAAACATCCAACAAATGGCCAGATTCTAATCCAATTAATCATGGCCTTTTAAGTTTTATATACAGTGTAGATAATATGTACCGAGGTTTAATTATAGGGTGACTTTTGGCTGACATAGTGTCAGCATGAGCCCCTGAATCCTACCTTTTATGCCTCCAGATTTTTAAGCCTGGAAGAATAAAGCATTATAAACATAACTCTGACATTGCCCAGTGATGAAAGTGGTCAGGTCTGGGAAGCTTAAGTGAGTAAGACAATGACGAAAAATTTCTAGAAATTTCCTAAAGGGGACATAGAAATAAAACTTATTCCGTATAAAAATGGGGCATTTCCTTGGTGACTTATGAGCATCAGGTGAGTGTGTTTCTCCCGCCAGTTTGTTACCCATATGTACCTGTATGTACCAAACAGTAAAGAAGACATAAGCACGGGAGTCTCAGCATGACTTGAAACAAAATGACGGAAATTAGTTAAAATAATGATTGTTCTTTACTATTGAATATTGTTCTCAGAATTCTTTGGGTCCGTGTATATTGTGTTTCCAGAGCAACCCAGAAAGGAGATCTAAAACATTTTATGCTTGAGACAGTTTCAAAACATAGCCAAGGTGTTCCCAAAAAAAGTGATAGTAATTTTGCTAATATGTTGAAATATATGCTAAAAACTTCAATACTTGAGAAAACAGAATGAGATGAAGTGGCCCTTTCTGAGAGAAGCGTGGCGAAGCCTGACATGAGCAGGCTACAAGGAAGCCACTCTGAACTGCAGCACACTGAAAGGTCTCTGAGATGGCTACGTTAAGTCCCAGGCCACTGGTCACTCCGGCCAAGGGTGTGGATTTAGAAGCCGGCTGCACTCAGTCATTGAATGCCAGCCCGCGTTCATCTTTTCTCACCCGTCTTCTGCTTCTCACCATGGGAAAACATTAGCTTCGAAGTTGCTCTTTCGTTTTCTGGAGAAGACTGAAACTTACAACGTAAAACGCCATAGTCTCTCATGCTCAGTGACCCCACTTTTGAAAGGGCGAGTCGAATTTTGTTGTATACCTCCCTGCTGCCCTTGCGGCTTCTTAGACATCAGGATGTTTGAAAGGAAAGAGCAAAGTGCTGAGCTGAGAAAATTGTGAGACGCAGTTCCTCACTTTACAAGAAGAGAGGTTTTTTTTTTTTTTTGAAAAAGCAAAAATCATTTGCGTTTCTGGCTAATGTACAAAAAGATAGAGCCATATCAAGTTCAAGGGTTTTGTGGTCTTTGAATAGCTCTGTTAGTTTTCACTGAATGGCCAATTTATTCTACAGATTAGCCTAACCTACTCTGAAATGTCACAGTCAGGTGAGACCCAGCTCCTATCTACCAGTAAAGAATATTTGATCAACAAATTCAGCAGTCATTTACATTAAAACATGTCTTTGTACGCTCTCCCCCCGCCCCCCAGTTCTTTACCAGGATTCACTGCAGTGAACTTCCCAAAGCAAGCATTTAAATTGAAAACAAAAGAGAAAGTAGAAATAAATTCTCTCTGGTTTTCCATCCTGAGCTAGTTATTTTAGAAACATTGTTAGCCTAAAATTCAAATGTAAAACTTACAAATAAACTTGAGTGTTGTAGTTCTTGGGATGGCAAAGTACATTTTCCCTTATAGTTTTATTAACAAATTTTCTATCAATGTAACAGTAAGATAAGTAGATAATTTTGACAGACTCATTAAAAATCCATAGTTACAATGATGCCTCAAAAGGCATTAACGGAGCCTCCTTGGGATGGACGTGGGGATGTCGTCATGAACATCCAGGTGGATCCAGAACGTGTAGACTGTAGCCTTTCACTTACTTTCTGTTTAAGATTTCCCCAAATGCCACTAATCCTAAAATATGTATGAAATCATCCAATTCATATTCTGTTGAAAATAATACACTACAACTGGAAATGGAAAAGACAGTACAGGCAACTTGGCTCAACTTGATCCAAAGATAAAGGTCGCTGAGACTTGCAGAACTCAATCCAAAAGCTGCTTGAAACCTTGCCATTTTCCTCCCCTGTCTCTGTGTCACATGGATCAGACCACAGGTAGAATGTTGATTCATTAAATTGTAAAGATGGTTTTTCCAAGAAAGATGAAGTAGACACGTACATATTACTGACAGAAAGTTTCTAAACATATTAAATTTCTGAAGTTATAAAAATCTGGGTATGAATAATTAAAATGAGGGGAGTTAAACTAAGCTGTGAGAAAAAGCCAACATTTCTGGGTCCAGATTTGCAGCTGAACCCTTGTTAGCTCCATGCTGGCTTAGGTTAGATCCTGCAGCTCTGAGACTCAGAGATTATTGGAGGTGCCATGTTAGTAGTTTGTTTTCAAAACCACCTATTAGGCACCAGTGAGAAAACGTAGGAAGATAACCCATAATGTGATGAAAAATAGGCTACCACTATGGGCAGCGATGACTCAAGCCCACTGAACAGCCTTCTGTTTTCACATCTGCAGCGAGGGACCTGGAGGCTTCAATCGTTGGTTATAGGGCAATTCCAAAGATCTTTGCCATCTAAAACCTCTCCTCTCTCTTCCTTTTGTCTGCACTTAGAAAAAAAAAACCATGATAATTATGGATCATGTATGTACAGTTACAGTACACATAGGAATATATACGCTAGAATTCTTTGGCATAAAATTTTGGATTACAGCATATACTTTATTTCTGTTTAGAAGTTCAGCAAATATATATTGGTCTTGATTTGAGAAATCTTAAAGGTACCTATTCAACTTTAACTCACACTTTTTCCCTCTCTTCCTCCCTAACCCCTCTCAACATTGTTTAACTAAACATTCATTGATATCCCTTAGAACACATTTGTGGTTTATCATTGCAATCAATATCTTATCCTATTGCCTGTATTAAAAGTTATTTAATATTATTAAGGTTTGTAATTGGGAAATTAATCTGCCTTTGCATTTATAAAGGTTGAATGAGTCATGATAATTTACTTTGCCCCGCGATAATATTCAAATCAATTTTTTCTTATCCCTTTTTTACATGAGCTCTGTCCTGTTAGCATTCCTCTTACTAAATATGGCAAAAATTCATGTTCATTTCTCACATAGCTAGAAAATCTTTTGCAGTATCTGTGCAAACAATTTCTCTCTGCGTTTCCTAGTGTACATCTATCTGCACTGCTCTGTCAATATGTTTGAGTTGCAAATGTAAACAACGAGATGATCTGAAATTTCCTCTGACAGAGCGATTTCCCCCACTGATGCTCATTTCTCCTTGTATGTGTATCTGTGAGAACAATTCCTCTCTTTGTTCAGACATTAAGGGTTTGCCAGAGGCAGATTTTTATGACATTAATACATAGAATGTTCTGGGTATCTCTTTCATGATCTGGAAGGAGAGCAGATGAAAAACAATACATTTTCCAAAGGCATCAGTTAGTTCAAAAGAGTTCAAAGACTGAAGCCAAGGATTTCTTCAAGTTTAGCATACAGATGTCTAACTGGCGGAGGTGAGGAGGACAGACATGGAGGCAAGAGAGTAGGGAGGGAAAACCTGCATGCTGGGTGGGGAAGGGAGTTTGTCTCCCAGCCTTCTTTGAAATGTCACTTTCTTCTTCCTTCTACACTAGAATGGCAACTTTTTAATGCATTTATGATTAGAAGATACAGTTTTGCAATAACACCATGAGTCAGTCCATCACTACTAATGCAAGAGTTTCTTAAACGTGGAAAGTACTGGATATTTGAGGGAAAATATAATGAAAAGAGGTAAAACATTGGGAGGCCCATTATTTTTGTGGAATTCTATGTAAAATTATTGAGAGGAAGCAAAGCCCAGTGCCATCAGATGTCCGGAGCTTATGTGACTGAGTGTATTAGACACTTGCACTAATGAGACTCAGGCTTAATCTGAGCTTTTAAAGGGACTTGTGGAATTTACAATAATTCTCCCTAGTGTCCACAGCACTCTCTTTCCCCATTTAGCTTTCTTTTCATTAGCATGCCCATAACAAACACTAATGCGCACCACATTATCTTGATTTAGCCTCATCCCTGAGGCTCTCAGAACTGTGGTGGTGTTTTCAGCCTCTACTATTGATCACGCTCGTCAATGTGAAGAAGATAGAAGCAAGGAAATAGCCCCATTTTATAGACAGATAATAGAAACTGATTTGCTGAGGTTCATGGAAGGAAGCTGGAGCAGATCCAGGTGGATACGGAAAGTTTAGTCACTTGACTAGTCCAAAGCTTGGTGGTGCAGTTTTGGAGCCCAGAGCCTCGAAAATCAGGTAGCATGTCCTTAGAAGCTAAAAACGGTGTGTAAGGAGTCAGCTCTCAGTTTCCCCCAAATTCTGTAGTATGGTCTTACAATAAGTCTGTCCCTGAGCCTATGTTAGTGTGAATGTTAAAATGCAACAGAGCTTCAGGGGTTGACAATAAATGGCCATTGCTAATCCAAAAAATTAGTTGCATTAATTCAGAAGTTTTGTTCACAAAAGTCAGGAGGAGACACATGGATGCTTTTCTACCTTTAATGGACAAAACAAAAGCTATAAAAAGAAAGAGCAAATTAGATATTGCTACACTTAAAAAAAAATGAGGTGCCAAGTAAAAATCTCAAATTTCGTTTTTATAACCACAAAGAAGCTTTCCCCTGGGAAGAGAGCTGAGCACCATATGGAATTCATGACCAGTAGCATAGGGCAGCATGAAAGACACACAGTTTATGGCTGTGCTAGGCACAGAGAGAGACAACTGATCATCCAGAATCTATGTTTCTTGAGTTCCTTTCCAGAGAATCCTCTTTGATCACAACACTGATGTCTTAGAACAGTGAAGTAGCCCAAAACAGCCAAGAGGTCAGGCTGTAATCAGGAAAAGGTGGAGTGAGCCACTCCACAATGGTGTCTTCCATTCCTTTGATTGTTGGGAATCACTGAGGAACACTCCAGAGAATCCATTAGGGATCATGTATCAGCCAGCTTTTGTATTAGTTTTCTAACTAAATATGTTTTCCTTAATTGCATCAATCACTTTGGGAGGGAAGTATGACTCTCCTCTCATCATCAACAAACAGGGACCACAAATGCACTGAGACATTTACAAACTGTGTGGTGTCTTGAGATTAAGACACTTGTGGTTTCGTGACTGAATTTTGCCTCTTTGGCTTAAACCAGGCTTAAAAAGTAGAGTTTGAGAGACATTGATGAGCCTCACAGTTTGTGGAACACACCAAGCCCTGCTCTTTTATACAGAGCTGAGCTGACAACTCTCACTACCTGCTTGGGTCCTGTAATTCAATGTTACTTTACATTCCCAAGGTAAGTCAACACAGGCAAAGGGAAGGCATGATTATTTTGGGACAATTTTTTTTTCATAACACACACATGAACTTTCAAATCCATGAGTTAATAGACAGCATTAGAGTGCTTGTGTTTTTAAGGCAAATCAGGAACCGCTTAGCAGGTGCAACACCCTGAGGTTACGACATGGTAATCTTTAGTGTCTAACTTGTCATTTCTTTCTTATTTTCCCCTGTTAACTAAAGTTCAAGATGACACGGATGCGGATTAATGTTCTCCCAGAAGTGTAGGTCAGGCTTCTTTGGTAAAGGGAGGTTGAGACCAAGAGAGAATAGAGCACTGACAGCATCAGGACCAGGGATCTGGCACTTCAAGTAAAAGCTAATTAATTAGGCCAGACTGTGCATGTATTCTACAATGAAAATGTTCTAGAAGCAACTCCAGGACAAGTACATAATTTGAAAAGAATAAATGACACAACATGTAGTGATCCGTGTAGGATCCTTTTGCAAATAATACACCCATCTTAGTAGCAAAATGAAAAAAAGTCTACCAAAAGAAGAGTTCAAATTGATACACAGAATATTTTTCAATCCTTTGATTTTATATTAATTCAACAGATGATGAATACGCCCATCAAATTTCTATGGAAATTTCTAAGTACTGGATTCTCAGTCCTTGTCTAAATTTCAGGGCAAGCAATGTGTGACCGAATCCTGGTGCACAGCTCTGAGCTGAAGGACTTCCTGTCATCTTACCCTTCCTTGCTCAGACAATGTTGGCATTTAGATGACTGCTTTCCACTTTTTTTTCAGATGCTGGTTGCTGTGACTGAGGTCTCTCTTTTTTTAAATTTTATTTTATTTAAATGCATGCTGTAACTGCATGTACACCTGCATGCCAGAAAAAGGCATCTGATCCCATTATAGATGGTCATGAGCCACCATGTGGTTGCTGGGAATTGAACTCAAGACGTCTGAAGAACAGTCAGTGTTCTTGACCTCTGAGTCATCTCTCCAGCTCCTATGAATGAGATTTTAAAAGGCCATCCAGTGAAGGTCTGCTTGCCAGCCTGTGACACTATTGGGCACTGATGTAACCATTCAGAGACAGGCTTAGTTATCAGACATTACCTCATTGCAGCATACCATGGACCAGCATTTAGACTGTGGTCCCTTTCTCTCTCTTCACTTCCTGAAGCTGTCTCGACTTCATGCTCCCCTGATAGGATTTGAATGTCTTTGGCCAGTGCAACAGGAGCCAAGCAATCAGAATGAAAACTTTGAAACTGTGGGCAGAAAAAACCCTAAACTTCTCTTAAGTTGATTTTTGGGGTATACAGAAGAACATTTTGTCACAGTGATGGAAATCTGACTAACATGGAAGTGGGCAAAGAATGATTAACAAAATATCACAAGTCTATGCAGCCTTCCTCATTTCTATGAAAAACTAAAATTAAATATATTAATTCTAAGAAAAGAATATGACTTATACTAGGTATCTAACTACAGGGTAGATATTAAATCCCCACCCCCCTCCCTAATGCACTTGCAAGGAATTTGTCTCATTTTGAAAAAAAATAAATAAATGGCAGTGCTAAATTTATTAGAGCCTGGTACTTGACCACTCGCTAAGTGGTTAAAGAACCCTGAAAAGTAGGCGTTATCTCAGGGAAATCAAAGTGAATCAAATTGTTCACAGCACTGCTAGATACTACATCCCGATTTCTCAAAATCAGAACGTTCTCTTTACTACTTCCATCTCCTCCTGTGACATTCTACGATTGTTGCACTTAAGGAAATCATTCTAATGTGTAGTTATCCGCACTTTCTAAAGTAAAGATTTTTCCAGTCCCTTCAATTGCCATTTAATATTCATAAATACATTTATTTTTCTTTCAATGAGAACACATACTTTTGGAAGGCAAGGACTTAGTATACTGATTTTCTTTTTTTATGTTTTCCAGCATCTAGTGAAACGCATAACTTAACATTCAGCAAAATAGAGCAAGGAAAGTCACATTGGTTTACTTGTTAGTTGAATGTACTTTTTTTGAGAAATTTTATTCTTTTTTTTTCCCTCTTAATGAAAATAGAATTTATTTTTTCACATAATACACCCTGATTACAGTTTCTATCCCATATATTCCTCCCAGTTCCTCTCCATCCAGGACCACCCAATTTCTCTCTCAGTAGAAAACAAACAGGCTTCTAAGGGACAATAATAAAATAAAATACAATAAGATAAAACAAAAACTAACATGTCGGAATAGAACAAAACCAACAAACCGTAGGAAAAGAGCCCAGGAAATGGCACAAGAAACACATATAGATGCAGAGACCCACTAGCACACTCAGGAATCACATAAGAACACTAAACTGGAAGCTATATATATATATATATATATATATATATATATATATATATAGTGAGATATATTGGGGGTGGGGAGAGGAAAATCCGGACAGGACGTTATGAAACAAGGAACCTCCAAAGATGCCACTGAGTTTGTTTTCTGTTGGCCATCTAGTGCCTACTACTGAGCATGCGGCCCACCGTGAAGAGTGGTTTGTCTTGAAACATACTAAATGTTCAATTTCAAGTGATTATCAATTGGAGGTAGCTTCTGAGTTCAGGATGGAGGCATGTGTCCACTTTGCTTTTCAGATCTAGGACCCCATTTGTGATGCACACAATATTCTCACCTAGAGTTCAAAGATATTTATAGAAACAGCAATTACTCTGCAGCCTTAAAAAGTTGTACGAAGCATCTACCAAAAATCGGTACTCTTCTAAAGAGAATTAGAAGAAAATGGAAGTTGTGGGACTCTGTATAAAGAACTTTTCTTCTGGCTGTTGAAACTAATCTCTTCTGCTGATGATTTGTCTTAGTTTGGGCTACTTTCCATTGTAGAGGTTTTCTCTTTTTTCAAATTCAGAATAAAAGAAGAAATATATATTATAAATGATGATAGTCAACATTTTTAAACAACCAAGAAGTCGACTTTTTTTTAAACAATGCATTCTAAAATTTTTCTGCAATGATAACTGGTTTGAACTATAAAGTTATCTTCTTCAGGCAGCTTAAAAGAAAACTAACAAGTGATCTTGGAAGGCATTCGGAGTCAAAAGTGTTTAAGAAGATAAATTGATTACAATAAAAAGAAATCTCCAGTTTTGTTCTAAAATAAAGCTTGCGATGGGGGCATGTGTACATTTCTCCTTTCAGCTCTAGGGCCCCATCTGGGATGCACACAATATTTTCCCCCAGAGTTGAAAGCTATTTATAGAAGCAGCAGTTACTCCACAGCTTTAAAAACAAAATGTATGAAATTCCTTATGTTCTTTGACATAGGCTCTCCTGATTTTTCACTAAAAGGTGATGGAAACTCTCAATAATACTACAAACTGGTGCTTTTTGACATGCTGTTGGTGGAATTTGAACATTTAATTCACTAAGCAGGAGATTACTGGTGAGCCTATACCTTGCCTGTGTGATTCTACAGAGTTTGCATGAAAAAAATAAGTGGAGAATTGTTTAACTTTCTTCTCTTCTGATTTACAGCTGGGGAGACACACATCTGCAGTCTGCTCAGACCTGAGCAGTGGTCCCTCAGTCAACTATGAGTGTTGACTTTACTGACACCTGATAGCCAGACTCATCAGTGCCGGAAGGGTTTGTATTGCGTATTTTTGAGTCAATTAATGAATAAAAGTGGCTAATAAAAGTAGAGTTTAACAAGTTGGAAAAACAAAACTAAGGACAGAAAAATCCCTAAATTATAATAAGATTGAAAGCTATCTACTTGTTTAAGGCAAAATCAAGCATGCCGTAAGGACTTAAAACTAGAGACACAGGTATTCTGTGATTTTTAAAACATTCTAAAAAGTAACAATGACAAGGCTTCAGAAAAGGTTCTACTTCTACCCCCAACTCTTTAGTACTATAGGGAACAGACACTTCAACGGCACCTAGGAAGCTAGACCTGAGTTGCTAGGAATAGAAGTGGAATATTAACTCAGAGACCAGGTCACACACACACACACACACACACACACACACACACACACACGCACTCCACGCACTAATGTGGATTACAAAACCAGTGGATGTTTAGGAGTCAAAAAAAACTTATTCTAGGCTCAAATCATTGTAAATTAAACCTGATCTAGAAAGAAAATACTATTCCAAAAGTAGTGAGAGAAAAATACCACTATAAGACCACATTAAACTCATGGAACAATTTCTTTATTTTGAAAGGTTTATTTTATTTTATTTATTTTATTATGGTTCTAGGAAGAGCTCTGGGCTTCGGTATGCCATATACTGTTACCAAAAACTTTAAGGAATTTCACCAAAGTTACCACATGTAATTGGGAAATTGGGGCATTCTCTTGGTATTTTCAGACCAGCTGATAAAGTAATCTAAAAATGAGTTCAAATAGAAGTTTCAGGACAATCTTATTAGAGTTTAAAAGAAAAACCCAAGGGCAGACAAGCTTTAACCCCAGCAGCTGCCTGAAGGAGAGTGGAGAAGAGAAAGGAAAGGAGCCAAGCCCTTTGCATCTAGCTGGCGGGGAGGATAGCCACATGGTGAAGGAGTAGCCTGCTTAGAACAGGCAGATTTGGGAACTGCTTGGTTGCAGCTCTGTAAACTGCACTAGGGGCAGGAATTCTGGCAATGAGTACATTAAGTGGATAATTATTCCTCCTATTTCTTTAGCCAGGCTTAGGGTCAAACTGCCTCGCTGACCCTTGGCAAGGTCACTTGTGGCTCACCTGGTCTAATTCTTTTGTTTATGATATTTTGGAATGTTAGGTCTAAGCCAACCTAGGAAAAAAGATTTCTCTAGTGGCCTCCACAGAGCCGTGATCAAGGCTGTTGTAATAATGCAAGCTTTATGGCTGAGTGACAGCTCCAGCTTGCAAACAACTTTACAACAAGGTTTATAAGACTTGCACATTATACTTACAATTTATAATCTTACTTAGAAAAACTAAAGGAAATGTAGACACATGAAGAGCAACGGTATTTTCTTATTAAACCCACATTTTTCAACCATTCAATCAAAATCCCAGCAGACTTTTTCTTTGTTTAGAAGTTGAAAGCTGATTCTAAAATTCATATGCAAATGCAAAGGTTCCAGAATAGCTGGAATCTTGAAGAAGAAAATATATTTGGGATGCACTTTGATTTTAAGATGTCTGCAGGAGGGAAGATCCAAAATTGAAAATCTAGTAACTTACACAAGAGATGCTTATAACACACCCCTCTCCTGCTGATAGAAGAACACAAACTTTATCTCTACAATGTAAATTTACTGGGAATGAAAGATCTGAGTTGCAAGCCTAGGAAATGAAAACAGATGAGTCCCAATTCCATCCTCCTTTGAATTATATGGTATTATTCTATATAGCACATAGTATAGTAAATACTAAATTGCGAAGAGCAAAAAGTTTCTGGAGGACAAAAAATGGCCTTTCTTGTTGTTATGTCATATGGATTTTCAATTCTTAAAACTCTAGGTAACTTAGGAGGAGAGAAAATGCAGAATAGACTGATGTTCAAAGAGCAGGACATAATGTTTATTTGTTTACATATTTATTTGCCCATTCATTTGTTTGTTTGCTCATTCATTTGAGACAGAGTCTCAGGCAGCCCAGGCTGGCCTTGAACTTGTTATGCAGATAAGAATGATCTTGAATTTACATCCCTTCTGCCTTTATGTCCTGAGTTCTGGGATTGTATGTGTGCTCCACTGTGCTGGTTTTTATGGTACTTGGAGTCAAGCCCAGAGCTTGGAGCTTTCCCGTAAGCGCTCCACCAACTGAGTTTCATCTCCAGTTTCTACCCAGTCAGCTCCACCTCCACCCTCTTGGCACGAAAGTAGTAATGCATACTGCATCACAGAGACAACTGTGACTTTGTGTCTATGTATCTGTATATCTATGTATCTATGTATTTATCTATCATCTATCTATCATCTATTTATCTGTATCATTTATCATCTATCTATCTATTTATCTATCTATCTATCTATCTATCTATCTATCTATCTATCTATCTATCATCTATCCATCTTTCATTATCTCTCTGTCTTCTTGCTTTTCTTGAGAATCTTGGCTTCTCTATCTATTCTAAAATGATAGAAATTAAGCAAGTGGCTATTATATGAGTAAGATTTATTAACTGACAGGGTGGTCAAGAGACTTTCAAGAGTAGTGGAAATATTTTTCATTTTTATTTGGGCCAAGTCATATTGTATATTTTTTGTCTAAATTCCTTGATCTGCATTATTTAGAACTGATGTGTTTATTTTTTATAAAATTCACTTAATGTTGTTTTAAAAATGACTAATGATTCTTGTAATTGTTAACAAACAATAAGAGTATACCATGAACAGCTTTGTTCTCATGAATTCCACGATACTTTTAATTGATTAAAAAATAGAACATTCCTTAGAAACCTAAACTGATGCAAGAATTCAATCCGGATGAAATTGATATTCGGAATAGCTACATAACTATTGAGGAAATTAAATTTGTAATTGAAATGTTCTTGGAAAAGTTACCTCAGTAATGAAAGTTTCCCTGGAGATTTTTATTGCACATTTAAGATGAATCATTATAATTCTGCATAACCTCTCTTACAACAGAGAATGGGAGCATACCCCAGCTGGTGTAATGGGCCAGTACTAAGCCAATACTAAATCGAAGACAGTAACATGAATAAGAAAAGCAAGCTATAGATTAATTTTCTTCATAACTGTGGATGCAAATACTCAATGAAATATTAACAAGCACCTTGAATTACCTAAGAAGAGTTACCCACACTATGAAGGAATGGGGCTGTCCTCTAAGGGTATTAACAGGGCTTAATATTTGCAAGTCTTTCAATGTAGCCCACTGTGGTGGTTTGAATAAGAATGGCCCCCACGGGCTCAAATGTTTGAATATTTAGACAGCAGGGAGTGGCACTGCTTGGTCTCTAGAAGGTGTGGCCTTGATGGAGTTGGTGTGGTCTTGTTAGAGGAAGTGTGTCACTGGGGGTTAGCTCTGAGGTATCAAATGCTCAAGCCAGACCCAGTGCCTCCTCCTGCTGTCTGCTGAGATGTAGAACTCTTGAGCTACCACTCCTGTGCCATGTCTTTCTGCAGGCTGCCTTGCTTTCCACTGTGATGGTAACGAACTACATCTCTGAGTGTAAGCCAGTCCAATTAAACGCTTTCTTCTGAGAGTTGCCCTAGTCGCGGTGTATCACCACAGCAATGCGTGCTCATCATGTCAACAAAACAGAGACAAAGACAAGTCTTGGCCTACGTACAAAGTAATAAAATCAGTGTATTTGCGTTTGTCTGTTCTCTTATGCTGCTGGTTTGGACACAGTTTATTTTCTGGTGCAGGATCTTGCTATGTACCCTAGATCAAATCTACATCTAGCCTAGATTGACCTTGAACTCACAATGATCCTTCTGTCTCAACCTCCCAGATACTAAGTACTGAGAATACAGGCAAGTGATACTTCACGTGGCTCAGATTTTACTTTTCTAAGACTAAAGGTGAATAAAATTGAGTAAGTTAAAGTGGTAATTAAACATTAAAAGCTAATTTATCCCTAATCTGAATTCTGAGCAGAAAATACATTCTCATTTATGTTTTTAAGAACGTATGCAGATCTACCCCAGCATAAAGATAGAAGGCAAGTAAAAAAGATACATGGGTTAGTGAGGTGACATTTGTGAATCAATTATACACAAGTTTAATGTTCCATTTTAAAATGTATTTTCTACAATGGACCAGACAAAAACATTTAGATATGAGAAAATCATACAATAAAAATAATCTGAACACATATGTTTATAAAAATCCTAAATGAGTTTATGGATCATTTTAATGCTGAAATGCATAAGAAATCCAATGAAACCAAGAAATATTATTCCTACAAATAATATCTCTAACTATTGTGGCCTTTAAAAGAAATATCTTAAAGTAAATGTGTAAAACATTTTACCATACCATTTTAAACCAAGGACTACCAAACCAGGCTTAAACAGACTATAAAGAGACTAACTGAAATGAAGTGATACAACTTTGAGACAGTAAACCATTGTAGTTAAATCATGAGAAATTACACTTTTAAACATACCTTAAAACACCAGCTTTCCATTACCCCAAATTAGGTGTCTCTCGTGGAAAGTTGCTACTGTAAAAATACAAATGAAAAGTACCCCTGTAGCCATTACTGTACTAATAGTCCACCACTAATATAATGTTCCTGGAGTCAGACGTAATTACACTGGAAGCTCTGTGGCTTAGATTGCCACTGATTTCTTCAGAAAATCAATCTGAGAAACAGAAAATAGTGAGTCTAGGGGCATCTTTACCCAAAAGAAAATTAGAGTTTCATTAACAATAGCACTTCAGTTTCTTTTTTAAGTGGGCATTAATGAATAGAATGTGTATTTAACACAGAATCCCAGATGTTTCTCTTTTCTGGTTAATGTGTTTTATATTTCAAACTATTCCATCTCCTCCTATTTGAATATTACATATAGGACTTTTATCCTTGGAATGAAGAAAGGCATCTAGGCTAATGGAAAAAATAACCTAGAAAATCTTTCTTTGATGGGTCCTGTAGGAAGCCCACACAAGCACATACATGCACAGTGTCACACACACACACTCACCTCTCTATTTTTTGGTGTTAAGAGCATCTTTATAATTTACAATACTGGATAGCCAGAGAAGCCAGGAGAACAAATTGAACGAGTCACTTGACAGAAGGAATGCGAGTAAGCACAGTTTACTTTCTCGTCATCCTTTCTTTTAGTGTAAAAATATTTGTGAAATAAATTCATGTAATATCTGGCCAAACAGTACATGACATCAATAAACATTTTAACATTCTATTTTTATTTTTACCTTTAGAATGTTCTTAGGCATCTGTGAATGGATCATTCTCCATGCTGGAAGTAATTCCTAATCTAACATCTGACTGTGCGTGCTCTTCATTCTGCTTCCTAGAAGGTGAAGGCAACACAGGTGGGTCAGCTGGCATTCCCGTTGACATTTTGAAGATGGCAATCTAGAAGCAACTTTGAAACTTACAAATTTAGATGTTCTAGAAATTTATTTTTTCTAAAATTGAACTTCAAATTCAAAACAAACATGGTGGTTTGTTGGTCATTAAAATCCTTCAGCTTTTAATCGATGTCTTCTACTCTATGGGCTTTTCACAATCTAATCCTTGAGAAGAACACGATGGTGGGCTAAGGCTTTCTTAGACTTACTATGGTTTCTTAGAGGTATAAAACTCAAGTTCATTACCCAGATCCCCTTGCCAGCAAGATTTTAGCTAGATACACTGACAAACGGCAGTCCTGAGCTTTGCAAGGAGGATGAGAAGAAAGACACTCTTTTCTAGTGTTACTTAGACTCCAGACGTTGGCAAACAGAGGAGAGCAAGGAACTTTGATGCCTAAGATATCTGAGACTCTTGGTGGTGCTCTCCCTACAGTCTTTGCATATACAGACTTCTCAACCAAAGAGTCCTGGCCTTCATGCTTCTCATATTCATAAAGGTTCATGGATCTCTAAATCTATGGTAAACACTTTCCATTCAACACACCTGCACACTTCCTTATCCCGAGCTCTAATGAGTAAGTATATTCGGTCACGGAGGAAACGTTAGTCATAGCAGGTCACCTCTGGTATGAAGAATAAATGAGCTTATTAATGTTATCTCTTTAAAACATGTCTGTTTTGCTAAGATTTACCATTTACCAAATAGAAAGAGCACATGAAATGAGAACTTACTATAGGTAAAGTCAGTCCAATGCTTGACACAATTCAGCATCACGGAAAAGCGAATCCTCCATTGTAGCATTTGCATAAAGACATGAAATTAGTCCTTATAAAACTGAAATATCATATTTGGAAGTGGTAAGAAGATAGGAGTAGTGTGTGAATGTATGAAAAATCTATAGTTGTGACTGGTTTGAGCCACAAAATTGAAACTTTGTTTGGTTCTCCCTAAAGGCAATATAAACTTAGTGATTGCTTTCAGTAATCAATGTCTTAAGAACACAGTTCTAAATCCCTGACACAGTTACATTTTAAACAACAACAACAACAGCAAAAGGGCTGGAAAAGTATCAGCCTGTTTCGTGTAGATACATGTATTCATGAAATGCGTAAGTCCAACATCACACACACATAACCTTTGTTACTGTGGAGCCATTTCTTCTGATGTGGGCACCCCAGCTCACCTCCCACTTGTACACCAGTCTCACCCTGGACTCCAGAAGAGCCTGAGTGTAATGAAAGATGTGCTCATGTTACTTTACTAGCATTTGAACACTGCTATCCCAGACCTTTCATGTTCACACTGAACTTGAGTCTAATGTATAATTTTCTTCTTCCTGTTTCCCTCCAGTAAATCTGGAGCTGTGCCACTTGAAGTCCTGATACTTATACACAGACCCAAAGCATCTGTGATGGGCTCTTGGCTCATGGTCGGTCCCATCACATTGACTCTGTCTGATTATTAAGATAACATTTTCCTGATTTTTGAATTTATAATGTTGATGCATATGTTGAATGTTGTCTAAATATCTATGCGCAGTGCCCACATGCTTGTAAATAGTAAATGAAAGATAAAGGAAAAAATTACAGATTGTCCAGACTAGGCCCAGGCTAATGGGATTCCAGCACTGGAACACAACAACGTGATAACATTGTCCTGTACGGGTTCAGGTCCTGCAGACACTTAGTTGAGAAGAAGCACATGTCCTTATCTGCTTGGTCAAAACCAACTGTAGATTGAGGCTTGTTTTCCATGAAAACCTATATACTATAGTCAGCTAGGAGAAGCCAGACATGGTCTCCCCCCATATGATAAAGTTGGCTTCACTCTGCCCTTCCTGAAGCTTTCAGATGTGAAAGAAGATATCGAGCAAGAACCTTTCTTTATTGAACCACTACACTGGAAGTTTCATATTATCACTTTTGCTCATCAACCTGTGTCTCTGTCAGCTGACCACATGCATGGAAAGGGAAGTATTTTCTAATGATAATGCCATGTTTAGAACTTTAGTCAGGGTTCTCCAAAGAAAAAAAACCAACATATATTTTAAGGAGCCTTATTAGGCTTGCTTATCAATATGGTCTGGGTAGTTCAACAGAGGCTGTCTCATACTAGAGATGGTGAAAACCTGGTAGCTGCTCAGCCCACAAGGCTGGATATCTCAGCAGTCTACTACTGAAAATCTAGAAGAATACTGGATAACTGCTCATCTTCAGTTGAGATTGGAAACTTGAAGAAGCTGATTCATTATAAATATCAGTGAAGGAATAGAGCAGCAACAGCAACAGAAAAGATGAACTTGCCAGTGAGAGTGAAGCAGAAATGCAAAAAGCAAAGCTTTTTCTATCCCCCCTTCATCTGAACTGCCACCAGAAGGTGACATCCACATTCAGGATAGGCCCTACCATCTCAAATAAGCTGATCAAGACAATCCCACACAGAAGTGCACAGTGGCTTGCCTTTTAGTTGATTCCAGACCTAGTCAAGTTGACAGCCAAGATTAGCTATCACATTTTAGAAAAAATGCAGGCAAGGAGGAAGGGAAGGAAACAGACAGACATAGAGAGGGATGCACATAGAGAAAGAGACATACAGAGACATACAGAAAGAGAGGCGAGAGAGAGAGAGAGAGAGAGAAGGAGGGAAGGGAGAGAGAGAGAGAGAAAGAGAGGGTGGGAGAGAGAAAGGAAAGAGAGAGCCTGGAATTTACTGAAAACACTGGCAGGTTTTGACAGATGTGGAATTTATGTAGGTCAGCAGTTCTTAACTTGTGGGTCACGTGACTCCTTTGGGGATCAAATGACCCTTTCATGAGAGTCACCTAAGAACATCTGCATGTCAGATATTTACATTGCAATTCATAACATTAGCAAAATTACATGTTATAAAGTAGCAACAAAAGTAAGTTTATGATGGGATGGGGAGTACCACAACATAAGTAACTCTATTAAAGGGTAATCACAGCATTAGGAAGGTTGAGAACCACTGCCCTAGGTGAAAACAAAGGCTTCCTTGCTCCTTCCACAGTGATGTTCTATGTCTCAGTCTTGCAGCTTATGGGATATAAAAGATTTTAAATAGAGACTCAGTATAATCAGATTTACCTTTTGAATGAGCTCTTCAGAGAAATTAAAGAAGCAGGTATCATGGAGGCATGTGTAAGAACAAGAGAGACGGTGGCTAATAGAGATACTTTCTTGGTAATGTTTAGGGCTCCTGTACACTAGTAAACACAATTGAGGGCTTTGAAGAGTTTTTGGTAATTGAGTTATAGCTTGCTGATTTTTAAAAACCACATTAGAAAGGAAAAGTGGTAAAATTTTAATACAAAATAAAACACGAGTACATATTCTATGAATCATCAAAACGATTGTTTTATCACAGGTGTGAGAGCTTCTGGACAATCCCGCTGAATACTTTAGAGAGAGTGAGAGTGAACCAGGCAAATAGTGTATAAATATTTTAACCTCATTAATCCTGTCAAAGGGTCTTGGGGGTCCTTTGGGGTCTCTGATCATTCTCTCAAGACTGCTGGCTTACACACTAGTCATTTCCATGGAGAGTGTAAGGAAGAATTAGCTTAGAAGCCCAGAGGACTTAGAAATGACATCATATAATGACAACTTACAAACTCAACATCTGACTGTTGGCTAAGTTGTTACTGCTTTAAAGTTGCTGCTTTATGGAGTCTAAGTTTTCGAGATCATTTCCCTTAACTCTTTCCCAAACTCTAATATGTAGTGTGTGAAGCTTTTCCATTATTAATACACAGTGAACAAATTGTAATTGTGTTTACATAAACCATCTAAAATGTCCTGGTCGCCCAGGACTCAGAGTCTACGAAGGAAAATAAAGTTTTAAATGATAGCTTTTGATCAAAGCCTCAATGAGCTGTTGTTTATGGGAGTCTCCTGAGTAACAAGCCTGTGATCTCTGCGTCTACAAAGAACGGGTCCCTTTTTTTTCTCCAGGTTCTGACTCCCTCTCTCGTTACTCAGCAATGCTCGCTTCTCAACTCTTGCCCCATCTGTTTCTCTCTGCTCTATCTTTAACCTGAATCCCATTGCTAAACTTAGTTTCTTAGCACCTGTTCCAACTTTCCCCAGTTACTTCCACACAGATCTGCTTTGCAAACTCGTTTTCTTGTGTTGCAACTGGTGGTCTGGACTAGCTACTTTCTGATAATTGCAAGCATAGTTTGCAAGGTGAGAGAGACTGTCACCCCATCCACTGCTTATGGTCAGCTCATTTAAAAAAAAAAAGTATTTTTCTTAAGTCTTTGCTTGTAAAATGTGTTTTATTGTTATTTCAAAAGGCTCACCATTTTAAAGACAGACTGCATACCAGTCTGTCATCTCTCTGTCTGTCACCAGTCTGACATCTCTCTCACCATGATTTCAGCTAAACTACAGCTTCATTTAACTTCAAAAAAATATTTTGGGAAAAAAATCAATTTCTGAAAATTACATAAATTAGTCTAATTAGGGGAGAATGAGGACCACATCACACTCTGCTCTGTGCCTTTCTCCTAATACGTATGTCAGTGAAGGACATTGAATGCATGCATCCTCATACCTCAGCCCTCCAAAGAACAGGATTCAGGATGTGTCTAATGAAAAAAAGGGTTTTTCTGGTGTTGATCAAAACCTCTGTAGCCAACAGTCCATTTGAGCATAGAGCAGCAGTTCTCAACCTATGGGTGGCTGCTCTTTTGCAGGTTGAATGAGCCTTCCACAGGGATTGCTTAAGACCATCTGTATATGAGACATTTACACTATGACTCATAACAGCGGCAAAATTACAGTTATGAAGTAGCAAATGAAAACAATTTATTGCCTCAGTTTACCACAATACGAGGAACTGTATTCAGGGGTTGCATCATGAGGAAGGTTAAGAACCACTAACATAGAGAGAAAAAATGTTTTTATATTAAAATAATTTATTGTCACGTTCAGATAGATACAAAAGAGTTTCAAATAGTACCATTGTTTCTTTTTAACGTTCTAGAAATGGTGTCAAAAAGCATAACCTTTTGCTTTCTGGCCCAAGGGAGGAGAGAGTCTATGGATATGCATAGCTTTGAGCATTAATTTTCTAGGGCCGGACAGTGCAGTTAGGAGACAGCAGGAAAGAAATTAGGACAGGGCTGAGGGCCTAGGAATGTGCTCCCTTAAGAAACACAGCTTCTTCTGATGCTCAGAGTTGCCAAAACAATATTGGAAGGTTTTGTTTGTTTCCTGCCCAATCCCTACATGTACCTGCAGTAACAGAACCACAAAGAAAGTGATGAAGAAGAGACTGTGCTGAACATTCCACGTAGTGGTGTTAGTTGGAGAAAACCTCTGGGAAGCAGGGCCTCTGTACAGTAATAAGGAAAGCAGCCATTTCCTGTAGATAGCTGCAGGAAGGATGTTATTAAGAATATTAAATTTTCTTGACAAAGGAACCTATGCACGTGTCTTTCAAAAAGTAACCAAAATGCCATCAGATGTTTAAAACTGAAAGATAACTCAGTGACCACATATCAATATTAGTGTACACACTCTCTGATTATTATCTTATAAATGGCATCCTTTGCCCTTTACGTTCTCTTGGTTTGAATTGAGAGCTACATCCATGAAGTGCAATTGGTTTTGTATTCCTCTTAGACCCCTTTAACCCTCTGGAGTCCACATCTTTCCCTGTCCTTTTGCATTTGTTTGTTGAGGAAACCAGCTCAGGTTTTGCATAGAATTTCCTGTCATCTGGATTTTGCTAATTGCACCCCCTCAGTGTCCTCTATATATTTCCTGTGCAGTGATTGTGGAATCTGAATGAATT
Source organism: Cricetomys ansorgei (assembly GCA_026225945.1). Classification (NCBI taxonomy): domain Eukaryota; kingdom Metazoa; phylum Chordata; class Mammalia; order Rodentia; family Nesomyidae; genus Cricetomys; species Cricetomys ansorgei. The sequence continues at coordinate 3,896,065 of JAMJFZ010004031.1, forward strand.
ATGAGCCTACTTCAGAGGAAGTGCTATGTCTTTCTCAGGAGTCATATAGCACCTGGTTGCAACATTTCCTGCAATCTTGGTGATTGATGCTTATTTTTTCAGATTCATTAACTTTTTCAGGATAGCAAAGATTTTTAAAATCTCCGCATTTATTAGCTGGAATTCGTTTACCAGGAGGTGTCCTGCCTAACATAATTGTGTACCCTTGGTTCCTTCTCTGATTCTTGGTCAGTCTCCAAAACGTGACCAGCCACTATACAGCTATTTTCTCATGATGGATTGAACCCTCTGAAGTCATGAGTTAAAATCCGTCTCTTCTCCTCCCTGTTACTTTTGTCTGTTATTTTGTATCAACAATGAAAAATAACTACTATACCTGCTTTTCAATCTTTTCTCTCTCTATCACAGTATATGACTATCTGACTTGGCTCTACAAGAGTGACAAGAGTCCCAATAATTACACCTTGAAAACAAAAAGAAATCAGAACTATCTACGGCAAGTCTGGCTTGTATATAATTATATCCTGAAGATCTGATTTAAAAATCTTACCATGAATTAATAAAGATTAATTCATACAAATTAAGAATAATCACATGAAATCGCCAATATTCAACAGCTTATAAATCTTAAAATGATGTTGTTATATTCCCAGTCTAAACACTAGTGTCTCCCCTATATGCACAGTAGTACACAAAACCCACTTTTACTTAGGTTTTTTTTCCTTAAGTCTATGCTGCAGATATTCCCTACTAGATAAAAATAACCTTAATTTCATTTATTGCTGTAGAGTCTAGAATAAAGCATCGCTCATGCTTTATTCAGCCCTTCTCTGTTAATTAAATGGTAGTCTTATTTCTATATTTGGCTTTGAAAATGCTCCTGTAATCAATAGTCTCATGCATAACGTCCCTTCATGCTTATGTTAGTGTCACTTTGGGGATAGGTTCTTAGAAAGCAAATTGCTGAGTCAAATGGCCATTTTGATAGAGGTTGCTAAATTTTCTGTGAGTTGCAATTTCTGCTTTCTTACTAACAATGTGCAAGAACCCTTTATAGCATGGCTTCTTGCTATAGATTGACCATAACCTTATTTACCCATGACTTTTTACATGTTGTATGCTTTCATTTACCTTTAGTGTTTCTATCTAGATTGAACAGGCTTCCTCCGCAAGGCTACCAGGATTTCTTTAGGATTGTGACCTGACTGAAGATGTCCAGGTGGGATATTTGTTAATATGCAATGCAATTGGGCACTTGGTCCAGTGTTCTATACTGACTTCCCTAAATCTTGCTCTCCCATGCCAGCTCAGCCTCACAGGTTCTTAGTGAAAGTTGCAGCTTCTACGAAACCTTCCCCAATTCTCTTCTCTGCTATTACTATATTTTCAAGAGCTTTTATTGTAAGAATCATACCTTTCTTAACCACTATAAGTCTTTCCACGCTGTGTGGGATTCTTAAAGGTACAGATCATATTTTTTTCATATTTTTGTTGCTAATGCTCTGCCATGCCCATAGCACAAACGAAGACTTATTTCCAAAGGAGTAGACAGGGCATTAACTGGTGAATGACATTGACAGTTACCATTTTTAAAGTAAAGAGCACCTGAGATCCAGTACAATTTTTCTTTTATGTGCTCCTACATAATATCTTTTTGTTAGTTTGAAGGAACAATTTGTACTTAAGATAATATTTATTTTTATTGCTAAGGAATCTTTTCATTTTCCTTATTTCTTGTTTTTTTCTACCAACTGATACAGTATATTTTTTTATAATATTAGCTTATACAACATGTCATAAAACATGATATTTTTCAAGATTTTCTTCAGGTGTAATATACATTAACTATTCATGTTTATAGAAACATTCTGAAATGAATTGAATTATACATTAGTGCTATATATTTAAGCTGGTATGTATGCATACGATTCTTTCCAATAGATAATAAAAAGGCAAGGAATTCTGAGAAAGTCTCGGTTTTTAAGTCAGACCATTTGGATGGATAACAGGAGTGCTGACAGTAGAATGCTTCTGGGGACTTTTACTTGCTAATTCCCTGCAGTAAGTCTGGGCCATACCACTAGTTCTGGCCAATGAAATAGGAGGAAAGTGTGATAAGCTACTCAGGGATTAAGGACAATGTATGCAAGTTTTCCAGTTTCTTACTTTCTATTGCAACGGAGGCAGCACTATGACCCACTGTGCTACTGTCAGGTAGTGAGACCTCTGCCTGCCTGCCTGTGTCACCTATAGAGGTGGCTGGGAGACGGAGTAAGAGAAGAAGTGTGTCTTTATTATATAAACTCACCGAGGGTTTATGGTCTTTTGTTATGAAGAAGCAAAGTCGTATACTGAAAGATTAGTGAAATACTATCAACTCTATAGTTTCCTAACTTAAAGGTAACTGTAACAGAGTAAACAAATAGTAAACACAGTTTAAGTGTTCACTTGGCGTAGACAATGGGGCCCAAAGTGAATGAAGAACAATACACAAGATTGCAGTGAGTGATGATCCAGGTAAAATGGTCTTGTTCAGGCAACTACAGCTGCTGTGAGTTCATGAATGTGGGGTTTATATAATATCCAGAAGGCTTTCTCTGGTTCTCCCTAACCTCTGAATCCCAACAGCTTTCCTGTCCTCCTGAGCCTTGGGGTCAGGAAAGAGGAGTTAGATATAGTTACCCTAAGTATGGCTGAACACTTCACTGACATTCTCTATACTTTTACAAGTTATGAGTCTCTGCATTAACCATCATTCACTATGCAAAGAAATGTCTCTGATGGGTCTTGAGAGCTGCAGTAATCTATGAGTATAGATATGTCAGTTTTGAGGTCAGTTTGATACTATGTCCATTACGTAGAACTACTGGGGTCTGTGAACACCTCAACCACAGATTCTTGACATGCATTCCTTTCCTGTGGAATGGGCCCAAAATCCAATAAGAAACTGGTTGGTTACCCCCATAACATCTGTTCCATTCTTGGATACACTGGTGATTATTGTAGTTCACAAGGTTCACAGCTGGGTAAGGCTGTGGATTACTGTGCCCAATCTGGCAGCCTACATAACAATTTTCAGAACCATGAAAGCTAACCAACAAGATTAGTACTGACTTGATTTTTTTATGTGTCCTATAACCGAAGTTGTGAGGTGTCTTCAGTAGTGAGGTCTTACTATCAAGTTCTGCCAACCTTTTTTTTTTCTGGGACAAGACCTTTTACTGTACCTGAAATTATGCTGACAGCCATAGCCCCAGAGATTCTTTCCTATCCATCTCCCACAAAACTGTGGTTGCAGGTGTACATGGCCACTCCAAGATTTATACTTACATGTGTTCTGGAGTCCCTAATTCAGGTTCTTATGCTTATAAGGCAAACACTGACTGAACCAACACCCTATCCCATCACATTGTTCTTCATAAAGGAATTGTTTTATTACAACGATCCTTTCTCTTAGAACTCTTTGGAAAATTCATCCCTAGTGACCACAATTTTCTATTTGTACTCATTTCGTGTTCATATTATGTGTTTTTCTTAATCACTCTCCACCAGGGAAGGGTCCCTCATTGAACCTGGAGCTAGTCAGGCTGCTTCCACCCCCTTCTTTCATCACCACCACCTGAGTACTGGGATTGTATTTGGACCACCTTATCCACTCAGAACTTATGTGGGTACTGAAGAGCCAAACTTAGATCCTCATGCTTGAGTGGCAAGGGCTTTATCCACTAAACCATTTCTCCAGCCCCACACATTCTCAGTTTTTAAAAGGACACTTTGCTGTGTGAGAAAACGAAAGAGAATCCCAAATAGACTCTGACACAGCAGTTGGTTGGCTGTGGTGATGACTAGGGCAGGAGCGGTGGTAACAGATTCGGAGCCAAGTGGGGCCATTTAGAGCAGTAGTGCTCAAGGTCCCAAATGCTGCGACTCTTTAATACTGTTCTTCATGCTGTGATGACCCTAACCACAAGATTATTTTTGTTGCTACTTCATAACTGTCATTTTGCTACTGTCATGAATCATAACATAAATATCTGGTATGCAGGATGGTCTTAGGCAACCCCTGAGATGACCCACAGGTAGAGAACTGCTGATTTAGAGGATATTTTAATAACAGGACCAACAGAACTTTCTGATGGATTGGATACTGGAAATGAGAATGGAAATCTCAAGGCTAATTCCAAGCTTCCTTCCCTAAACAGATAGCTGGATGGACAGAGACGGTAATTACTAAGGGAGAAGGGGGAAGCTGTAGAGGGACAGGCTGTTAAAGGAAATCAAAAGCTTCACTGTGGATGTTTGAAGTGTAAGGTGATTTTGAGACAGCAGATGCCAAGGAAGGTAGCTGCAAGAGCTTCATTCTGAGGGAAGATTTAAAGAAACGAACATGGGAAATACCCCCGAATAGTTCGAATTTATTGTCATGAAAACAGATGAAGTAGTCTAGGGACACAGTGAAGGTAAACACTAGGAGATGGACAAAGAATTGTGAACAACAACTCTTCAGAAGATGTCCAACTACACATTAAATCCTCGTTTATTACAAGCTAGTACTTGTAATAAAGGAGAAGGAACACATAAAATTGTGAGAAGGGATCGGGTCCAGTGGCAATCACTGAAGGGAGTGTAGAGAGCTCTAAAATGGGAAAAGCTGTTTTGTTTTATTTTTGTAAGACTGACAAATGTATTCTTTACATTTAAGTCAGTAAGTGTGAGGAGTGCTGGCATCATTGCTTTTTGAATGTGTGAGTCTGAATCTATAATGCTGCAAAATTCATTTGATTTCCACACATAAAAATGACTAAGTTTGGAGGAAAAAAATCCTCTCTGTGTCTTGATAATGCCTTAAATGTTAAAGCATGCTTGGGATAGGAACCCAATGATGGAGATTTTATAGTACTATAGGTATGCATTCTATCATCATAATAGCTTCTGCCTGCCTAAATAGCCAGATTAAGGGTAACTTTAGAACAATAGATAAGATTTCCAATTGCAGAATCAAGGTTGAAATTTTATATGCATAGGCTTTCAAATCTCCAGGGAGAAGCATAGAAAAATACGAAACTTACTGAAGTAAAGCAATGTGCATCCTACATTATCATGGCAACAAATCAATAATGGTATTACAATAAAATCTGATGTAATCATATTTTCCTTCTTGGTATTGCAGCATTAATCTGTGTCTCCCGGGGTCTGGGATAGATCTGAATGCATCTAGTGGGATGGAGAAGGTTTTGTTTACTCCAGCCAAAGCAGTGGGGCCAATAACTCCCACGTTTCTATTACTTAACACTTGGTTGTTGATTCGGGGTCTGCCTTTTTGAAAGCTTAAGTAGCCACATATCAGAGGTCCCTAAACTTTACTGTTATTGTCAATATTGTACATTTTATAACTTTTATTTTTCCCTTTCTTTCAGCTGACCTCTTGCAAAATATACTTAGAGTCACCAGGAATGGCTTTGGCACTGGGTTAACCAAACAAATGAAAACTAGGGCTACCCAGTGTCTTTGTGGGTGGGTCAAAAACCGACTGGAGTTTCCTCAGTTGTCACTGGAGTAAAATAACAGTAGTAGACGCATACCTACAGTGGGTTTCTCTAATGCCAATTATTCCACAATCAAGAGAGGAAGTATACATGTTTAAAGAAATAAAAAGGCATATAGCTTCAACAGACTAAAATCCAGCTATAGTTTTTAAGTTTTAATACTTTTCAACTCCCTTGACTAAATTCACGTATCTTGGTATGATGTTAAATGTATTATCCTCTACACAATCTCCAGCTCAGAGTGTCCATTTCTCTCTTATAAAAAAAGATTGTAAATAGCACAAGTGATGGCCCTAAACCTGTAATGATCTCTAGGAGTACAATAGGACTGGAAACAAGATCTATAAAAGATACTGTGGTAGTTTGAATAAGACTAGACCCCATAGATTCATATATTTGGACACTTGGCCACCAAGGAGTAGAACTATTTGAAAGGATTACAAGAATTGCAAGGTGTGCTTTTCTTGTAGTAGGTGTGGCCATGTTGGAGGAAATGTGTCACTGGTGATGGTCTTTGAAGTTTCAAAAGGCTTAGTCTGTCTCTGCTATTGAACCAGGATCTAGCTGTCAGCTTCTTCTGCAGCACTACATCTGCCTGCCACCATCCTCCTGCTACCATGCCTCTTACCACGAGGACGGTGGACTAACCCCTGAAACTGTAAAAAGGCCTTCACTTAAATGCTTTGAAAGAGTTGCCTTGGTCATGGTGTCTCTTCACAGCAATAGAACAATGATTGATACAGAAGTATTATGACCTGATTAAATATATAGCTGTGATTATACATGGACTAGTTATATCCATGTATATTATGCATATATATATATAGGCGTAATTATGCCCTTAATGTTCTCATTTGGAAATTAAGCATGACATAAGGAGATATGATTGTGTGTCAGGTTGACAGAGGATGGACTTGTGATGGCTATTCTTGATAGTCAACTTTACTACATCTGGAATTAACTAAAACCTAAGAGCATACCTTATGGTATGCTGGTAAGAGGTATAAACTAGGTATAACTGTGAGAGATTTTTCTTAATTACATGATTTGAAGTGAGAAAACCCATTTTTAGTCCATATATTTTGTGTTGGGAAAATACACTTTTAATCTGAGCTACACCTTTTGCTGGTAGTCTGTATAAAGAGGACTTGGAAGAAGGAAGCTTGGCCTCTTTGCCTGCTTACTCTTGCTGGCCAGTCCATTCCTTAACTGGCATTAGTGAAATGTATTGAAGACTAGCTGAGATATCTAGTCTTGTTGACTAAACAACTACCACATTATTCTACCTTCTGTTAGTAGAAATTATATATGTATATATTAAATATTTATATATAAAATATATATACTATATATTTATATATAATATTTTATAGATAATATGCACAATATATATAATATATAGAAGAGTGTGTTGATGTATTATATATTAAATATAATGTAATAAATAATATATATTCCTTCTCTATGTTCTGTTCCTCTAAGGAACCCTGACTAATATAGCTACATACAAAGTGCTGTCCCTGGATATATGTATTTATTTTTATTATACATATCTTACAGTCTCTTGCTCAAAACCAATTTACTAAATTGAGAATCCAGAGCCTTACAAGTCAACTTTCAAAGATACTGTAATGGTCAGGAAGGGGAAGCATGTAGTTTATCAATGAGTGTACAAGTTTGGGAATTTAAACCAAATTGAGCATTCTTTTGTGACTTCAGGGAAGAGTCGAGGATATCTAGATTATCTGCAATATCTGGAGAGAATTCAAATGGCTAAATTATTCCAAATAGCCAACGGAACAACTATATCTTATTTTTTGGAAAAAAATCAAAGGAGACCCAAGTGAGCAGTTAGTACACCATTCACTTTGAGCCTCTGTAAACAACTTCTGTCATCTTGCCTGAACCTGCTTCTGCAGCCTTCATTAGTATTCTTTGCTTCCAGGGACTTGGTGCCTTTATAGATATTAAGCATCTTATGGGAAGCAAGCCCCACTAGCATGCAGCAAGCGGATGCAGCAGGCAGTGTAAGCCTAAGCTGTGTTGGGAAGCCTGTGGCTAAACCTTAAAATGACAGGTCGCAGCTGCTAATCCAAGGATAGACTAGGTGAATCAAGGTCTAATGTTAATCTGTCCCACTCACACAGATGACTGAATTATCTTTAATATGACAGTCCTTAATTTCTTCAGATGAGAATGGGAAATCACAATGCCTGACACTTTTTGATGCTTAAACTCTACGATACTGACATAAGCAGTGAGCATGGTGTGAAACCAAGATGACAGTTGTATGAGGGAATAGTGTTCATCTCTCTACTCAACAAACTTATTCATTTCTCAGTTACTAAGCATTACTGTATGCCACGATCTCATCCATTCTCATTCTCACTGAATATTCTGATTGCTGGATTTTGACATGAGAACTGCAACTTCATTGATACTCATATCTTAGTCATCAGATGTAAAGTAGAGTAAACTGTACTTTGTGGTCCCCAGGAAAGTACTGGAATTTCTCAGTGCAATGGTGTAAAGTTAATATGAAAATTGAAGTATGAATCACAAGCCTGAAGTGCAGGGAATAAAACTGTATCATATTACTACAGTCTACTTTCTTTTCTGACACTTGCCTGCTGTGTACTACTTCTTATTTTGTATAAACCAGCTATTCTGACCCATATTTTATCCTTATACAATGTGACAACTGGATTTATTAATTTGACACAACCTGGACCACCTGGGAAGACAATCTTAATGAAAAGTTGTCTTCATTGGCTTGGTCCTGTGGGCATGCCTGTGAAGTGAGTGTCTTAATTAAACTAGTGATATTAATATGATGTTGGTATTCTCAGCCCACTGTGGGTGGCACTATTCCCTAGGTAGGAGTTCCTGAACTGCTCCAGAGTGGAGAAATTGAGCTGAACAGAATCAGGCAAGCAACTGAGCATTCAACATTCATTCTCTCTCAGCTCTTGACTGTGTCTCAAGCTCCTGCCATTGCAACTTCCCTGTAGTAATAGATGTAGCCAAGAATTCTGAGCTAACATGAACCCTTTCTCCTCTAAGTTGGTTTTTGTCAGAGTATTTTATCACAGCATCAGAAAAGATGTGGTTTTCTGCTGCTACCATCATACCTACTACTTATTGCCACTTCTCCTTGCCATGACAGACTCTTATCTCTCTAGAACTGTAAATTCCAATAAGCTCTTTCTTTTATAATTTTCCTTCATCATGGTATTCTATTACCATAGGAAAGTAATACAACCAATTAACTATATGATATAGGTAAAGATCTTGTAAGTCAACTTTCTAACAAGATAATACAATAATTACTGTCTGATCTGGGCACCATGTTAGAGAATGTGGAGAAAGCTCAATCAGTAAAGTGCTTGAAACACAAGCACTGAAGACCTGTGTTTGATTCCTAGCCAGGCATGATGGTGAGCACTTCTAATCCCAGTGCTAGGGAGGTAGAGACAGGCAAAACCTTAAATACTGCTTTCCAGCCAATCTAGCTGACTCAGTGAACCATTGGTTCCAGTGAAAGACTCTGTCTCAAAAACAAGGTTAATGGCACCATAGGAACTATACCTAAGATTTACCTCTGTCTCCATATTCATATACATGTACATGCATGAACACCACATGCACGAACATATATCTGCTTGTGAACATGTACACACACACACACACACACACAGAGAGTCAGAGAAAAAAAAGGGGGGGAGTGAGCACACAATAGATCAGACTCCAAGCAAGAGACAAACTCTGTGTTATTGAACAAAATGTAATATTAGGAATAGTTAAGTTTACTGGAGGGTTGTGGTCGATTGAGGATTAGCTGGGAAGCTGTGAAAAGAACTCTAAATAGTGCAGCAATGGTGGTTCACAGAGAGTGGCCAGAGCCTTAGGGCTGAGACACAGTACCTAGGGAAAAGCCGGTGGAAATAGCTTACTGTAAAATGATTTGGGAAGTTACCAGTGGGAGCCATGTGAAGGGAGATGATTTTCAAGTAGGACTTGGCAATAAATCTATCAGATAGGGAGCCGGAGAAAGACTTGGCCATCAGAGCTACTAGCTATGGCATACACAAGGCAGCAGATGCTGGGGAGAGTGTCCTTGCTGCTGGTGCCTGGCACACCAGACCTGGGGGAAGAAGCAGCATTCCCTACATCAGTGTCCCTACAACACCTCCTGTTGTCAAAGCTTACCACTGTGAACTCTGTGAAAGAAAAATGGTGAAAGGATTCAGCCCTCTCTTTGTGGAACAGAAATTTGGGTCTGCGAGGCAGTAATGTGAGGGGTCATGCCAAACATGTATATGTTAATATGTATAACACATTATATGGGATATAGCAAATGATATATAAAGCAAATACGTTCTGCAGTTCTTACATATTCTGTTATTCTAGTTTTATTATTAAATGATGCTAGGGTATTAATTAATGACTCTATATGAGATAGTGGATGATGTTCAGAAAGATTAGGAAGTCCCTCAGAGAGTTTAAAAAAAAATTTTGACAAATATTTAACTGCTGTGTAGTTAGAGAGCACGCTCACTGGTGATTAGTTTTCGTTGTTGTTGCTGTTTTGTTTCTTTGCTGCTTATTTCTGTTTTTGTTTTGTTGTTTTGCTTTTGAGACAGAGTTTCACTTCATAGCCCAAGACAGCCAGGGACTCACTATGTAACCCAGGGTGACCTTGAACTCATGGCTATTCTCCCTGCCTCGTTGAAGTGCTAGGATTACAAGTACAAACCATCATGCTTGATACCTAGTTTTCTGACTGTTTGTAAAAGCCATTATAAAATAGTAGCAAGACTTTTTTTTTATAAACTTGAAATCTAGTACAGAAAGTTCCAAGCCTAGAAATACTCATGTTCATGCAGAATGTATTTCTTAATTAATGGAAAACACTTTCCTCTTGGCGCTTCATCCCCTTCTTTTTATATCAAATGGGTGTTATGTTGCCATCTCATTAATCCTCAGTGCTCTTGGGAGGTACGGTATAGAATCATCCATCCCATTTATACAGCCTTTACTTCGAATAATTGGTTTCATATCTTGTTATTAAAGCCTACTTCCCTACTCTTTATATTCCTTGTTGCTAGCAAGTGACTATCTGTTCTGATACTGAATCATAATATTTTGTTAAATTGGTGCATAACTTTTTATGTCACTTCACCTGTGTTTCAGCTTCCCGGATCATTGGTTTAAAGGTCAGATACTAGGGCTTTATGTTTATCTTGTATACCACGCCTCCACCTGTGCTCCTTACTACTCTCTAAATCCAATCTGCAGTTACTGTAATCATTGACTCCCACCTAATGTTTACTTAATGCTTCTCTCCAGAATTAGTCTTTTATGTAAAATCTTTTGCTTGACCTCTCATTAAATGAGATTTATAGCCTCCTACATGCTTTCTTTTCAATGATTTCTTTCAAATTTAACTTGTTTTCTGGACTTTCTTGTGAGAAAATCTAATTGTTTTAGATCTAACATATCAATAGCCTATTATTTTTATGCTAAAAATTTATTTTCTTGTAGTTGAATAATATATAACTTAAGAACGCATCTCCTTTGTTTTGTTGAACCATGAGGCTCATATTCAATCTTCACACCTCTTCCCTGTTAATAGTTTTACCCACTTTTATTTTTACATGAAGAAAATCTCTCTCTCTTTTCCTCTCCATCTGAGAGAGAGACAGAGACAGAGACAAGAGTGTTTGTGTATAAGCACATATGCGTGCATTTCTAGAAAATCAATGAAATCTTTAAAATTTGACTTTAAAATCTGAAGCTAGTAGTTTAAGGCTGATGAGATGTGAACTAAGTTTACCTTTCCTTAAAATACACTGTTCCATTATTGTGGTGCTTTGAATTAGAATGGCTCCCATAGGCATATATGTTTGAATGCTTGGTCCCCAGTTAGTGGAAGATTAAGATGTATGGCCTTGTAGGAACAGGTGTGGCTTTATTGGAGGAGGTGTTTCACTGAGCATGGGCCTTGAGGTTTCAAAAGCCCATGCTAGCATTGCCCCCACCCCCTCAACCTCCACTCGCTGCCTGCCGATAAGGATGTAAAGCTTTCAGCTATTGTTCCCGTACCATGCCTGTCTGCTTTCCACCATCATGGTCACGGAATGACTAACTCTATAAAACTGTAAGCAGGCCTCCAATTCAATGCCTTCTTTTTATGAGTTGTCTTGGTCATGGTGTCTTTTCCCTGCAATAGAACAGTAATTAAGCCAATTGCATTCATGGGTTGTGTGAAAAGTTTATTATAACAATCTTTGTGAAGTCTCAGGTTTGAGAAAGAATTTGATATTTCATATTTTTCTTCCTCATTTACCCTTATTTATAATTTAAAAATAGTCCAAGGAGAGTATAGCAGTTTACAGTAAGCATTGGAACTCTTTCTAGGTCTGGATCCAAGAACTCAGTGCATGATTATGAAGCTCTCTATCTAATTCCCCTGTCACTGGCATTAAGGAACCTGGTCTTACCCACTCCTCTGATTTGCAAGGAGTCTCCTTTTCAGGTTGTTCCAGAACAAGACACATCTGTGTTTTTGTTATTCTAGAATTTTTTCTGTCTCATTGCACTTGACATTTTCCCACTCCAAAAAATATCTCAATATCTTCTGTCTAGTTCCCTAATTCCCAACTTTTGTGGTTTTGCTCCAATCTCACTCCTTTCCCTGGCTGGCTAGTTACTAATTGCAGAAGCAGCTTGTTTTAATGTTGACTTTAGCTATTCTGCAGTGATTTTTTTTTTTTTTTTTTTTTTTTTTTTTTTGCCTTGGACTCTTATATTCCTTGGTGTCATTTCAAGTGGTAACAGATACACGTGTTTGAATGGTCCAAATGAAGACTTGGTTACATAACACTTATGGCTTATGGTAGCTTCGCTATCGCTTTTTGTTAAGGCTTTTAGTCTTAACAGCTATTCTAATTTGAGAACCTCTCCTGCAAATACCTTCAGACCCAGAATGTTTGTGCACTTACTGTTCTGGAATTAATTGTCTTGATTATGTTGCTTTTTGTATTTGTTGTTGCTGTTGGTAGTGGTTGTGGTGGGTTTTGTTGTTTTGTTTTGTTTTGTTTGTAACTTTTTGGATTTTGAGTTAAAACTCTTTTTTTTTTAATTTGTTCATAGCACCTGTTATACACCAGGTGTTGTTTTGGTTTGGTGAGAAGAAAGCACCAAGATTAAAAAGGCATTCCTGTGGAACTGTGTCTAGTAGGGAGGCAGGTATGCAAATAAGCATTTTAAATAGCTAAGTGTCTAGACTTAGTGCTCTGAGGAGAGGTGGGGTTGCATGGCAAATCAAAAAAGCTTGGTAAAAGGCCTACCACTTCTGTTGAATACTAATACGAAGGGTCAGGAAATGAATTTTAGGTAGAGGTTAAAGCGCAAGATACAGGCCACCTGAACTGCAGCAGACAGAATATTTCCTAAACTCTACAGCTTTTAGCCTTTATAAAGAGATAATAAACAGCAGAACATATTATATCTGCTTCCCTGAAACCCAGAAGCTACAGTCGCAACCTCTACAGCCACCTCGACCTTGAACATGTACACTAACAAAACTTCACACAGGAAATAATCTCACGTTGACTAAATTAAAGTGTTTTATTTTTTCAGGCAAATACAATTCTTTTCTAACATGTTATAAAGATGAACACTAGAAAATAAGGTATGTTTTAATGTCAAAATATTTTTGAAGACTTAAGAGCCAATTGGTGCTCAAAGTTCTCAATCCTGAGTGAAATCGGACGACATTTTATTTTTCCTTGATAAATATAATTTCTATTGGAATTTTAATATTGGTAGATGACTTGAGCACAAGTGGAAAGTTGAGGGACGCCACCCCTAAATGACTTTCCACCTGGGTACCCTTGCTGCAGTGTTTGTAAACACTGCCTACACAAAAATGCTTGATCAGACAGGAAATGAATTGGAAACAAAGTGGGTCCAATCATTGTGGCCCAAATTAAGCTTTGTTCTATGGTTACTATAGCAACCTTACCTGTACCAAATGTCCTTCTCTAGAAAATAGTTGGAAACATTTTCCTCTTATTTGGGTAGAAAAATAAAACCAGTGTTCACCCCCCCACACACACACTTTTTTTGTATCATTCTCAAACAAAACATATCAAAAAAGAGCATCAGCAAATATCATGAGAAAACATATGTGTTCATGCATAATTGTGACAGCAGCATCAGAAGAGTAGGAATAAAATAAAAATGAGTTGACATAGTATGACACAAGGGGAAGTTAAGTAAAATATTTGAATAAAGACAGCTTTCTTCGTTCTTGGGTAACAAGGAGCAGAAAGCCATGGAAGTTCTTTGTGGGCTTTGTGCCTGTTTTAGTTATCCAGTTAGTCACTAGATAAAATATCTGACAAGACAACTTGAGGGAGAAAGAATTTATCTTAACTCATGGTTTCAGGGGTTTAGCTTGGGGCTGGTTGTCTCCATTGCTTTTAATCTTGTAGAGAGGCAGAAATATCACCTCGTAAGAGAGTGGCAGGGGACAGCTGCAAACCTGATGGTAGCCAGGAATCAGAATGAGACAGAAACAACGAAGGGACCAGGGATGACACACCCCCTTTGGTGACATGCCCCCAGCAACCCACTTCCTTCAATCAGAGTCCATCTTCTAGTTTCTGTCATCTCTCAATAACAACTGATTGATCCACTGATTAGATCAAAGACATCATGAGCCAGTCACGTTGCCCAAACCCTCCCTCTGAACAACTATAGGGAGCAGATCTTGAAAATATAATCCTTTAGGGGACATTTCACATACAAAGCACAACAGCACACATGAATTGCCTACTCTGTCATGAAGAAACACTTGGGGGGAGTTGAGGACTGATAGAGTTTGTTGCAGGGTATTCACCAGAGAAGACTGCTTGGTCTTAAGCCAATTGGAAGTCTTTATCAGCCAGCCCGTGACTACACTGGGTGTTTGGGATCCCAGTGTAGCCTTGAGCCTTTCTCAGGATGAGCTTTTAAGTACAAAAATTATATTCTGTGTTTACATACTTTAGTTAACAAGAACAGTTAGCCAGAGGCAGAACTACAGAAGCTAAAAAGCAAGATAAGGAGGTTTTGAGACTTTCCCAGAACTGTATGGACTTTGACGGATTGGGCCTTTGTTTTAGTTTTGACGGGTGGTACAGTGTGCACACTGACTCTTATCACCTGAATGGCATTTCCATCATAGAGTCAGTTGTGCTAAGGTCTCAGAGCCTATTAAGGTCTGGTGCTCAGTTATAATTTTATTGATAGTACTACAAATAGATACAAAGAATATAAAACATGTGGCACAGCACAGAAAGGGTTGAAAGGGAACACTATGGAGGAGCAAACGGCTCGAAGGGAGGTTTGTGGAGATCAGGCAATGCTCTGTTTTGGGTCACTTCCTGGTGTATAAAACAGTGATTTCAGGCTCTGCCTTTCCAGAATAACTATATTCTTACAAAACAATAGTTTGCTCCATCTTGAGTGCTGAGTTAGATTCACTTTGTACTACAGTCTGTGCTACAGAACAACTCCTATCTGTCCAACAAAAACCATAATGTACAGACAATTTATTCATGCAAGTAAAATAACACCTTAGCCTGTAAATTTGCCAAATTAAACCATGAATACACATGTACAGGAGTGCAATTAAAACTATAACAAAAAAGTCAGGCCTGTAAACTTATAGAGGACGCCAGGACAATGAGTGAACAAACTCTGTCATCTGATTTGTATAAAAGAAAGGCCCTCTCACATGGAACATGACCAAATTGTCATCAGGCCATCTGGTATATATGCCACCTCATTCCCTGCCTGGCTCACTTTGCCCTGTTTTGAAGCAGCTCTGTGTATTCCAAATAACTCTCTGAATAGTTTCTTTCTTATTTTGAGGGGAGCAGGGGAACTTGCACTGGTCACTATGTAGACCAGGCTGGCCTCAAATTTATGGCAATGCTCCAGCCTAGCCCTCCTGAGTGCTGGTGTTATAGAGGGTAGCCATAACACTGGGCTTGTAATTAGGTTCTTTGACATCTTTTCTAATTATCCGCAGTAATTCTTTAAGTCTTCAACCAGCTCCCCACCAGTGCCATCAGTAAGGCTTTGTGAACTCTGCAGTCTCATCTTTGTGGCCACTCTATAGCCTCTGTCCCTTCATAAGGATATATCACTATGTGACACATATATGGGATATAATGGTTACTGTTAGTTATTAATTTCAAAAGTCGGTTTCATGAGAAGAATGAAGGTTGAGCTTTAGAAGAGTGTGGGTTCCTGAGTCCCAAAGCACTCAGGTCTACGTGAATTTTAGTCAGGATTTCATTCTAGACAGAATTTATTTTCAGCATCCTAAGTGGGAGAAAATCCTGACTCAGGAGAACTATTAGGCTGTTGGGGAGGTGAGGCGAATTGAAGAAAAGAGCTATATCTAGGAAACTTTTGGCTGAGTGACAGCCCATAAAGGGAGCTTCTTGCTGGAGAGTGGATCACCTCCTGTCACTGACCCCCCACTCCACCTCCAGACTCTAAGGTTCACACAGTATGCGTTAACAGTTAGGTTTTTTTCCTGGGGAAAAAAGTCAGTTTTCACTTTGAGAGGAATTTGAGAGCCATGATTTTAGGGTTGTGTGTACTCCTCAAAAATCCAAGAGAGGTCATTAGTACTTTTCTGAAAATTTGGAACTGATTGTTAGTCATTTCAAGATGGGGCAATTGACCGTTAGCTATTCAGTGCTTCCTAATAATGGAGACTTGTTGAAGTCACGTTTGAAAACTATTGTTTGGCAAGAATGTTGCATTGCCTTGAGTGCCCGGTGAAAGTGACTTTGTAAGTTGAAATATGTACTGTTGCCCTTTGCAGAAAGCTTCTGACGGTCGGGAGTCGGGTACTCTTAGAACCTGAAGGATTCCCTCTCTGAGTCTTCCAGGGAACAATAACTCACTAAGAAAGATAGATTGGATTACATAGGAAAATATATTCAGGTTTTTAATATTGTTAGGTAATCGATCAGGTTCTGGAATAGCAGTGGTGTTTTCCTATGCAAAGGAGTTTTCTTCCATTATTCTGAAAGAATTGAATGCAAATGAGGAGGAAATCTCACAAAACCTGTACCTTTGTCATTAATTTATTACAATTCTCTAATAAGAACTTGCTCTCACCCAGCTGAGGAGTTCAGATTTTCCTTTCTGACAGAAAAAGAAAAAAAAAAAAACCCTTAATATGCATTCCAAACCTGTGATGTTTTAATTATTAGGGAACCGATTACATTAGCCTTTGATTAGAGTGAACCCCTAATTTCTCACCTGGAGTATTCACAAGGGTCAACTATGCTGTATTTAAAAGAAGACATGTCTATTACTTATATTGATGAATATTTGTCTAGTGTTCTAAGGCTTATCGGAATAATTGTGACTCCTTCACATTTGAGGAACTCGCATGTTTTGGTTTTGGTTCTGAGTATTACTATGTCAAATATCGAAGGCTTTGACTCATTAAGTGCATTCATGTTAACTGAGCGCTGAGCATCTCATATCTTATAAGGTTATCTCTTCCACAAGTTTCAAAATGTGTAGAAAAGCCTAGAGCTGGTAGAGTCACTGGGATGAGACAGGGGCTCAAGTTCTGGAATCCTACCTTTCTTAGTGGAGTGACCTTGAGCAAATAGCCTCTGCAGGCTCCAAGGTTCTCCCATGTGCAATGATTTTAAAGCTCAGAGAAGTGCTTTCTAAAATGTACCTGCCCACACAATGGTCACTTTATATTTGTTCTCTCCTTTTGTTCCAGTCCTTAAGGCTCTCAAAAGGAGAGCCCAGCTGCTAAGGTGTCACAGGCATTTCAATGACTATCAGTGCACCAGGACAGGTGGGCAGCTAGGGCTGAGAGTAGAGGAAACCACAGTGAACCTTCTCAACATGCCAACAGTGGCAGCCGGGCGGGCACCACAGAAAGTGTTATCTGCTCACTTTGGATTTAACACATGGACGAAAAGGAATCGAAAAATAAAGCAGCATTTACTCGGGGCCAACAGTATCTTGGCACTTTGATTTATCCGTTATTTTGTAAATCAATCTCGTGGTGGAAAACTAAGAACCCTTTCTTGTAAAATGGGAAACTAAGGCTCAAAAGGCAGAGGTAACTTGATTGAGGCATCGTGCAGTGTACATCAGAAGTGTTCCATGTGACTTTATGAAACCAGTGACTGGTGCATCTCCTACTAGGAGTTTATCTCTTCTCCCTCCCAAAGAATACCAAACAGCAAACTTGCAGAAGCAAGAGTTATCTTCAGCCGATGCCACACAGAGACTAGAAGGGATGTTGACGTTATTGTAGACTAGGAAATGATATTGACTATCACGTCCAGGTTCTGGACTCTTGTACCTGTGTGCCATATAAACTTCTTGAATATATCTTTCTTACACTCATGGAGATAATAATGGTCCTTACTTCATGGACTAGCTTAAGGGCTATATGAAAGAAAGCTTGGAAACACTATAGTTCCTGGTACACAATTATAAATGTATTATTAATTGTAATAAGATGCGATTTCCCAAAGTCTAATTAATTACTTATTATATTCTGATCCCTGGAGATCTTGTTACATATGAAGATGCTTAGGTTTAGCTTCATACCTAATGAATCAAAATATCTGGTAGTAGGGGTAACAATTTGCTCTTGAACAAACAGCTTAATCATAATTCATATCAGCTATCAATACTCTCCACTCCCCATGCCCTCCTCCCCTGGTACCCATATTCTCATCTTATTTCTGTAGGATTGCACCTCCCACTACTACTATTTTTGCATTCAGCAGAGCATCTGATCTATCAGTTGGGCCTGATTAGTATTTCCTAGACAGCATAGATTAGGATCTTAATTCTCCCTCAGTAAATCTGGTGTGATAAAACCAGGATCTTGCTGGGATGCTAAGGGAGACACGTTCCCCTGCTGTATGTGTATCTGAAAGGACATAGTCCCAGGATCACTGGCAGTCATCTTGTGACCATGAGGTGTGGAAAGCTGGAAAGACATGCATCTGAGGTTGATGTTTCCATTCTCAGCTCTTGGTTAGCTATACCTAAAATCAAGCTGAATCTTGAGTTATTTATTAAGCCAACACATTTCATTTGGGTTATTAATTTTTTGGTTATGCTAGATTATGGGGTTTTTTTGTCTTTTTAAAATTATGTGTCTCTAAATGCTCTAACAAGTCAGAAAATATGTGTAATACTCTTGTCAAATGAATACAAGCTATGTCTTCATTATATACATCTGCCAGCTTTGATGCAGTGGTGTATTACCTCTTGATCAATTTCAGGGTCCCTTCTGTGAAGTAGTCTTCTATGTTTCTCCTCTAAGTTGATACCTACATCTTAACATTCTAAGACATGCAAAATAAGCTCAAGAAAATACCTACCTTTATTCTTTGACTAAAACTTGGTTCTGTTGCTTGGAAGTTGCAAATTCAAATCTCTAAAGGTTCTAGGCAGGGAACATGAATAAATAAAAGAGCCCAGGAGCTAGGAATAGGCCACATGTTCCTTAAATCCAAGAAAAACATCAAGTAAATATGAAATTAAACAGCCAGTCTCACTGTTAACAAGACAATAGGGGATATAGGGAGCGGAGCTGGGGTATTTACTTCCTTTAAAGGGAACACAGAATGGGAAGCTCTAGCCAAAAGTCGCCCTGTGGGAATTCAGTCCCAGTATTACTAGTTAGGCATCTTGAATTTTATACAGTGCTTTTGAATAGTAACAAGTAATTCAAATTTTAAAAATAAGCAGCATGGGCTGATACAGCAAGAGAGAAATTATACACAGTGAGCATCACGTGTTCTTCTCTGTGGGTCTTCTAGGAGGTAAGAGAGGGAAGAGTAATTGGTGAGTGGAGGAAAGCTTTCATAACTAAATCATCCCTGGTCCAACATCAGACACACAGTAGAGAAGAGAGAGAAAGAGTCTACAGGTAAACATGCTAAACCAAAAGGGAATGTCTTTACTCCTCCCATCTCGTAGCTGGCACTGAGCGTCTAAAGTGTTTAGGAGATTTTTTTTTTCCCTTTTACTCACCTGAGATCATCCTCCTCTCAGGAGGCAGAGAGACTTTAGTTCTTTCTGTAAATGATGTCTTGACAGTAACCATGTCTAGTCCCTTGTTTTCTTACTTTTCGTTTGTAGAGCTGGTAAGAACTCTAATTGTTTCTCTCTAGATGTGATTGGCCAGAAATCTGGCCCCAGTCAAGCACTAAGTTAACCCAACAACCTAAAAAAAGAATAGTCACTCAGTAAATTATTTCATGAACATAGACTTTAAACAATGTAACTTCTTCCAGTTCATTATACATTCATTCTCTTCTCATTCTTAGGCACACAGATACTCTGTGTAGGGTACAGGGGTTAATTGATTCATTGACAAATTTTTTAAAAAGGTATTATCCTTAAAACTTATTGCTATAAGAGTAAAAAGGACAGCATGTGATTTCATCTCAGTATTTGTACATAAGTACTACAGTACACATCCAATGCACAGAAGAGGGGGGCTCTGAAAAGTTACCCTGAAGTAATTTACATGAAGAGTAAGGTGGTGGTCACCATTTTGACTCAGGTTAATAGTGAAATGCAGAAACACCTCTTGAGCTTGCCCAGCCATGCCCACCCTGTTAGCTATCAGTCTTTCCCACATGCACTATAGGATTCAGGATGCTCGTCAGCTGGTCTAATTCCCCCTCTAGTGTTCTATTTCCTTCTATCCCAAGGAAATCAGATTTGGGAAACCCATGAAAAGCCATCAGATGGTTCCTTTCCAGTTACTATCTGTTATTATCTTGACTGCATTAGGGAGAAGATGGGGAGGGAGGTAGGTTAGACCCTAGAAAGAGAAAGGAAGATGAGGCTCGAACCAACACAAAGATTTCATTTGGCCTGAGATCAGTATCCTTGTTCATCAACCCTGGTTCTTCTCTCATAGTACATAAGGGTCCCATTTTACAATGTCTTCACTTACACAGAATCATTTAACTGGTTCTGAGCTAAGGAAATAAACATGGGTATATATGTGTGTGCATAGGGGGTGTGCAATAAAGAACACATATCCTTATCCCATGTAGCACAAGTATGGTTAAAGTTGGTATCAGCTTAGAACCATTAACCTCCATATGAAGCAGAGCTCCATACTACACTGGGCAAATAAGATGCTTCTGTTGTGTTCAAACAGTGAGATTGCAGAGTGAATGTCTACTACAGCAGTGCAGTACCCATTCTGACTAATGAAAGGGGAATCTGAGAGGAGATGAAGTGACCTCACCTTTGTAGGCAGGAGAAAAGCAGGAAAGCAGCTAGTAGCAGGCCCTCACCTCTTCCTTATGCCTTTCTGAAAGGCTTGTTCTCCACATGAAAATGCACCCATTCTGTCAATTTCCAGTTCTATATTCACATATATGCCAACTTCATGAAATGAAAATCACTGGGAAAATATGTAAAGTACATAGTTTAGTCTTGTGCATAATTTAAATTTTTTAGAAATTATATATTTAAATACATTCATCAAGAGAGACATTAGCATGAAAAACAGATGAGAAGTTGGATTTCAATTCTACTTGATTTTTGAATTCGCATTGTCTTACTAGGCTTTGCCAACCCATCTTCATATTAGCACATACTTACATTTTCTCTTCCAAAGGCATACTGGCATACAGGTTCCTAGGGACTTTTTCTCTGTTAAAAATTGACACTTCAAAAATCTTGAATCAAACACAGTTATACACTTATTCTTCAACACATATTTCTGCTTGGTAGGTAACTACATCTGTATCCATCCTCATGAGAGCTCCAGGTTATTGGGAAAGCTAACATACAAATAATCTTTCATATTGAAAGGGTTTCAGGAGTCATCTGGACATGAACAGAGACTGGGAGAATCAGGCATGGACATAGGTAGCGTCATGATGTCGTCAGATGCTAAGACTGATGTCTGGAAAACATTTGGTGACTTTTCTCCTTAGAACATGGTTCTGGTATTGTTATAGTGGGTGTCTATAAAGAAAAGAAGTGAAGTCAGTGACAGCAAACCACCTAAGGCCAGAGGCAATGGAGTCGCAAGCTTCAACAGACATTAAGAACTGAGGCAGGGATAGCAGGGACTAGACATGAATTTATATTTCAAGAAAATGGTGGAGTTGGAGCATTTTAGACCAAAGCTGGTTAAGTTGTTGTTGTTTTTTTGTTTGTTTGTTTTTTGTTTTTTATAATGGACTACCTAGTATATATTTGAGGCACTGTGAGTCACATACAATTTCTCTTTGTTTTTAAATCTTTTTTTCGTTGTCATTTTTTGAGACAGGGTTTCTCTGTTTACTCTGGCTGTCCTGGAACTCACTCTGTAGACCAGGCTGGCCTCGAACTCACAGAGATCTGCCTGTCTCTTCCCAAGTGCTGGAGTAAAGGTATGTGCCACCAATACCCCGCTGTTTTTAAATCTTTTAAACATGTAAAAGCTGTTCTTTTAGAAATTGATATGGCAATAATTTGCCAACCTAGGTTCTAGACTAAAGTATGCTGAGCATGGTGTGAATTTATAAACTTTGCATTAATACTATGAGATAATCAAGATAGACTGTTCATACGGTAAACAAAGGTTGGTTTAGTTCACAGTTCTGGAGGCTCAGGGACATGGTATGTGTAGAAGAGCTTGCATTGTGAAACAGGAAATCAGAAGGGGAGAGAAGAATCAGAAGGAGGATCAGGAGGAGCCTGGAAGAGAAGGGAAGGAAAAGGAAAAGAAGGGGAAGGAAGGGGAGGGGAGAGGAGGGAATGGAAGAGACTTGGAAAGTCTGGAGTCCCAACATCCCACAAGAATATCTGAGGGAACACTTTAGTGACCCAGGCTCCTCCTTCTCGGCTCACCTCTTCAGGTTCCAGCTGATTTAATGTAGCTACCCTATGAACCAAACCCTCAATCACAGTGGACCCTTGAGAAACACTAAATTGATTTCTAAATTGTAACAGGGGATATTTTGAGTCACAAAGAGGAAATGAAAGATCAGCCCACAAAGGATACCTGGAAATATTGGCCATTTTTATTGACATATTTTTTTAATCACAAATAGAAAAACTTCTTTCAGTAAGACTGAGATTCTGACATATTAATTAAGTATTGTATAGTCTGTATTTTCTTCACTACTTGAATCTTTGATTAATGACTATGGTAGTGGTTTTGATTCTTAAATACTTAAAATTTCATAATAAAAGGCCATAAGCCATATTTTTATTTGTGTATGTGTGTGGTATATGCATGAGTGCATGTATGTGTGTGTGTACACATGCAAGAGGCGGGGGCTCAAAAGGTCAATGTTGGGTGTCTTCCTCTTTTGCTTTCCACTCTGTATTTTTAGAGAGGATCTCTCACTGAGGCTGGAGTTCACTGACTGTCAAGACTGAGTGGCTAAGCAATTGCTCCCTAGTGATTCACCCATCTTTGTCTTCCCAGGAAATAGATAAACACCCCTACACTCAACTTTATGTGGATGCTGGGGGATCTAAACTCAGGTCCTTATGCTTATGTAGTAAGCCCTTTATCAACTGAGCCATCAACGTAGTGCCTTCCATGATGTTTCTTAATGGTATATGCTTCTAGGCTTGATGTATTATAGTGGTCAATATTTATTTTTTGTATCAATTAATGATAGTGCTAAAATTGCCATTGAAAAATAAATCCCTACTCATTTAAAAATAATCATCCATGCCAGTCAATGTTGGGCATTTATAAACCATTTGGTAGGGTTGTTCTTCAGTATTATTTATACTCAGTAGCATCTGGAGTTCTTATTTTCATTAGATGATGAGGTATGCAGTTTCAGACACGTAAAAGGCACGTCTGAAACAGAATTCAAGACTTCCAAGTATGGAAAATTGTTCATTGTGCTTCTAATTATTCGTAGGAAATTAGGAATTAAAATATGCATGAATTCATGGATACAATTAGTTGCATATTATCTGAGCATGAAGAAACTACTTATATACGGAGGTGATTCAGGGCAGCAGTGTAAGGATTGGATCATTTCTACAGTGTGTCAGCAGCACGGAAAACCAGCAATGGTGGGAGGACAGAGCTCTAGTCTAGACTCACACAACTTGGCTCTTAAGTCTAATTCTTCTATATCAGAAGCTCACCTGTAATTGGATTATGAGATTGGAGAGTTATCTTTCAAATACAATGTCAAAATCACCTAATGGCTCAGCCTTGATTGGAAATGAAATCATTCTAGAGCCCACCTAAGGCTTATTCAATGTCTGATTCATCTGTACAGTGACAAATCTACTTCAAGTTGAAGAATAATCAACAGTGTTTTATTTGAACTATGTGTGATTTGGGTTTTATATAACCTACTTTATATTAATACACCATCCCAAATAATCACTGCTAGTCAAATGTTGACTGTAACTACTTATTGTTTCTACAAATTTCCCTATAAATGTAATTTCACAGCACTTTGACTAATCCCGAAGAATCATTCCACGTCAAGGATCCTATAGTATAATCCAATTTATTGCACATGTAACAAATGTAAAATTCATATGTTGCTTTTTGTTCTCCAATTTTAAAGAACTGGGCTAAAAATGATGTTTAAACTGAAGAAATGGTTTTGAAGCACTTTAGGTTAGGAAATATGATTAGTCCAACTCTTTGTTCCAAATGTTAACTTGATAACATCACTTATATATTTGAAATTCTTTAATTCTATTTCACAGCATTTTATACATAATGAATATAACACACACACACACACACACACACACACACACACAATAAGTTGAGAATGGGAAATAGCAAAGAACTCTTTTATTATACTTTGAAGCTCACTGAGCTGTATTCTCAACACCAGAAGAAATATTTAGTTAAGGTTTGTAAAAAGGAAGTAATAGGCTGATGTATGAAAAAGAAATAATTTAGGAATACAAATGTGAAATAAAAATTAGTGAAGAGAAAAAGAAAAAAAAGTCAAGGAAAACTCAGTTTCTTCTGTCCTCACACTAAGCTGCACATCTCTCAACATTTTGTGTAACAGAAGCGGGAAGAATGTTAGTAATAGGCTTCTGAGTTAAAACCAAAGGTAAAGGCAGTGTGAGCTCTGTTCTTAACATCTCAGTGATTCACATTTTATATGTTCTCATTGTTCTAGTAGATTCTGGTAACCCTGGAGCATGTGCTTGCCTGCCTAGAGATCACAGCTGTTGGTTTGGATGTAGATCATTATATCTGGCACTATGATGCCAAATCTGACTGCACAGTGAGTAGAGTTGACCTTCACAATAACTCTTGCTGCCACATTTACTTCTGAGCCTTTAGTTTCTTCCTCAGTCCTTTTAACTCCTTATGCTTGAATGATACGGCAAACTTAATGTCACTGAGACATCAATAGGCTGATACATCTAATCGGTAAATTCAACCCTCTCATCACCTTTTCCCTTGGCCCCTTTTCCAGCACCTTGCCCTCACTGGCTCCATCTTGGATACCAAGGGGTCTAGACATGCTATTCTGGAAGGCTTGGCATGCTCACTGGAGGTCTCCATTCCCTTTCACTCTCAGGACTTCCACGTCTCTAGCAGTCTTTAAAGGTACTCAGATATTCTACTTCTCTGCTTCTCATGTACAGCTGTCTCTTTACACTTGGATAAATTCACAGCACTAATTTAGTTCATTGCATTTGGAATTCCATATAAGGATTGTTTCTTTCAACCCAATGCATAATAGTGCACTTTAGTGTGCAATATTGTCTCTCTTTTTAGGATGCGGTCACATGTATCCCAGGCTGGATTTGAAGTTGTTATGTAGCCAATGATGACCTTGAACTTCTGATTCTCCTGCTTTGACTTCCTGAGTGCTGAGATTGCAGCTACGTAGAGTCATAACCTGGTTTTATACAGTGCTGGGGATCAGACTCAAGACTTTGTGCATGCTAGGTGAGCACTCTACCAACTGTTATATCTCAGACCTAAAGTGTAAGACTTCCTTGAGGGTTCCCTCGTCCATGTTCCAGTGACCAGCACGTTTTGGGACAGTGCCTACTCCATTAGCGTAAACCCCAGTGTGAAGAGCTGTGGAACTGAGCATGAAGTGCAAGTAGGAGATACGTCATTGTTTTCAGAAGCCAACAAGTTTGGAGGATATATTGTCAGCTAGAAAACCTGGCAGACCTCAGTTATGCACTCTCTAACACATTTTTGTCTCAATACCTTTAAGTTATGAATTTATTGGTCATAGAAATTTAATCTATAGTGTGTTGTTCTTTGACACTACACAAACTCCTAGAGTTTGGTAAATAACAACAGATAAATATTTTCTTACTCTAAAGATAAATGATTGTCTTGCTATTGTAGAAATGATAAAGGAAATTAGTTATTTGTGCACATGAATTGTGACTCTATCAACCAAGAAAGTCATACATTTTAGGTCCCAGCTCCTCTGAATGATGATGGCAGATCTACTCCAGGGTTTTCTGCAAAATGACTCTAGTTTGAACTCAGATCTTTTTCCTTTGGAAAAAGTCACTTGGACATCTGTCCAGCCTCATGAATGGAACAGCTCCAAATCTATGTAGGGTTAGATACAAGTTAATGAAGAGGCTAATTGGTACACAGAGAGCAAAGACAAATGGCCAAAGAACACCTTGACACAGTGTGAAGTGAACCTAGCCAACTAACCCACCGCTCTCTAGTATTTCAGTTTGGAATAATTATAATTTAGTAAAATTTTAGGGTAGATTTCAGCTGTGAATTAACAAGGATATTTCATTTTTTAAAGTACATTTTACTTCATGAGTTTTAAAAGAACAATGCTCATCAGTTATAATCCAGTGAATTAAAATGATTCCACTCTCATAATTCTTAGTTAGGTGGGAGGACATACTTGTGACGACCTAATTTTAAACATTTTCATATAGTTTTTAGAACATAAGATTCAATTACTGTATATTTATATTAAAATCACTTTATTTTCATCAAAGAAAGCACTCAAAGTAGGTTCATTTATTTTATCACCTGAAATGGTAGTCTTCAAAATTCTTCCTAAATAACTGGAAATACATTATGCATAGTGGCACATTATGTGATTATAGAGCCTATCCACTAAAGATAATATAATATCCTTATATAATCATATTTATATAATATAATAATATAATAAAAGAATAAATACTTTCTCATGTTATGAATGCTGTGACAGATAGTGCCCAGAGAAAGAAGCTAGAACATTTCTTGGAGGTCTAATAAGACCATATGACATTGGACCCCAACAGGCATCTGGATATAGAGAGATCATATCCAGAGGCTCAACTCATATCATCCAGGGTGGATGAGGACAACACTAATATATACAGCAGACACTGGTGCCGCAGGTAACAGGGTTGGAATGTTAATGAACAGGGACTCTGAAACTCATAAAGCAGGTTGGATTTCAGAGACGACTATAAGCAAAATAGTCAGATTGTAATAGTCAGAAAATGAAAACAAACAATAAGAAAGCCATGAGAAAGTTACAGATAATGACATTTCAATAATCATTTATTTTCTTACCATCGTAAAACAAGAATGGCCTTGTTGAGGGCTCAAGTTTGTTTTCTGGCAATGATAGTCTTCCCTGACCACTTCACACTGGGAGTCTACTTAACCAGCTTCAAGTTTGTTTTGATAATCCCCTCTTGTCACAGTTGGACCACAAATTTCAGAGCGATGCTAGATATTATAATTATTTTACAATGAGATCATGTGTCATAAAAACAATATGAAATATTTCAAATTGGATTACCACAAATAAGTATATCTTAATTCCTACTTCATAACTAAAATTATGGAAGGGAACTTATTCTAATTCATTGAGTTATCACTAAGGAACAGAGCATTCTTTTAATTTTTCAAGTCAAGCACAGTGGATTTATTTGTAAGCTAGTGACTCATTACTATATATTCAAATGTTTGTGAAGAAAAATACACTTTCAGATTTTTATAGCTAATTAAACAGTTTAGGTTTTGACCCACTAATCTCTTTTCATTGTTATCTTTGGAGTTAACACTACTACTTAGGATTTTTACTCATTACAGTGGAGATGTGAGACAGTGTTTTGAGGCACACTATGGGCTTATCCTGCCTGGTATTGGAAATCTGGCTCATGAGTCTGAAACTCAATTAAACTATTAACTATGGCTCTAAGCCTGGACTTCTACCTACCTAAAATTCATCTTAATTCTTGCCACGTAGGGTCATTCTGGACATGAAATGTGGTAACAAATATAAAGTTGCTTGGCTGTACTAGATGATCTGCAGATAACAGATGGCATTGATTACCCATATACATGAGTGTGAGACCTGTGTATGCAACTGCCTTTTACCAAATTCCATGTGCAATAAAACTTAAACTGGTAATTCCCTTAAGGAATTATGAAGGACTTCTGTCTCATTAAGAAGTCAGTCTGAGTTCAGAGAATCAATTACAAAATTCAGGCCTCCCATGGTGTTTGATTTCTCATTGTTCTCATTTTGGACACTAAAGCTTCTACTTTGCTCTTCTCTTTTCTCCCAAGATGATACCTTTGCAGCCCAGGTTAGGCTGATTCCATATACTTTGCCATATAGTCTGTAGGGGCTTAAATGTAAAATGTCCCCCAATGGATCTTGTGTTTGAACATTTAGTTCCCAGCTGGTGGTACTGTTTGGGAAACTGGAACCTCATTGGAAGAACTGGATCACTGTCAGTGGGGTGCTCACACTTGCTGTTTTATAACTCATCCCCTCTGAGACTGTATCCCTTAATACTGTAAACCAAATTAAGCTTTCCCTTCCATAAGTTGTTCCTTGTTCAATTTTTTGTTC
Source organism: Cricetomys ansorgei (assembly GCA_026225945.1). Taxonomy (NCBI): domain Eukaryota; kingdom Metazoa; phylum Chordata; class Mammalia; order Rodentia; family Nesomyidae; genus Cricetomys; species Cricetomys ansorgei. The sequence continues at coordinate 3,924,506 of JAMJFZ010004031.1, forward strand.
ACACTAGCAAGAAAAGAAATAACTAAAGCAGAATCTGTCCTTTATTCTCATTGACCACTTCTAGATGGAATTGAAATTGTTCTGGAAACTTCTCTCCTCCTTTAAACACATGCTTCTCCAGTGCTGTCTTTAAGCTCCATTTTCATCTTTCCAGTTTGGCTTTTATTTTAGGGATTGGGATTCTGGGGTATGATGCACATGATGATGAAAATCTCACCAAGCCTCTAGAACATTCTGAAGACACAGCAAGAAACAGAATAGAGCAACCTCAGTGAAGCTGGATTTTACTGGCAGAACAAATTTAAATAAACCAAAAAAAAAAAAAAAGACTAATGAGGGGCTGGTGGTATACACATGCAGTATTAGCATTCAAGGGGCAGAACAGAAAGATTGCAAAGTTGAGGACAGTCTGCAATGCCTAGTGAGACCCTGCCTTAAGACCTCAATAAAACAAAAGAAAAACAAGAACAAATAAGTAATTAATTAACTAAGCACACAAAAAAACATTTCAGGCAAGAAATATAAGGAAGACATGGCCCTTATCAGAGGATAAGTCAATTAAAATGACCCCGAGAGCTCTGCGCCTATTAGGGCAATGTCGAGCCTCCTGTGGCTACTACTGCCCTTGGACACGTGGCTGGTATCTAAATGAGTAATTTGGTGAATTAGTACAATCAGAATGTAAAGCATCTCTCTAACAATATTTTAACATTTATTACAGATTGAAATGGCAATAGATAGTTTTAATGTGAATTATATAGAACATGTGATTGAAAGTTATTTTATGTACTTTTCTTTTTTTTTTTTCATTTTTTGTTTGTTTATTTTGTTTGTTTATTTTGTTTGGTTTTTTTTTTTTGGGTTTTTTCAGACAGGGTTTCTCTGTGTAGCTCTGGCTGTCCTAGAATTCACTCTATAGACTAGGCTGGACTCGAACCCACAGAGACACACCTGCCTTTGTCTTCCCAGTGCTAGGATTAAAGGTGTGTGCCAAGACCATCTGGCACTTTTACCTTTCTTAATAAGTATGCTAGAAATTTAAAACTGACGTGTGGGGCTCTTATTTTATTCCTACTGGAGAGCCCTAAAAGATGGAGTAACTCTCGACAATTACTTATTTGTTTTAAGAAGATTTGGAACAGGGATTATGTTCTTTAATCAGAAATGCTGAGGTATACCTTTGAGGGATATAATTTTCTGTTTGGGCGGGGACATTGAAGAATGAACTTGTAGACTCAGGCATTTCTAGAACTATCTATGAACAAACACTGGACCCCCAGGAGTCAGGTGTCAAACTAAACAGGTGATTTTAAGTAAAACTACCTTCTATTCCTAGGGATATCTGTGGTACATTTGTGTACATCACATGTTCCTCATGGTTGAGTCACTTCCAATGGGGCGTGGGCACCTACTGAAAGTCTGCTGAGCCAGCGTGTGGCTAATTGGCCATATGCCCAGATTGCTATAGCTCTCTTTGGGTCAGTGATGGTCCTGGTTCTTGGGTGAAGAACTGCTCACCTCTTGGAGGTAAATTAACTCTTTCAGAACACTAGGGCACCATTAAGCACACTAGAAAAAAAGTAATTTACTCAATGGCCCCCTGAGGACACCCTGGAGAAGAGAGCAGAAGCTCTGCAACACTAAGCTCACATGGAAATACTGCAAAATCAATTAGGGAAACAAGACAGATTAGATGGCATGTGCTCTGTCCAATTGAGATGTAAAGACAATCCTTATGAGCAGGATGTAATTGCCTAATGAGAATGTGGCTGAAAAAAATTTGTGTTTTCTGAGAAGAGAAGAAGAAAGCCTGCTAAGGTTTCCATTCTGTACAAAAGTACATTGCATTCTTCTGTGTTTTTTTTTTTTTTTAATTACCAAAGTGCCAGCCTTGTCTTCTCTTCTACTTTAGCTTAAACATTGGATCCAATATCTCAACACTAAACTGGGAACTAGGAAATTTGCCTTCAAGCCATACTTCTACTGCCACACTACTATCTAAATGTGATCACAGACAGTTGATTTTCTGTTAGCTTTTCATTTATGAGATAGTCTTATGGGTTGTGTTGGGATACACAAGGTCATGGAGGTATTTGGTGAAAAGATCCAGGAATTCCCAATTCTATTCCAGAACAGGATCTATGCTGAGAGACGTACATAAGCAATGATGTCTGCTTCCCCATAGAAGGACATATTTGCTGTATTTTTAGGTGGGCTTCCCTCAAATCCAGAAAAGACTCTGGTAATCTGGACCAAAACAGGTCTCTATGCTTGAAACTCTGAAACAGACTTTCTACACTCTCAGTGACTGTAGGGAAAACTGGGACAGACTCCAAGCGATTGGTTTTGCTTCAATAAAATAGGTTCTGGGTCAGCCACTTTCTTGTGTTACAAGAAGAATTCAACTGGCATCATTTTGACATGTCTTACTGATAAGTGTGACCTCCCTAGTCTTATTGATCTGAGGCCATTAGGACCTCTTCTTGAGATGGTGTGAGAATGAGTAGACTCTCTTGGGGAGGAAAGAAAGAGTTTCCTGCTTCTTCTGCATCAACTGCTGTTCCATTTTGTTTTGTCTATAGACATCTGAGACCTTTAGCATTGAGATTTAATTGATGTGACCAATTTCAGACCTCTAAAAGCAGCAACAACAGAAAGTTCCTGTTAATTGTTTATACCATATTTCTGAACGCTCACAGAGGCCTTTTGATAAAGACTGTGAAGGACACCTATCTTAGTAATTTAGATCAATGTTTCCTGTGGCAATTATATTAATCCCCATCACCATGGCAGTATTCATGTGTCAGGTGGCATTCTATGTGCTGAGAAGCATCAATGTATCTAACATTTCCAGGCTGGGAAGGGCTTAATCAGGGTTGGCATTCCTATTTTACTGATAGAAAGGATGGAGGCACTGAGAGATGAAGCAGGAGCCAAAGTGTCATGAGTAGTGGGTGGCAGAATCAGCACATAAACCCAAGGTCAGGCCCCTCAGCCATCAGAGCACAGTGCTGTCTAGTGGCGGTCTTATCCCTTTGTGCATTCCAGTTGTCTGATACCTTCTACTTAAAACAGACTTAAAGTTTGCGATCCTGCTTTATATTAATTTAATTCGTAAACAGACGTTCTAGCTGTATGTAAGCTACTTATGCACAAGTGAACAGTGATTATCAAAGTGTTCTCATTAAGAACACACAACATATTTATATTTGTTGTAGCTAATGTTTTAATTGCATAATAAAATTTGCTAATCCACAGCCGTAATTATGAAGCATCTGAATTTCATTTCATTTTCTGCAAAAATGCAACATAACCATGGAAGTGTAATGGTATTTGGTGCCTCTCCTCTCATTCTCCCTTCATTCAGGCAGGAGGAGGGATGACACACAAATCAAACACTTAGTCAAATTTAGCCATAATACACAGCACTGACCGATGCTACTGTATTGTTCATTAAGTCGCAAAATTTAGAGACTTACAATGACCATGGGTGTTACTGTACCGTTGGTTTGCTGTGATATGGGAAAATATCATCCTGCAGATGCCCTGCCAGGGAAGACACACTTCAGGGACTAGTCTTGGTAAAAGATATCCAGTCATTATCCCTCCGGAGGGAAAAATTCCGAAGCCCTAACACAGCTCAGTGGCGGCTTGGCACACAAAGGGGCAGCAGTGAGTCCCTGGCGTTCTAAATAATACAGCAGGCAACGACCTCATCAGGGTTTTTAAATCCCTTAATGCATATTTGAATTTTTCTTTATAAACACCTAACTAATAAAAAACCTTCCATTTTTTTGTCACAATGAAATTTAGAGAGCTCGTGGTTTGGATTCTGAGATTAGAACTTCCGCCTCCTGGTTCCTCTCATCCCACCCCACCCACACAGTTTTTCACAACACCACACACTGTTTCTTCTGTCTTCAGTGACTTAAAAGATTATGCAGAACAGGAGTGGGAATGTAGGGTCTCTCTGTGCAGCTCTGAAAATTACCTTCAGCTTCCTTTTCCCCGTGGGACTAGATCACATGTTGTTTTGTCACCTAGGGCAAGTGTAAATTTGAGTTGTAGAAATAAGTGTCCCCATAAATACCGTAAATTCCATTTTGTTCTTTTCTTTTTCCTTTTCTCCCTCCCTCCCTCCCTCCCTCCCTCCCTCCCTTCCTTCCTTTCTTTTTTCTGCGTCATGTTTGGGTCTCTGTTATCATTTTCTCACCTCTTTTTTTTTTTTTTCTTAGAAAAATTATTTTACATCAATCAATCTCCTTTTGTCTGTCCTTCCTTCTGCAATTCATTACTTTATAGGAACACCACAGGGTTGAGGAGCTGAAGGAGTAGGAGGTTGGCACAGCTGGACACAGAGAGGTAGCAATATCTCTTAATTGTCACCACCTTTCAAGAACAGTGGGACTTCCCGTTTTCTGTCTGACTGTCTGAAACGCTGCGCAATGGAAAGTGATGCTTGCTGCAGAGCTGCTGTTAAAATGGCCACAGCAGCTCCGCTTCCCATCCAAAGACCTTTAAAAAAAAAAAAAAAAAGCAATAACGTAGTAGCTGGTGTCCTTAGCACATAATAGGTACAAAACAAATGCATCAAGCTTGCTCCATTGCCATCTCACTGCTACTCTCTGAGGCAGAAGTGGAATTTATTTCAGGGACACCGATTTGTATTCTAATGACAGGGACTAAATTCTCCTCCATAGAGCCACATTGTATCCACATTTCTCTAATGGTATATGTTCCAATTTTAATGTGAAATAGCTCCCAGAAGCCCATGCGCTTGAACATTTCATCCCCAGCTGGTGATGCTGTATGGGAAGATGGAGAAATCTCTAAGATTTTGTCTGAGCTGAGCTATAAGAGGTGTGTGGCTGAGAGGCAGACTTTCAGGTTTTTGCTCATCCATCCCTGTTTTGATCCAAATCTGTTGGGTGCCTCAGAACTATCAGCAGTGGACAGAGCCTCTGCCACCATGCTTTCTATGACACAATAGACTGCATTCTCAGACTGTGAGACCTTCCCTCCTTTAAGTTGCTTCTGTCAGGTATTTTTTTTTCCCCCACACTGACAACAAGGAAATAAATGCTTCCAGTGTATTAAAGGAATCACTGAACATAATTAGTTTCACAGTAATAAGATCACAGGTCATATTTATTTGTAATTACAGACAATGACTCTCAAGGCATGGGCTGTTATATAAACTTGGGTATGGTTATTATGCACAATAGGAAGAAAAGCTTCCTAATGAAGGTGCTGCCCTCATGTTAACGCTTGCATTTTAGTTTAGCCTTCGAGACCTTTCATCTGCCCACGTGTTTTGTAAGATATGACCTATGTGACTTGTACCGAACAGTAGCTCTCCTATGGACCATTTGCTCACTGAGGTTTGGGTCCAAGTGCTGGATAGAGTAAAAACTACTTTATGTGCTAGGCCAGCCCTGCCTCACATTCTAGTTAGCTTTTTACCCATCTAAACTAGACTGCACTCCTAAGGGCTACCTTTTAAAGACCAACAGAGTCCAATATAGGCTTACACTCTGGTCCATCTCCTCCATCTCTCACATGGATTTCATCCTAAGTTTGGTTCTATTTATTTTAACATTAGCTCAATATAGAGAGAATTTTCCCCCACTGTAGCAGACTTAATTTAGCTCACTTTTACTCTAGCAGCCTTCTTACTTATCATCCTCCTTACATTTTAAAAGTCATTTTGGTAGTATAACCTCTGTGTTTGTCCTCTATATCACGTACGCTTTAAGCACATCTATTTTCAAACCACTCCTTGTCTTTCTTGCTTTGCCCAAAAGACCAATATCATTGTGATGGTGCTGGATGCATGAGGAATTGAGCCAGTAACGGTAGGCGCAAAATTGAAATGGGTAGGTACTCATAGGCAAAAGTTTTAATACAAAAGGGGGATTAAAGAAAAGGAGACAACACTGATTTCAGGAGAATTAGGTTGCCCAGCAAAAAAAAAAAAAAAAAAAGCAAAAACATTTTATTCGATTCATGGAGGGGTCTGGGATTTGTTAGTTAGAAATGAAGACCACATTGCTTTTGGAATTTTTTTTCTCATAGTTTAAGGGGAATTTCCCAAGTGAGAGATATAAATCAAGGACTAACTTGTCTCTGGAGACATCTTGGTATTATCTTGTACCTAGTGGTGTTTTCCCTTGTGATAGATAAAACTGTAAGGAGCAGTCATGTTCCAACATTGTTAACAAGAAGGAGAGAAATTCAGTAAGTAAAAATCTTTATAGGCCAAGGACAGCAAAACCCTTGGCCTTTTGTATCCCTCAGTGTCCCTATCATGATTTTTCCCATTTTAATGTCCCAGCTGTACTTACAAGTCTTCTGTGATGCACTTAAGCTAAATACCAGCTTCTTTGGCAGAGCTTATGAGTTCTTAGTGTGACCACTGCTCACAGAGCTCCACTTTACCCCATATCTAATCTTTCTTTATCTTCTCTGCCCTCTAAGATAGGAAGCTATCTACTTACCAACAGAGCATGCTCACAAACCTTCGCCTCATTTTAGGACACACTTTAATATGCCCGAAAGCTTACTACTGTTCATTCCAAAGCAGGTAGGCGCTGATCTTCACATTACAGACAAATAAATATTTCTTTGTGACCATCTTGGGCTTTGGGAGATTTCTGATCTGTTTTAGAAGGTTTCCTAGATATTTCTGAACAACAAATTATCTTCATTAATGAAGTTGAACTTGTTAAATAAAGCACAATGCTGTGTTCAACTTTGTGTTTTAAACATCTAGCACTATACTTAGTATACAGTATTCTTTTGGGAGTATATTTTAAGAAAATCGAATAATGAGATTATTTTTTTATATAATATATTCCCTTCAGCAATCTCATTTGTATTGAGTTTCTTATTCTACTTCCAATGTCGGATATACACTTAAATATTTTATATAAACTTAAAATTAGAGAGATGAACTTTTTATTTGAACTTAAAAGGTGGATGAGTAGAAAGACGTGTCTTCAGAGACTACTAAATGTCATCAATTCAATGTGAATGTGAAATGTCTGCTTGCTTTCATCATGATAGGTAATATTTTAAATAGTTTTTTTTTCTTAAGTATTTTTTAAAAAATGTGTACTCCATTTATGTGTCAGGAAAACACACCATCTACTTGTTAGCATAAATCAAGTTGCCACACACTGCTGTCTGAACCAACACATCACCACGCTGCTTTGGATACGCATTAGGTAGTAAATCAATGTCGTTGAAAATGTTGGGTTTCATTATTCCAGTGAGAATTCTGTGTCTGCTTTCCAGAGGTGCAATAATTCCCTCCCATCTCTGGAGTCTCTTCAAGAAATTGCTCCTATTTACTAAATTGCCACACCACTAAATACCCCAAATAATGGAAGCGTTATGATGCATTCCAAAGTCACACCTCAGCTGAATTCTGTTAGCCTTGTCCTTTCAGAGATTCCTCAGACACGTTTAACCGATTCATGACAACAGTGTGTCAGCATCGGTTGCCTAGCATCATGCAATCTGATATGCTGCTGGGGAGCTTTGAGACCAAAAGATAATAAAAAATTATAGTGAGATACTTGACAAAAGACTGTGATTCTTCATTGGATGGATGAAAGTTGTTGTTTGCCACAAGCACCACCTGTACGTGCAGCTATTAAGTACCCATTCTCTAGGGTTTTTCTCATTTTATAGAAAATTTATCGCCCGTCGTCAGAAAGGAGGACTAGTTCGGCTTCACATTTAAATCTGTTGGCATCTAGGTGCTGTGAAGTGTAGCTTTAAGGTCAGCTCAGAAGAATATACATATTTTTAAAACTATTTTCACTTAGGGGAAGGTACATTTAGGGTATGAAAAGGGTCTTTCTTGTGCCGAATGGATACAAGAGGGAAGCTTTCTCCTTAACTTGAAACTGTTTACCCGATCCCATTTGATATGAGAGGATTGCTTCTATTTTACCGAAAGTGTGCGCCTTTGCTCAACTGGGACAGGCTATGCGTTCTAATCTCTGTTCAGACACGTAATAAGTTAACAACTTTTAACTGGCTAATGAGATGACCTTTTAGTCCACACAGTTTTAGAAGCAGCTCTCAGTGCTGCATGCTGTGGGCTGAACGGTCCTTTGAGGCCACCATAAATATTTCTGCAAAGCAGTGATCTGCTACCATTGCATTTGCTAATGCAATCTTATGGTAGGGCTGACAAATAGCTCCGATATCACATCACTGCACACAGGGACAGAAAGGGGCACTCTGGTAAGTGTACCTCATCACCAAATATTGCATCACTGAATGTCTCCAAGGGGCTAACCTGCCTTTCCAGAGGCATATTTCTTGACAACCTGTCACCAGGAGACATGTGAACGTTCAGTGAACAAGGAATAATGTTAATACTGTGTATGTTAAGAAGCGGCATGCTTTAGTCTCCCAGCCGCCAGCAAAATGGAAACATCTTCTTACGGCCAGCAAAATAATGAAGAAAAAAAACACAAGCACGAGAAGAGCACACTGAAAATTAAAAAAAAAAACAAAAACAAAAAACATTACTCTGCGTGACTAAAATGATTATTATTTACAGTAAATGTGGAATCTATTTAAAAGATTCTAAATTTATTTTAGATGAGTAAGTGGATGTTGTTTGTATTCTCCTGATAATAATTTCATATATCAGCCAAGCCATTTGTTTCTGCAAATTTTACTAGAGTTTATTGGTGTTTTCTATCAAGTAATTACTTTTTTTTTTTTTTTTGTGAAACAAATAAAGAAAACATCTCCCGATTGATGGCAATTTGACTTGAACATTTACATGAATGGCTAACAATGGTGATCTTATTGTTTTCCTCATAAAAAGGTTACTTCAAATCTTTGAAGACTCTCAAACACATAGGAAAATAATCATATTTTAAAATACAACTCAAAAACCGTGGCAAACATATCAGATAACAGATTTCTATGACCAGGTACTTCATGCTATGTAATCGTCAGAACAAGGCGATCACAGCCCTGGATCCCACTGCCTGCAGCTCTGAGCTTCTCATCTCTCCATCATAATATGCCAACAAAAAGGCCACTTATCTGTCTAGGATGCAAATGCTTCTGCTTGGCAGCTTGAAATAAAAAGTTTCATTATAAAAACCAAATACACGCTTTAGCACTTACAGGAAGCAGCCGATCCTAGGCTTCTGAAAACAAGTGCAAGCAGTAGCTTGAATTCGCCACGAGTGGCATTTCTGAAATATGTCATCTTGTGGATAAATATAGTACAAATTAAGAGTGTTCCTTATTCTGAGGTTTACACTGGGACAGTGTGACTGCTAACTTCACTACTTGGTGTGTGTGCCGGGGCGGGTAAAGGGCGGGAGAGCAATGCTTAAAAAGATGGTTATTCCCTCTATCGGAGGTGGAGTTGGTGAAAAATCTTTTCCCATTCTGTAGGCTGCATTTGTCCTATTGACTGTGTCCTTTACCTTACAGAAGTTTTTTAGTTTCATGAGGTCCAGTTTATTAATCATTGATCTTGGTGCCTGGGCTCTTTTCTGGGGGAGCGGGAGGGTTGGATCTGGAAAAGAGGAGAGAAGAAGGGAGCTGGGAAGAATGGAGGGAGAAGAGAAAGGGTGCTGGGAGCAATGCAGGGGAACAGCAGCTAACATTGGAACTTTGGGAGTCAGCCTACTGTTTAGCAGGGCAACAGAAGGTTTCTACCTTGGCCTTCCGGAGAATTGTCTCCTGAATGCCCTTTGCCCTTTGCTGGGCCTTATCATGCTTGTTGCTACCATGGTCTCCCTGTCTCTCTTGTAGGATGAAAGTTCTATGGGGATCTCTGCCCTCAATGGGCAGAATTGCCCGCACACATAAAAATGGTGATGATTTTCCCTCAAGCAATGCCACCTGGGCAAGGCAGTGGCACTCAGTTGAATTGGTGAGTGACTGAAATTCCAGAAAGAATAACTAAAGAACATGTATAACTAAAAACAGTAGGTGTTTTTCGCATATGGTTACAGGGTTAAATTAGGATGTTTTGCCAGCTGCCTTAGAATTATTAACTTAAGTAGGAAACATTTTTCCCAGGGACTTGTTTGGTCAGGGTTAGAAAAGCTAGAACAACCACAAAAAAGCTTACTTGCTAGGGCCCAGGAGTTTCGTCTATGAAAAACAGACCCACGATCAAGTAATAACAAATGAGATTCAGTGCCCATTGTTAGGCTTGAACTTCCTCGACCACAAATAAAATTGACTCTTTCCTGGTCTCTATAGTCAAAAGTTTACTGATGAGTTTGGGGTATGCCTTGGGGGTATAGAGCTGTGCTGCAGATTCTCCTTTAATCTAAGTCCTTTTACCCTGACTTAAAGTTTTCTAGTTATAATAAATTTGTTTCACGGTGTTAACTGAATAAGAATTGTGTATGCTAGGATACTATGATGTGCACTCATTCCCTAGCAACTTGCCAATTACATTAGAAGCTGTCTGAGAAATTAGTTATTACTATTGCTTCTAAGATAGAGCTGTACTGTGGTAAAAATATATGTGAAAAACTAGGTGGTTATTTATATATATATATATTACGTATATAACATAATTATATATGTAATTGTATAATACACCTAATATATATACAAATATATATATATAAACACCTAGTTTTCCATAAATATTTATGTATATATTATATACAATATAAATATAAATATTTGACAGTCTTAGAGTATAAAAGTGTCCACATTGTAAAAGTATTTTTTGTTTTTTGAGAATGTGCTGTGGTGTAAAGTAGAATTATACAAAATTTTCATAGGAATTTATACTATGTGAGAGAATTATTACTAATATTGCCCATTAGGCTTAACATAACTAAGGAAAATTCTACAGGTCTCAAACCAAATAGCAGGAACAGAGCAACAGTGAGGTGCCCCCTCCTCAAGGCGCTAATGTGCATTAGATGAGATTCCTGCCAGCAGCTGTAGACTCTCTTGTTTATTGGACTTCAAACTTTTACTAGGTACCTTCTTTAGTGAATAGTACTTGAAGAGAAGAGGAAACAAAACAAAACAAACAAACGGAAAAATGAAAAACAAAGAACAAAGCCCCCTGAGAGTTCCAAATCACACAGATCCGGTAACTGCGTTTTGTAGTGGTAGCATAGTTATTCTCTTTATAGGTTCAGTAGATAGGCCCTTCCTGAATGCACAGTGTCCTAGGAGATGAGGAATAATGAGATTCAGGAAGACATACTTCCCTTTCTTCCCTAAGGGACGTTCAGACTACCTAGTCAGGAGCTTGTCCCTCACAGCCAGCGTGGGTTTCGTGCGGCAGAAGTGAGTGCGGTCAGCAGTGGTTGAGAGCACTTCTGTGACCAGTTTACGTTCCCTCTCAGTTGAGAGAAAGCCCACCCTGAGGATTTTAAATGACCCACTGAAAGTCATTTTCTCCGCTGTCTATTTCCCTCCCTTGAAGTTAGTGAGAAACAAGCTGCCGAAATCTGATATCACTCCATCTGCACGCCCTCTCCGTAGCTCAGGTGTGTAAACTCACTCCCAGAGACCATTAGTGGCTTACTGTTAAGCAGTAATATTGTAACAAGGAGTACTTTTCTTGCCTATTAGCTTGAGTTTTGAAATATTAAGTAAGATGCTTTACGAACATTGTATCTGATTAGAAAAATAGAAGCACTTATCCTTGTCATAACACATACATGACACATACATGCGTGTGTGAACATTGGAGGGGAGACTATCTGTTGCATACCAAACCTTGTGCTGTATCATTTTCCAAGCACCTAATGACTACTGCTGAATGTGTTTACACTGAACCCCTGTAAATGGTCGGTTTCAGGAGTAATGCATTTCCATAAGAATGATGGCCACGGTGACCTTCTATACATACTTCAGAAAGGGAGTGATGCAGGAATGGGAAAAAGAAGGGAGGAAAGTTTCATAGATGCTATGATTACTCTCTGGAAACTTCTCAGAGTAGAAATATTCAATCACTCAAGAGAACCAAAAGTTTTCCTAAAAGCCTCTCCCTCCTCTGGTAACATAAAGTCTATAGTTAGGATTAATAATTATTTAAATCTTTTCCTTTAAAGGGCTTTAAGGCGATAAATTCTAGTTTGAGCAGACCTATGTATGGTACAACCAGGATTACACGGAAAGGGAGTAGGTACAATCTGATGCGTAGTGGCAGAGGCTGCGAAGAATGGTTTTATTGTTGAGTTCCTGCACAGCATGCAAGAAGACACAGGGTACACTGTGAATACAACTTAATATTGACACACAATATGTAAGAGCCAATCAAAACCCTGTTAACAGCCTTGAGACCTTTGGCACCAGCTGAACATCAACACTGCTGATTTCTTTGAAGCCTCACGATGCTTTGCAGACAATTTTTTGGCTTATCTCTAGAAAGCCACCATTCTGATCTCTAGATAATTCTAAAACTTTCTCCGAAGTAAACGTAAAACAATATAGTGACCAGTCACAAAAAACACGGAAAATGATAATGTGAGCCAAAATAAGCTTAACAATGATTTGTCAAAATGCAATAAATTTTAGAATAACAGGCTTTAACAAAAAATATCCATAAAATAGACTTCAGTGAAGGATTTATAGACAGACATAAAATATTATTGTAGAAAGATTTAAACTTTCATTGTGATCAAGTTAAATTTATATACATTTATTTAATTTATTCATAAGTTCTAATTCTTCCTTTTGGTCCAAAGTGGTATTGGTGTGTGTGTGTGAGTGTGTGTGTGTGTGTTTTAGAGATGATGTGTATGAGAGGTGTTTTAATTCTAAGTTATCCAGGTTACCATAATGTTACAGAAACTGTAAAATAAAGTAAAATTATGAATCGCTTACAAACAAAATTGAGAAAGTAGGCAAACACAGATTTTTATAAGGCACTGGTCCAATGAAGAGGAAATTAGGACCTCCCAGTTTAGTTATACCCATGGTCTCAGGACCTTAACCTCAGACCTTCCCATAGCACCATCACCCACCATCACATTATCTGTATATGAATGGCAATGTGGGAAGCCCAGAGGATTGAGAGTGGGGGCATTTTCTGGAGGGTTAAAGCATAATAAGGTTGAGCTACTTATTCAGCCTGCTCAGGGAATTTATTCTTTAAGTAGAAGTGTTGTAATGACCTATAAGGGATATCAGACTGTAAGTGCCTTGGTTTTGATGGGTAAGATGAACAGTAATATGAAAGGTAGACTCATTCCAGGAGGGAACAGAAATTTCCTAAAGAAACAGACACAGAATCAGAGGGCATGGGCGTCTCTAGTGTGACAAAGAATCGTAGTCAGGACATAGTGAATATTTAGAGAGGAAAGGTAAGGATGACCCTACTTAAGTATCACAGGTGGATAATGCAATCCTGAAAAGAAGAACCAATTCTGTCTGGGAAGCTATTAAATGTGCTTCTAAGCATGGAACTTGAGATAAAAATGAGCATTCACCTTAATAAATGTTTGTATTAGCATAAATGTTTATATTTTCAAGGTGATTTCTCATGTTTTGTTAGAATCTCACAACTCTTGGCCCTATTATGTCTGTTTTACAAATAAGAGACTAAAGGTCAAATACATTGAATGAATTACTTAAGGACACACTTCTTTTACATGTTGCAGAGCTGGGATTCCAACATACATGTACTGACTCCGATGTATAGAGTAAATATGCCTTCTTCAAAGACGAGGGATTAAGATTTGTTCCCAAGATTTTGGAGCTTACCAGGTGAGAATGTAATGAAAGCCAAAACTGAGCAGCTCAGGCGATGTTTCTGGAGAGCAGACAGAAGCCTTACCACAACCCATCTCTGCGTGGCCATTGAGTGAACTGTCATGCTCTTTGATTTCTCTCCCTGTCCAGCAAAATGGCTACCCTTTTCCTTAGTTGTTTCCCATACCGTCCTCCCTCTTCTGCCTGCCTTTTCCCAAGGTGATTTTCTTATCCGTTCTGTCTTTGTAAAAGCCAGGCTAGCTCTGGAGTCCTGCAGGGTATATTTAGACACTAAAGGAAGACTAAATGCTATACCAGTAAAAATCAGGGGGTTAAAAAAGAATCACCTCTACTGAGCAAGGGTGTAGAGATGACCCTGAACTTCTACCCACATGCAAAGGATTGTGGCTATGCTTCTCTTCTATGGAGGCAAGGTCCCACTGGAGATCTGACAAGTTGGATTCATTTTTTTTTTAATTAGGGTACATATTTTTAAAAGACTTGGCAAAAACTTCACAGGTCAAAGCTAGCCAGCAAATATATGCTTTTCTCATAATAGTATTTAATAAAGTATTTAAGATAATCTATAGATTTTCTCCCTCATTAGGAGATATGTGGTCTTAGTCTATTTCCTGTTACTGTGACAGAATGTCTGGCTCTGGGTAATTTATAAAACAGAAGTTTACCTCTTGCTTATGGAGGCAGAAAGTTCATTGCATGTAGCTAAAACTTTGTGTACAGACCTACTCCTCAAACCATCTCAGGAACTAACCTACTTCTGAGAGAACGACTTTAACTACTCTATAATACCCAGTCATCTTTCTCACGCTATTTCACTGATAAGGAAAGATTCGATGTGAATTTCAGGGGGGCCAAACAATATTTGAACTATGGTGGTTACAAATACATTAGCTATTTAAAGAACTACAGAGTTGCCTGGCAATAGTGGTACACACTTTTTATCTCTGCACTCAGGGGGCAGAGGCAGGCAGATCTCTGTGAGTTCGAGACGCCAGCCTGGTCTACAAAGTGAATTCCAGGACAGCCAGAGTTAAAGCAGAGAAACTATGTCTTGAAAAACCATAAATAAATAAATAATTAAATAAATAAATAGATAAATAAATAAATAAATAAATAAATAAATAAAAGTGTTGGGAAAGAGGATATGAAGTTATAAAAATGTAATTTCCTGGGCCTACATGGACATATTTAGTGGATGAGAGCATTAAATGGCCATAACCAGTCAGTTAAAATATAATTACATTTACCTTTTAGCCCCTAATAGAACATTTCCTAATTTCCATACAAAATACTGAAAATGACAGAGATAAACACACATGGCCAAAATGCCTGCAGAAATCAATCTAACTGAAGTCTCAGCTGTAAGGCTCCTCTAATTGCAACGAAAGAGATACACTGTTCATGCTGGTTCTCAGGAAGGAGGAG
Organism: Cricetomys ansorgei; assembly: GCA_026225945.1. Taxonomy (NCBI): domain Eukaryota; kingdom Metazoa; phylum Chordata; class Mammalia; order Rodentia; family Nesomyidae; genus Cricetomys; species Cricetomys ansorgei. The sequence goes on from JAMJFZ010004031.1 coordinate 3,939,674, forward strand.
AGCCCTTTGGGCCCCATCGTGCCTGGAGCTACTCACCACAGTTCAATTCCAGAACCAACACTGGTCAGTTGCTCCTCTGTTTCATGGCTATGATCTTATTCAGAGGCCTCCTTTATACATCCTAAATTTGCAGCTCCAATTGTCATGTGCACAGAGTGGAGTGGGGCAGTGGATGGGCGCTGATGCTGTGTGCTTCAATGTGAGTCTAAAAATGGTTGAACTGAGTTTCTTTTCAATGTTGCCCTGGTTGTTTTGAATTGCATCTGGAGAATAGGGCTGGAAGATTATCTGCAGACATTCCCGGGTCTGTATTGTGTCTGTGGATGCTTAATAAAACTAAGTTCAGAGAACTGGAGCTTCACCCATGGTTCCTGCTTGTGTAGCTGTTTCTTTCTAATTGAAACATTTCTTTCTGGAGGAAGAAGGCTTCTAAGACTCAGGAAACTCCTCAAACTTACAGGATTCACAAAGCCCCTCCAAGAGGTTAGATACCTGGTAGTAACTGCTCTGGTAAGGAGAATTTCCAGCCTGTCTACAAGTCACAGCCCAAGCTCCAGGGAAGTCACTTCTTGAGTCAACGCCCATGTTAGAGTGATTGAGTGCCTTGAATTACACACGTTCCTATAAGGAACACCTCACCCATGATCTTGTGAGTAACTGGTTCACTAAGTTATAATTAGGAAATGTTCTGCCACTGGTACTCTGTTTGGGATGAACAAATCTTTGTTCATGGCTCCCCAGGAAAAGTCACACGTTGTCCTTAGGTTCATTAAAGCTCTAGACCAGCTAAGGCATAGAGAAAGACTGTTAAACCTCAGCCAAGTGCCATTCAGATTTTCTTTTGTCTGATATAAGATTAGAGTGATGAAGTGGTAAGACATGAGTTTACAGAAATGTTCATCTTATATTTTGGATTTTATTTTTTCTCGTACAAAAATATTTTTGGTACTCTTTGTACTCAATATTGACATTCACGACTCCTAGGAAATTCCCGTAGTTTCTTCTTATTCATCCTCAGTGGGTACTTGAAAGCAAACTATAGAACTGAACCCCACACGTTGTTTGCCTCTACATTTATACCTACGAAACAATTGAATCTATAGATGAGGTACAGAAAGACATTAATAATTCAAACAATAAGAGAAAAATTATAGTAACATATTACAATGAAAGCTGTATGAATGCAGTGTCTGTTTCTTCTGTGAAGGATTGCTTGAAGACCAGATGCGTAGCGATACTCCAGTATCTCTGACAGTCGAAAAGCTCAAATATGACTAGCAGGGATGAGAGTTCACAGTGTGAATAAAAATGCTGGGTCAAAGGGTAACTCACAATCCAGGTGTGATGAAGCAGGACCTTGCTGGAGTCCATCACAATACACAGAACAGTGTGCAATCCAAATTCATAAATTATTTCTGGAATTTTCCATTTAATACTTTTGGCAATTGACTGAAAATGCAAACAATGATACCATGGTAAATGGGGTCATCCGTTTTTGCCTGTGTTGCTGCCACTGGTGTTAGATTGAGGGGGAGGTGAATAATTCAGCGTATAGCAGTCAACTTTACTATCGTCGGCATTGTTTTTCTGTGCTTCTAATAGAATCTCGTGTAGTTTTTCGTCCTTAACCACTACAAAGGGGAAGGAAGATAAAAGAAAAAAATCTAAAAAGCCTTATCAGTTTAGCCGAGTCATCCTCCCATGGAGCTCAGGACAGTACCTACGCATATGTAGTTATTACAGAACAGTTAATGGCGGCTGTTGCCGATAGGCATGGTGTGAGAAGATGACGTCCTATGGGTAAGAAAGGGATAATGGCAAGTGCTACTTCTTGCTGGTGACTAAACCAGGGCGATGCCCAATCTGTTCTGTGGGAACCTATAGAGCGGTTCTCAGAGTGTATCAACGCTAAGCAAAAATTGTTTAAAAGGGATTTTTAATATGTTATGTAAGTCCAAGGTAGATCCCTTAATTTTTAACTTTTAAAAAGTTGACATGACAGGGCTGGAGAGGTGGCCGAGTTTCTAGCGCCCACATCAGACCTGTTACTCCGGCTACAAAGGATCCAGTTTCATTTTCTGATCTCTGTGAGCCCCTGAACATCCATGCACATCCTCACACAGACATAGACAAAACATATATTCATAAAAATTTATAAAATTAAAATAAGTTGACATCACTACTAAAAATAAAGCCATTATAATCTCACTGTTAAGTTATTTTGGAAAAAGGTCAGCAAGATGCAGCTTGTCTTTCTGCCATCACATTGAACCATTGTTAATGGGACCAAACATCCTAGATTATCCAGTTTGCCTCACTTGCCTGTTACAGGGCTGACAGTTCAACTCTGAGAAAAACTTTTTGGTTAGGCCAGGTGGTTGACCTATTCATCCATGAATAATAAACAATCTTGTTATTTATGCTATTTATTACTATTATTTAAGAGCTCAAGCTTGGTTATCTTATGTATTGCTTTATATACTTTGGTAAGATGAAAATAAATTAACTGGTAGAAAAGATCACCTCAACAGTTAGTGTGCTTAGGACATTATTTAATTTTATATCTACTTTGAAGCCTTATTTTGCCATTGCTTTTTTAAAATGCTTATAAATAGCCATCTTTTCAGAATGCTTTCCCACTGCATTGATTCTGTCATTAAAAATGCAATAACTCCTTGACAAATGTTTGTTCCATCCTTGCCTAATTGTCATATTTTAATTTAAAAGTGCATACAGTGGCACGCCTAAAGAAAATGGACCATCATTATTTCAAAGCAATTTTTTTTTTAGATAATCACACTTTAGCTAAAATGTACATGTCCTCTCCAAGCTTCGGTTTAAAGTGTAAGGCCAACACAGGATTTCTAGATAATTAATTAAGGTAATGATAGCAACTCTGATGCCAATGCCAATGTATTTTGTTACATTATACGTATGTTTTGCAGTAACGGACACCAGCTCACAGATTTTTCCCTGTGGAATATTTAACACGTGAGAGTAAAGAAATACTTACGCTAGTAGTTTTCAACTTTATTCTGCTTGGAAAAACCCACACAAGTAGACTTAATGTATTAGGATTCAATAAAGGATTTGCTGTTTATTTTTGTGTATTTCTCCACACTGTCACGCAGAACACACTCCATTTTGAATCTGTGGGGTGGATTAATCAGCCCTCAGTGCACTACCTTGCATTTATCTTAGTGAATGTCATCAAATTTAGTGCAATCTATTTCTCAATCTTTCAGCATCAGTTTGAATTCTGGGTCTCAAACACCGTGGTCTAAGCATTCCATGATCTTTTGTGAAGAAGGTATTTTCAAAACAAGTGCAACTCCTGCTTGAGATCATCAGTTTTCCATATTTAAAGCATCTGAAAAAAGTAAATGATGCAATAAGGAATATTTTAATCTTTCAATAATGCATTTCCATATTATATTCCTCGAACATTTCCTGAATTTAAAAATATAATTAACCAATTAATCTCCCATGACTTCTGCTACTGTACCAGAAGGAAGGTTTATGTCAGTGAGATAGAAAATGAGATGCCTAATAGTGTAACGAGCACACGGTTAGCATTTAATTACTTTTAGATGTAGTATCATTATGGAATGAATTTCCAACCCAAACTATGGCTGTGTAAGAACAAACACATATGTAACAATAATAGAATTATAAGAATGGCAGAGTAAAAGGTGCTTGGTTGGTGTTGATAGAATAAACACCCCGCCCCCCTCAGATGATCCAAAAACAGATTGAAAATGGAAATTAAGTCAAAGGCTTTGACATGTCCAAAAGATGCAGGGACACATCTTACTACGAGGTTCCACACCACTAATTGTACAGCAAAGCTGGGGGCTCAAGAAAGCCGGGGGTCCATCTTTAATGGACACACACTCTGGAACAATGTGAACGTCTCCATTTTTATAAATATTTATTTAAGGCAGTCTAGGACATAGTCAAGTTAATCCAACAAGATGAGAGCCTGTAAAATAAAAGACAACAGTGGTTTGTTTGTAAAGGAAAAGTTCCCCTCACATAGCTTAATCTACCACATCAGCTTTAATCAGAAACTATAAGAACTTGCTGAATTTAGGCTCTCTTTGATGGCACACGCCTATTTATGCCCTGTGTTTTGTATGAGCCAATACATAAGGGCAGAAACTTTTATTTTTCGATCAGGATACAGTAACCATCCTTCCAAGATGCAGCTTATGCCCTGTTTTATGTTCCTGAGATAGGAGTCGCTTTACATTTTTAAATGTTTGGAAAAAACAAGAAACAAAGATTGGATAGCAGAAGCCACTTTAGCTCCAAAGCCGAAACATTTACTATCGGAGTCTACAGAAAATGTCTAGCACCCTCTACTTCAGAACTGTGATCACAGGTCCAACTCCAAGAGTCTTCTCTCACAAATGTCGGCAAACACTTTCTGTAAATGACCAGACAGTAAAGATTTCAGGCACTGGGTGCCGAACAGCCACTAATGGCAACAGATCAACTCTACTGGTGTAATATGAAAGCAATCACAGATGGCTGGCTGATGAATGGATGTGTCTGTTTTCTACTAATGTTTTATTTTCACAAACCGTAGGCCAGATGTGGTTTAGAACTATGTTCTAGAAGGCTGCCCTGCAGTTTCAACTTGATCAATGTATTTCTGTTCATGTATGTTTGGGGCTTGTTCTCACACACTCAGAATTCTACTTTTAAACCACCTTTTGCTTTCTCCAAGTACCATAGCTTAGTTCCGAATACAGATTTCAGTTTTCTAGATTTTAAAACTGCTTGATGATGACTTTGTGCTCATATTATCCACCCATGCCTCATCTTTTCTCCCTATTTGCTCTGATGTCCAGATCTTAGAATGAAAAGCTCGATTTTTGATTTAGAAAAAGGTCATTGCAAACAATTCTAATCTCAGAAGAATTCTTATTTATACACAGGAGATAGTTTGACATGCTAGAGAGACTGCAGGCTTAGGAGTCAGATACACTGTGTTCAACTCCTTCTCTGTTGACTTTCTACCAAAGGAACTTGGAGAATATTTTCTCTCTGAGCTCTTTGTCCCTCATCCTAGGTATCTATGCTTCAGATGGTTTTATGGAGTAAATATAGGTGTATGGAAGACATCAGGTATCTCCATCGATGATTCTACTTTCATTCTTCTTTGTCATTCCTTATGCACATAGATACTTAGGTAATCTTTCTATGACACTTTGTTCAAAATCCATCTCTTTATTTAAAGCAGTTTCTAGTCCTTCAGATGGTCTCTAATATTCTAATGGGTTAAGCCCATATGGACTTGGAACTAAATTTACTCCGCCAGGATCATTCAGACTAAAATTCTCTGAGAACTAGGGTAAGGGTTAGACTGGACCATAGTGATGACGAGTTGAGAGCATACACAAAGAGTATTCTGATCAGTCATGAACCACATGCACTTTAACACAATCCAGGTGTCAAGGAGTCACTCATGCTTAGTCTAATGGCCTCTATACCTATATTTGTGTTTCCCTTAAAAATCTAAGTTGTACTGAATATTGAGTGTTTACTATTTAACCTCTGTGTAAAAGACACCTACAAAACAATATCAGAGACCTGGTCCTGCCTGGAATTGTTTTGGAGATATACAAGGGTGTACATAGAATCCTTCTGGAAGAAAATTCATGGATAAATTCAGAGAATTTATTGGAAGTAATGCTTTGTAGAATAAAGTGGTGAGGAAGCTGGGCTATGTCAGGAAAGCCTTTAGGTCATGAAAGATAGGTGAAAACTCTAGGTCAACAATAGGGGACTCCAGAGAAGGGTTGCCTTCAAGAGGAGTACTGCACTGAACAGCAGTGGCCAGACCCACTACTCATACAGGGCTACATGAAGAGACGGTGCTCAGCAAAGCCATGGCCTTTTTGAAATCTGAGGCAGATCTTTAAGAGGAACCAGCTGTTGCTGGCTACAGACTGCAGTGCACATAACTGTTTCCTTGGAGAGACAAGTACTAACATTCTTCCAAACTGCCATTGCAAGACAATGAGAAAAACTAAGAAGGGAGTTAACAGAAACCCCTGGGTCCTATAAAATCGTAGAAGCATGTACAAGCAAAGGGTGTTAAGTGCACATTCGTGCTAAGGAAGACAGCAGGGAGCACACACTACTTTGTCTCTCATCTGACTTCAAAAATGAAAAATGAAAGAAAATCAAGTCAAGAGACATCTTTCAAAAGGTCAAATGTTTTCATTATGTTACTGTTAATCACGTTAATGTTACTGTTAATGCTTAAAACATAGGATCTCTTGATTTCAGTATTATGAATGAACAGTTAGGTGTTTGACTTATATATACTTTCTAAGTATAAAGATATTTATACTAATATTTATTATTAAACTTCATATTTTAAAATATATATTCATGGTCAGACTAGCTAGGGAAAAAATGGAAGATAAACAAAATATGCACAGACCTTCACTGCAAAATTTCTCAGGACCATTAATATGATAATGTACATTAGAATCACAAATGGTGGAAGAACAGGGCAGAGTATACACAATTTCTGCCATGTAATAAAACATAGAACTAAAGCCAGTTTGGGAATTGCTGCACTAATTATGTTGAGTTTATCTGTATGAAATAATGTGGTTAATTCTTCAAAGTATTTTGAAGACTTTTCCTCCAGACTAGTTTCTATTTCAATCTTTATCCACATGTATGACATTATATAGACAAAGCCCAATTTCCCATTTCACCGTTAAAAGGAAAATATGTTCTTTCCAAAATAAATCTTCTATTTTGAAACCATTAGTTAATAGCCCTAAATAGAGGCTAAAGGCAGCTATAATCATTTGTATCATCATCTGGAATTGGCTTTCCTTTTAATAGAGCCCATTTGCACTATAATAAAAAGCATGATCGGAACTGATTAAAGCTGGATAGAGCAGTTTTCATTTAAGAATTTCTCTTCCTGTGTCAGCCGATGTTTCTCTCTTAATGTTATTTTAATGCAATCGTTTTATGTTTGAAAATGAGGGCAATCATGTCAGTCTGCGAGCTGGCAAAAGACAGTTATTGATTTTTACAAATCAGTCACCTTTAAAAATCCATAGGAGATGAATATGTATTATTTTGCAAGTACAAATCAGTTTCTGCAGAAACAAGAAAGGATGCCTAAGGAGGGGATGCATCTCAGAAGAATAAAGTGTGAGAAATAAGTTGCTTCAATGGGTTCCTTACTCTGTCACTGTAATAAACATCATCCCTCATTGATTATTTTTCCAAAGTAGAAGCAGTTTACATTAGCTTGCAATGTACCAAATATAAACAGCTGACAGATATTAAAATGACATTCTCTAGAACCACCTTTTGCTTACTTAAGTTATTGCAGCTGGCATGTACTAGTGCAGACTCATCTAACCATCAATGGGAACTTCATGTAACCTAGTTCAGAAATGAGTCTGGTAAGTTGCACCATAGTGTACACCTGCGGGGACAGAATTTTTGAACTATTTTCTTCAGACCTTCTGGGAAAAGACAGGGAAGAACTCGCCTTACAGGATGTCCCAGGGTTCAGGAGATAAAGGATTCTAGGGTAGCTCTGGTATCCCCCAAATCCCCTTTCTACCAAGAAATTTATCTATTAGAGTTCTCTGTGGTAGTGATCCATTGGCTGTTTAGAGAAACAAACCTAAAACACCAATTAAAAACCTTTAAATGCTTCTGTGTGAATTCTTCAGAAACAAATCCACCAACAAGATATCTAAGAATATGCCCATTTTTAGCAAATGCCCAGAATTGCTTGAACATATTAAGTCTGTGTGCAGCAAATGGCTGATGAAATATATCTTTGTTTTTTTCATATCCTTGAAGTCAGTTTGAAAAAGAAATGATTCCAGAAAGTCTATGCAAAAGTTAAAGTATGGAGACTTAATTACTTTCTTTTCATGGAATTCAAGTTAGCTAAACCAAGACAGTGGGACAAACTATTATTATTCAATAAACAGTGTTGACTTCCACATTAGAAATAAGTGTGCGGTTTCCTGAAGCTGCACATTCCCCCCGAAAGGAGGGCAAACCTTTCACTCCTTGCTCTAGGTCACTTTCTGCAAAAAGACTTCCAGTCTTAGTATTAAGCAGCCCAGAAATAATTAACTAGACAGAACAAATAAAGGTTAAAAATTAGCTGAATGTGAGCAGATACCCAGAGCAGGTTGCATGGACATTGACAGCAGGTTATAGACATATTAAGGGAAATCTCATCCAATTTAGCAGAGACCTGATTCCCAACAAGATTCATTCCAGGAGCTGAGGTATTGAGAAAGTGTTCCTTCCCATTCTTCTGGTGTAGAAAGATGGAAGTGTAGTCCTTTTGCCTGCTTGGCCCAAATGTCTTATCCTTACAGCTACATCAAAGAAGTAACTAAATGACTTCATCTGTAATATTAGACACAAGAAAAACAATATTGACCTGCAGACGTTTTTAAATGTATTTTTAAAAGGCCCTTTATCCTAGTAACTTCACTCTCTACCTTAACATCTCAAGATCTCTGTTCTAGGGAAGTCATCTCATGTTAGGATATTATTCTCTCTCTCTCTCTCTCTCTCTCTCTCTCTCTCTCTCTCTCTCTCTCTGTGTTTCTGTGTGTGTGTGTGTGTGTGTGTGTCTCTGTGTGTAATACCTTGACATCTGTGAAATGCTCTAAGTTCTGGTGGAATATCTTGAGCTGAGACTCAATATATATTTGAGCATCAACCAAATAAGAAATCTGCCATTTTCTGGAATCAGGATTCTGCTAATGTCCAGTGTCAAGTCTCCTTCAAGAACTGCTAATCAGCCCCTGGGATTCAATATCAACATATTTTCTATAGGAAAAGCGATATTCAATTATGGCAGTGGACCTTGAGTGTCAGGCAGTCCACCCCCACTGTGTGGATGTGAGAACAGTGGAGCTGGGGCAAGCTCATGATGAGATCAAGCTCAGGGAAAGCTCTCTATACAAAGCTCATGATCAACATCATGGTCATGGTTCTGCAAGCTGATTAAATTCTCCTAGAGCAGTTTTAGTAGCCTTTGCTTCAGTTTTGAAGAGAAGGAAAATAAATCCCAGCTTCAGCTTTAGCTTCAGCTGCTTCCCATACAGTTAGATGTGACACAGCATCCTCAGAAGAAATAGAGACTAAAATCAACTTCTTTTTTAAGGACTGGAGTCAATAAGTGATGAGTTTTTAATTCTGAAACTCAAACACAGAGCTCAGAAAATGAAGCGGGCCATCAGTAAAGCCATTGCTAGATGCAGCAAAAAGAAATCTTAAACAGATAATGTTAGAAAACATTTTAATAATGCTTTAGTTTTTAACTGAGAGATAATAGTTACACATATTTGCAAATCTAAGGGGAAACAGTATTACACTACAATATGTGCATGCTATGTCTAAGATCAGATCAAAGTGATTGATATATTCATTGTCTCAGACATTTATCATTTCTTTATATGGATAAAGATAAATAGGAGATTTGCACGGGGAAATTCCCTAATGGTCCACCCTGTAACATCTTAATCTCCAGCTGGCACTACAAGGAGATAGGAAACATTGCAATAGGTGGGGCCTATTAGCAATCCTGTGGGTCATTGAGGGCATGCCAATGAAGGAAATGAAGAGACCCTAGCTAGTTCTTTTCTTGTTCTTTCTCTTTCTCAGGGCTGTCATTCCATCAGATACACCCACCATGATGTACTTCCTTGTCCACTGCTTGTGGGGCCACTAACTGTGGACAGAAGCTTCTAAACTGTGAGACAAAACAGAAACAAATTAAAAACAGGAATGTAAGTGGATTGCCCAGAGAGGATAGAGTTTTAGTCATAAAGAACTGGCAAGTACTTCTTTTCTTTCTTGTTTGTTTGTTTGTTTGTTTGTTTGTTTGAAGTGGTTTTAGTGTGTAGCACTGGCTAGCCTGGATGGTTTCATCCTCCTGCCTCCGAGGATTACAGACATAAGCCACCGCATTGGGCATATCACTTTTTCGTTGAATTTCCTCTTTTTAAACTAATTTCCTCATGATCCTATAAATGTTACCAAACCAGTTTTTAAAATTAGGTATTTATGGCACACAGAGGTTAATTCTTTTGCTGAAGGACAGACACATACAAAGTGATAGAGCCGGAATTTCTTGCTTTTACTTTTTTGATATTGCAATTGTTTGGTTGTGTTCTTGTGCTTTTGAGACAAGGTCTTACTATGCAGTCCAGGCTAGCCTTGAACTTCTAATGCTCCTGGTTCATCCAGCTGAAAGGTATCCTATTGTTGACATTTCAGGGATCCAACATCATTCCTAGCTTCAGAGCTGGCATGTCCACCAAGCTCCAACTGTCTGAGTCCCAAAATCTAAGTTTTAAATCTTGAGTTGACTCCGCTTGGCAGTATTTCAGAATTGTAGATTTCTGGGCCCCCAACTCAGAGCCCATAGGGCAACAAGCTTCAAGATGGCCACATGCACATCAGAGGCTAAGCAGACTACAGCCTAAATCACTGTGCAACAACACTGATGTCACCATCTTAGTCTTTAGTGCCATAGGTGGTCCTGATAAGAATGAAATCTTTCTATGTCACAAAAGCACACTGGTCAAATACTACATCTTTCAACTCAGGGTTCTGTATGACTGATCAAAATTCAAATATCAGATAAAACATTTTGGGGAAAAAAATTCATTAAAATTTAGCATCTCATTCATGGAAAAGCATTGGGGTTTTGCCAAAGCCTCCACAGTCATTGTATCTGCATTCCGAGATTATAAACATGGCTCTAGATACCAGATACTGACTTTCGATTCTGATTAAATCTCTGTGAGCTATTTTTGTTCCTGCCAATTTTTTTTGTTTGTTTTATGGGACATTCCTTTTGCACACTCCATGCCAGCTACCAAAACTCTAAACTGTATTCAAATGAAAGCATTTCCTCTTACCCCTAGTTGTTCTGATGCAAGGAGTAAGGGATAAAATTTGGCTCAGGGATAGAATGGCCTCTGCTTCTATTTTCTAGCCATCCCTGGCAATGCTGTTCTGATACTCTTGGGTCAAGTTCAAGAAGAAAAAAAGTCAGTGGAAAGTGACTAGTGTTGCTATTGGTGGTCAAGATCTAAGCCAGGTACTTCCAAGTTCTTGGCATAGCATTCAAAAATACCATAAAGATGCACAGAGATTGCAGAGTAATAGGGAAACTTAATTTGAAGTGAAGTGCTAGTACAGATTAGAAAGGAACACACTGTCAGGACTGACCGAGGGCCACATGAGTGAAGGTAGTCAGGACACCAGGAAGGGGTTATGTCACTCTTCCTGGGGATATGTGAGCAAACACCTGCTCACCAAAGCCAGGGTACTAGAGATGAGCCAAATTAAGAATATCACCAATGTGACATCCAATTTGATGAGCTGATAAATTTATTGGGTTTCCTCATGGGAGTATGGATCAGAGGTAACTTATAGGAGCACGCACAAGTCAAAGAATGATGAATCACCAAATCCTGCCCCAGCATGTGTGAAAAGTCATGAAGAACTGAATTTTGGAGTTCTCTGCATAGCTTGCAAATAGTTCATGAGTCAGAAAGTCTTTCTACTCCACGGTCTTTTCTGCTTACATAATCTTGTGGGGAGAAGTCCTTGTGAATCTGCTGTTTCAGGGATTCCGTCAGACTTCTGCATGGTCTACTTTCTGAATCTTCATGATCTTCCCTCCAGAATGGGGTGTTTCATTTTAGGGGACATTGCTATGCAACAAGGGTGCATTTTGGGTGGTTCTCTATTTAATTGAAAGACCAGTTACATACCCTTCTCTCCATTGTGATGTGCTTGCCCCTTCTCACAATTCACATGATTTAAATCATATATACACCTGATTATACACAGACACAGCATGGTAAATAGGAGATTTTTCCCTAGTAGTTCACTTTGACATTGCTCCGAGTTTGCCTTATTGAACCAGAACCAGTACAGGAAAGATTGACTTTTCTACTCTTGTATCTCAGACATAAAGGGAATATAACTGAATAGAGTGTCTAAATTTGATGATTGCTGAAGAAAGGATAAATTTATTCCATTTTTCAGAGTGGGATACACATGCATCTTTATGAAGATGGGGTCCTATATTGGTAACATGCTGCTAAATGCATGATTTAGAGAAGGGTATGTCCTCGTATTGTATACTGGTTAGGGCTTCTAGGCTGCCAAGTGCATTATTAGAATGGGTTTGTATACATCAAGCCAAGCGGAGTCCAAGGGTGCTCAGCCATTCCCTATACTTGTCCGCTTCATTGTGGTACAGTCAACATATAAATGGTCTTTGATATGTATTTTGCTTTCACCTCAAGGGTGACCCTTCGGAGGATTCTTGATGACTTCCTATAGGAAATTGCAGCCACAGTTGCCAGGGGAAGGCCTGCCTTCCCTCTGACTCACCATTCTCAACCTTCAGACATAGTCGCTTCTCTACTAGGCTTTTTGATTTAACTTGGTGTCCATTATTTAATTTTTCTATGTCTTGGCTTACTCATCTACAAATAAGAATTTGTTTAGTACTGGCGATCTTGGATAAATCTTATGAGCATCAATCACTTGGCTCGTGGTAGGTACTTAACTAGACTTCCCATATTTAAAATCAACATTGCTGATCCATTTTTGTTGTCTTTTATGGGACATGCACTGCTCACGGGCACCTACAAGACCCCTTTCTGCACATGGGATTACCAGGCTTTTTTGAAATTTCTCAGAAACTGAAGTCTTGAACATAGGAACCTTACTGTGGTGCTTACAGCTTATGCCACACAAGTTGAGGCTATATTAAACTTGAATCAAAAGACCAGTTTTATAAGACCATATCTTTAACATTTAGCAAGTGATAGAACATATTTGGAAGATTTTTTTGAAAGAAGAAAATCATAACAGATGCCTAGAGAAATCCATGTTTATGAAAAAGATTATTCATTTTGAAAACACAAATGACCACCCTTGAGATCACCTTCTCTTATCAGCCCAGCTACTCTGTGCACTGGAGAACCCTTCCTGGGTGATTTGCTCTTCCGCCGCAGTAATGGAGCCAGCATTCTAACACCTGCTACCACCTGTTCTCGGATCACCTCATGGCTTTGCAGCCTCTTTGACTTTCAATGAGCAGGTAAAATGAGCACAAACAGTTCCAGGAGCATATTGTGGGATGTGGTAGAAGGAAGAGGAAAAATTTCAAGCCCGAAGGTAGAAACAAGCTTAAGCAATTTAAAATGTTGAACTTTGGGTCAGCTGGGCAATCAAGTAAGCAGCTGAAAAGATCTAGGGGCAAATTCAGTGGCAGATGTTTAAGGTTCAGTTGTCAAGAGGGTTTAAAAGCTTTACTACAGGGCCAGGTTCAGAGCACTTCAGCGTGACTATTCGTGATAACCCAGAGGATACTCTTAGCTTGGCAGCAAATAGTGTACATTGAAAATAATACCTTTTTCTCCCCACTTGGCTTTTAGATTTAAAAATAAGAATTGTGTGTCTGGAGCAGTGGGCAGCTGTGAGTGCACGTAAGTGTGAGAGCTGTCAGAAGCCAGAAGAGGGTGTGGGGTGCTCTGCAGCTGGAGTTAGAGGTCTTCATGAGCAGCTGGACAAAGCTGCTAGGAACAAAAGTTGGTTCTTCTGCAAAAGCAGTATGTATTCTTAACCAAGCCACCTTGCCATCCCTCCAGCCCCTCCACTTGGTTGTTAAATATTATTCAAAAAGACAGAAAACTGGTGTTACTATTGAAATGCTTTCTAACACTTTGTCTGTCTTTGGATAAAACACTAATTTTACAGTGTGCAAAGTCATAGAAATCAAGTGAAAATACGTGATAGAGAAAGAACACCTAAAAACCTGAGAATTCTCATGTGTTGAACATTCTTTAAGGCAGAAGAAACATCCCAGTAGTGACTTCTCCAGCTTTAGAGCTGTGTGTGTTCCGTGTCACTAAATCTTTTTCTGCCCAACAAAGAAGGAAAAGTGTTTGAGAGGCAGTGGCTGATGCTGTGAAATATGGGCTGGAGTGGTTATGTCGGGCAAATTTCTGCTCCTTCCGTTTTGTCAACATGTGAACGCTGTGCTACTGCTTCCTTACAGGTAAAGTTGATGCAGCTCCTTGTGATACAAACCTGCTTCTCCTGTGATTCTCTCCTGACACTTTTATGTTGATCTTGTTGTCCCTACTCATCGTTCTCTCTATTGACATCATTTCCATGTTGGGGAAGCGCTTGTGTTAGGCACAGTAACCCGTCAGTGACGACAGCTGCTGCTTGCACTGGGCTCTTGTTTCTCACACCGTTTGCGTTTGTCATATCTTGGCTCCAGCAGCATCTAGAATGTTCAGCACGCAATTACAGAGCCTTCAAGATTTTCACCTCATTCTCATCAGTCATTCATGCCGGACTTGTGTGTCACCTGAACAGCCCAGCTGACTTCTGAATACTTACATGACTCTGACTGCAAGGAAGAAATAGCCCACCATCCACTGACAGATGCACATCTGTACTTTAAGATTCAGGTCAGCCCTCTGCTATTTCAAAATTCTGTGCTCTCTCCACCTGCGGGGTGTTTTCTGTAGCAGTTATTATGGCACTGTGCAAACATCAGACACCAGCATTTTACAGTTTTATTGCAGTCACAAACTTTTCTTTCCTCCCTTATGACCCTCTAGCTCTTTTTCTATAAACCTGCAAGATTTACGATGGAAATTAGTTGACATTTTCTGTGACATTATCATCATTAAATAACCCTGTCTTCAGCATTATCTTGTGCAGGAACGACACAGGTTTCCAAAGTCAGACTGTCTGGTCACCAGTGCAGCTCCAGTCTCATGGACTCTTGGTTACCTTGATTTCTTCCTGGGTCCCTCAGCCTTCCTTTTCATCTTACAAAGAGGAAAGGAATGCAAATTGCTTTACAGCTTTGCTAAGAGGATTTAAATGACTATTTTCAGCCTGCCTTACCAAGCAGCCTAGCTTCCCAGCACTGTTCTATAAACATTACCTGTGGTTCATTGTGAATTAAAACAGACCACTCCATCCAGCTGCCTTTGCACACATGCACACAGAACACAGAATTGTTAAGTAGGATTACTCCTGACATATGCATACGGTAAAGGCATTTGACAAAATTTTTTGGTGAAGGATCATGCGCAGTGTATTTTAAAAATCACAAAATATGTCTTATATGGCATATTTGAATAAAGGGATTACTTCTGTAGCTCCCCACACTAATGAAAAAGAAACATGAGAACCCAAAGCAGCAGTTCACTGAATCCCTAACATCTTCTTGCTCTGTTCTTTCACTCATTAAACAATCATTGCTGATTCGACAGCTTGTGTCAAATCCTTTACGGCGTAAGCTCTACAATGACTTTTACTACAAGAATAACATGCTGACTCTGATCACTTGTCTGTATGGAGTTGAATTTTACTCCCATTTCCTTTCGTAATCCTTATCTGTTTATAGATGGAACCTAAGCTAAGTTCATTTGTGTAGAAGAAGCAAGTGGCTTGAGAGATTACCTCCCCCTCCCTCCCTCCCTCCCTTCCTTCCTGTGCTTTGTGTATGTTGTGCACATATGTGTGATGCATGCATGTGAGTGTGTGTGCTCATGAGCCTACATACAGAGGCCAGAGGAGGAGGCTGAAGGTCTTCCTTTGTTGCTTGCCACCTTATAGCTCCAAGACAGCATCTCTCATGAACCTGAAGCTTATCATTGTGAGGCTCATCATTTCGACAAGGCCACTAGGTCGGCTGGCCAGGGAGCTTCTGGGATCTACGTGCCTCTCCTCCTCAATGCTGGGTTTATGAGGGTACCTGGCTTTTTATGTGGGTGCTAGGAATTTGAACTTAAATCCCATGCTCACACAGCAAGCACCCTTACCCACTGTACCATCTCCTTAGTCCTGCTAGGTTATATTTACAACATGTATAGTAATGAGGTCCTTGAGGATGAGAAGGTAAATGCTTAGTAAGAAATCTGGGGCTTAAACTGCCATCCTCTTTCTTGCCAAATCACTTAAATGATTTCAATCTTAAATTGAAGAAACACTAATTTATACTATATTAGGTCGAGCAAAATCCTGATTTATTCTATTAACGTGTATCTTAATAATTAAATTGCAGTTTGCTTTTTATTTCATTAACTTGTTTTCACAGCCAACTTTTTTTCCCCCAGAAGGATAAATCTGTGTAACATTATAGCCAGAGGGGCATTTAAGGTAGTGCTTTGCACCTGGGAAAGCCATTTAATTACTGAAGCTGTCAAAATGTTTTATTGTAAACAGCTTTTCTGATAGATCCTGTTTCCCTCCTATGAACAATCTTCCCCAGAAGACACTCCTCCTTACAGAGAAGTTGAAAGCACAGGTGCCATAATTTAGAGGAATGAAGGTTTTATGTCTTAAAATATCCCATCCTTCTTCTCATGTCTGATTAGGAAATATTATATGCTCATTTTTCCTACTTTATAGGTATCATAAAATGCTATCATATTAAAAAATTAAAAATTAAATAGAATAGGCTACCTAAAGTAGAGAAAAACTAAAGTTTTATCTAAAAAATTTAAGAGATACTCAAAGACATATTTTACTAAATCTATTTAAAATATACTCTAATGACATAAAGGAAGAAGTGTATGGGTTATAAAATTTTATGTCTTTTACAATTCACTTACATAAAGATCACAGAAATTAACTACAGAAATGTGAGCCACGCTTCTATTTACCTCCACATCTTCACGTAATAGATCATGTTACAGAGCTCTTGTCTGGATCTGGGGAAATAGCATTTGGTAAAATGCTTGCCATCCAAGCACAAGGACCTGAGTTTGAATCCCCAGTACCCACATACAAGAGATAGGGGTGTTAGCAGGTGTCTCTAAGTTCAGTGTTGCAGAGACAGAGCGAGACAGATGCTGACGATCACTGAGCGACCATCCTAGCAAAATAGATGAACCCCAGGTTCATGGCGAGACTCTGTGTCAGAAAATAAGGCGGAAAGTGATTGAGGAAGACACAGTGTCAACTTCTGGCCTCCTGAAGCACAGATATGTACACATTCAGCCAGATGCACATGTATACACACCCGTATGAGCGTGTGCACATACCCCCACACATGAACGGATTGATGGAAGAGCTTTTGTCTTGTTGACCTGTGGCCCAGGTTTGCTAAATCCTTCTTTCATAAAACCCTACTCTGATTTTAGGTGTCAGCAATCTGTTCACTGAGGGTCCTTCTGCCCCTGCAGAACATATATTGTGAAGAGGCAAGGGGAAGCTTTATAAACGAGATTCCCCAGCAGGGTCCACTCCGTTGTTTCACAGCAGTGATAGACAGCACTGGGGAGCAGAAGCAGCAGCAAGTGGTGCATTCCTGTGTCATACTGTCCCTGCGCAAGTATTGCGCAGCAGGACCCTTACCACTTGGCTGTGGCCACTGTCAGAGTTTTCAGTATGGAAGCCATAACTCATGCTTGGGCCTGAAGACTAGACAGCTCTCTTAGACTCTTCTGGTGGCCAGGTTCTCTTCCCTGGCTATTTATAGTCTTTTATCCTTCTTAAGTCTCACTCTTCACTCAATCTTGTTCTCTGTCCCCACTCTTTATTTCTCTTTCCATTCTGTCTCTATGTCCATCCTCCTGACTTCTCCCCTCCTGCTTTCCTCCATCCTTCCCCTCCCCTTTCTTTCTTGACCACTCTCATACTGTTCAGCAGAGTCTTCAGCTGTCAGGCCTGAAGCTGCTGCATGATCCTTTGAGGCAACTTGGGCTGAGTGGCTCCACCAGAGTTGCATTTAGCAGCAGAACATGCATTGAGCTACTAGGGAACTGGATACCAACTCCCTACCTGCACTACAGCTGGGGTTGCTCAGGTAAGGGGTGCCACCCCTACTATCAAGACTGCTGCAGGGTCCACTACACTTCAGTTGCCAGTGAATGGGTAGAGTTACTGCCTGACTTACAACCTGACCCACAAAGTGCTCAGCTTCCGATGCTGCTGTGGTTGTCTTTACTGCTGTTCTGCTGTCTCTGATGCTTCTTTCTTCAGTTTGCACTATTGAAACTAGGCAAGAATTGTGAGAAGCAGTAGAGCACCAATCAGAGTCTTGTCTCATAGATCCGCTGGTACAGAGGACTGGCCTTCGACCAATCACAGCCTCTTCTCTCAGAATTAGTCACAATACTCCCTCTGCTAGATTTCCAGGGGAAGAGCTTCCTTTCTAGCCAATGTGGAAATGGCTGCAAGATCATCAAGGGTTCATCAAAACTTGAGATAACAGAAAGTCTGGTACAAATGACTTCAGAGATCCTTGGCTGAGGCTTTGCTCTCGGGACCCAGGGCAATAACCTATCACCTTTCACACAGTTGTCTTGGTGCAGCTGTAGAGTGTTCCAGATGGCTGGTGCTGGCATGAAGGTAGTCTGTCTGACTGGCAGGCTGAGTCCTTTTACTCAAGGCATCTGGGCAGCAAGGGAGAGTCCAACCAAGCCAAGTCTGGACTATTTGCTTACTTACAGCAAAACAAACAGCAGGAGCACTTACGATACATAAGTTACTCATCATTATCATTAGTACAGACTTTTAGCAATGAACTTGAGCAGTGCCACAGGGAGAGGCGGTCACAGGACCTTCCCTAAGCTTGAGTATCAAGAACATTTCGAATTAAGAGAAGCTTTTCTTCTTAATGCAGTGAGGCAGAGTTCCACACTCATGAGCTGTCAATTCTTAATTCTGGAGTTTTGTCATACAAGTAAAAGGGTGGTTGGTTAGGCAGATAAATAGTGAAGGCTATATTATGGCTTAAAAAGATCATCAGTAGCTAATGGCCATAATTAGAAAAGAATAATTAGCACATTCATTTAAATTAGTCTCTTATCTCAAGTCCTATTGTGAAGAATCTTCTTATTTCCTTGTGCACCGATAACTGTCACATGGAAATATGGACAAATCTTGCAGTTCCCAGGAAATATGTGTAAAATGCAAACAAATGGTCTCATTATTATATAGGATAATTGATTGGTTGAGAGAACCACAGCCATAATTCATGGATCTTTATTGTTTCAAATAGAGCTCTAAACCAAACTTTAAAGAATGGAGTCATTAATAGTTCTACTCTGCTAAACAGTCAAATAGTCCCATCAGTTCTCTCAGACCAACACAGGCATCAAAACCTATACCATCAATGCTATTCAAACTGTACAGTCAATGATGTTGCATTGGAGAATTGTCTGTTAAAAAGTGCATGGACCTGGTCCCTGATCTAGATTGTAATCAGCTCAGTATAGTGTGGACTTGGTTCTCTCTCTCTGTTTCTCTCTCTCTGTTTCT
Source organism: Cricetomys ansorgei (assembly GCA_026225945.1). Taxonomy (NCBI): domain Eukaryota; kingdom Metazoa; phylum Chordata; class Mammalia; order Rodentia; family Nesomyidae; genus Cricetomys; species Cricetomys ansorgei. Next base: position 3,959,021 of record JAMJFZ010004031.1, read on the forward strand.
CTCTCTCTCTCTCTCTTACACATACATACACACACACACACATCTGTATGTACACAGTTATGCTACTTTAAGAATTAGAATTCTGGTCTTTATTTCAACCTCCTATCTGGATTCTGAATTCAAAGTAATTAAGCATGTAGGTATGAACACTTGTTATGTTATAGGCAACTAGAACAAAGATACTTATTTGTAGGCATTTAAGATAAAATGATAGTTTGAAGTATTAATGTATAAGGTGTTAAACAGCAGAAGAACCACAGCTCCGTACATAGAGAAGCAGGTCTGCCTGTACACAAGAACCACATTTGATCTTTGAGAACAAATGTCCTTTCCTGAACTTCCTTTGACAGAGGTGAGGACTGGGTCAGTTGTATTTAAACGTCCCCATGTGATGGTACCATGTGATCAGGGGTCAGTGTAATCTAGGTCTTGGGATATATAGTACAAGTGGACCTATAGCAGACTACTACCATGCTTTTTTACCATCTAGCTCAGGAAAGAGAAAGGAAGGATAGAAAGAGAGAAATCCTCACCGCTTTTGTTTGTGGCCTTGAAAGAGAGAAAGAGAGAAGGGAAGAAAAAGCCCCTTTTGGCAGTCTGAAGCTTGGAGAGCAGGAGCTGACAGTGAGCTGTAATACTGTCTTAACTCAATATTCCTGAACCTAGTTTTCCCAACTGAAGTTCCTCTAAGCAATAACCAACCAACCAACAAACCAACTTACCAATGACCAAAAACCACCCAACCCTGACTCTCTGGGCTTCAACCCTTATATACTCTAAGCCAAGTTCCCAAAATGTTCAAGTGGCATGCAATCATAAGGATAAGCTACAGTTGGCAAAACAGCTGCATGTCATCAAATCATAGTCATTGGTAATGAACATTCCAAATCAACTCATCCTCACCCACCACACCTGGGATGGGAACAAAAAACCAGTTCAAACTCCATTTTATGTATTTAAAGAAACCAAAATCACAAACTCCTTCAAAGCATCCCACTACAGGGACCAAATCATGTGAGGTTACCAATGATGAATGGTTTTTTTATAGGTGTGTATAAGTGTGTCCCAAATTGTATATAGGACATATTTAGACAAAATAATTGCTCATTTTTCTATATTCAAATTTAACTGGGTATTTTTACATGTTGAGAGGTAGGGAGAGATTTGTCTCTGAGCTCTGGAAGCTACAAGGAAAGGCCTGGCCTCTTATTTAATGGTGAAAGAGTAGCACCATATTTTAAGGATGAATGATGGACTCAAGTGAGTGAGGGAATTGTACATCCCTACAAAATTCAAGAAAAATGAATTGGCAAACATGGGGATGTAGGCGGTGAGGGCAATCTGGCTTTGACACCTGTTGTTTGCCTTATCTGTTTCTGTCTCCTTCTGCCTTCACTGCTCTGTGTCCCTCCCAAAGCTTTCAGAGTTTTCTCCTTCAATAGAGGAAGGCTGATTTGGAGGAGCCATGTTCCTCTTTTGAAATTTCCAAAGCTCTTCTCAATAATTTTACATGCAGTGTTAATAGATAGTGTTAGTACATCTCCCACAAAACCTCAAGATGGCAATGGGTCACAAAAGACAGCCAGACATTAGTTAAGTTCAAGACACACACACACACACACACACACACACATACACACACACACACACACACACACACGGCCCCCAAATCCTAGTCTCCCAGTAATCTCTCCACAATGCTCCTGCCACTCTCCAAAAGTCCACAAGTCCTCTCCTTTGTTCTTCTCCCAACCAATCAGAAACAGTCACATCAGCCATTCTCCAAGTAAACCTTCCTTTTTTCCTCTCCTGCCTAGGACCCTTTATAAGCTGTCATTTGCCTAAGGGCTACATCTGTCTCTACCCTATCCAGAGGTGGTTCTTTGTCTCTCAGGGGTAAATCCATCCCTTTCCCTATCCTCTCCCCTTCCCCCAGTCCTTTGTTCCTCTGTAGTCCTATACCTCTTCTGTGCTGAGAATCTGGTATCTGGGTGTGTTTTGTGCTGACTCTGAGGTCCTTTCAGATATCCCCACTCCCACACTTTTTTCTTGATTACCATGCATCCCTGGAAGTATTTAAAAAAATAATGAGAAAACAAGAGAACTCCGAAGAAGTACCTGCCCCAGCTGAACTTTGATATGGAATCAGTATTCATGTGTGAAGTATGTAGGTATGCATGGGTGTCTTTGTATGTTCACAGTGAACAAATGTGTAATTGTCTACAAGTGATGTCATTGCAAACGGGCAAAACGTGCACAGTACTCGATTGGTTCTCTTTCCAAATCCCAATGTAAGATCTCACAATGTTTGTTGATCTGGGCCAGGCACCCTCAGCTGTCCATCAAGAAGAAGAGGAGGCTGGAGAGATGGTTCAATAGTTAAGAGCCCTTGCTGTCCAATCATGAAGACCAGAGTTCAGATTCTAGCAACCATAACAAGCTGGACATGCTGCAAATGCCAATAATTTCACGTTCATCTTGAAGGGATGGGAAACCTAAGGGCTTTTGTACTCACAAAGACAGACAGACAGACACTCTCTGGGCCAGGAGAAAATTACCTTAGTGTTGTTCTAAAGAACTCTGTGAGAGGACAGTATGTTATCTGGATTTTCCTTTTCCTCCACAATGCCTCTATTACCTTTTCTCAATTAAGTTGATTGAGATTGTTGTTTCTAACCCTCCCCACACCCCCAAATCCATTCTGTTTGAATAATACTAAAGAATATGGATTTTAATTGACATAATTCTTCTCTGAGTTTCTGAAGGTTTTCTTTCAAGCCCAAGCAACAGTTGTGAGCTCATAAAACAGGTTGAGAAGGCTTCTGCCATCACCGGCATCCTGCCTCTGACTGGGAGCAAGCCTGGCTCATGGATCTTTACTTTCTAAGTAACACCATTAGGTTACATTTCTATTTCCATCTAGCTTTGTGACTCACACTGAGAATCATATTAAGTATTAATCCCTCTGAAGTATTAAGTCTGCCACACTCTTAAGTTCCTGCAACCCGCAGTTGCAATAAAGTATGAGCACATTATCTCAGGGGATCAAGATCAGGAAATAGAATGACAATAGGACCTTGGAGGTTTTATGGATATGTGTGAGTGAGCTTTGTGTCTGTTTTGTCTTGGTTTTACTTCTGCTCCTCCATACACAAAATCTGAAGGTAATGGCTCAATTTAAAAACAAACAAACAAACAAAAAAAACCAAAACAGGAGTACACAACTGGAACAATTCAGATTGGCTAGAGAAAATTCCTTGAGATGAATTATGGTTTGGTTGCCTCTGACCAAAAATGGTAAAACAGCCAAGAGCAAGGTAAGTACAGAGAATTTAGAGCAACCAACCAGGTGGTAACGTTCTATCCTGGCCACCAGAATTCCAAAAAAACCCACAGTACAAAAACAAGTGTGCATAATATGGTTATATTCACCTGGTTAGAGGGAACTTTCTCATTTGTATATTTTTGCATACAATACTAGTTTCGGTTGTACTGACTGTTGGATCCTACCCCTAAGAGAGGTTTGTTCTAATTTGTGTAGTTCATGGACCCACAGCATCACCTGGAAGCTTTTTAGAACTACAGATTCTTGGACTTATCTCAGAACTGGTGAGCCAGAACTTCTGTGGCTAGAGTCTAACAGTTTGTGACCTAATAATCGCTTGGGCTGACTCTGAGCTATGCTAATGTTTGATCTAAACACTAACAAATCCTTGTAATAGGTGAATCCCCTGAGCCTAAGCATTTGATTGCACTTGGGCCTCAATTCCATCATTCTCCTCCACTTTATCTCCATTAATTTTAGGGAATGCTGGCATGAATGACAGCAGGCATGTGTAGCATTAGCCCACTGCAACTTTGTCCACATTTGATAGGAGATGAAAGAGCCTTGGAGGGTGGGCCAAGCTCTTTTCTGAGGGGAGCACACTGAGCCCACATCCTCATTACCATAGGGGAAAAATTCAGATAGTAACTTCGACTAGTCCCTAGCACTTCAGAAAATTGTATCATCACACCTTTCATATTCTTCTAATTTGACTACTACTTCCAGAGTCATACTGGAGACCTTGAGTGATGGGGAAGGGCAAATAGAAGCATGAGTCTCCTCCAGGAGAACATTTTGGGTTTTTTTTCTTAGTGCAGGATACTATGGGCTATGTAATGTGTAATTCAGACATGCGTGGTTCCGCTGCGTGTGGTCTCAGGTCCCAGGAACCAACACTGTGGTACAACTTCTAACAGAACCTCATTTAGTTGCTTCTACAAGAGTAGGGTGTGGGGGGTAGGGCTGGACAACAGCTGAAAGTAATGGTAATTCCAGAGCTTGTAATTGTCTGTTGTATCCATTTCCTGGCTTTCTAAGGCAGTGATTTTAGAGCACCCACAGTAAAATCATAGGTGGATGTAGTTTTGTAATGATGTTTCCATGTGTTTATGAGGTATGAGCATTCTGTGTATGTGTAAGTGTGAGTGTGTGTGTGTGTCAGTGTGTGCGTTCCCCTATCATTCTCCACCGTATTTTTGACACAAAGTCACACTAACTGACTGAAGGGTTTACTGATTGTCTAGCTGGCCAGTGAGCTGAGAGCATCCTTCTGCCTCTGCATCCCAGAGCAGGGATTGCAGGCACAGGAAAGCACCAACATGCCTGGCTTTTTAATATGGGTGCCAGGGATCCAGATCGGGTTCTTAGGCTTGTGCAGCCAATGCACGGACACTTTGAAAAGTACTCTCACATGCACCATCTCGGAAGAGTGAGAATAAAAACAGCACTGTGTTGAGAGTACAACGATATTATTTTAAGCAGTTACTGATAAGAAGTTCAAGCATATATGCGTGTATACCTATATTCTTTACAGAGGTCAATGCCATGAGTTCAGGCACTATGGAACAAGTTTCTACAGGATATCCAAAAGTAAAAACCTGGTTTTCTTAGAAATAATTAACTTCAGGTGGAAGGACTCTGAGACCCAGCTGCGTTCAACACAGTGGTCTGAACTATTGGCTTGGGTACTTTGTCCACACTCAGAAAACATATGGGGGCAATTTGCTCACTACATTACCAAGTAAATGCTAAGATCATTTGGAAGAACCACTTTCGGTGTCTGGAATAGGGCTAAAAAACCAACCAAGAATTATCTCTATTTGGTGGATGAACTCTCAAGGACTCATTTTTTATCCTGGAAAAAAAGAATATAAGACAATCCCCTGAGGACTTCCCTCTTGGCCTGCCGCTACATAGCTCTTCTGGCTGGACAACGAGTGTGAAGGCAGCCAGGGCCGCAGCTCAGACTCACACATGGGAAAAACCTCTTCTCCGGTCATAGACCTGGAACCCTAGCGAGCTGCTTTGATCAATGATCAGGAATGGTTTGTAGAAGACCAAGACCGTGAAGCTGTTAATACTGTTACAAGAGAAAGCAAAACCCATTCCGTACCACCATATGAAGCAAGGGCTTCATCTCTAGAATGTGTGCCACTTAAATGGATTTCAAGGGGGTTTGAGGGGAAAAAGATGGATTTCAAACTACTTAACTTGTTTTAAGGCTTGCTAACTTAATATATGATATGTCAGTCCTCTAAGTACGTTTTGCTTCTGCCTAAGTTTTATGATTTAGCTTACAGCATGATTTAGGCTATAGATATTATATTAACACACACACACTATAGATACTACACTAATTCTAATTGGAAAGCTCATCCTAACTAAAATGACTGCAGAACATCTACATCTTTTCACACTAGGAAGGGATGTCATATGTGTCACAGAAACATGTTTATACTGAACATTCACATATTTATCAGATTTCTCTAATGGAAGAACCTAAGGCAGAATCAAGCCCAATATACTTTTTAAATTCTCACTTATTTTTTGCTCTGAAATGTCTTAAACCAAACAATAAGGAGGGTTACATGAAAACAAGTAACTATGTTCTAAGAACTGTATCAAAGTGATTTTCATGGCCAGAGTCAAAAGCCCTTCCCTATGAACAACTAAAGGAAAACAAAAACTGAAGCAAAAATCTACCGAAAAAGCTGTGAAGGTTTGTGGGACAGTTTCTCACTAAGGCAGAGCCAGTGCCAACCCTGCTAGAGCTTGTTCTGCTTGTGGCTAGAGTTCCTCAAGCTGCCTGCTCAACAAGTAGCACTGAATCTGAATGACATGAAAGGCATGAGTTTGCACAGAGACTCTCCATCAACATCAGCCTTTCCGACCTTAATTTGTGGTGGGACAGAACCTGATCAATGTTCTGGCCAATCCATAGCCATAAGGTTCTAAATGAGGAGGATCCAAGTCAGAAGGCATATTCAAGGACACGCAGCTGATTGGGTACAGTATTCCCCAGCTGGTAGATAGTTACATTTTGACAACAGAGTGATTTGACAGCTGTAAAGGTGATTACAAAGATAAAGAAAATAATGGCGTCAATGATGTTCTTGACTCCCACCCGACCCGTTATCCTCTCCAAATAGCTTACCTTTCTCTCCCCTCTTTCTTCAGTTCCCATCATCTTTTAAGCCACTCTTCTGTGCCTCTCCCATTCTGTCCCATCTCTTAGGTTCTTCTTAACCCAGAGAAAACCATGGTAGTACTTGGCTCAGAAAAATGGAGAAATTATGAGTTTCTATAGATTTTAGTACTTAGCAAATTTGGTGGAAATTTTACATTTTGGTAGAGAGGTTCAGGTGCCCCACTTATGGTGCCTTCATCAAAATATCCAGCTTTGCCATGGTAATGTGTCATGAGAAAAATCCAGAAATACTGTAAGAGAGGTGTTGCACTTCACCTTTTGATTGTAATTTTCAGCAGATGTATCAGATGTCTGTCTTTTACACTTGGTACCAAGCATGCACAGCTCAAAGGTGACACAAGCTTTTCACAGTTAGAAATGGAATCTAGCAAAACATCATTGATCATTCTTTCTCATTCCACATGGGTTCAGCATACATTGATTTGGGGTGGCCAAGCTCCTGGATTAGGTCGTTAGTACATTTTCCTATTTGTTTCTATATTTCCCACTTTACTGCTCTTGTGTCTCATATTAGTTCTCTGAAGTCCCTCTTTAATCAAATAACACTCTTCAGTCCTGAGCCTGCTTTCCAGGCAATCCAGGCTAAGAGAATGTGCGGTGATATATAAATTTTATGCTCCAGTGAGTCTCAAAATTATATCAGATGATATTTGCAGTGTAAGAAAGCACTTATCAACTATGTGGCTAAAGCTAATGCACTTAAAAAAAGTTCAAGGGCCTGTGAGATGACTCAAAGAGTACAAATCGTCAAAAATCTCATGCCCTGAGTTTGATTCCCAACCACAGAAAGGTGGAAGGAAAGAGCCCACCCATAAAAATTGTCCTCTGACTTCTACAGGAAACTCAGGTTCAGTTCCCAGCACCCACACTGGCTCACAATTGCTTGTAACTCCAGCGTGGGTGCGGGGAGGATCCCATACCCTCTTCTGACCTTCATAAGCACTGCACTTGCACATTGAAACCCACACGCATGCCCATAAAATTAAAAGTAAAAGTAAAAGAATGAAAAAAACTATGTGTCTTGAGTTAAAATTAAGTGACTTTTCTCTGATTGTAAAATTTCTTACAAGTATTTGATCAACACAACAACCACAAGATTATTTTAGATATGGGTGAATATATGAAGGAATTATAAACTGGGGATCCAATGGTGGGCAAAAATAGAAAAATGTAGCCTTAAGCCCACTGAATCAAGACTGTAAGTCAATATAAACCTGCAAATGTGAGCAGTGTCAAAGAGGAGTTACATGGTGAATGAGAGTTTATTGTAAAATTCTAATAAGGGCTGTGAATATCTAAAGAGGATAATGTATATGCTATTTGCTGAATAACTTGATTATAATAATTTTTCAATAGAGTGTTTGTTTTAATGCATTACTGGGTTAAGAATGAGTTTAAGTCTGAGAAAAAAAAAAGTTTAATGTGAAAAAAAGTTTGAGGTTGAGCATCAGTCCAGGCTTTCTCTTCAGTGGCCACTATTGACAATCAACGAGATGATATAAGAAAGCTTTTGTGTTAATATGTTTACAGTTCAAAGCCCTAAAATTACAAAAAAAAAATTTGAAAATAAAATTAAAACAAATTATTTTCCAAATAATCACGATTTTCTCTGGCTTCTATGTGTGAGGAGTTGTCTCAATGCTCACCAACATATTGTAGACAAATTCTGGGTTATTCCCTAGTCCTTTATCACAAGCTTCTCTGTATGAATTTTCACATGGAAATTAAATCCAATCTGCAAGTTCATTTTAAGAACCAAATGAGACAACATGTGTGAAAAGGGCTTTATAGATATGTACATCTTGTCAATCTCTATAGATTCATTGTATTAAGCTAGACATCTAGAAATTTAACATGTGTTTATTCGATCCTGTGCGATATATGGAACTTGTACAATTCAGTATTTCTCAGTTAATAATAGCTGATCACAAAACACAGGTCAATTAAGAAAATACTACAAACTAAACACTATCTACTATCAGCAGCAAATATAATAGCTTCTTAAAGATTAAATACTTGGTGTAAATAGGAACAATCAGAGACGAGTACTTCATGGGCTTATGCTAGGAAATTGGAAATAGATACTCTTTGAGTAATGAAAGAGGATTTGGATAAATGAGAGTAAAGGAACAAGACAAAGACAAAGAAAAGGCTCGGCTTGGCAGAGGCAAAAAGCAGAAAAAAAAAAATGAATGGCCAGAACAAATAATCCAGTTGTCAGGTGACATGGACATATGCTAGCTAAAACCTTTAAATTCTCCCATTCTTGCCTTTTGTAGAATGCAATCCACACATTCTTTGCCTTGGAGGAATTTGAGGAAGGATTCCATAGCAACAGATCACTAAAGAACAATTTATCCTCAAACACCCAATGCTGCTTCTTCTGTCTTGAGTTCTTCTTCCACCAAAAGCAGTGTAAGCTGTTACTGACAGCTTGTCACCATGCAGCCTGTCACCACACTAATTAATATGTCCATGGCTAGAAAAGCAATGAGAGAAACGACAGCCTTATGTCTCACATTTCATCAGTGATAGCCCTTTCTCCAAGTACAACCTGCAAACTTTTCAAATCTAGACAAGTAACTGCTTCCCCCTATTTCAAATCAAGCACACGAGACATGAGTCAGATTGATTTTATTTCTAAGCACTGACCGGGAGAACAGAACAAGTCTGGCTCAAGAGGAAGGGAAGCTAAGACCCAGGAAAATGGAAAAACATGCACATTTTTTGCCATGGTGGCATTTAGGATTAACACCTAGTCAGAGGCAAACATGGGATCTTGTTTTGTTCATAAGATTGTGACGGTTAACTCAGAAACCTTGGAAGGGTAAGCACATGGCAGGCCAGAGCATCTTTAAAATGTGCTTTTGTGCACACTCTTCCCCAATGGAAGAGACTCCGTCCATCTATAACCATGTGATCTCCATGGAGCACGGTGATTTCTGTAGGGCAACCATTGCAGTTTGACGCAAGGTGGCCTTGTGATGACATAGGGTGGCTATTTTACATCCTTTCTCTCTTGGCTGGTGGCTTTAAGTCACAACTGGGTTACTTCTTATTAAGCAAAGGCTTTATCTTGAACTACTTTTACTTTTGTGTTCGCTGTATGACAGCCTCCTCTGATATGCTTATCTCTGTAAAAACTTTCGTAGCATCTGTGATTTTCTGAGTGCTCGCTAGGGTGTGAGGATGAAATGTTTGAGTTGGAATTTATTCACTGAAATATTATTTTACTTCTCTCATTGCCAAGGTACCTTGTTTTTCTGTTTGCTGTTGTCTTAGCTTTGTAATCACTGCCTTCTGTGTAAAGGCTACACTTAATGACTCAATCAAGATAGACCAAGTTCTTCTCCATTGACCTTATGTCACATTGTTTACCATCGACTGATTGAGCATGGGTATAGGACAGAACGTGTGCACCCTGCTGGCTGCCTTATCACTCACATCTTGCTTTTGGCACAACTGAAGGCGAATGGGTAACTCCTGATGTCATGCCTTCCAGTGATGACACCCAATTCATGATGCTGATATCAGCACTTTATCATTCATCAGAAGCAAACCAGAAGCTTCAATAATGGAAATAATGTCTTCTTACCACAACGACTGCAGTAGGAACAGATTTCCAAACCATGATATTAAAACTTTACACTGTTGCCGAACCAAATGACCTCATAATAAATACAGACCCCATGGAAGGAATTCTGTAAGAGTGAAGCCATTATTTTAAGTTCACAAGGCATCTACCGGGGCTTGAAATTAATGTCTGAATCTCAGTGAAGCCCTGGTTATTGTAACACTTTTGCTCTTTGATGCACATGCTCTTTATGTGACCTAGAAGTAGGGCTTCTTTCAGCCATGGAACACTTAACCTCCCAAAGCAGGAGGTAGCATGTCCCCTTCTATTCTTTCATTGCAAATGAGCATTGAGCACTCTTTTGTTGGAACATTATTTGTTTCAATGCTTATTTTCAGTTCAGAGCTCATCTCTTTGAAAACAAAGATGTATGAGTTTGTCTCTTTAGTGCCAGTATAACCACAGGGTCCTTGTTAGTGAAGTAAGCATTGTCAGGGTCACATGACAGGGTAACACTAAGTGAACAGGGGTCAGGAATGCAAAACCGTTTGTCCACGTCTCCAATGACTGTTCCAGCTGTGAAAGGTGTGAGTAGCTATCACCATTTATCTCATTCATGTGGATAAAATCAGTTTTGAATAAAATGGATGCCAAGGGCAGCTTTCAAACGAAAAGGTATCCATTCATTCAGTAAACATTCTCTGATTAATCACTATATGTCAAGTAAGGGGAGATGAATGACACCATCCCTGCTCCCAACTGAAAAGAAATAAATCACTAAAGTTCAGGGTACTAAGAACTGTCCTGTCCTGGGAGAGAAGAGAGACATTATCTGCACTAGGGGAGTCAGGAAGGAGTCTCTGAGGAGGATATAGCCAATGTCCTTGAAAGACTCAGAGGGCTGATGTGAGAAGAAAGCACAGAGAACATTTTAAGTAAGTGACAAAGCCATGGGAAAGTTCATTGTTGGGAAAGAAGCCAGCAAGTCCTTCTGGGAATCTGGAAGTAGTTTGGCATGGCTGGATTTGTGGCTTGAGCAGTAAGAGCAGCCTAGAGAAAAGAGACATTCTATCTGCTTACTGGTAATGGTAAAAATGCATGCTTGTAAACAGGCCTCAAGTCTTTAGCCACTCTAAGTTCATAGATTCCAACTGTAGATGCTAGCTCAGTTCCTATAAGGCTGTGCTGCTCAAATCAGAGTCTGGAACATCCAATCAAATTGGGCATAACTTGGGAAAAATTTTTTACTTATGATTCAGGAAAGCTAAGCTAATCCTATTTGGTAATAGTCTTAAAGCTGATTGCATTACAAAGCCACAAGGAAGGACTCGCAACGCAGCTCAGTGGCAGAATGTTTACCCGGCACGTGCAAAGGTTTGGTGTTCAGCACAACATATACATAAATAATAAATAATCCAAAATGTAAATGTACTAGACATTTTATGTAGGTATTAAAATAACATTAAATTTCTTCTTCTAAATCTATACTAAAGGAAAATGAAGTAGTTTGGAGGGCAACACTTTTCAGTAACACAAATTTCACATTATAATTCATGAGTCCTTCCAGCTGACCAGATGTGAATGCCATCTCTCAGAGTTTTCTCCTCCTCATGGATGACTAATTTAATTTAGAGGAAGATTAAAGTGTCCATAAGAAATTTCAATAGTAACTTCTTCAATTGAACTTAATCCAAATTCAACTTTGTTCTACTGGCTGTATGCCTGTTAACTCCAATTCCAGTACCTGGCTTGGAATTCGTTAATCAGCAGTCTCTCTTTGTAGAATATAAGTGTCACTTTTCTAAGTTTGAGTATAGATTCTTTGTTTCTCTGAAAAAGTCACAAAACTAAGGAATAGTCTTGTTTCTAAAGACATAGTAACACCTGCAGTGCAGAATATAGAATTCCTAAGGAATATTATAACTGTTTAAAAGGTAGACAGAACTGTATCAACCCTGTCAATTTGGTACACCTCGCTTCTACATGATGTATATAAATGGAATTATTCATTATCTACCTCTGGATTTTTAAGTCTCAAAACTATGTTCAAACTTTTCAATGGAAAATAAAAAAAAAAAAAAGCATGCTCTTGTTTACATCAAGTGAGTTTAGATAGTTAAAAATCTCCCAAAACAAACACTATTCACCTTTCAAGTTGTATGCAGAAGCTCTCAGCACAACGCCTGTCCCAAAGAACCTTCTGCTTTTATGAGCTGGTAGGTACTCCCATGCCCACTATCTCTGTTATTCACAGGAAACACTTATCTGCTGAATAAACACTCTTCTTTATCTCATGTCAACTTGTAAATATATCAAGGCCTTTTGGAAGAGGCCAAAGATTAAGATAGATGTGATAGCATTTGTGTGTAATCTCAGCACTCATAAAGTTCAAACAGGAGAATCAAATTTGAGTATAGCCTGAGCTACACAGTGTGGTCTTATATATCAAGAAAATCAGGAAGGATGGGCTGACAGATTTCTTCTAAATTTTATTAGAATGTAATTTAGAAATTTTCATTATAGATAAAATATTAGACCAGAACATTTTCATAAAACAAACAAAATCTAGAATTAACATTACTATCAGTAAATAAAATTTGTTGAAAATCAGATAGGAAATAGTTCTGTTTTGTTTTCAAAGCGTGGAAGATCTATGTAGGAAAGGGAAGCATGAACAAAAGAGGATTCTTTTAAGCTTTAAGTTACCTAACAGTCCTATATTGATAAATATATATTTTTAAAAATGTTTTGTAGAGGAAATGCTGTGCATGCCTATTTCTGAAGATATTTCCAAAATAATTTGCACCACACTTCTGAGATCAGTAGGTCACGTTTTTTGTTTTTGTCTTTTTTTTCTACTGGTGAAGAAAGGTGCCAAGCTGCCTAAGATACAGCTTGTCACAGTGTGAACTAGTACTGAAATAGAACACTTGTTTCTGTGGATTTCAGAGTTCCAATTCAGCAGACATCAGCCTTCCACTAAATACCCTGAAAATTAAGCAGTTCTCAGATTGGTTTGTGCCAACTGACTAAAAATGCTGTCAATTCTTCAGAGGCTATAGGCAGTTCTAGCCTAGAGTTATAGTGTCCTCAGTGAATATTTCCACTACTGCTCAAAGCTAGATGGTAATAAGTGTCCGAGAAGCACATATGTAAATTGTAATTTGCATTAAAGTATTTATGTTAATATCTAGCGGGAAGAAAATCTATCCAGATATTGGATGAGGAGCCTCAAGTTTATCTACAAGTAAGAAAGAAAATTGCTGATATTGATGTAGTGAATCAATGTTTACACAGTTCAGCACAGCCTATTAACAAAATCAAATAGCTGCAAGAGAGAAGGCAAGTACACACACACACACACACACGTTTGGGTCAAACTAGAAATTGTTCTATACCACGACACAAAGCTAGTTTTCTTCTGGTTGTTTGGCACTGACACACAGCTCAGATTTAGACATTTTGGTATCAAGGAAAATAACTCATACTTTACAAACATGTTTCTTGTTCTCATGATGGAAACACTTGGGACTTAACATGCTATTGAAAGTTGACCACATGCAGTTGAATATATGAAATATAAAGGTATAGAAGGAAGAAAGACATAATGAGAAATGTAAGGTGAAATGTACCTTTGACTCAACAACTGTTTATTGGAAAAATACTATTCCTAAGCACTGTTCTGGATACCAAATAAAGTATCATAGCATTGACATTCTGCTGAGTAGAAAAAGAAAATAAATAGACCTAAATTATATCATGCATCAGAAGAGAATAAATTCTATGGCTACATTTCTGTTTAAATAGGATTGGCTTAAAAATGTAAGCTACTTTTCATGATGTGTTCATGGAGTCATCATGTTCCAAGGAGATTACTAAAACAATACTTCATTTATAATAAAACCTATTAGCATAACTCACTGAATTTATAGAAAGGTAATTCGTGTGATATTTGAAGCAGCAATTCTTGCCTTACCCTTTTATCACCAAAATCCCCTTTATAAGCCTTATTGCTTTGGATGTTGACAACAGAGGTAAGGATGGCCTCTACTTGGATGGAGTAGTACTCTAAAATTAGATTGATAGCCTTGTATGAGTCAAACAGCTCATAAATTCCCTGGAATATTGTAATAATTGATTAAAGACTGAACAAGTAAAGATAATGAAATGACGCTACAACGGAGACCTCACCAAGGGAAGATGGCATGCAAATCAGCAGGCCATTAGTGTATCACTCTTGATTTGTTCAAAGAATATGCACATTGTCTTCTGCGATTACTGAAGTAGATGAGAAGCTCATTCAAGGTTACTATGTTTCTTTTTTTTCTATATACATCTTTATAAAAAACAAAAACAAAAACTAACCCAAAAACTCCTTTGTCCAATACAATGTACACAACAGAGTCTTAGATATGGTTACTTTCTTTAATATTGTAACCTAAAACTTCTTCAACATATACATAGAATTTTGAATCTCTAGTAGTTGGGTTTGAAAATGAAATTGCTGAATACTTGGTAATTTATTAAATCATGTTGCAATTTATATTGAGATTTATAATTTGATGGACACTATACTAGGATCACAGCACTTACTAAGACCTTGGGGTCTAGGGATAAAAGCCTTATGCTCTATAAATACAGAAGACCAGAACATTTGGACAGTTACAATGCTGTGACTGAGTGTTGCTATAGAATGTGCACAGAGAAGATGAGTGGTACATAACTTACCCTCAGGATAGAGGCTTGGCAAGAATTCCTCAAGAAACTGATATATGTCTTAGGCCTTGAAGAGTTAATCACATAGGCATCAAGGAGATGGGAAAGGGGAAAGGTGTTTTAAGTAGTTCTCCTGTTTCCTAAAGGAATTAAAAATGCTTTGCAAGAATCTACACTCTAGATACCAGATCAAATGGTTATTTCTCAGTCTTAAACACTGTTTATCTGCCTGCTGATGAATTTGCTTATGTGGAAGAAAAGTACAAAAAGTGACAATTATGGTATAGCCAGTGCGTAGGATTCAAACATGTGTTTTCCAGAAGAAGCCTGAGTTATGGGTTTCTAACCAGGGAGTCAAAGCTATAGTGTTCTTGACAGTACCAATTGTCTGATGTTTCCATAGTATAGTGAAGTGAGGGAGATCTCACAGAATCCTCTGCCTGCTAACTAGCATTACTATCTATACTAATACAGATGAATAATAAAAGATGGATTATGAGGGCAGCTTTCATTACTCAAAATATTCTGTGAGCCCATAGGCCACCCCTACCCTATAGGGTGAACCCCCGCCCCCATGGTCTGCCTCTCTGTTAGGTTGTTAGACCTCCTTTGAGCATTATTCATGATGCACTTTGAGGGCATTGCAAAAAGGCAACATTCAATGGATGCTCACTCTGCAGAAGAATTAAGTGATAATTTGACATGGATGCTATGTCTATAAAATCTGAACATACATGCACAGAATAGATTACTACAAGTCCAACACTTAAGGGATAAATAGGCAATCCCAGGCAGTATTCTCCAATTGACAAGGTCCCTATATAACTCACTGAATTTTTCATCATCTTGCAGCTCACTACCAGAGCATTTTCAATTTCTTGCATGGCATATATATAACTTTAATTCGAGGAGTGCTGCTTCAGGCTTGCTGTTTATTCAACACAGTTATCCCAGTGGTCAAATGCCCTTATCTGAGAGTGATGTGGGGATAGGAGGAGGGAGTGGGAGTGGATATGTGTGTGTGTGTGTGTGTGTGTGTGTGTGTGTGTGTGTGTGTGTGTATGTAATTCCACCCAAAGACATCAAGTGCTTCTAGTTCTTTCTTATCTTGATGTTCCCTTCTTTCATTCATTTAGAAGTATGGGAGGGTCAGATCCTTCTGCTTGTTTTCTGTCTGTCTGCCTGTGCTTTTGCTTGGATAAAATTCAATGACAGATTTCTCTAGGTCCACATTTTGTTATACAGAATGAAGAGCTTAGGGAATTATAAATCTTTTTTCCCAATTCCACAAAACTTGGCTCCTTTCAAAACTACACTCTTACTACATTTGACAGCAACTTTGTTCTATGAGGGCTTGTTGGTGCCTTCCCTGGGGAAATGAAATCCTGGCTCAGCATTTCAGGTAGAATGTGACAAGATACAATGATATATTGGAAAAATAAAAGAAAGATTAATTTAATACTTGCAAAATATTATTCCTAAATCATCGGAGGGAAAAGAAGCCCAAAGAAGTCAAATGTAGCTATTCAGTAAGTAAAAGAAGAAAAATCTAGACATGCAGGTTGTTAGAAGTGTAGCTGCTGCGCCCCTGGTAGTTGCTGATGGGATACTTATGAAGATATGTCTGTGGTGTGAAGAAAACTCAAGCATTAGAAAGATTTGGGAACTAATTATTTGATCGCTGGTGTCTTGGTTTGTTTCTACTGCTGTGATAAAACACCACAACAAAAAGCAACTTGAGGAAGAATAGTTTTATTTTAGCCTACAATCTCAGGTCACTCCATCACTGGGAAAAGTCAGAGCAAGAATCTAGAGGCAGGAGCTGAAGCAGAGGCCACAGAGGAGTACAGATTCCAGGCTTGATTCTCATGCCTTGCTCAGCCTGCTTTCTTATACAAATCAAGGCTACCTACCTCGGGTTGGCACCATCCCAAGTGGTCCAGGTCCTTCCATATCAATCAATAATCCACCACAGACTTGCTTATAGGCCAATTTAATGGAGGCATTTTCTCAATTTAGGTTTCTATTTCCAAATAACACAAGCTTATGTCAAGTTAACAAAATCAAAACAACACAAATCAACCAGAGCAATAAGTAATTACTTTGCTACCATAGCATAGAGGTTAGGAAGAAGGAGACATATATGGGAAGCTCTAGAAGCTCATCAGAGTTCTGAGAAAATGCTAATTGAACTTAAAAGAGAAGCAGCAGAATGTATCCTATGCCTTCTGACAGAAAATCAAGAACCTGAGGAACCTTCTTTGCATATGAATATTTATATTTGAACACACAAGAATATCTGGATAATTCTCATTATGCTATGACCTCTCAAATGCTCAATAATTTATTTCTAGGTTTCCAACAGCCTAGAACTCTTTGAGTGTGATTATCAGTAGGGAGTCAAGTGCATATTGCTCCAGGTGGGTAGATAAAGAGCTCATGGGAAGAGAAGAGTTCTCTGTGTCTTCAGAATCTACGTCTATGGATTTAGCTAATAGAGTTAAAATACTTGGGGAAAAGTACATCTGTATTGAGCATGTGCAAACTTTTCATTTTTCTTTTAAAAATATATCATAATAGCTAATCACATAATATTTTCATTTTATTAGCTTTTCTTGGTCATGTAGCATAACCTAAGGTATATGAGATGACATAGAAATCCAGTTAAAAATGGATCCAAAACCTCAATGTAAGACTGAAACTTGTGAAATTTTTACAAGTCTTTCACAATGAAGCATTGAAACTACTGGGAAAAAGCACAGGAAGACCACGTCAAGCTATGAAGATGGGCAAGGACTTTCTGACAAAGATGCCAATAGCTCAGGAAATAATGCAAGGACTGGAAGCATGGTGGCAGCAAATTAAATGCTTCATTATATCAAAGGGGAAATGCAGATAAAAATATACAAAATAGAAGAAAATATGCTAATTATACATCTGATAGGGGATTAACATATGAATTGATGAGGAACTCCAAAACTGAGTATCAAATAAAGCCTCCAAATCATTACACCAATACATGAGTAAATAAATTCACTAGACAGTCATCAAAAGGAGAGAAATATGAATGGGCAATAAGCATTTCTAAAATATTTGGCATCCTTAGCCATTAGATAAACACAAATGAAGATTGCTTTGAGATTACATCCCACACCAGGGGAACTGTCATTAAAAGAGCAAATAATTGTTGGGAGAACGTAGGAGAAAAGGAACCCTTATATAATGTTGGTAAGAAAGAATTGTAATGAAGCCACTGTGGACATCAGCAGGGAGATGCCTCACAAACCAAATCGGAATTACTCTATGACCAAACTGCACCTTTCCTGTGTATACATAAAGGACTATCAGACTGCATACCACAGAGATACTTGTATATTTGTGTTTATTGCAGCAGTGTTCACAATAGCCAAGACATGGAACCAGACTAGCTGCCCATCAACAGATTAATGCATGAAGGAAATACATATGTGCACAACTGAGTTTTGTTCAGCATTAAATAAACTCTACCACTTGCATGAAAATGACTAGAGCTAGAGATCATCATGTTAAATAAAACAAGCCAGACCCAGAAGTACAAAAATATCTATCTATCTATCTATCTATCTATCTATCTATCTATCTATCATCTATATATCTATCATCTATTGTCTATCAATGCACCACAAAAGTAGAAAGGCTATGTAGGAGAGAGAAGGGCTGTAAAGAGAGAGAGGAAGAGGGAACCAAGGAAAATGATGTGGAGAAGTTCTTTTCTCCAGGATTAACAATAACAACAGTACAACAACAACAACAACATACACACACATACATATACACGTGTGTACACCCATGCTCAGCTTGAAAGCAGAAGGCTAACAATTGGAAGAGAGGAGGTGAACCAAGAAGTGTGTAGCTCGTGCCTGTTCTCTTGCCCCATGTTGGAAAGCCACTTGTAGCATGTTGCTACCATACTTTTTTACCCTTTAGCTTAAGAAAGAGAAAGGAAGAATAGAATGAAAGAGAGAAATTTTCACCACCTTTGTTTGCAGCCTTAAAAGAGAGAAAGAGAGAAAGAAAGAAAAATTCACAATCCTTTTTGACTGTCTGAAGCTTTGAGAGCAGAAGCTAATAGTGAGCTGAACTAGTGTCTCAGCTCAATATCCCAGAACCTAATTTCTCCTACAGAAGTTCCTCTAAGCAATAACCAACCAACCTACAAACCATGCCACCAACTTCCAACAACCACCCAGTCCTGCCTGTCTCTTTGGGCTTCAATCCTCATTTAAGCAAAGTTCCCCGAAGTCTAAGCAGCATGCAGTCATAAGGACAAGCTATTCGTGGCAAAACAGCTGCAGATAATCAAATCATAGCCACTGGTAACAAGCATTCCAAATCAACTCATCATCATCCACTATACCTGAGATGGGACCAGAAACATAGTCCAGACACCATTTTGTGTTTTTAAAGAAGCCAAAAATCACAAGACTCCTCAAAGCATCCTGCTACAGAAGTGGGAGAGCCGATGGCCAATAATGAAGAAGTGAATATTAGCACAGTATGATGATGCATGTGTATGCAAATGTAAAAATGAACCTCATTATTTTGTACACTCAAAGTTAACTTTAAGATGTTAAACGGTACCTATGGGAAGGACTATACGAATTCTATGCAAGACAAAGCTGTTTGATACAGTTGATTGAGCGTGTACAGATCAGGTTAATGCAGGAGTGTCTTGGAACGAGTGTCTCAGAAACTGGGGGCTGAGTTGTACTATTTAAATCAAACACATGTTAACCTCTTAGTGAGGGAAAAGCTGGTAAACACACCAGGTGATAAAGGACTGAAGCAAGGCTTATTACTTTCAATAGGTAAGGACAGCACGAAAGATGATTTTCAAAGCAGTGTCTCCATGAACACGGGAAGCAAGGGATTTATGTTGGAGAAACACATATATTCATATGTAAGAGACTTCTCATAACATGTAGGGACAGCAATTGAGGTCCTGCTTCCTTAAACTTGCATATTCAGAAACTGGCATTCTGGGTAGAAGATTCAGTAGACTGAGAAAAGCTCATTCTAGATCATCCAAAAAGGGTAACTCAACAAGGGGCACGTGTTCAGTGAGAGCCTTTCACCTAAAACAAACAAACCAGCTTTGAAAGAGCATTAGCAGGGCTGAAGAGATGCTCAGTGGTTAGGGAATGCATGATGCTCTTGTAGAAGATCTTAGTTCAATTCCCAGCATTCAGGTTAGGTGACTCACAACTGCCTGTAGCCCCAGTTCCAGGGAATATGAAAATGCCTGGCCTCCAAGGGCAACTGTATACACGTGGAACACATACAGACAAGCGCACACACATCCATGCACATAAATACAAAATTTAAAAAGGAGCATTAGTCATCTTTTAAAGGAATAGGATCTCCCCTCACCCTAAGCATAGGTGTTTGGCTCTAAGAACACAACGTATTTCTTGAGCTAACATTACCCTTCTCGTAATTGAGGAGTGTTGGCTGGATGAGTAAGTACTTTTGAAACCAAAGATACTGAATTCATTACCTGTTTCATGCCTCCAGGAACTCGTAACACACATTCATGGGGTGTTCGCAATGGTTTCATTGCAAGTTATACAATTACACTTAAAAAATGGACATTATCACATAGGAAAGCCTTTTCTGATCTAAATTTGGTTTAAGCACTCACCACAGAAAAGATGTAGGCAAAATCCAAAATTTTCAGAGAATTTCTTACACACACAATTACCCACAGTGCTATTGTCTCTTCTAAAAACTGTTCACTTAGAAGGATTTTGTTGTCATCCTCCAATATCTGCAAAATAGGCAAATGGGGGGGTTGCTTTTTAGTCCTCCCTCCTTAGTTAAATATAACTTTTTATTTTCTTATTTTTGAAGGCAGACACGCCACTTGCTCTTTGCTCATATTTCTAACCAAGGGATTTTTCCCTTATCCTTAAATCAAGTCTTCCTCCCCTGGGCTGGGCTGAAGGATCTCCCAGGATACTGACTCCAGCTAGCTAATCTCCCTCCTTGTGGGCTATCAGATCAGGGTCAGCCAGCTGCTTACCTTGGGAAAGGGAGACATGCAGATTGGGGGATGATGTATAACCAAACACAGGACTGGGTGCTCCAGAGCCCAGAATGTAATGCTATCCATTACACCATAGAACTGACTTCAGGACAAGATATTTCAACACATTATTCTGTCTTGTTACAATAAGTGCTACGTCTGTAGCTATGAGTGAGATGGGGAAAGTCTTTCATAAGAGATTGCAGAGGGAGGAGTTAAAGGATGCCAGAGATGATGGTAGTTACAAATGCCTCCCTGGCTTGTCCTGTTTTGCTGTGCCATGCTGTTGCCATGGCAAGTTGTGTAGTTGGGGCTGATGTCATTCATCGCTTTTGCCACCTCACACATTACATTGAGTGTCAGATTGGGTCTATATACCCCGCCAAGGAAAATGAGGTCAGAAACACCTTTAAAAACAGTGTCATGTGTCGCATTTGTAGGCTTGCTTGGTGAAGGGAGTCATTTGGACCTGCTCACATTTTGACATCATCTAACTTTATTCTTGGTGCCACAGGAGATAACAGCAATTTGCTGAACACATGTGGCAATGCATGACTTTGAAAGCAGGGATTATGTATGCATGGAGCACATCATACAACAGAAACACAGGAAAGTTAAAGACCACATAAGAAGCACATACGTTTGTACAGGCAAAGTAGGATAAAAACTGTTTTGTTTCCAGGTGCCATAACGGGTGAAGAGAAGAAGCTGAAGCAGAGAAATGATAGAAGGGAGAGAAGAGAGTTAAGGATAAATAAAAGGGCCTTAGAAGTCCTATTGCATATTGTAAGGTATGAAGGGAGCTGAGACCGGCCGTGAGCATCAGATTCAGTGAAAGTCTGGGAGGATGAAGGGATGTTCCATATAGCGACATAATAGCTGAGATCCTTACTAGCAGTCAGTCAACAGTGTAAGGTTGGAGAAAAAGACAAGCAATTCTGTGGGCTCAAGAATTCAAGATCTTTGAAAGACAGAAAGAAACTAACCAACTGAAAAATCCCTGAGAAAGACCATAAGTAAGAATGGAAAAATCCCAGAAGAGAAAGCAGGCTAAAGAGGGAATCAACCTCATTCTAAAACTCAAAGGGAAATGGGGTAGAAATTCCTGTGATTTAGATGGGAAAATGATTCTTTACAAAAACGAGAAAAAAAGAATTTACTTCTGGAAGGCATGGAAACATGTTTTATTTTCTTGATCTTTTTTCTCTCCATGGGCATATTTTCTTCTGTTAGCATCTGGCCTTGTGTAAAACATCTGTTCGCAGGAGACTTTTAAATTGTAAATCTTTTTACTGAGAACCAGAAACTTGCTGTTCACTATTTGATAATATGAATACTAATGTGGTACTAGGGAGAATCACCCAAAACAAACAACATCCCCCTTCTCCTCATACCAGGCGTCACGTGGTTGCCCTGGTTATCTGGTATGCTGGCTGGTTTTCAGTTTTGTTGTCAACTTTACACAACCCAGAGTCACCTGGGAGTTGGCTATCTCAGTTGAGGAATTAGCTAGATCAGATTTGCCTGTGGCTGGCTGGCCATGTCTATGAGAGTTTGCCTTGATTGATGACTGATGCGCTTCTGTAAGCTTTCTGAATATTCACCAATAGCTTCCTTACCCCCATTTGCTCTAATACTGAGAGGGAGATGGAAAGACAATCTTTGGGGACTGGAATGTCTTGGTCTTCAAATTTTCTGACATTTCAGGGGTCCTTGTGATATTTCTCAGTGAGCAGTCACAACTGTAACTTGGGGTTGATGTTACCCATTCACTGTTCTGCACACATTGAAGATTTAAAACCCATTGCTTAAAGTTTTGTTTTTCTTGCCAGTACCATTCTGACATAGATATTGTGGCCAAGAATCTGAGGCAAGACAGTTCACAGACTATAGGGGAGAACCTATTACTATTACTCTTCTAAATGGGAATGTTATTCAATTGATTCCTAACCATTTTTCCTTAATTCTGTAGATAAGAGTATCTCTCAATTCTCATCAG
The DNA here is from genome assembly GCA_026225945.1 of Cricetomys ansorgei. Taxonomy (NCBI): domain Eukaryota; kingdom Metazoa; phylum Chordata; class Mammalia; order Rodentia; family Nesomyidae; genus Cricetomys; species Cricetomys ansorgei. The sequence goes on from JAMJFZ010004031.1 coordinate 3,981,907, forward strand.
AGAAGCTCCTTTTTCAGTATAGGGGGATTAACACTAAGACCCATAACTGGTCAGAGTAGAGCAAATAAGATAGGATGGAGTGCTCATTCCTAAATGAGATAGATATATCATATTTCACTCCTCCTAAGGCTCAGGGGTCATTGTGGAAGAGCGGGGGAAAAGACTCTAAAAGCCAGATGCAGAGATTGACTACAAGAAAACAGAGTTTCATAGAAATAGTAGGGCAGTTGCACATATGGACTCACAGAAGCTGTGACAGGAAGGACAAGACCTGGACAAGCTAAAACCAGAAAAATCTCAGGGAGGTCTTCAAGATGTCCCCCGGCTGAGAAACCACTGTTAATTGATAGCCGCCAGGAGAAAGAGGGAATTAACTTTCCTTAAGGGCATGGCTACTGGTAAATCTAAAATGCTCCAGTGTATGGCCATATACCTAAGAGTACTCTTAGATAGGTAGCACTAATGGGACTCAATAGGAAGCCCAGCTCCAATGGATACAGCTATAACACAGCTCCTACAACTATGCCCCAGGGAACATCAAAGAAGAGGGTAAGAGCCAGAACATGAAAATCTGCTATAAATCAATCTTTCTTAGAAATGGTTTCATAACCGGGTGATGGTGGTGCACACCTTTAATCCCAGCACTGGGGAGACAGAGGTAGGCAGATCTCTGTGAGTTGGAGGCCAGACTGGTCTACAGAGTGAGTTCCAGGACAGCCAGAGTCACAACAGGGAAATCCTATCTCCAAAAAACAAAAGAAAAAAGAAATGGTTTCATAAAAAATACTGAAATAATGATAATATCAATAGGCTTGCTAATGCAGAAGGGGAAATTCTCATGGCATCTTGTACGTTGAAAAAAAAAAAAGCTACAGGCAACTATTGACCTCTGAGAGAGAGAAAATTAGCCCTTCTCTGGAATTAAATTTTTTCAAATGGTTATCCAATACAAATGGTCAATTCTGAAACCACATACACATATACAACTAAAAATGGACCCAGCAGATTATATCTATATATTTGTGCATACTTACGCACACATAAACATATAAAACAATAGCAAGCAAAGAAAAATAGGCTGTCTATTTGAAAGTAGGGGCCATGGAAGGAGTTGGAGGAAGAGAACTTGAGACAGGGTGGAGGGAGGAAAGAGAAGGGGGACAATGATGTAATACTATTTTAAATAAAATATATAAAGATAAAAAATGAAGACACAAAGCTGGATGGCTGTTAAAATATAGGATGTATCTGGTAGCTGATGGGAGGAGTACGACTATAATAAAAATGTAATGTATGAAATTCTCAAAGAATTCATGTATGTATATGTATGTATATATGGCTGTGCCCGTTTGAAGTCCTACACCTCCAGTGGTTCTGGAGAGTCTCTGCTGCTTCCTGTCATTGTCATAATTCTAAGTGCTTGTTAGAGATAGTAAGTATGAAAGATATTTTTTGTGATTTTAGTTTGTATTTCTGTTTGTTTATAGTGCTAAAAATTTCATTATTGTTTTGGACTTTTGTTAATTGCCTATTTTTATTGTTTGTCCATTTTTCTTTGATTGTTGGATCCTCATTCAAATAAAAAAAACCCTAAACATTTTCTATGAAATAATCCCCCTGATATTTGATAGTATTAAGTAATTATTGTGTTGTCAATAATATTTCTTTTCCTTTAAACATACAAACTAACATATTTAGATGACATAAAATGAATCTCAGTTGGGGCTCAAAGTATAGGAGGTTCAAATATGATCACTAATGGACTACTAACTGCAGAGGATACCTGCCGGTCATTATACTATTATTTGGCCTTTTGATATTTTAGGAAATATTTTGACGATAAAAATTAAAGTTTAGACAACAAAAATGAAAAGACATAAGCAAAAAGAATTATGAATAATAAAGGGTCATAAAGACAGATATCCTAGATTATGAGTAAATATTATACATGTTAATCCAAGTCTATTCTAATCCAACAAATGTGTTCATTTAGATAAAAAAAAATCTTATCTGAGCACACATATTATAAAAATTGCGTTAGGAAGAAATAAAGAAGCCTTTAAGAGAAACATCATGAAAATAAACCCAAAGATTTCTGTTCACTAAAAAGATGAAGTCTGGCCCAGAGAAAGATGTCATGTAACACTCTTGCCAAACATCCAGGGCACTAATAATTATTACTTTATATAAATTACATCTATATAGATTTATATAAATTATACAATAATCTTATTTTATATAATATTATATATATTATATATAATATATGTTATATATATTATTTCCATGATTAAACAAAGAGCAAAGGCTTTTAGATTCATTTTACAAGGCTTGCATAATCATAATAGCAAGCTAAAGCAGTACAGCTTAAGTAAAAAAAAAAAAGCAAACCTCACTTCTGTATTTAATTCATTATTTTTAAATGTAGATACACAGGTGTTGATGAAGTCAAATTTTCTGCTATAACATAAAGCCACAAAATCATGTGTGTTCTTGTACCAATAATTATGACTCAGATCATGTAATACAGCATGTTGACAATTGTTCATCTTTTTGAACAGCCATCTCTTCATGCCTATGCATCTGTGCTCATGCAACACAGCAGGAACTATTACATATGCCTTTGTTTATTTAGATACTAATCACCATGCCATAAATATTTGTCAGTAAATAGAAATATAATGGCCCATTTGAATGACCACATAGAATTATGTTGTAATGATATCCTGCAGTAAAGTCCTATTAGTCGATACTTGAACTTTCCCAAGTAGTGTTCACTCCATTCTTTTTAGCATCCACACATAGAATAGCCATTTTGGATTTGCCAGAAATCCTTTTAGAGTCAATATTTGGACTTTTCATGAATGTTTCATGAGCTCACAGCAATTGCAGTCACTGTCTTTAAATTTCTTTAGAATTCTTTCACTTAAGACCCACCACATTCTTCAAAGCCTAGGTAATGTTTTCCTCCTTTATTTTCTTCTTGTTTTGTTTTGTTTTGTTTTTTGCAAGTCTGAGAGCCCTGCGAATTTTCTCAGTCTGCCTTTTAAGTACAAGCTGAGAGGTAACTGGGAAAGCTGACGTGGCTGCTTCACCTCATGTCACCAGACATTTCTGGACACTTTAAACCATGTGCCATCCATCTCTCTCTTTTTCTCCATCATCTATGCAGTCTTTGGTCTTCCAGTTTCTGGCGTAATTTACTGACATTTACAAAGGAAATGTTCACACTCATTCACTGGCTCAATTACCCCAAGAAACAAAGCAAGAGATGTCATTATCCTGAACTCATCCCTGAGAACACACTTTATATCAAACATACACACTTACTAAACAGCCAGACCTCTCTGTCTCCTAGAATGTAATATTATTACTTCTTAACATTTTTACAGCATCACTTGTAAATATCAAGACTGATTAAGAAGCATCATTCAGGATCTGGGTAATATTTCTCCAATATCTCTCACTCCCTAGCCCTGAAATGAAATGTGCATTTATGAGCTAAGTCGTTCCTTATACTGAGAAGGTAGAAAAGGCAAGGCTACATGTGGAGAATGTTAACCAGTAGAGTCCATTTTTTTTTGCTTTTTCTTTTTCTCTTCCTCTTCTTCTTTTTGGTTTATTTTGTTTTTTGCTTTTTGTTTTTCAAGACAGGGTTTCTCTCTGTATCTATTGTGGAACTCATACTGTAGACCAGGCTGGCCTCACACGCACAGAGATACACCTGCCTTTGCTTCCCAAGTGCTTGGAATAAAGTCATGGACCACCACCGCCCTGCTAAAATGCATGTTAAGAAAAAAGTTAAATTCAGTAATTTGTCAAAAGTTTTCAGATTCTATGAATGCAAAGACTTTTACATAATGGAATAAATTTTCTAGGAGTGTGTAAGCATACTTTTCGTTGTTCTTTCCTTCTGTATTCCCACTTACAATTTGAACAAGAGCCTTCCTATACAGACACATAATAAATTATTGCAATGCACTCATCAGTAGCTCCAAGAATTAATACAAAATTTACAGTTTGATAATGGTTACTGAGGAACATTTTGCATTATTAGTCTTCTTAATTTTTTGCCCATAATCTTCTTAATTTTACATACATTATAGATCTACATATATGAGAATATTATGCAAAAAAAATTAATGCTGATAATTAGATAGATATTGACAGATTTTCCAGCTTTTTTTTCTTTTTTGTTATTTAATATTATAAAATTTAAAATTAGTGTTTTAGTTTTCTTTAAACAAACCCGAAAAAACATTTTAATTATTTAGCAATACAAATTTTAATTTTATGATATTTCAGTTAAATTAATATATATTCATTTAAATCACAATTGTTAATAGAACAAAAATTATATGAACACTTTAATATGAATTTGGTAAAAAGATTAGATAAACTTAATAGTATAATTATAGACAATTTATATCATATATGCAACATTTTTGCATGTCAATCTAATATTTCTAGCACCATATCTGGACAGGTGCAGTAGTAATTCAATTATCTTTGATATGTTTCTTTATTTTTCGGTCATATAAAACTCCCAAATTTCACATATAATTTCTTTGTCTGAGTGAAAATGCGTATGTCAATGTGTGAAAACAGAAACATGTTTTATGGTTTGCTTGATTTAGTGCTTAGACCCTTGAAATCTGGGCCTGGATCTTATACTGTCCTGAGTCTGTTAAATTATGAGTAGCCAGAAACCATAGAAGTCAGGCTCTCTGTACAAGATAGTTATAGGGTTGTTCATTTTTGATTTTGGCTGAGACACTACTAGACTCTCCATTCTATAACAGCAGAAACGCTGTCCGTCATTACACTAATTCAGAACCTTGCTGCCTCAGAGAAGGTGTTGGCTGGGCTAAGATGCTTGGTCCTCTTGAGGTGAAGCCTGCCGATGCCACCTACAGCGGAGCTCAGGCCTGGGCTCCAAGGCATTGGCTTTAACGTGTATTCACGCTCAATGACCTCACCATAATAAAAAACTCCAAGGTAAAGATGCTTCAACGGGGAAGCCAAGTCCAGCCTTGGTGATATAAACATATTACAGCCACTTCTTCTTCAGAACCCGTGGGTCTTCTCTTCAGCCCAAGGCATCAACCTATAGTCTTTCTCTTGCCACAGAACTTATTAAGGGCTATTTGATTTGCCTTGGCAGGTTTTCTGGTTGAGTTTGTGGTAGACTTGTTATGAGTATTATTAATGTTTTTACCCATGTCCAATTATTCTCTATTTCTAGGGTCTTGGAAATAAACTCAACTCCATCACCTTGATATTAGCTACATCTGTATGATTGTGGGACTAGCGTGACTAGTAAGCTGTAAACAAAAGTGACATACATCAATTTACGGTCAGAGTCCCTAATTTCTACTGCTCAACATTACCCTTCTTTTGCAAAGTCTACAAGCTTCGTGTAATATGGTTACATATTAAAATAAGTACTAGCAATTAAATTTTAATCTTAAAGGTCGGTTCATATTCTTAGTTTTCAAAATAGTTAACTCTATTTTTATACTTCAGAGGAAGAAATAACTTACACCAGGGATATTTAAAACATACATTATTTGGGGTTGGGCTTACTTATACCCTCAAAATGAGATATTAGGAAAGTCTAAATATGTGAATTGGAGAAAACACTGAGTCTTGTAGAAGTTTATTTTTGGTTATGTATAAAATAATTGTTTTCTACACTGTTGGGGGAGGGGCTCCCTGGTCTTGGTGTTTTTGTTGTTTGCAGGCATTGGATTTCTGTGGGCAAATGTTTGATTGCTAATGATCTGCACCTGAGGAGTTCTGAATCAATAAAAACACCTGAGCTTAGGTGTTCAGGGTTCCACTGATGAGCATGGCTTTGGCCATAATGGTGGTTCGTTTGCTGAGGTCTGGCATAGATTCTACATATGAAAGCACCTCCTTGTCCTGTTTGCTGAGCTGCTACAGCAGTGTACAGCCATAACTGAGTAGCTTGCAAAATGAGGGTGTTATAACACAAGCTAATAATATTTAAAAAACTCTTAGTATATGTATGCATATACATAGAAAGTCTTGCAACTTTAAGATGACATATGCCCATTAGTGTTATAATCACTAAATAGTTGTATTAGCTTGCTCAGGTTAGTGCAACCAAGCATCACAGCCCCAGAAGAAATTCCTGCTGTCACATTTCTGGGATTAGAAGTCTACAAAATAGACATAGATTTAGATTGCCTTCTTTTTTCTCAGATTTCTATTTTGGGAATTCAGATCTTTCAGGATTTTAGTTACCCTGCTTCCAGCATTTCAACATTCAAATGTCTAGAGTTTGAGGTTGTGCTTTCCTTATGGTCTTAGTCATATCAATCAACCACAAGCACTGCTTATATTTAGTGCTTTGTACTCTGTTTATTCTGAGCCATCACATATCACTGATATATGCTGGTTATTAAACCTGGAAAATATTTACACTCTAATTGATATCCTCTATTATTTCTCAAGGTAACCCCCGGAATCTTCTGATTAAGATTCCTCTACTTTATTATCTTATCCCCATTATCTCACTTTTGATTAAAATCTCATAGTAATTAGGATTGATTCCTAAAGATTTCTATCTCCAGATACAGAACATCCTACATGGGTAAGAACACGCATGCTCACCACTGTATTCTCAGCACCTAACTTTGTACCTAATGCACAGAAGGCTCTTAATAAGTTATCAAGTCAGTAAATGAACACAAAAAAGGAGCTACTGTAATAGTCAAAACTAGGATCTCCTCCAACACATAGGTTGAAGCACTGACTACAGTAATTCAGTGTGGTCTTATTTGAAAATAGGGTCTTTAGAGAAGTGTTCTAGTTAAAGGGAGGTCATTAGGCCAGCGCCTAATCCAGCATGACCGACGTTCTCATTAAAATGGGATAATTGGACACAGACACACGCATAGGGATGACGAAGTGAAAACACCTAGAGAAAAGACGGCCCTAGTAAAGCAAAGACAAGGACCTGAAACAGCTCCTCCCTCAGTAGAAACCATCCCAGCACTCACACTTTCAGAATTTTGATGTTTCTGGTTTTCAACATTGAGAGTAATGACATTTGGGGCTGTGTCTTTCTGAATTGTGATGGACACTGAGGTTATGCTGTTTGGAAATGTCAAGGATGGGGATAAGAGTGAGCAGATAACAAAAATCCTTGGATACCACCTCATCCTTAGCGAGAGTCTACATGTGATTAGTTGTCTTTATTCTCTAGATTCAAAAGGACCAGGGGTGACAGAGGTATAAGGAGCCTTGAGGTGGGGCTATGGCATTAATCCACAAGTTAGCCATTGTGCCCAGGGATAGCTTGTGAGTGATAGAAGTACATAAAGGGACTTCAGGAAGAGAAATTGCCAAGAGTTGATATTGAATTGGAAAAAAGAGACAAAGCCATGCTGTAGTTATCCAAACTAGCAAATGCTATTTGGTACAGAATATAATTCATTCAATTTTTATCTGTTGAAAATGAAGTCATTTTGATACTCAAAAAGCGTGAAGTAGATGGTTGTACATATAGTTCCAGATTTCAGAAAATGGACAATAGTTTACAATTGTAATTCAAGAAACTTCAAAACTAAGTGATCTGTTGTAGTAATTCAGAGAAGGAATAGCCACACAGAACAACAACAATGACAAAAACTGACTGGTGGTTATTGCAAGGGCACAAAGGGAAAAGGTGCTTCAAGGAGGAGTGAGCAGGAGAGAGAAATCTGTGCTGCTGAGAGCCATCCAGGAATATATGTCTGGTTCACAACACCAGAATCTTTGTTCTGCCCCCTTAAATGTCTCAGTTATATGTACTTAGATCATAGTAGATGCCAAGTAAATAATAATTATTGTGATAGCTAGTTTTACATGTCTATTTGACAGAGCTATATGGTATCCAGATACCTAGCCAAGCATTCCTAAATGTATTTTTGAGTGTGTGTCCAGAAAACAATGGCATTTTAGTTAGTCAGGGTAGTCATAAGGAATCACACATTACAGCTAGGGTTGGAACAGAAAAACACAGCCAAAGAAGTGCCAAGGCTCTCCTCTCTTTTATTGAACTAGGGTATCCATCTCCTGTATTCGAACACTGGAAGTGCTGGTTTTCTGGCATTTAAACTCTGGAATACACACCAACACTCTCTTAGCCCTCCCACCACATTCTGGCTTTTCAGACCTTCATCCTCAACCCAGGAGTTACACACCATTCATATTGTTTCTAACACAATTACAATCTTTGAAACCCAGCTTTCCTGCCTCTTGTCTTTGATGATGACATACCCCAGGACTTACCTATGATTATGGTTCAGTTTCCATCATCAGTATCCTCTTACTTTTTTACACATATTTTATGGGTTCTGTTGCTATGAAGAGCTCAAATACAAATGTTGAGTCAATAAAGTGAAGAATAGCAAGTATCCTGAACATTAGATTTTTTTGAGGATGCTCAGGGTACAGAAGATACACTAAGTGGTTAAGGAAGGAATTGGCTGTGGAGAAATTGGGAAATGTTGGTTATCATGTGGGAAAGGGAATGTGGGGTGTTGGGGAAATTTATTTTTAGTTATGTTTGAAATTGTTTTATACACTGTTGGGTGAGGGGCTACCTAGGTTCTTGGAGTTCTGTATTGTCTTCAGGTGTTGGATTTCTGTGGGGGTTGTTTAATTGCTAATGATCTACATGTGCTATCAGTAGAATACCTGAAGGGTTTGAAAAATAAAAACACCTGAGCTGAGTGCTCAGGGTTCCATTATGGAGTCTGGCACTGACCAGGATAATGGTTCACTCTGCTGAGGTCTGGCAGGGATTTCATGTATGAAAATGCCACCATCTCTTCTGTGCTGAGCCACCACAGCAGATGAACTACTACAAATGGTACATCAATGTGGGACATTGTACCAGCTAATCCAATGTAGAGACAAAGAAGAGAAAGAAATTCCAGACCTTAAAGAGCCCAGCAAAATACGCTCAGAGAAGCTACCAGAGGATAGAGATTAAGGTTTTAATTGAAGGCTCCTGAAGGAATAGGAGAGAGCAAGAAAGGAAATATGCCTCTATGAAAGAAAATTGTGAAAATTAAGTGAGAAAGATGACTCAAAACTGAGAAGTACAGAATAGAGTCCTTTAGAGAAACACATTTTCATGGTAAAAACAAAAAATTCAGCTGGGAGCAAAAAAGAAAAAACGAAAAAAAACAAGGTTTCAATGGCTTTTCCTGATCCTGGAGCTGACTTTTCTTTCTGCAGTTGACGGCAGCCAGGGCACAAGAAATGGAAACCAGAGCATACTAATGTTAGATAAACTGACTTTGTTGATGGCTTTTTGTGTGTGTGAAGCCCAAGCTGGTCTTGTGTTTGAGGTGTATAAAGAAGGTTATATGTTTTCTTGTAACAGTGGTGAAAAAGAAAGCCAAACTGCCAACACTTTGCCAGATATTCTTTCCACTGGTCCAGGACCCCCTACTCACCCCCTGGTGGAAGCTGCAGCTCAGAGAAAAAAAAGTCACTTAGCTAAACTGACCTTTTTTGTTGTTGTTGTTGCTGTTTTTGTTTATTTCTGCAAAAATAGAATGTCCAAATGTTTGAAAGGAAAGGTCAAGCTGTGGGTGGAAGTTGAACATCTCCGTGGGGAGAAAGGAAAATATAAGAGAATGTTGGAATAGCACTAGTGGTGGGGATATAAGCAAAGAGATAGTACAGCCTTAAGCAGCTGAGGAAATGATAGCAGGGTAGGAGAAGATGGAATTGGTACACTATGGGTAGATTGTGTATTTGAGTTTGAGGTGAGGCTCCTCGAGCTCCTCAATAATTTTCAGTAAAATAAGTAGGTGAGTTTTTGCTAAAATGAAGAGATGTTTCATAGCAGGGGGGATTGAATGTTTTGAGGAAACTGTCATCCATTTAGTAGTGATTATAAAATGGGGAACATTGGCAGTGATGCTAACATAATTAAAGGTATTCAGGTATATTTGAGACAGGTCATTATTATAGAAAATCTTTCTGCTGTTTATGTTTAATAAACACAAGCATGAGAGCATTCTAAACTGTTTACTTAATAGCTGTGGAGACAAACTGAATTAGAACCATGTCTGCTATTTATTCTGGGTGTAAGCAAAATGGTATTGTTTGCTTGTATTTCCCCAGACACTTAGTATAATTCTCCAGGCAAGATGATAACATTCAATTTCAGAAGAAATTTTGACAAATAAAATGTTACTAATAAATTTATTTGTATAAATGTGTTTATCTTTATAACATTTGGTAAATTATATTTTATTTGAATATTCATTTGTATGAATCGAAATTTATCTTTGATAACAATGTATATGAATCTGAAATGCTTTTGTTTATGTCAGTATGATTGATCTTTAAATGTACATTCTCCAATATGTCAGAGATGATTTAATTTAGAAAAGTATCTTGCCAAAGATTAAATTCTTTTTAAATCCATATCTGGACATTTAACAAAATTCATAATTCTGGTGGACATAAACTCGCAGCAGATCAGTGATAATCAGCTGAATTGGCAAGCCACCTTTTACTTTTGAACACATTAATTTAATTACATTCAGCTCCATGTACAAAATAAAGATAAAACAATGTTGATCAATTTCTATGATATTATATTCTGTGCAGAAAATATGCTTGAACACACATTTTGATAATCAAAATGAAATTCTTAGAGGAACTATATTATGGTGATTTCACATTTGAAAATTTTTTATATTTTAAAGTCAACTTGAGTTTTTTTCAGATATAATGTTAGGAAATTGATTGTGGTTTAAGAAAGAAAAATCGCATTTAAACTATGTGAAGTATTCTTGAAGGAAATGCATGCCCTAGATGATTTATTATTTAATAACAGTTGGATAGAATGTAATTAACAAAGAGATGTGGAGAAAATCAATTTTAAGGCTTTATAATTTTATTGATAACCTAGGTTATTATTAGAATTTTACAATGATTTCCTAATCAGTATTCCCATGTCGTTTTATCAGGTCATTTTTAGTAGGTTATAAAGACTATAGTGTAGAATGTAAAATTGAGGAAATATTGTAGATAATATAATTGATTAAAAAATTAAAAATAGTTGCAATTTAGCTTGTGGATAGTAGCCTTACATGGGTGTTGATATATTGCTTAATGCCTACGATTAAATCTCACAAAACAATTAGGAGTCGATCATGATTAAATGTCAATTTAGAACACATTGTGCCAACACAGAAGACAGGAAAAAAAGAGATAACACTTTAGACTTTACGGGCGAATCACCCATACTTAATCTGCTTCTCAGAGATCTGACCTATCATTTTGAGTTCAAGTAAAAGAGATTGTAGACTTGCCATTATCCCTATTTTTGCAGTGCCTGTGAGCTGTTTTGGTGTTGACACATTTTATAAAAAATTTCCTAGTAATTGGTGGCTGAAAGATTGTGTTCTAACAGGGAGTCCCGGTGTACAATAGTGGAATGGTTTTGAGATTTCATAATGGAATGGAACTGAAGGTTTAGAGGAAGAGGAAATGGTCATAAAGTTGAGAAAAAGGAAGATTAACACTAAAAGCAAGTTTCAGTTTTTGCATTTATCTTTTAACTTTATGTTTTTGGTGTCCTTGGCTGCACAGAAAATACTGATAAGTTATGAAATCAAAGATATCAGTGTTTTACATGGTGATGTCTGTGTCATGAATTATTTGGAATTATGGTCCCTATATGTTTGTGTCATGTATTATTTGGGAATATGATCCCAATATCAGAATTATAAAAGGGATTTTCTATGTTTTTTTCAACACTTTTTAAAAAGCAATCTTCTGAATAACTATACTGGTAGTGGCCAATTAAATTACAGTATGAATATTGAAAATATTTATGATTATTACTATTGGGTACTATTGTGGTTTGAATGAGAAATCTCTTTGATAGGTTCATGTATTTGATCACTTGTTTCCCAGTTGGTAGCACTACTTGGGGAAGTTATGGAAATTTTAAGATATGGAACTTGAGGGGGAAGAATATCAGTAGGCATGGGCTTAGAGGGTGTATAACCTTACCCAGTACAACGTCCTACTTGTTCTCTCTGCTTCCCACGTGCTGTTAAAATGCCATCAGCCATCTTCCGGCTCAGGTCACCTGCTGCCATACATTCACTGCTATTATGAAGTAATCCTTTCGGACCTAAGCCAAAATAAGCCCTACCCTTCTTAAATGGTCTTTGGTCAAGTATTTTATCACAACAGCAACAACAAAGTTATATATGTGTGTGTGTGTGTGCGTGTGTGCGTGCGTGTGTGCGTGCGTGTGCGTTTGTGCGTGTATAGCCTTACAGAAGCAACTCAGATTTTCTGAGATTCAGAATTCTAGAAGAACTGAGGTACAGTGAATTGATGAAGTTCTCCTAAAATAAAGGTTTAGGAAATATTTTTTTTTTGAGTTAATGGAATAAAATTTGTATGTGGAAATGTGGTTTTTTTTATTTTATTTTAGTCATATGTTTCAGTAACTCTATGTGTTATTATGACATTATTTTAAAATCTACAATATTTGATCAAAGCTGATTTGTAGGGTGTATTGGTCCGACTGGGCTATCATGACAGAGCTCTGCAGAGGAGTCAACTCATTGGATGGAAACATTCCCTCACAATTCTGCAGTCTAAAAGTTTGAGATCAAATTGCTGACAAATCATTTCTTTTGAGGTTTCTCTCCTCAGCTCTAGATAGCCACCTTCTCCCTCGGTCTTCCCTCTTTGTATATATGTCCTAATGTTTCCTGATGAGGACACTGATCATATAGTGTGTGTGTTATGACCTCCCTCATTTTAACTTTATCTTGGTAACCTGTCTCCAGCACATCACACTCTGAAGGACTAGGGATTAAGACATAACCATATCAATTGCAGGGAACATACTTAAGATCCAAACAGAGGAATGCTATGCTAACCCTTCTATCCAGTGATTTTGCTAATGATACTAATTAATTTAAACTCCATCCTGCTCTTCAGCCATCCTTTGGCTTCACACATAGCTTCTCAGTTGCTTTCTCTGAGGAGCTCAAGACTGGAGCAAATGTGTCAAGGTAGATCATGAGCATTGGACTAGATACTCTATCTTCTTACCTACCTGGATGTCTGCCACCTCAATCACCATGCCCGATCTCTTGTTTCTTGGCACAGGACTCCAGTGTCTCAAGAATGGTGCTCTGTTGGTATCATCATATCCTTATACAGTTTTCTGCTGGACCAGAGTCAAGATATACAAATTCTTAGAGAAAAAAGTGGGTTGACATATATGTTCAATTTTCTGTGGTTCTCCTTGGAATCTTAGGTTTTAGTGTTGGCTAACTCAGCAGCCCAGTGGTAAATCTGTCTATCTGTCTATCTACATATCTATCTATCTATCTATCTATCTATCTATCTATCTATCATCTATCTATCATATATATACATCAATCTATCTACCATCTATTTTTGCTGACTATTTTTATTGAATTGCTAGATAGTCTAAGCTAGTAAATCTCACCTTGGAATAGAAGTCTTCTGAATCCCTCTGACTTTGGAAATTTGCCATAATTTAAAATATCAGCTTAGCTAACCTAAAATAATCAACCTCCCAATGCAAATAGAACATAAAACTAACATAGTTTCCTTAATTGCCAAGTTAAATGTCATTTGAAATACATTATTCTTAAGAGGATTTAGTTGTTAGCACTATTACAGAACATGTGAGCACTTTATTCTATTTAAAAAGAAACCAGAAGTTCCTGTGTGTTTTTTTAACCAATTAAGTAAGTTGTTGAGTTTCTGACACCAAGAGAAGGAAATAAAAAATAAGACATTTTCTGGAAATGGGAAAATATCTGGGATACATTTAGACAATTTCCTTTTAGTAATACACAGTAGCTATAAGTTCTTTGAAAGTTTTAGAGTTGGATATTGACTATATCCAGCACATATTTAATTATATTTATCAGTCCATTTGTCATTACAAATTGGTGATAACTAAAAAAGTCCTGCATTGATAAGTAATTGAATCATCCTACCTTTTGGTATTAAACATAATGCCAGTGAATAACCTTGAACTTGAATTATTTTTAAAAGTCAATGGCATATTTTAGGAAATATATTTCTAGAAACTTTCTTGGGATCCAAAGCCTAAGGCATTTTGAAGATGTTAAGATTTGGTGCTTCCTCCTCCTGGTGCTATCATCCTTGTCTATCGCCTGTTTAATAATGCTTATAAGGGTACAGCAGTATCAGTAACATTGGCTGCTTTGCAAAGTAACATAATTATACTTGTTGAGGTTCCTTTTAATTCCTTTCAACATAAAATGTTTTTATTGTAGTGTAAGTTACATTTCTGAAAAGTCAAATCAGGTAGTCAGTTCTGTTTTATTCCTGTACCTTTGTAATGGTATGCTCAAGTCTGTGCGTGCCTCTCGTCCAGGGTATTTCTCTTGCCCTGATCTGAAAATCCCTTTGGCTCTTTGCTGTGTAGCCTTCTCTGTTCTTCAGATAGTAAAATGTGGTCTTTGTTGGCAGAGCACACGCCTCAGCTTCCTGAGTGTATTCATGGAAAGTAGGTTTTGATGCTTTACTCCTTGTAAGACTTGTTACAGAACTCCAGATCAGAAGTCATTCTCCCGTGGCACCTGAAGCCTTGCTTCAGTATTTTTTCTTTCAAATATTACTTAGGAAATGCCTGATATCTGATGCCATTTTTGTTCTTCCATTTTCATTTGTTTGGAAAGATGTGGTCAGGCCACATGTCTAACTGGTGAAGAACAAAACAAAACAAAACACCTTGAATATTCGGTTGGAGAGGAGGCTAGTAGGGAAGAATGCTTGCTAGGTCCACAGCACCCATGTGCAAAGCTGTGTGGGGGCACATGAGCCTATAAACCCATAGCTGTAGTGGAGGGATTAGCCTGGAGGATCACCAAGGTTTGCCAAACCACCAACCCATCCAAAACAAGTAAAAAAACAAAAACAAAACAAACAAACAAAAAAAAAACAGTAGCAACAACACAAATGCAAAAAACAAAAACCTAGAAGGCCTCCAGGTTCAATGAGAGGCATTGTTTCAAGGGATTAAGAGACAGGGCGATAAAGGACCAAGAACATCCTCCTTTGTCCTCAATGAGCACTTGCATGGTTTCATGTGCCCGAATACAAACACATATACCACACACACCCACACACACACACACACACACACACACACACACACACACAGTAAGGAGAAGGGAGAAGAGGAAGAGGAAGAAGAAAAGAAGGATGAGGTGAAGGAGGAGGAGCAGGTGGAGGAGGAGAAGGAGGTGGAGGAAGAGGTGGAGGTGGAGGGAAAGACAGACTTAGAAACTTAAGATTGCAGTATAGGCAGAGGTGTCTCACAAAATATTAGTTATTGAGTATGCACCCTTGAGTGCTGATTAGTCCTGGTGTACAGTGCCAGTGAGGCTGAACTCTGTGTTTCACAGTGGTTTACTCCTTTATGTGGGCACCCTGACCGCGTAACTCCTATGAATTATATGCGAAGAGTAACTGTTTATGTGTATCCTCATATTCCTCATGTATCCTTCCATATATTCCTTTGCACTCATTTATTGGTTTGTTTAAAAATTAAAGTAGTAGACTGTAGTCTTCATAGCTGCCAATATTTGTGTTAGTTCTTGTGTTCTCTTTTATGAACTTCTACACCCAGCAATCCAAAACTACAAAGAATGTTATCTTAAGGACTCCTTATCCCTACCCATCATTGGCAACTGGTAGACCAGTTTAGCTTGGAGTCTTGTATTCTTTGGTTCCGGAATAGTCTTGTAGCCTGTCCTTTGAATTTCCCTACTTTCTCTTCCTGGAACTTCTCTTAGCCATGTGCTAATCTTTCTGGATTAACTCTATTTTGATTACTTTTTTATATATCGTCCACAGTCTTACCTTTTCTACATTACAGCTCAAGAGATTTCTTTGAATTCCTTTTCCAAACTCTCCTTTAAACTTTTTGCTTTGGATAATGGTTATCATTACAAATATTTGTTCCCATATTCTCCCTTGAGTTTTTTATTCTCTTATTTTCTGGGCGCGACATTATGTTCTCCTTGACTGATTACTTAAAGTTTGCTAAAGCATTTTTTTCTGCTGCTTGGTTTGGCTTTTGATTGCTGTGAATGCCTTTGTTTGTCTTCCTTTCAGTTATAGACTTTTCCTGATGTTCTTTTTCTCCACTATCTGTCAGATTTAAGAACAAGGCATCAAAAAGCTTCTGCAGAAGATATTTATACATAGAAGTGACCTGTTGACTAGTGAGCCATATGATAGTGTACATACAAAATTCCTTTAATCAGGAATTCACCAATGCCAGTGTTGATAAGCCTTTTATCTGGAGTCTATTAGTTTTTTTATTTGCCTGGTGTGTTATCTATTCTACCCAGAATGCCTGAACTTCAGGATTGTTAAAATGTGACGTGTAGATTCTAATTCACTCTTCTTATTATCAATTTTGTTTAGTGCCTTGCCCCTCATCCTATCTGTTTTGTTGGTGTTTTAGTCTAGAAATTTCTGTCTCAATGTTTTCAGGCAATACTTGTTGATTTCATCTCAGGGAAGAAGAGGCTTCACTGTCAACTAGTTTAATATGTGTAGCATAGACTACTGTCATTCAGGTTACATGTGTCTAGGGTAGACTATTATCACCCAAGATTTTCAAATAATCTTCTTACCTCATCCTTCCATTTCATCTTGCTTAGCGATTCACTGTGTCTCCAACTCTGGATACTTTCTGAATCCTATATATGCAAATTTATCTCTCTTGATATTCCTGTTACTTGTCTTTCAGGTTATAGTCCATGCCCTACTAAGTTCAATCTCACTCAGTCAGTTCATTTTAATCCCTAATCAGCTTGTTTAACTCTCTCATCTGCTGTTGACTCATTATGTATTCATTTTTATTCCTGTTTGTACATTTTGAGTAAAAAGTTTAGGAGCTGCAAAAGATAGGAAACGTATTTTTCACCATTTTAAACTATATCTTCATATCATTCATATTATTTCTGATCTTTAGATTATATATTAATGCAGCTTTTAATATATTTGTTTAACAGCCAGGGGCCTTCGCAGCAGGGGTTCAGCACACCAGGAGGGATGAGAAAATAATGTAGTTAAGCCCCCCTCTTATAAATGGGACCAGACTCCTCTTTTTATTCACTCTCCTCTTTTCTCTATACATACAATTCAAGAGTTCCCTCTTTATATAATTTTTTCTCTTATTTAAACTTATTCTCTACTGTATGTTTTTTCTATAAAATGATACATACCTCTTACATGCATCCATATACCTCTTGTGGGTGCAGTCAAGCTTCAACAACCTTATTCTTTTTATTTCTTATAAAAACAAACTCATTCACACATTCACACACCTTGTGAATGAAGCAAAACTTCACACACACACACACACATACACACATACACACATACACATACACACGTTCATTCACACATGCAAATACTACGGTAGCTACTTCATACAAGTATTACTCATATATCTTGGGTGCTTCTTAATACCTTGAGGATGAAGCAAAGTTTCAATGCACACACACCTCACACACCTACATCTTGTAGGCTTTAACACACATACACCTTACTGATATATCTTGTAAGCATCTTACTATCTTGTGGATAAAGCAAAGCTTCAACACACATACATCATATATACTCTTTGAACAAAGTCCTTAAGAAGGTTACCATGAAAATATCCACATACAACTAAACATTTCTCATATGGTCTGTTCCCATAGTTATGTTGTACAACAAAGCAATGAATTTTCTATTACAGATTAACAGAATTTGTAAAAATCAGGTATTTTTTTTAGCCAATATCCTTGTTAAACTATAATTTATGGTAATTAAATAACAATCAATCATCCTATTGTTTTTCTATTATGGTTAATTACAAGTAAGAGAATTTTTTATTTTTTCTTTATCATATAGATAAGAAAATCTATCTGCTTCATTGTCTTCATATTCTCAAAGTGCACACTGAATTCCATACTTGTAAAACAAGGGAAATCAAATTTGATAAGTTTAAACTTAATAGTGGGCACTGAAACTCATTTGTTGTGCATTAATCATAGACCCTCCTCTCATATGTGAAACCTGTTGGCCCTAGTAACTGCCAGTCCTCAGCTACCAAGAATATGCTTTCTTTTCCCTAGGTAACTTGCTCAATAGCAGCTGGCAAAAGACACTGACTAGTCTCTGACTATGTATATTTCTTCATTACTACCAGAAGTTTCAATTGAATCTGAGTGGTATTGCTTGTGGAAAATCATGATACTATATTTGCATTGCCCAGTGCGGCGGCGGGGGTGGGAGGGAGGTGATGCCCAGTGAAGGGTTAGAGACCCTCATAGCGCTTTCATACCAAAGGAGAGACAGTAGCAACAAGCATGAAAAGGTCTAGCAGTAGCAAAAGGCACTCAGGAGACAATCTGCCATGGCTTTGATAACGGGTAGGCTGCACTCCTAAAGCTCCAGTGCTGACTGCATGGCTCCTGGATTGACACCAGCAGTCAATTTTATCACAGCTTTCCTTCACAAGGCTTAGAGATCATTAAGGGAAAGAATATAGAAAGTTGAGAGCTTGAGGTGGTAGGTAACTAGAAGGAAACAGTGTTTGCAAGACACAGAAGTACAGATGCACAGATGAACTCACAGCAGCTCTGACAGCTTGCACTTGACCTGAGAAGCTCAAGCCTGACAAAACACCACCATGGAGAGAGGTAGGCATGGAGTTCTACCCTTACATGAGGAGTTATTGGTAAAAGATAGCTGATGAGTGTGGCTCCTGATAGGTTGACCACATTCCAGTAGAAGACTACACATTCAAGAATATATGATCGGCAGAAATTGGACTTGATGGGTTAAAGAAGAATTGAGACCCAAAGTTGGGTGGATAGAGAAGGGGAATGGTTCTGGGAGGAGCTGAGGAAGGGGATGAATATGATAAAATACCTTGTATGAACTTCTCAAAGAATCAATAAAAATGAGAAAAAATCAATTTGATTAATTAGTCAGGGATAAGATCATATAAGACCTTAGGCATTTGTTAAGAACATGGTTGGTGGCTTGTGATGGTTTGATGATTTTTAAACAAACATAAAAATAATTCCATGTACAGCATAGGGACTAGATTATAAAGGGGCAAGCCTGGTGCAGGAAAATAATGCACTGCAGGTGTCCAGGCAGAAGAAAACATAACCCAGGGTCAGCTCGACTGAGTAAAGAAGAAAGTTAAAACTAAGAAAAAAAAAACCTTAGATTATTGGAAGTGATCATTGAATTGGTTATGGCTTGTACAGGCAGACAGGCAGGCAGTGAAGATTTTCATAGTTTTCAGATTTATATAAACTCAGAGATACTAGTGTCAGTAAGACAGGAAGTGCAGTGGAAGACCAGGTTTGGGGGACACTATTACTAAGACACTTTAGGTAATTTGGCTTTGGCACATGAGATATTAAACCCGTAATTGAAATATAGTCTGACTCTCTGAAAAGTTTCTAAAAGGAGATTTGAAATCTCAAGTGAAATGGATGGGGGGGAAAAAAAAAAAACAGTCACAGGCATGGATTCAATCACCTTCAAAGGAAAGGAGAGAAAACTCCTATATCTTTAAGGAAAAAAAAATGACACATCTGCAAAATACTTATCATCCAAAAAATAAATTATCTCATAAAGATGAAGCCATCTCTAAACTCTCACTTAAACTCACACTTAAGTTTGTATATAAGTGTATCATATATATGCACATATTTAACTCAACAACAGCTCATTCTGAATCTCTTTAGATTTTCTGTTTTCCTTTGGTTTCCAAAGAATTATTGTTATCAACCTTCTTCATCTGAATTGTATTTACTATTTATGATCATAAACTGATGTTTTTATAAAATCTCCTGGTATATTGTTTATAAGAAAGGATAATTTCTTCTTGAAGCCACAATGTTTTATTACTATCCCTGTTATGATAAAACAGTTTTTGTCTTTTTTCTTTTTCATAATTTTTATTCGTGTCTTATTTCTTCTGAACTATAATTTTCTTGAACTTGAGAACTAAGTTTTCATCAGGAAGTGAAGGTGCACACCTTTAATCCCAGCAATCAGGACACAAAGGCAGGTAGAGCTCTGTGAATTTGAGTCTATAGAGTGAGTTCTAGGACAGCCAGAGTTGCTTCAGAGAAACTCTCTCTCGAAAAATCATATATATATATTCTTTTAAATATACCTTGTATTCTATACAATATCTTCCTAGAACAATGTAGAACAATGACTGATATGTAGTAGATAGTCAGTTCATATTAGTTTTAAAAATGCATGGATATACTATGACACTCAGACATTAACCCTTATAACCCCTTAGGTCCCTGCAAATTATCCTAAAAGCAGTATCTCACTGCCTTTTGAGAAACATTGTGCATGTGAATTTCAGTGGTCACTGCATTGCCTCCACATTGTTTACCCAGAAGGAAGTAGACATGTGCACCTGTGGTTCTACAAAATAGTCGACTACGAGCCAACATTACAGTTTTATTTTCTCTAAGTTATCAAGAAAACCAGAATGAAAGAAACACTGAGGTCTGTTACTCATGTTTGCTGTCACCAGACGGACTGGGTTTGTGTATTTATTATTATTATTTAAATACTGTTTTTAATGCTGCTGGGAGAGGAAGGCTTCATGGTTTCCTTGAGAGATTATATCCTGCTAGTCTTCTTTGTGATCTGTCGATTCTTTACGCTGAGACTGATGTCTTAATTGTAAATCACAAAATCCACCACTTGTCAGCACTTTCTATCCAGTACCCAATTATTTGGAAACGATTGCTTAGTTCCTGGTTAAGGCACCTGCAGATGACATAGCTGAAACTTCTATCAATTTGCACTTTGTTTTCCTCTTTAACATTTAGTCAATCCACTATTGACCGTGTCCAGGTGTCACATATTCTTCTCAATTCGCATTAGTAATATTTTATTACTAATAGTAAATCATTACCTAACACTAGTATTGCTTCATAGCTTTTTTTCACACTTTCTAAGAATATTAAAGAAGTATAATTAATGTACAAGCTTAACAAGAACAATTTTTTTTTTCTAAAAGGGTGCTCTTATTTTTTTCTCTCTTCTCTATCTTAAATCGAGCATTAGTTTGAAGAATGTGATATTTGTATTGAAAAGAAATTCAATTTAAAATAATCCTCAAACAATAATCCATAATGGAGGTTAATTAAAACTGCATGATTTTCCCCTAGCTATCAACAGCTAGTTTTGGCGTAGATTATTGGATTTATAATTAAATGTAATTTGACTTAATTAGTTGGCTATAGCTCTTAATTATGGCATACCTTTTCCCATCATGGCCACTGTACAGTAGCTTAGGATAAATATCCATGATCCCTTCACTAGTGGAATTGACTCTTTCCCTTGGGTTATTTGTGTGATAATGAGGATGAGATTTTAGAAGCGTGACAGACAGGCTAGGCATGAAACACAGTGTTGGCACAGTCCTCCTGGCAGCTTTTAAAAAATGGTAGCTAATTCCACCTACAAAGGAAGTTTTATATGGATTATGATTGTCTTAGTGTGGTCTTCTGTTGGGAAAAGTAAAAGGGATACATAGGTGAATATTTAAAGAACCGAGAAAGCCAAGGTTTTCTTTGCAATTTCTTACATAATAATATAAGGATTTTGTGAATTTGTTTTTCCTAAATAAAGTCACACATAGGACGATTCCCTTTAAAAATTCTTCAGCGCTAACCTTAGAATCTGTTCTTCAAAGGATTATTAAGAAATAATGTCATACATCTTGAAGCTAAAAGAAAGCAATTTATGTAATGTTTCCTATGAATAAAGTTGAAGCAAAACCAATTTTTAACACACAGAAAAAAATCAAAGAAGCTTGACAAAAATGATTCTTCGTAACTGAGTATCACTACATGTTGGCTCACGGTGTGTGTGGGGGGAGTGTTGACGCCGCATGTCAGAAAAAAGTTTGGTGGGGAAAATAAAAATGCCCACAGAGATTATGTTATAGAAATTTGGTATTACCTCGTAGTCCAAATCATTCGGAGTCCATTTAGTAATAGCCAATTACAGGTTACTCAAGGACACAGATCACGCAAATCATCTCATATTTCACTGGGTGATTGTTTCTCATATGTTTCAAGATATTATCTTCATTACAGTGCAGCACGTGGATCCAGCTCATCTGTTCTCTAATTGCTGTAAATCAAGCATTCATTTGCCATTATTTATTATCTACTATAAAGAGTATTAGAGGGCGGTGCAATAAAAGCAATTATTTATTGAATCTGCTTACAGGGTCACTCAACGTTTTCAACAAAGCCAATGTCATTTCTTAATCTTTTAATATTCGTAAAGTAACATCACCTACAAATGGTAAACTATGATTTATAAATATCTTCTTGCTAGGAACATAACGGCATTGTTATGATACTTTTTGTAAGTCAATGGTCAGGTTTTGTTAGGGACAAATAGCAGATTGGGGTCCTGGAAGCCTGTGTTACAGACCTAATCTCCTTTCTTATTGTTTGCAGGTTCTTGATCATACCACTTAAAAGTCATCTCTAAGCTATAAATTACCTAGGGCTGGCAGGAGTCCTTCAGCAAGGGAAGATGGGCATTAGTGTTTGACAAAAGTGGCCATTTTTCTTTCCTACTGTAAAGTAACAGTCGAAGTGGTATGGAGCTTTAGGGCACCCAACTTCAAACAAGGAGACACCAAAAACCTGAGCTTCCATTCTGTTTTCAGCAATTACTAGGTGTGTGAGTTCTGATTAATGAGGCAATTTCAGAAAGTATCTGCTCTTTCTTCACATGAGACTAGGCAAAGCTTTCTTTACTTAATCAAAGAATCTACAAGGATGTAGAAAGACCACTTGTAAGATTTAAGTTCCTCTGATTTTAGCAGGAAATAAACCTTCTTTGTGAGAAAGGTGGACATTATTTGTTTTCAGAACCCTTGCTGTAAAATTACTGTTTACAAACACTGAGGAAATTTATTACTCTGTTCCCTTCTGGAAGAATAATGGAATCTCAGATCTTGGATCCTTACATCAACTGCACACGTTGTTAAATTTTCTATCACAATTCCTGACTTTTTGTGGGAAGTTCCAATGATGAGAGTGACTCATTGCTTCTGAGAGCACGAATTAAATCTAATAGTTCACACTCCATTTCAGGGCTGGAATATGTTTTATTGGTGCCAATGACATCTGGAGACACGTCCTGTTGCTTTATAAATCCTTCTCTTTTCACAGGAAATATTTCTAATTCTCTCAGCAATTCTTTATGGAGTAGAATTTCAAGTTAGTGGTATTGCTGGGTCAATACAATCTAAACAGAAATTCAGCTTGATTAAACTGATTTCTGAATATATGCTGCATGCCAGAGACTTGTGGTACCAGAGGCACAAGTAAAAGAGAAGGGCTCTTAAGAAGGGCCAGGGAAAGCTAAGCTGGCTTTGTATTTATAGCTGACCACAGTATAATGCAGTCAG
The DNA here is from genome assembly GCA_026225945.1 of Cricetomys ansorgei. Taxonomy (NCBI): domain Eukaryota; kingdom Metazoa; phylum Chordata; class Mammalia; order Rodentia; family Nesomyidae; genus Cricetomys; species Cricetomys ansorgei. Next base: position 4,005,470 of record JAMJFZ010004031.1, read on the forward strand.
CTAAAATGCATACTCCTTGCCAAGTCCTTGGTAGGAGCTAGGAATACAGCAAGGAGCCATGCAGGAATGAAGAATGATTTCTGTCCTTGTCATGCTCTTTCTCCTCCCCTCTCTGTCTGTCTCTGTCTCTGTCTCTGTCTCTCTGTCTTTCTCTGTCACTGTCTGTCTGTCTCTTTCTCTCTCTCTCTCTCTCTCTCTCTCTCTCTCTCTCTCTCTCTCTCTCTGTGTACAAATAGTCATTTGTGAAGATGTTTGTGAGCTATGTCTACAGTCTGAATATCTGTACCTACCCAAAATTCATTACCAGATTGGTAGTGTTAGGAAGTCAAACACTCGGGAGGTGATCCTGAGGGCAGAGAGCCATGAGTCAGGACAGTGTCTGTGCTTGGATGTGGAGTGTTCCCCACAGGCCCTGGTGATAAAGTCTTGGTCCTTGGCTTGGTCCTATTAGAAGGGATAGAAACTTTAGAAGATGGAGCCTATCACAATTATAGACCAGTAGGAGCATGCCGGAAAGAGTTGTAGAACCTGGTCTATTGTTCCTCTTTTCTACTTCATGGCTGAACAGTGAGAATGTTGACTGTGTGCTCACAGCCATGGCATCCTGTTTAACCACAGGGCCTTTACCTAAAAGCAGTCAGGACATCCATTCATGGACTTGAATCTCCAATACTGTGAGCCCAAACAAGACTTTTTTTCTTTATAATTCAGTTATCTTGGGTATTTTATTGTGATCACTAATGAGAATTTTGTGGTTTTTAGGTTTCTTCTTTCTAATCTCTGAAAGAAAATGAAGTATAACACGTAAACACATTCCTCTATTGTAAATTTATCATACATAAATATATACGAATTCTTAACTGAGGGGCTGAGGAGATGGCTCGATGGGCAAAGCATTTTCTGAGCATCATGAAGGCCTCATATCTTTAGCACCTGCATAAAAACCAAGTGGGTGATACCCACCATATTGATGCCCTACTTAGTACAGACATATGATGTCATAGAACACTGTATACAGCCCAGAATTCCTGGGCTCAGGCAATTCTCCTGCCTCAGCCTCTTTAGTATCTGGATTATAGGAGTGCCCCACCATGCCTGGACAGTGTGCTATTTCTAAAACAGAGTTGTGGAGTACTGAAGATATCCAGGAGATATGCTTTTTACCGAAAACATAGAAATATTTATAATTTGGTAACTTATAGCACCACTCAGATTTTTAGTGAAATATAATTGAAGTTATACACTGATTGACTAACTATACATTTATAAATGTATGATATATATCACCATTGATGACATTTGATGCCTAAATCACCTGTTTATAAAGAAGTTTATAACATTCTTGTGGATAATGTCAAAAAGTGAAGAAAGCATACAATATTCACACAATATTAATAAAATAATTTATTGATGGTCTATAGCAGCATTTTCTCAATTATGAATGATAATACAGATTTATTACTACTGATATTAGAGAGCCATTTTATTTAAATGGGATACAAGAAAGTATACAAAACACATATTAAAAGTTACAAAATCTAAGCCAGGTGGTAGTGTCACATGCCTTTAATTCCAGCCCTTGAGAGGCAGAGGCAGGCAGATCTCTGTGTTTGAGGCCAGCCTGGTCACAGAGTGAATTCCAGGACAGCCAGAGTTACAACAGAGAAACCCTATCTCGAAAACAACAACAACAAAAAATTACAAAATCTGTATAGATGCACCTACAGGGAAAAATAAATGTTGGCATCAAAATGTTAACTTGCTTGTTTTTATGTGATGGTATCTTGGGAGTTTAACTTTTACATATCATTTGTTTTGCTATCATGAAGGTCACACTATAAAAATAGCTTAAGGCACAGGTTATAAAGGATTTTTAATGTCATGTAAAGGAGCTAAGGTTTTATTGTGAAGGTAATGGGAGGGAGGAAAGGTTTTTAAGCAGGGGAAAAAAAGGAATTATCAAAAGTGCAAGGTAGAAGAGAGGATAGAAGAGAGGACAGACAACTGCTACTGTGGCAGGATGGGTAGGGGTACAGTGCTGGTGGGAGTGGAGATCGTGGCAGAAGGCCAGAGCCCTGTACACGCATGCCTGGGGTGTACATATGGTAGGGTGATCTTGTTATCTTAAGTAGAGTTGTGTCCCTTGCAGTCTATTACCTGCAGTGCTGTAACATAAACCTGACCCTCATCCTATGCCTTCACAGTATCCAGTCAGAATTAGGTTTTGGAACTGTAAATGGAAGGAGATCTAATTCAGACAGACCCTGAACCATTGGTCGGTTTGTTTTTATTTCTGTGGGACTGCATCAAATTACTTAATGCAATTTTCTGAGTTAACACTTAATAATTTTTAGCAACCATTAGCAATTACTATTTATTCACTGGTAATGATGTGCCAGGCAGTATTCTAATGGTTTTATGTGTATTTAATTATTTAATCCCAATTTTGACCAATGAATCTTTGAAGCATTTTGTCAGTAAGTCCAATGCGCTTCTGGTGAAAAACAAAAAACAAAATCAACGTGTATCAAGGGTTGGATAACTTGTTTGATGTCATGCAGCTTGAAATGGGATGAGTTGGGACTTACACCAGGCATTCTAGGTCTAGATCATGAGCCCTACCTGCACTGTTGTGCTACCCTGCTCAGGAAGTTACAAGGTTTCAAGAATGAAACAAGACAGACACACAGAGAGATGCCCACACAACTTCTATTCTCTCCTATTTCCCTTGAGTTCTATTTGTATAAAGCTTCTCCACAAAGTGATCAAAATATATTCTTTCACAGGTCTTAAGGATAGATACAATATTCATATTTTGTGTTCCTGAGCTAACAATAAAAGCATAACATAAAACAAAGAAATGAAGTAAGATGTATCTCACTGTTGCCAGAAAACTCTCTTTCTTAAAAAAGAAAAAGTCAGGATTTTGCTTATGATGAAAGCTAAGCTCATTATGTTTTAATTTGTACACTTGTCAAAATAGAATAACATACCTTATTTAATTTGTTATTTATGGCCAAAATGGCCAAAGAAATATTTCTTACTTCACTTTTGTGAATGAGGAAATTGATTTCTGAAGAAATGAATGCCTTGACCAAGAATATGTGTCTAAAGAAGGAAGGATTGTGTTGAAAGTCAAGACACTTGAGGTTGACATTTAAAAAAATCATTTTCATGGTTGGATGGTTATGCGTAACAGAGAGACAAAGACACAAAATGAAATATGCATCCAAATAATGTTTGCTATAGGTTTGTAGTGTATCTGTATGCAAAGATTTTTCTAAATAAACTTTGCATTGCAATATATTAAATGTTAAATCAATGCCACTCATGCAGAAGTCAGGGGACAAGTTTTGGAAGTTAGTTCTCTTCTTCTCCCATGTGGACCCTGGTGGTTGAACTCAGGAGGTCAAGCTTGATGGCAAATGCCCAAACCTTCTGAGTCTCCTCACTACCTCACCTCCCTCCAACATTATTTTCTTATTTAAAAGAAATGGATCTTAAATCAGAAAGCAAACTGAAACAGTGGGATTGAAAATCCAAAGGTTTGGCAATTTGTTAATGATGCATTTTAGAGATGGTAATCTTATCCCGTGACCCCCACACTTCTGTTCTGTCGGAATCTGAAAATACTTAAAATTCTTCCTTAAGTATGGCTAAAGCCACACACAAATCTCTGAAGCAAATAGACTTTCTGCATCTACAGAGTTGCTTAATAGCTGACAAATAGTTCTATTAGGCCCTATCTTAATTGGTACTTGAACTTTTTGCCTTGAGCTGATTTGGCTCCTACAATCCTTTCTGTCTTATCAGCTGTCATGGCCGACTCCTTTAAATGGACTGCACTATACAGTGGATATTCTCACATGCTTATATTTGGGCTTTTGGGATATTTCCCCCAAATGATTGGGGATTCGGCTGCATTATTTGTCATAGATCCCATTGCTCTGAAATCTCCATGTAGAGAGATGCTCAGTCTCTTCAACTTTAAAGTCCATTCAATTTCACAGAGCCCTATCCATGTGTTCTACAACCATCTGCCCACCCAGAGTATGATAATGAGATGCAAAGTCACATGTAAAGCTGTTATCATAGCTGATTTGGGGGTAGTTACTTAGAGAGAAGCCTTTCATCGAATCTCAGAAAGGAAACATTCATTTGTCCTGGTTGCAAGATAGCTGATGTAAAACAAAGAGAAAAACAACAAACTTTAGTTCCTTGGCTTCTCAGTCATTTTCGTCTTAGTAAAATGTTTAGATGTAGGAACCGCAGTGCTACGAGCAGCTGGCCATTAACTACACCTGGTCAATCCATGCCAGTACCTTCTTCTTCAGTCAGAAACCTCGCTGTCCTTTCTGTTCAGAGTCACTGGCTGTGCTTCTCCTTCCTCTGATTTTCTGCTTTAATACGGCTTCCTCTTAGTCCTTGTTATCCATTATACGCTATGTACTTAGCTGATCTGGACTTCGCTGCTATTTAAAAGGCTCTTGATCCTCAACCTCAAGCTGAGTGATGTGTTAAAAAGACCCCATGCTTGTCTCCATTTGCTGTAAAGATATATTATTTGATGAGGCATGGTACCTATACTTCTCTGTGGGCATTAGAATGTAGTAAAGAATTATGCTGATCTAGTAAAGTGGACATAGATTCTTTTCTAAGGCCGTGACATCTCTAGCACTGGGAAGCTGGCTAGGTTTCTATTACCAGACATGATTTCCCTCCTATTGAGTGACTCGTTAGTCCAATTAGAGAGCTGAAAACTACAAATGGGCACAGCACATAGATCAACAGATGGTTGGAGCACAGCCCCAATGGATATATACACATCATAAGTACAGCATCTGTGGCTCTGGGCAAATCACAGAAGAGGGGGCAGAAAGATTTAAGAGTCAGAACATCAGGAAGTTTACTGTGAAATGGTTTCTCCAAGACATAGCTGTGTAAAAGAGATTGGAACAATGGTGATATCAGTGGACATGTTAACATGGATGGGGGACATTTCATAGTGGTCAGTCCTGAAACCAAAAACACAAACAACAAAAAACGGACTCAGCAGGTTATATTTATATGTTTGTGCATACACAGCATGTATTGGTGCATGTATACATATATATAGGTATGTATGTAGCAGTAATAATCAGAGAGAAAGAAGTAATCAGCTTGAGAATTGGGAGACATGGGAGGGGTTAGATGGAGGAAAGAGAAGGGAGAAAGTAATGTGCTGTCATTCTGCTTTAATTTAAAGTATATTAAAATCAAAAGTTAAAGAAAAAAGCATTAAGCTGGGTGCTAGAGAAACACTAGGCTTTTGGGTGGTGACTTTGAGAATCACTCCCTTTCTCAGGAGTCATGGAACAGAAGTCCTGGTTGGAGAGGAGACACTGAAAAGAGAGACACCATGCACCACCTTTCAGTTTTCAGGTTGTTGAAACTGCAATTTCCTGTGAATCCCATGCTGGGCTGGAGAAAAGCCAAGGCCTGCTGTCAGCCAGAGGAACTTGCCTCATTTGCTTATCTCACAGTAAATTTACATATGCATATTTCTTGGGTTTTGTTTAATAATTTCCAAGACTATTATGGGGAAAAACGAAGAGAAACCAAGTCGTTCCTCTGAACAATCTCTAAATAAATCGATTTTTTCCTTACCGATTTTTTAACCTAGTTTCTTATTTTTTACTTTTCAAATTTTATTTTTAAATGTATTTGAGTGTGTTTGTGTGTGTGCACATGTGTGTATGTGTGCATATTTGGCTGTGTGCAGGAACTTGTAGAAGCCAAAAGTCAACCTGACTTATCATTCCTTTAATTGTTTACCTTATTTTTTGAGACAAGATCTCTCATTGAACCTGGCGTAGGTTGGACAATTTAGTTGGCTGGTGGGAGAGTCCCATGGCTCTGCCTATCTCTGCCTACCCAGTACAGTGTTATAGAGCATGGCATGATCATATATGATGGGCATGGAATCCAGGCCTTCATGCTTGAGTGGCAGCATTTTCCTGAATGAAACATCCCCATGGCCTTTGTTTCCTAACTTCTTTAACAACACAGGGAAGACAGGCAGTGGCTTGGCCTGCATCAGTAATCAGGACACAAGCCTAGAAGAAAAACAGTGGGCCACTAGTTTTCATTTTTAAATCTATTCGATTGAAACCCTTCTGAATTTAGTGAAACAATACTTACTTCAGTTTATTAAAATGCCCAGTTGAAAATAAACAAATTGAGTGCACACACATATTCACATATCTGTATGCAAATGGTTACATATATTATTATATAAATATAATATTATATGTACTATAATACATGTTATCATATATTATATACATATTTTTAGTATATACCTACATATAATTTATGTTTAGTTCTTAAAATAGTTTGAGTTTTCCTGTTATGTTAATGATGCTATTATTGAATTTAAATTATGAAAACCTAATTATTCCCTTGGCCAAACTTCAGTTTCAAAAGCGAAAATCAAAGTCTGCTAAGCCTTACTTCTTAAATGTTCAAATCACTGACACGTCTCACTTTACTACTTTCACATTTAATGTTTCAAATCATCAGTTGAATTTTCTTTTCTAAATAGAAACTCTGATGCTGTGCGTATTTTTAGTTTTCAGTTAGTAAATTCAATGCAGTAAAAAGAAACAGCAAGGCCCTCGTGCAATTCCAGCCCAGCGAGCAGAAAGATACGTGAGTGAAGCCAAGCAATGCTGCGAATCCTACGGTGAGTCTCCTGCGTGAAGCACATTTATTTTTCTCAAGTCCACTTTAGACCCTGTGCTCACTAGCACTGGTAATACGTGGGTTCCCTATGCAACAGTAATTTAATAGTACCTTATTCCTCGCTTGAAAAAGAAAAGAAATATTATCAGGCAGCTTCATAATAAGCTAAACCAATTACCTCCTAAATGATTTTAATGCAGGCAAAATACACGAGTCATCATTTTAGCACAGTGAGATTTATTAAGAGCGCAATTCAAAGCCGTAAGCCAGGCTTATATACGACATCACTTCCCGTTGAGTTTCAATTAATGTTTTGAAAGTTTTTACTTTATACTGTTAAGTTTCAAAATGTCAGATCCTAGCAGATTTTGTGTAAAGAAACTAATAATATCTCATAAGCCATTTGGTGGAGCTGTCACGCATGCGCATTCACATTCAACGCAGACCACGCAAACGCCGTTGCTGCAAGAAGCTGAACCGTAAGTGGTTTAAAAATTTGTTGCTGTGTCCGTGATTTAGGAGAGATGAAGAAAAGTTAGACTAATATGAATCCACACCTATAGATAATCCAGAATCTCCAGTCATCGTAGCATGCAAAGCCTTGACCATTTGAGGCAACAGCGGCCATCCTTTTAAACAGAGAGTGGCTATCGTGACTCAGGTGCTTACCCTCTCTGGAGTAGGTCCTACACTGCACGCAGAGACACTGCAATTAAACAGCACCTTTCTCTCACCATGGGCTATATAGGGTCACAGTAGAGTAACAGCATGAGTTCCTTCCTCAGCTACTGCATGTTTCTGCAGTTGAGATAGCCCTTTTTCTTTCTTACTGTTATGTTGATAATTAACATTGCTTTGTCAGGAAAATTTCAATCATACAGAAAAAAACTAGTTTTTAAAGCAAATTAACTATTATCCCTCTCCTTAAAAACAAGCCTTGGTTTCCTGTGCATGTATTTGTGATATTAGGCTCCCCAAATGCTATAGACTAAGCGTAGCATAATAGACTAGCTAAATAATGTTAAAGAAACATAGAGTATGCTGCCACTCAGAGTCATGGCTATATTGGCTCAATAGTCACTTTATAATAAAAGAATAAGAAATGTGGGCATCCTGGCACTGAGGCAGAGGCAAAGGGAAAACTGTTAGGGAGTTCTGTGTAACATTCAACACAGCAAGGAGAGAGGAGGTGGGAAGAAGGAAATGGAGGAGCCAGAGGAGGAGAGGAGGAAGGGGAAAGAGAAAGGAAGGAAAGAAGAAAGAATTATATATTTTTAAATTTGAGATTATAGTTTATAACAACATTGCTCCCTTTCTATTTCTCCCTCCAAACCCTCCCATATAGCTCTCCTCCAAATTCATAGCCTCTTTTTCCCCAATTGTTATTGCACGCATATCTGTATATGCATATTCATGTATGTTCCTAACTATAGCTGGTTCAGTCTTTATAATGCTTCTTGTATGGAAAGCTGGGAGCTGGAGAGAGATCTTCTCCAGGGGAGAATGGACCAATGGCTGTCCAGTGCCACATGGGCAACCCTGAAAGAATTCCAGTTCAAGAGTTGATTTGGAGTTTCAGAGTTGTAACACTTTTTAAAAATTTATTTTCTTTCTTTCGTACAATACAATACAGTTGAACGTAGCTCAAATGTTCTTGTTTTTTGTTTATTTGCTGCAGGTGCCTACTGATGTGTATGAGTGTCAATTTTGTAAATTTTCAGTTATTAAAATAAATTATTATTAATTGTTTTATTAATTAAGTTATTGATTAATTAATGATACTGCATCTTACTAGCCACAAATCATTGTTCTTAGGAAAAATGATGTATCCACAAACAGCAGAGCAGAACCAAGATGGCCATTTCAAATGGCTATAAATGAAACACATACTCTCCCACTCATTATATGCATTTTCTCTGTACTGTGTCACTTATTCCACAAAGTATTTACTAAAATAAATATCAATGCCAACCCACTTTATTCCAGAGAACCTGTAAAACTTATTTTTTACATATGTGAATTCCTATATCCAAGGTCCAAAATTGGTGTTGCAAACTTCATTTTGCCCATGGCTCCTTCCCTTTCTACCTGGCTAGCAAAGCAGGACATGCGCTGTATGTGCTTGCCAGGTGCAGTGCACAGCAATGAAGATCACAGGCTCAGGGCTTATGCCTGGATTCATACACCAGACCTGCTACTTGTATAACCGGTAAGCAGGACTTACCCTCACATTGCCTCAGGCAAAGCCTCATCTCACAGGATAAATGAGGAGACATTGCAAAGTGCTTAGAAATGCCGTGCTGCCATGTAGAAAGTCCTCAATAAACTAGATCACTACACACATTCACTCTTTACTCACTTATTAACCTCTCACTATGAGTGACAGTCTGCGTTCCCAAAGGTATCAGAATCTGCAAGAGAAACCCGCCCATCACTATACACTGCCAATAATGAAGACAGAACAATTGCTAAAGAAGTCTAAAAGATGGAGCAGAGGATGGCTGGCTCTTATACCTAGGCTGGATGAGCAGATGGATTTGGAAAGCCAAGGGCCAAGTGACTGGAAATAAATAATGTTTTATCTCAGGAGACAAAACCGTAGGACAATCGTAACATATCTTTAAAATTTTAGAGACTTTACACTTTCTAAAGTGGGAAGAACACAATCTAAAGCCATAAACCAGGCTTCTCTGGACAAACACAAGAGGATATTTTTATATACACAAAAGCTTTGACACAAAAGAATACTCTCTTTTGTAAAGAGAAAACCGAGGTCGGGCATTTCAATGTTCTCGTCTCCCACATATAACAGTTTATCCAACTAACTTGTTACCAAGCAGTGTAACTATGATTTCACTGCTTGAATAATGGAAGTAAGAGAACTGATAGATATTGTCTGGCACTGGCCTGGATGGGCTGAATTAGAAGAAGCCTAGTTTCACAGGGTGAGGACCAGTCTGAATTTTATGGGTCTTTGTGTCTTGTATCTAATGTTCCATTTACTGAGACTGCTCTTTAACTGCAACTTGTCTTTCTAGTTAGCATATTAGAGAGTGATTGAGTGGAGTGCTAGACTTTGTTGGTCCAGAACACTCCTTCCCTTCAAACCAGGTTCTCATTCACCAATCTATGTCTTGCTCTTGCCAGATGATATACCGTCCTCATCCACATTACCCACTTGTTTTGCTTCCAGTGTGAGACTTGGGATTCAAATTTCAAAATGTCACAAGGACCACTGGATGCAATCCATTGGTCTGCCATTGAACCTACTTACTTTGCAGTTTGTCTCTGTGTTCCCTGTACACTGCCCTTCCAATTCATCCTAAGTGCCTAGCAAGAGAAAACTTCCAGGAGTTAAGGAAGACTAAATACAGTTAAAGTACATGATGTGCTGGGTTAACAATATAACAAAATAAAGTCATCTTTTTTTCCATGAATATATACTAACCACGTTGGCGAGAGAGGGAGGGGTTATAGCTCACTGGATAATGTAGCTGCCAGAAAATTTATGACCTAGGTTAATAACAGCAACCACAAAGTGCACTGTGGTGAACACTTGCAATACCAGCACTGTAGAGGCAGACAGGTGGGTCTTTGAGGCTCACTGGCCAGGCAGCCCATTTAAACAAGTTCAGAGTCAATGAGAGACACTGTCTCAAACAACACGTGGCAAATCACATTCTTAACAGAAACACGGGAATTTAATCTCTGGTCTCCACACACATACTTACATACATCACCCACACAAACATTTGAGCCCTCGTAGGAACATGTACATATACAGATACACACTGAGAGAAGGGGGAAGGAGAGAGCGTTTTTTTTAAAGGCAGACATCCTATAAAATAACATTTTCTCTGCTGCAAAGTTTTAGATATCCTGTTTTCCAGAGAATAAAGCTTGCTAAGCTCAGCTTGCCTTTCAAGACACTCTTGAACTGGGTCACAGCGATCTGCCTCTCAGAGTTGCTGCTTTCTGTCCCCTGTTTTTGAGACTTCAACTTAAAAACAGATCTTGAGCAGATCACCTCTTTTTACTGCCTGAACCCTTAAAGATCTTCCTTCAGGAATTTTCCACATTGTTGAAAACTCACCTCAGTAGCTCCAAGGCTGAACCTCTCTAGGAGTTCCTTCATTCTCTGAATTACCACATCATCCCTTCAGGCAAGTGCAGCGTACTCTCACTTGATTGTAACCATGATGGTAAAATTCTCAACGGAGATCCCAATAGTTTTATAAATGTACCTACAAGTTCTGCTTTTTTGTTCCCCTACAATGTCTAGCACCCTCTTTTAAGCAAATGAGAGAACAAGTAAATAATCTGTGGAGATTGAAAAAATGACAATAAGAGAAACAACAACTTGTCAGTATGCCCCAACTGTGTTTCCAAGTAGCTTGGAAACTACTCATTCTTACTGCAGATATGAATTCTCAATTCTCTGATAGTTACATACAAAGGTAACTGTGGTGTAAAACAGAACAAGCAGGGAGGCTTGGATTAAAACAGGAAATTCTGCAAAGATCATTTTCAAATTAGAGAATAGGTCTTTGAATGTCATTGAAATATAATAAAATTCATATAGCAAGATAAAGCTAATATTTCTATGTTAAGTATTTCTAAATTTGTAATTGCAGATGCATTGGTCATAGATAGCAAAGGACACTTTTTTTTTAAACTAGATGTGTAGGCTCTTTTTAAATTTTCACAGCTTCTAATGAATGCTTCTCAGCTACCCATGGAGAGGTATCTGTAATTGTGTACAGCAATTATTTAAGGCTTATTGTTAGAGTCAAAAGGTTTCATGACTTGAGTGTTACCAGGTCGTTCAGCTTATGAAATTTTAGAGTCCTTCTTGATCCTGAATATACTTAAAAACTCTTAAAAAATCATCTATAAAGGACCATTCATGTACTGACAAACACTCATTGTTGGTATGACTCTATAATATACAGCAATTGTTTCTAAAGTTATTGAGAAAAAGGATGGAAGATTTGGAATTAGATAATTTCATTCTGTTTCAACTGTTTTGAGAGCTATAATAGTCAGTTGAAATTGAAATCAAAGTCATTTTAATGAACTTACTAACTTTGAATGAAACTACATCTTTTCACCAAATTCTCAAGGTTGATTTACATGCATATTCTTTTTAAAGATGAAATTCTATTGGTTCACACACTAAATGAACACAGTTCTGCCTTGATGTCCTCTTCTGCGCTCACACTCATTGCAGGTCTACTCTGAGCTGCACCATACCTACAAGTCATAGGTTCTATTAAACATGAATAAAGGATTGAAGAGATGGACCGGTTAAACAGATGGACGTGAGTCAAGCCATAGAGCCCAGGTGGGAGGACTAATGTAATTGTCATTGTGACACAATCTGCAATCACCTGGGATGAGAGTTTCAAAGAGGATTTGTCTAGATCAGGTTGGCCTATGCCATGTCTTTGGAGGATTATCTTGGTTGTGTAGAATGGGTATAGGAAAATCCAGCCCACTGTGGGTAACACCATTCCCTGGGCTTAATGTCCTGGACCATATAACAGTGGGAAAATGAGCTAAATACTAGTATAGAACCAAGCCTGAATTTACCTCACACTTCTCTAGAGTATATATGTGAATGTCTGCCTCAAGTTTCACCTTAACTTCCCCAAAATGGTGGATTATAACCTAGAATTATAAGCCAAATAAGCCCTAGAGCTGCAGAAATGAAACTAGAATAAAGAGCTGGGCATAACTCTAACTCCAGTGATGGTGAGATAGTCAGAAGAGATAGATGGATCACAAGGTTAGCTTACTTGGTAAAGCTCCAGGATAACAAGAGGTTGTTTCGGACAAGACAGGGAGGGTTTCAGAAGAATGACCTTACAGCTTGGCCACTGAACTCTGATTCATGCTCACACATGTGCATGCATTTTCCCAAACACATATGCACACAAACTTGCACAAAAGGAATGTGAATTAAGCTATATTGTGCTAAGTGCATGCTTATACATTATTTTGAAATTTAGTATACAAACAAAATCACCTCAAAATTTTTTATGTTGGCTTCACGTTGAAGTGATAATAATTTAGTTTAAATAAAATAGAACACTAAATGTATTTTAGATGTTTCTTTTAACATTTTACAATGTGGATTCCAGAAAATATGAAGCCTATGTACATGGCTTATATTTGCAGCTCACGCTTTGTGTCTGATGGACATTAGTGCTGTGTGTTGACTCACATGCCACCTTACGGATCCCAATGGCATGTGTCTGTTTATTTTCTCCATCAGCCTTATTCCCTGAAGCACTCATACCACCAAAACACACGGAAAGCATGAGTAAACTTTGATGGAATGGGTCCATGCTGCTTTCAAAATCTGAGCTCTACTTAGCTGCTTATATTTCCATCCAGTTCTGTTATTATCCTCGGAGCTAGGGCAAGTACTGATTCCCTCGCTGAACAGTTGTTCAGATTAAATTAATTCTTAAAAATCTATTTATTTTACTTGTATTAGTATTTTGCCTACATGCATGTCTGTACAGCACCTGCATACAGTGACTGTAAGGCCAAAAGAGAGTGTTGGAGGCCCTAGTATGGAGTTACAGATGTTTGTGCCTTCTGGGTTCTGGGGATTGAACTTGGATCCTCTGGGAGAGCAGCCAATGATTTCAATTACTGAGCCATCTTCCAATCCTATAAATGAATTCTTGTAACTAATATTGCTAAAGCAATCCGTGATGCTTAGTAAGTACTCAATACATATTAGCTGTGTATTGTGTGTGTATTGTGGTTCCATTCTACAGCACAAGCAAGGCACAAGAAGGCTAACCATCCAATTACCAAGACAGTAAAATATGGAACAATGGTTCAAGTCCTGGACTTGATATTGATAGATACGCAAATTATAGCCAGAATTTCAATAGTACCAGAATTCAGTAGTATCAGAATTTAGCTGAAAATTGGAAAATAAAATAATATACAAATAATTAAAACTATGTTGTAATACAACAACTATCCATTATTAATATTTATTTTGTCTGTTAGCAAGAAACACTTTTATTTCACATCTTAATGTATTTAATTCTTAGGCAATTCTGATACTAGGCATTGTCTAATACCATCCTGTTTCCCAGATGAGGCAGCAGGGCCACGGGGAGCCAGAGACTTGTGGCTATGTGAGGAGGAAGGTAAAAAATTCTCAGTCTCCAGCTTCCTCCGGACTGCCTTCTCTGTTTTCATTTCATGCTTCTGGGTCAGTAAAAGATGGGTGAGCACTCAGCCTTGTAGTTGCTATGATTAACTCAAAGATAAGAACTGACTTCTGGTATTTATCTGTAGCAATTTTTCAAGAAAAATCATTTTTCCTGGCACAAACAGTGGAGTAGAGCATCTCGAAGTGAATTTTCCTTCCAAAAGACCTCTTTGTAATCCATATAAACTCTGCGTAGGCCATTAAACCCTCTGCCGTCTTGGTTATTGTGCTCCTTTAATTGGACTTAATGTAAGAATAAATTACCCTGCACGTCATATCACATCAGGCCCAGTGGAGCTCAGTATGTGACTATTAGCTTGTCTTTTCAGAAGCTAGCACAATAGATCCTCTGCTGATGACACTTTCAATGTTTAAATAAAACCAGACCCAGTTTGTGATTGAAGAAGCCATCATCTTTCATTTGAATGACGGAATAAATTTTCAGCACCAGACGACTAACATGTTGGAATGGCTCAATTCATTTTCCAACAGGTCATAGCCAATATCCACTACAGAGTAAGGTCTTGCTGGAAACACCCTCTTAAAGAATGTACTTTGTCTCTGTGACAAAGAGATGTGTTTTTCCCCCAGACAAGAAGTAAAGGGAGGGAAAAAGAGAAAAAGTCCTAAACCTATTTAAATGTTTACATCGTAGGACTGGGCCTGTAACAGCTTTCCTGGTCGCTAAGAAGGGGAAGTTCAGAGATAAGAGAGAGCACAGAGCACAGACCATAACCAGTTGGCACTGGCTGCAGATGGCAGAGCTATTGAACCAGCAGCCACAGACATCGTGCAACAGAGAGAGACATCAAATCAGAGTCTGGGAAGCAGATGCCAGTCTAACTCTGTTGCTACCTCTGCATTTGTGCATCGTACTGCCTGAAACTGGTCAAAGAGTGAGAAGGGCCAATTAGAAAAGTACGTCATTTTGAACCTGCACCAGGAAATTTTAAATCTGTACACCAGACAGAAAACCAGAAGAACTGAGATGTCTAGAATCATGTTAGAGAATGGGTTATGTAACAAGGTGCTCTCCTGAACTTGGAGGTGAGGTATGTAACACTGTCTAACTTATAAAGCAGTAAAGTGTACATATGGTTGTGGCTTCCTAACCGGGGTACTTCACTGTGAAAATTCATGTGACTTTTTGACCAAAAGGCTTGAGAACACTTTGAAGTGGGGAATATGAATATGGTTTGAGGAGATGCATGAAGTATTATTTTAAGATCTGTCCTGTGTGTTCTGTTTTATTTAGGGGAAGAATGGTTATACTGAAAATGCATGGAAAACTTTTAAAAATTGGCTCTGATGGATCTGTATCATTTCTGATTCCGCATCTGGCAGGGTGGGGACATGCATATTATCGGTGAAGATAGGCTGACGTGCCCCAGACCTTGAATCATGTGAATAAGCACTGAGTGTTGCTTACGATGTTCTCTTGCCTTCTAATGCACTTCACAGACATCATTTGGCCCCCCAGGGAGAGAACACCAAGCTCCTATCCGTGGTTTGCCTATGGTTACAGGTTCTTTTGTAGTGATAGAAATAATCAAATCAGCTTTCTGATAGGCTTCCCGTACAAATTGGGCTCCAGGAAATCTATGCATCAATTGACCGACTCAGGTATTCCGGGACACCTCATAATTGCGTTTTTCATCCTAAGCTAATTAATGTATACTGTGATTGAGAGCTTTATTCATGTGTATCCCTGGGAAATGGATCTTTTTGAAGGGACAGGCAAGATGTGATTTAACATCACATCCCACCAAGTATTATAGACCTTGGATCCATTCTTCCTGATAAAATGAGAACAACAGTCCAAGTTCCATCCTGCTTTAATAGTGGTAGGTCCTCATTTACCCCTCTGAATCTTTCTTCTTGGGTTCCATGGTTTAGAATTGCAAATCTCAAGTGAAAGAGGCAATTCAGCCATTTCGAATGCATACATACTCCTTTTCCAGAGGACATGAGTTCAGATTCCAGTACCCATGTCCAATGGCTATAACCATCTGTAACTTCTGTTCCAGAGGACCCAACAGTCTCTTATGGCTCCTCAGACACCTATACACATGTGGCTGGTACTCACCTGTTCACCTACCCACTTATACATACACACAAATGTATAACAATTTTATAAATAAATATATGTAAAAAAGAAGTATATAGTCTATTCAAAATGCCTGATGGAACTTAAATTTCGTGAGACAAGATTAATAAGTGAGACCATTCTGGAAGTAGTTAAATACCAAAGTCAGGGTCTCCTTGAATAAGATTGGTTGCATTTGAGAAGAGAGAATGGTCTTGCCAGGCTCTTTTACACTTTGCATTCCCTTCAACCATGTGAGGACACAGAGGTCCTCTCCCCAGAGCACAAAGCAGGGAAGTGTTATCTCAGAAGGAAGGAGAAAGAGAGGTGCCTTTGCTAGGCACCAAAGTTGCTGGCAGCTTGATCTTGTACTTCCCCATATTAGGATTCTAAGGAAATTAATTTATGTTCTTTATAAATTATGTAATCTCTAGTATTCAGTTAGAGCCGTGGGAGCGACTGAGAGATTCAGAGTTAAGATATAGTGACATGTCCTGAAGTTCTGTCCTGTTGTCACTTATCATTGGAACCTTTGTTCCTGGCAGTAGATTTCTTTAGGTCCCTTTCTGTTTGCTAACCAGCACTTCTAGTTTCTACTATATGGAACTAGAAAAGACTTGAGGTCAAATCCGGTTTGCTAAAGAATGGGATTATGAGAAAAAATAATCATAATAAAAGAGGAAGAAAGATAAGCACATTTTAGAAACTGGACATAGGTTTCCATTGTGTTTGTTGAAATTCTAAGTTTCAGGACCTCAGGACCTCGGAATGTGGCCCTTTTTTTTAGAAATAAGATTTCTATAAATGCAGGCAGACTAGAATAAGACAGACGTCAAATCTACTCAAATGGATGTTGTTATAAATATTGGAAATTTGAGCAGAAATACATGTAGTGTAATTTCCATATGCAGTTCTTTAGAACTCTGCTGTCCTAAAGAAGCACCAGAATTCAGAGGCGATGCTAAATGCATCGGGCTCTTGTGCTTTAAGAGGGAACATGATCCTGTTTGTTCTTTGGCCATAGACTTCTGGTCCCGGAACTGGGAAACAGTATATTTCTTCTAATTTAAGACACTACAGTTACTTGACTTTTTAACAGCAAGCCTAAAAAGCAATAAAAGCACCATGACTCCTTCAGTCTTCAGAGTTGGTCCTGATCTGAAGAGCGAAACAGTCCAGCATGGAATATGTGTTTGTTCTTCAGATCCCTACTGTGACTTATGCCACAGAAAAGAATTTCAGGAGAAATAAGTATGATGTAGAGTTGGTGCTTATGAAAAGAAAGGTAACACATCCTTATTACAGTGTGGGTAGAAGAGAGAGGAGAGATGCTCAAGTTTCTTAACAATATGTAAGTATATATGACTTTGTTACTATTGAAGCTATATTATTGAAAGTATATAACGTATAACCCAGTTCAAAGTTTAAGTAAAGTTTAAAAATTAAGTAGAGTTTATAAAATAAAATAAGAGCCAGGTGTTGAGGCACACACCTTTAATCCCATCACTTGGGAGGCAGAGGCAAGTGGCTCTCTAAATTTGAGGCCAGCTGGGTATGTAGTTAGTTTCAGGACAGCCAGCATTACAGAGTTAGACCCTGTCTCAAAACAACACAGCACCAGTAGCAACAACAAAAACAAAAACAAAAACAAAACAAAACCAAAAAACAAAGAGCTAGTTCAGTTATTTATCTTATGCTATCAAATTGAATTTCTCCTTCTAAGTGAAATCGTAAGGTTAAGTTATGAGGGATCTTCTTCAAGTTTACAATCAGAGTGAAATGCTGATACAATTAAGCTCACATTCTTCAGCATCGCTCATAGGATGTCTCAACACTTATTCTTGAGAAATCTTTCTCTGTATCTTTGCCTCTGTAAGTGCAATCTTCATATTGGTTTCTATCATTTGTGTCAGAATTCCTGACTCTCCGCCAGCAAGAAATGGAAACCAAATCCCAGGGGATAAGGGATGTCTCTGTAATCTCCATTGTCTTTTTATCCTGTGTCACTCTCATGGGGCCTGGTCCATGGTAGCATCCAGTAGACCTTCACATGACAGATGAGACACAATCTTATCTAGTGTCTCATCTAGTAGAGACACAATCCAGGTCCTATGATCAACCTCCTTGCATAATTGATGTCATATTAAAAGAATGAAAATCACCTTACTTTCTACCAAGTTAAGATCTGTTTCACAGTCAAAAGATCAAAATGAATTTTGCAGGGATACAATTTTGATCACAATAATAAAAGTCATTTCAAATGTCACATGTGTGCACTTTTTTTAAATGTTGAATTCTGTTGTCACTTCAGAAAGCAATTAAAATAGAACAGCCTAAATCCTTTCTAGAATTTAGACTTTAAGACTATTATTTTAATGTTCCTTATGTCCTTGTCTAGAAACTATGACATTAATGGATTCAGTATGGACAGGGCATGAATTCTTAAGTAGGCATTACTTTCGGAGGGCCCTTTGCTGTCATTTTCCATGGGTGATTTTCATTCAAGTTAAGAACTTTATATAGTAAGGTTTGCCTGAGATTATTGTTGTTGGCACACTTGGTGCATGTACAAGGCAGGCTAGAAAGAAGAAAATCCAAGAATACCCCCTAGCCAATACAAAAGCACATTTTTTTGAATTGGTGAAGATCAGTGCTGTAAGTTGAGTTACATTCCTTCTAAAGTCAGGCTGAAGTTCTAATTCCTGGTTATTGAAGTGTACATTCAGTCAAAATCCTCATTTTTAGGGAGGCCCAATGAACTACTTTCAGCTATCCGTCCCCTAAAAGCAATCAAAGACATAAGCAGTAGAGAAGATAAGAAAGAATCTTTATTAATTGTGATCACAATGGGAAGAAGACAGGTCTAATGACCTCAACTGTGCCTTCAAATGGTACAACAATCTGAATAATATATAGGAAAAAGAAATAAAGGGAAGGATTGAACATTTCCATAGTAACAGCCCATATAGTCTTGGCCTGGCTGGACCTAGGACTCAGGATGTGCTTTGCTTCTTTGATATCATGAAAATCTCTGTTGTTTAGGAGGGAGTTTGGACTCTTTGTCTTAAGATGTTGTTCTGGGATTCAAAATAACTGTAGTGGGAATGATAAAGAATTCTCAAGGAAAAATGAGAGTTAGAATAGATCTGAAACAAGATGGAGTTTGCCAAATCAGTCATCTGTCCTTCTTTCAGTATTCGTGAATCTGACTTTCTTGGGAATGGCTCTTTGCAGATCTAAATACTTTGAGAAAAGGTTGCACTGGCGTGGGATGAACTCTATTCCAAAATGACTGATACATTCAGAATATGAAAACTTGGAGTTAGGTAGGTACAGAGGAGGCTATCCTTGTGAAGCTGAGCTTAGGATTCTACAGCCATGCTAGGAGTTGTGGAGCTGGGAAATGCTCCTCCTCTAGAGGCTATATACCACACAGTCCTGTCAACACTGGGGTTCAGTCTCCAGACAATGAGACAGAATGTTTCCCTAGTTTAATACACAGTCTGTGAAGTTTCATTGTGGCATCTCTAGGAAACCAGAAATTTCTGTGGTAGCTTGGCCGGGCAATGATACCAGACAGTTAAGCTATACTAATGTTGGTACAAAAGTCTTAATAAATGTGGTAAACTCAAAATAAAATTACCTTCAACACTATATATGAGGCGCCTCAACCAAGCAGTCAATTGCCTTAAGAACAAAAACTAAAATTTTCTAGAAAAGAAGTGCAAAGTCAAATTCAGTATCACCTCTGGCCCAAGTTTTCAGATTGCCAATTTGCCTTAAACTCAGAAGTCAGAGGTACATGAGCCAATTCATTGATGTTCTCCTTCTCCCCTGTCCTCCATATGTATAGATTCACAACACACTCATGCTCACAACCCATACGCACAACACAGACTTACACCATACACACACACACACACACACACACACACACACACACACACACACGCACACACACAGCCACAATTTTTCCCTCTTTTCTGGAGATCCGTGATTGATACAATATTCTTTTTTGCTCCTTAATGTGACAATTTTGAAATGTGTTTGGCACTAATTTCCAGAAGGTTCAGGAAGAATTGAATCCCACAACATCTGCTCCTTTGTTCCTTTTCCCTTTAAAGCAAGCAAACTTTAAGATAGTCCCATGATCATTGCCTTCTGCAATTCTGACCCTTATGTGACTCCTCCTGAGTGTGGGTAAGATCTGACACTTGCCTATAACCCACAGACACTCTGGAATATACACCACTATATGGACATAAATACATTATATAAAATTGGAGTACCAGTCTTCCTGAGAATAGTCTTTCCTTGCTGGATTTCAGGAAGCAAATAGCCATGTTTTGAAGAACATGGACCAATGAGTTATGAACAGCTTCCAACTGATAGCCAATAAGAAACTGGTGTCTCCAGCTGACAGTCCACAAAGAACTGAATGCTGCTGACAGCTATATTAACATGGAAGTGGAAACTCTCCCAGTCACGCCCAAGATGAAGTAGCAGTTTCCCATGCATTTTGATGGCACCCTTTCAGAATTTAACTCATATTGCTAGGTACTCTCCATTCTCTTTAGGACCTCAGCAACACAACATGCTTCATTAAGCTTTCATTCTCATTTTCTTGAGAGATATTTCGCATGCTGACATGGTAAATGGGAAAACTAAATAAAGTCTTAGGTCATCAAAGTCCTAGTCACAGGTCCTTTTTGTTCTGTTTTAATGTATTTCTCTGGTCTTACAAAAACCTGCATACAAATCTGAAGAGAGTTATCCAGCCTTGGTAGAGGATTGAGCATGTGAGTGTGGATGTGAGTATGTACACATCTGTCTTCTGTACTTTATGAGACTGTGAATCACAGCATCAGTCCTTCCGTTCACCAGCATACATCCATCTCTCCCATTCAGAGCAACGTGGAAGTAATAAGCATCAAAGGTAATCATTTCATACGAGGAAATAGGGGGTTATTAAGCTATTAGCAATCGAGAAAATTTGCCCTCTCAGCCTTCAGCTTCCTGATGGATGTCGATTCAGTTGGAAAACTGCAGTTATGTGACTGTTTCACTGCCATTTGAAATAATTAGAATTAATGAGGGAATGTCCTACCTAGTGCCGTCCCTATTGGTAGTTCTTATAATTATCATAAACTTGTGGGAAAGGAAAGATTGGAAACCAGGCTGATCTCTATGAGTCAGAGGAGAGTAACAATCAACCATGGAAGCACTGAATATCTCATTTATTTTTCCATAAAATTGTGATCTTATTCATTTTCTTGGCATTGACCACTAGCTAGAGTGTACAGGAATATGTGAGGTTCCAAAGCTAGGAGCCTGATCAAAATATCTACAGCAGTCCTACCCAGAAACTGAATGACTCAGCCCTGACCTGGGAAGGCAGCTCAAAAGCTGCACGAGCTAACTTTGCAACAGAAATTCCAGATCTACCAGATGTGGTACACACCAGCAGTAGATTCTAATAAGATTCCAGAGGGAAATGGGTGAATCCACCCTCTATCTGTAACCCCTGGTAGCCCATCTGAAGCATACTAAGAAAAGATATCTCTAATAGGAGACAATCATTCTCAAATTAGATTGAAAAAAAAAAAACCCTAATATTCAAAGATAAATTGTGACAAAATTTGAAAGCAAATGTGGACATAAATTGTTTTAGCAAATACTGATCAAAACTGATCAAATTTAGCAAACTGATCAAGTTTTAGCAAATACTGATGAAATGAGCACATGAAACAGAATGGGGCCTCATGCTACCCTCAGACCAGGTGAATTCAGATCATCTCTGAGGTGTGGGTGTGATAGAAATAACAGTTGTCAACTGTTATGTTGACGACATTTGTCTTCTGTGTCTAAGTGTAAAGATTATGTAAAGTTTTTGGTCTTCTTTGGACATGTTTATTTCATAACTTTTAAAATTAATAAGTATTCCTAGAGTAATATTAAAGTTATTGAAAAGCCAACTTTAGGACAATATTGAGAGAAGATTCCCATTTTCTGTGGTTATCTACATATATAATGCATAATATATTACATTACATATATTTTATATTATACATTCACTTTATATTATATATTATGTACGTGTCAACTCAATTGTGGATAATGCCTTTCAGTGGTAAGATTATGATTATTTTGCCTCTAATTATTTTAAAATTTATAATGAAAATAATGAGTACATTTTAAGTGTCTGTGTACTTGAACATGTTAGGAGTCATAATCCACCATTTCATTCCTCAAAGCTAAGGTCACTGGCAGATACGTTACTGTCACGTGGGGAGCACAGAGGATCCTGTGCCTAGTCCACTGACCCAGTACCAGCCTGTTAGCAGGACCCCAGTGGCTCGGGTGCAAGTTTGCATTTCATGAGCACTTGGAGGGTGAAAATCTACTTCCAAGAGATGTTTCCTTCATCTTTTTAGGTTCATTAGCTCTTTTGTGAAATATCACACTGACACAAAATAATCCTACAACTAGAGGTGGCTGAAGCTAGATGAAGAATATTCCTCTTTAACACTAAGTCATGCCAGGTTGCTCTGTGAAGTGTTTGTCTTCTGTGATACTTTGGT
Source organism: Cricetomys ansorgei (assembly GCA_026225945.1). NCBI lineage: Eukaryota > Metazoa > Chordata > Mammalia > Rodentia > Nesomyidae > Cricetomys > Cricetomys ansorgei. The sequence goes on from JAMJFZ010004031.1 coordinate 4,028,100, forward strand.
GGTAGATATAAACAGTTTCAGAAAACCATAAATGGTCTAACTGGCAGAGCAGGTAGACAGAAAAAAGGTACAACCAGGTGATACAAATATGAAATGTTGGCTACTATTAACCCTTGCTGGTATTGAAACACAGGGGTGTAAAGACTTAACAGGGCTTTTAAGAGAGAGATAAATTTTCCTTCATCAAATTATTTTTGTTCAGCAATGATTATCTATTTGTAGATGAACATATTACTAATTTATATCTAGTGTAGTTTCAAATATTATAAAGAGCCAGTACTAAGCAGGAGAGGCGTTTTAAGTAGAGCATGGCTATTTGAAAGGTCTACAATTGACTAAAGAGCAATTATGGGCCAAGGTTCTCCATGATTAGGCAAACAAGAAACATTTGTGTGATGGTCCTACCTCACAGTATGTCATCTTCAGGCTGTTATCCAGTTCACCTCTCATATGTTCTTCTCACCTACTTATGCTTAGGACAGTCTTGGGTACAAAGCAAAAAGCAAAGACATTAACACATGATCCCTATCAGTAAAACCATGCAATCTCCTTATTTGTCCTTTTCATGTGTCTTAGTTAGAGTTTCTGTTGCTGCAATAAAACATCATGACCAAAATCCAAGTTGGGGAGGAAAGAGTTCATTTGGCTTACACTTTCACATTACAGTTCATTATCAATGGAAGTTAGGACAGGAACACAAGCAGGTCAGGAATATGGAGGCAGGAGCTAGTACAGAGGCCACAGATGTAGAAGCTGTCATGGCTTTCTTCATATGACTTGCTCAGTCTGCTTTTTTTATAGAATCCGGGACCACCAGCCAAAGGACAGTACCATGTATAATGAGCCGGCCCTCCTCCATCAATAACTAATTAATAAAATTCCCACACACACTTGCAAGCAGCCTGATCTTATAGGAGCATTTTCTCAATTGATATTTCCTCCTCTCACATGACTTTCGTTCCTGTTGAGTTGACCTAAAACTATCTAGCACACCACGTTTTGCATTTATGTAATTCGTTATGTCACACATTCATGTCATTAATTATTATGACATATCCCATGATGGGGGAGTACTCAGCCTCAAAATCACTTTTGCTTAAACATGTAGCTCAAAAAGCATTAAGACATCCTGATGGACCCACCCTATGTGTAAACCATCACATTTATATCAGGAGAGCTCATTTTCTTCAGAGAGTTCATTTCTTCATTTCTCCCTTTCCTTTGTATGATCATATTTATCCACAGAAAGTGGAAATTTTTTTCTAGACTGACAATGGCAGCCTGTTTCCAGTAGTGGAAATCTACTTGATTCTGTGACTTGTCCCTCCTGAAGACTTGCATCCCAGAGACCAGAGAAAGGTTATAGCCTACCAGCGTGGCTATTTACAATTGGAAATGACAGCTTAGTGCTGTGACCGAAGAAGCAGACTTACCATTCTGTCTGCTTATCTCCTGGACTCATTAAATCACTGGAAGGTTTAGGATGGAGAAAATTTTCAATAAGAAATTCCTTCATGAAAACAATAGCTTCAGTTTTATAAATGCCAACCAGATAATATCCCTAAAAGTTTACCTCAGAACACTAAGCTCTACCGGTGCCTAGAAGTTTATCCCCAAACTCTGGTGGATTTTCTTTGTCCTGATTGATAACCATAGCAATGACCTTTCTATGGAGCAAAGCAGCATGACATGGTATACACTCTAGAACTATATTTCCTGAGTTTGAGCTGAGATCCAGCCCCCAACTATTCCTGAGTATATACTGATTAAGATTCAGCTCATTCATCTCTAAAGTGGAGATAGTAATAGAAACCTATTGAGACATCAGAAGGATGAAAGGAAAGCATATTTCCAAACTTAGAACGGTACCCTGTGCAGAACTTGACACTGTGTATACATTAGCTGTTGTTAATGTGCGCCTTTCCTACACTTGAAGTCCCAGCACCCTTCTCAGAACAGCTAACGGATTTTCATTTGTTGTAAGTGCAAGAATTTCACTCCTCCAGAAAGGTATTGAGGGAAAAGTGAGGAAGTATGTTTTGGTAATTGCAATCTGGGGTAAATGGTGCCTTGTTTGTTAAATAAGGAATTAGAATAGCTAATCTCAAATTTTCTTCAGTATTGAAGTATATCAGTTAAATTTTTGTACAGAGTTTCACTTAGTAACAGAAAACAAAATTGGTGTAGTTGATAACACTTATAACTACATGATATAGTGATCCATATTTCAAAATGAGAAAAATTAAACTTCCTTCATCATCAGAACAAAAATCTATTCTTTACTAAAAATCTTTCTCAATTATATGTTACTTTTCTTGCTGGACACTGAATCTACTATATTAGGGCTAATTGGATTTCTTCCAGACTTCACTCCAAGTATTGAACGCCCATGTCATGACTCACATGTCTAAAAAGTGTCTAAAATGACCACAGGAAGCTGATTTGAAAGTCGCAGTGTCACTGTTAAAGCAATTTCATGCTCCAACTCCAGTGGAAGGCCACACATCAGCCCAGCCATGGAAGGCTATACCTCAGCTAGCAGTTTGTTACCCTGCAGAGGAAGGTAGCTGGAATGGAGAGAATTTTCTGTTCAGGAGTCTTTGAAGACCAGTGAACCACTTCTTGGTGTATCCAGTAGTGTTATAGTTTATGTGGTAGCAAGTTGTGGATTTGAAATTGAATAAACTACTCTAGATTTATAGCAGAGTTAGACATCTTAAACATATACCACTTCTCTCAACAATAAAGGAATATGATGAGTCATATCTAAAACTGATGCAGAATGTCAGAGGTTGTGTTTGTGATGTTGATTTGCTTCCTGTCTCTCATGGTACACATATCCTGGGACACATGTCCATTTGGTTCTCCCTGAGCCTGTCATATTTGTATGGGAGATGTCTTATTCACATTTGAGAAGAAAGAATCATGATTTATAGTCTTCATAAAGCTAGCCTCCTGCTCATCAATATATAAACAGAGGAAACAACAAATTTTATTGAGAAACGATGCAAAGCCCAACTATGGATAATGACAGTTAAGACATTTGGGTGCCCTTGAGACAGGCAAAATATAAAAAAAAAAATGTATGTCTCATTTAGTATCCTTAAAAAAGAATTTTGCAAATAATAAAAAGAAAATTATGACAGCAAGAAGTCTATGGATTGGGATTGTCAAGACAAATTTCTGCAAAGACGGCAAGATTCCAGATGCATATTTACTGTCTCCCTTGGGAGTCAGGAGGCATTTGTAACTATTGAACACTATCCAATGCTTGAGATGCAGCAAGAGTGGCTTATAAACCAATTCTGTTTACTTTAAATTATTTAAACAATAGTTAGCGTTTGCCATTTTGCATAGTTCAGCAGTATAATCTACAAGTCAGGACACTTGAGTTGTTAATATTTAAACACAGGGCAACTATAACCAAGGAACTTTACTGTTATTTACATTTGTTTTTTTCAAAATCATTTACAAATATTATATTACATTATAGCCCCTAACTTGATACGGAGCAATCCTGCACAAGTCCAGCTCCAAGGAAATTTGCAAGATGTCTGTTTATCTCTTGTGGATTTTCTGACCTTCGATCTTTTAGCTTTACCAAACTTCCAACACTATCCTGAGATTGCCCATGGTGTTTTATACTCCCACTTAAAAGACATATTCTTAGTTTATAATGCCTTCCAGGGGAATTGTGCTATGCTATTACTGAAGACTAAACGGTGTCTTTGAACCTCCAAGCACAGTCCAGGAACTTTGACGTTAAAACCAACTTTGATCTGAGGGAAGCATGTATTGAAAATGTGGGTTCTGGAGACACCATGAGCATTCTTTTTTTTTTTAAAGTTTCTGGAAGAGGAAACAAAGAATCAAGCTAAGAGTCAAGCTAAGAAAGTAAGAACAGACTCTAGCTTGAACTCTAGTTCCAGCCTTTACTAAGTGCTAAGTCTTAAGGGACTGGCAGAACCTCTTTGTATTGTTGTTTTATTTCCCGGGAGATGGGGAAATTACAGCTATTGTGAGGAAAAATTCAGTTGCTTAATATATGAGGTGCTTACAAGAGTTCTTGGTGCACATTATGCACAATCTTAATGATTATTTTTATCAAGTAACTTCAATGCTTTTTAATAGTTTATGCTTTGGACTTCTAAACTGTTCCAAGGAGAGCAGTGAAGACTGTGGAAAATAGAGAATCCGGCTTCTGTCACAATACTCGTGTCTCGTGTCTCTGTATCAGACGTAAAATTAAATTGTGACATTTACTCAGAGATAAATGGATATAGGAAACAAATGTGAAAGTTTCTACATTTTGTAAAAAGCTGCATTGCAGTATATATATATGGGAATATCAAATTGGGGTTCTGAGTGGAATTAGACGCTGGGATTGCAGGGTGGTTATCACACAGAGCATCACACCAGAGAAGTGCAAAAAGAAGAATCAGAGTCGCATACACAGGAGGGAGGAGTGGGTCCCCTCTGTGAGTGCAATTCACAAATATTTGTGCTCATAACACGTAAAGACATTCCTTAGGACCATGGCGCATGCCAGGCTATAAAGCCTTCCATTTCTTAAATCACATACACCTGCCAAATGGGACAGGCTCATTTTCCCTGTCAGCAAACTGGAGTGGAAGCTTTGTTGATCACCATGCTGGCAGCTGGAAAATGGATCTCGCCATCAATTTATTCTGGAAGCAAGAAGCTCTTTGCCTCTGGGAGATGTTATAAGATGGAGTCATTTTACTCCTGACACCTTCAGAGTTAGTTACTCCTTGTGGGACGACTCAAGATCCACACTCCGTGCCTTTGGCAAGAAAGCATTTTCTACAAGCTACTGGCTAACACCTCACAGAGGAGTTTTATTTAAGGTCCCCATGGGACTAGAAACAAAAACCCAATAAATTGACACTTTCTAGAGAACACAAAATGTCTCAAGGCTGAAGCTGGCTGACTCCTTTCCTTTTCCTGCGTGTTATAAATCACTATTGATGTAAACGGAAGATTGAATTCTGAAAATAATGCATGGTAAGTTTGACGTTTTTCTACCCTCTCCACTTCTGAAAAAGATATGTAAACTAATTCATCTTTCACTTTGCTTAGATGGCACACTTTCTGTATTCCCTCAGAAAACCCACATTTGCTGCCTTTCTATGATAATTTTAAGAGTCATCTGTGCCTATCAGTTAAGGAATTTTCTATGAAGTATGACCAAGCTTGCTTCAGACGAGCAGAGGTCAATCCAATTGCACAGAATTACTATCTGCTTCCAGAAACCAGTTTACTTCCAAGCTTCCCTTGGGCATGTGTCTACGGAGCTGCTGAAACTGCACTGGGGAACCAGAGAGTCTGGTAAGTTCTGAAATCGAGGTCCTTATCATAAAGTCCTTCATTAGCAGAAGACAGCCAGAAGCTTTTCATCTGGCTTCCTTTTCCTGAGCCTCCTGGCTCAGTTAAAGCAAATCTACCAGTCTGGCTAGAGAGAGGAGAGTCAGCAGGGCATTCAAGAAGTCCAGAGTAAAAATTATGGGGGGGGGGCAACATGTTACTGGACATATATGAAATCATGCAGAGCCAGCCAGCAAATCTATTGCTATGATTTTTACTCTTTATACCGTGTAGAAGTTGATTCTTCAAGTTTGTTTTCCTAAAAATTTTCAGTAAACGTTCATGATTTGACATATTACAAACATAACTGAACATGTTTCTTGAGAGAAATCCTTTGATTCAATCTCCCGTTTCTCCATGCCTGCATATTTCCACTTGTTCCCCTCTGCCCTGGGAAAGGCAACACCAGCACCTAAAAGCAAAGTGAAGTGGTTTTGTAGCTTTCAATGGTCAAGTATAGGCAGCATTAGGGTCCCTTAACAAAACTTCATTGGCCAGGTGTAGCAGCACACATCCTTAATCCCAGCACTGAGGAGGCAAAGGCAGGGAGACAAATTTGAGGCCAGCTTGTCTACATAGTGAGTTCTAGGCCAGTCAGAGCTGCATAGTGAGACTTTGTCTCAAAACAAACAAACTAACTAACAAAACTTCAATGGTAATATCTTTTATGTGTAAACATAATATTGCACACATTTTAGAAGATTGTTGAACACCATGTCTATTCAAAGATACCCAGAAATAAAATGAATTTAAACCAAAACATTACCTTACTGTTAGGGAAGTTTAGTTTCAGTTATGTTTGAAATTGTTTTGTGCACTATTGGGTAAGGGGCTATCCTAAGTCTAGGTGTTCTGGTTCTGTATTGTTTGCAAGTGTTCAATGTCTGTAGGAGTTGTTTAATTGTTATTGATCTGCATGAGCTATCAGTAAAATACCTGAGTTGTTCTGAAAGAATAAAAACACCTGGGCTGAGATGCTCGGGGTTCCACTATGGAGTCTAGTGATGGCCAGGATGGTGGTTCCCTCTGCTGAGGTCTGGCAGGGACATATGAAAATGCCTCAGTGTCTTCCTTGCTGAGCTACCCCAGCAGTAATGTACAACTACACATTAATGTAAATCTTCAATGGACTTGACTTTTTAATTTATCTGACTGTTTAATTTTGCAATGTGGTCATGAGAAGTTGCTTTGTTGATACTTCATTTTTCTTACTGGTGAAATATACCAATTTCTTATGTGTTCTGTGAGGACTCAGTGATGTAAAACACTTAGAACAAACCTAGAATGGAGATAGCATTCCACGGAGATTATCATGATAAGAATCATTTAAAAACAAATGCCAATGGATTCAACAAAGCAGAGCTATCCCGTTAGCATCTTCCACTGTGTCATCCCAGATGACCTGAAGGTAAAACAAAGGGATTTGGAAAAAAGATGCACAGGAGTTTAGAGAAATACTGGAGCAGATGTGGCTGGAATATTGTTCCATGAGTAGAAGGAAAAGGTGAGGAGGGTTTTGCCATGTATCTATTAAAAACTTTTCTGGCTATATGATAGCCCAAGGCATAGACCAGCATTACCTACCCAGTATCACTAGGCCTCAGGCAACACAGGACACTGATAAGGGTTGGGAAAGACAACGAATGAGCCTCATCATTATGGCAACCCCCCTGGCATCTCCAAATCTATCCCAAGCATTATTTAACTCGCTATCAAGAGTCAGAATCACCTGGGGAAAAGAGGATAGACAAGAATCCTCAAGCCTAGGGGTGGCCTGGTGACCCTCTCTGGCAAGAATATCATTCTCCCTCAATGTTGTGGTCTAACTTCAATCCTCAGAAACAGAAGGAGCCATTCTGAGGCTCAGATTTCTAAGAGCAACGTTGACTGAATATCTGAAAAGCATCAGTGCTACAAACAAAGGCAGCAATGTGGACTACAAATGCTACTTGATCATTCTAGAAAGACTCTTGTAATAAGCAAGTGTTTACAAATATGAACACATAGGCATACTTTGTCTCAAACATGCATCATTTGAAGTAAATTATGAGAGCATTGGATAAATAAATATAAGGACACATCCACAGAATGAAACAACACTGTCTGGAAATAGGCTAGTTAGTAGAGTTCCCGAGTATACTTGGAAAGGAAAGAAAATAAAGAGTAAAAATGAGAAATTTAGAGTCAGCATCAGAAACATATCAATATATTTAAAAGAATTAATGCTTGAAAAAAAAACTCATATAAAAATAAGACTCAGCAAAATTTTTTTTTTTACAATTTTACAATTAAAAATATTATTTTTGCCTTTAAAATTGTAGGTTAACTATTTTCCATTCAAACATATGTAAAACTATACAAGTATATATATTTTGTCCTCTTTCTTTAATACTTTCTTAAATATTCTTTACATTTCTTTATATTCTTGTTTAACTGTCAAGGAAGAAAAGCATTCAATAGCCCTACCCAGCTGTAAAGCTTGTGACTGGAAACCTGGCAAGATATCCCTAAGGGTACAATAGTGTGGCATTTTCCCCTTGGGAATAAACAGAAGCTGTTTAATTGTACCAAAGACCTACTCAACAAGAGGGAAATCGTGGCTGGCACTGTAAGCCGAGCCAACAACCTATGGCTAGTGAGGCCACAGATATTTGAGGAAGCCTACTATGGACACTTTTCTAAGTCAGTATAATCCCCAACTGTATTCTAAATAGTTATCCTTAGACTCACAGGAAGGTGTAGCTTTTGCCCCTAATCAAAGGCACTTACCTTTTTGTCAGATGGAGACTTTCAGATATCCAAAATGCTGAGAGTAAATGACCATGGGTTTCTCAGCCTCAGCTGATACATCTACAGTGCAATCCCTATTGCTAAAGCTCAGGACCATCGTGAAAGAGGGCATAGAAAGGGTATAGAAACTGGAGGTCCAAGATGTCTGCCTCTATAACGTGTCCTCTAGGCAAGATAGGAAAGCTGTATCTGTGAAATCTCAACGATATAGTTGCCTAACTAACAACTGAATAATGGCTACTTGCCAAAGTAGGAGGGGGAAAGTTCAGAAAGCCCCACACCTACATAAAGTGCTATAGGCAGCCAAAGGCTGCTAAGAGAGTGAGAACCAGTTTTCTCCAGAGATATACTCTGACAGGTCATTCAGTCTTAAATAGTCAGTCCCAAATACATGTACAAATGAGCAGCAGTAAATGGATTTATACACACACACACACACTATGTGTGTGTGTGTGTTAATATGAATGCACACATTCTCACACATATATAACATTTATATATATATAATTTATTTATATATATAAAATACCAAGGTTATATATACCAAGGTTATATGCTTCCCAGGCCTGACTCTGAGGTTTTTCTTAGATAATTTATGGATTTGAAGGGCAGCATTATTAATCCATGTAATCTGAGTTCATTTAAAGTATATAATTTTCTGTGACTTTTCCAAATATCCTTAGTATCAATGAAGTGTGTGTGTCTTGAAGTAATATTCCCCTTTGTTTGGTAAGTGCTAAAAGAGCTATGTCCGTAGCTCACAAAGTGTTTGATGTGCATATTACACTGTCAAAATTTTTCGTAAGTTCAATTTTCATAGCTTTTCATTGGCTCAATGCCAAGAGAACTGGAGGGGATCCCATGTTATTGTCAGTATTAAAAGGATTTGTGGCCACATCTTCATAATCAAATGGAGAGGCAGGCCTGTAGAACTAGGCTGAGGCCAGAATTTATATACTGGAGATGAGTCATGAGACTGAAGCAGATGTTAGAAATGAATGAAATAAAAATTCAGGGTGGGAACAGTTTCAGAAACTAAAAGGATAGCAGTGGAATTGCTATTTTTGTTTCAAAGGCAGATTCTTTTGTTGTTCCCACACACCTCCTTACACTAGCTTCCTACCTTGAATGTTCACCACTCATTTCTACAGCACCAATTCTCTGTTCTTTTCTGGGTAAGCCTAGTTGATTGGTGACTTCCATATTATGTGACTATTCCGAAGTAGGACTATGGAAGATTGGTAATGTAGTGATCCCTTCCTGAGAACTTCTGTTCCGTTAATCCTCCATTTTACAGCTTAAACACATTTTAACTTATAAATTTGTACAATTTCTATATTCTTCACCCTATTACTAGAAATGGAGTTCACAAAAAAAAAATCTGTGTCATGGCAACTTTAAAAATAAACACACAGACTCTTTAAGAGGTCTAGCTACATGTCTTCACACCTGAAAATTGACCTCTCTAGTAAATGTGCTGATCTCTCTTCTGCTTGAAATGATATCAATATTGTGATTTCAGTGCCGTGAGTGGTCACAAACAGAGACGTACAAATGGAGCCTTTTGTATAGTTTAGAAAAAGAAATGCTATTCTTTAACTGTTAATTTAGTTGACCATTTCATGAGCAGCCATCAATAATGCATGAATTGAACGACTCACAATTCATACTATTCTTTTAAAAGAAAATTCCTCCAGGACAATATTAAAGTAAATAAGATAAGCATTTATGTTACTATTCTAACAAAAGATTCAGTCTCCCTGGCAAAAGTCCATTGCATTTAGAGTGATCTATGCCTTCTCAAATTAGAATTAAGAAAGGAATCTATAGCAGTCTGATAACTGAGTTACAACAGATTAGACGACAAGAGCCAGAGAAAAGGACCATAGGGTTTGTGCAACAGCTGATACTGTTGAAGGAGGGGTCTTTTGTTCATTACACAACAATACACAAGGTCATTCTAACAGTGAACGAAAGGTTGATGTTTTGGATGCTCAAGAGGATATCAAAAAATTCTTCCATAAGGGAAGATAATAGAATGCTCTTATTATGCTATGATCAACAAATGTAACCGTTCAGTTCTCAGACAGTTTATCTAGTACTGAGAATGTGAGCCATTAATAATCTATCATCTGCTGCCTCGTGGATTTTGCTTAATAATAAAACATATAAAGTCACCAGCCGCAGGTGTTTAGATTGACTTTTATTACTTTCCTTTATGTAAAGCTGAAATGTATTTCTTCTCATTTCCTCTGTCATTTCCATAATTAACAATTTTCAGCATCCTTGGCCTGGTTGCACTTGATTTGCTGTTAAAAGATTGAATGCTTAATTTGAACTGTATAAATCTCTAAGCAAAGAAAAAACCAGAAAAAGAAAGAGAGAGAGAGAGAGAAAGAGAGAGAGAGAGAGAGAGAGAGAAGCAGAGTATTCAGTATCACACTGCATCATCTTGTCAGGGATATTCGTTTTCTATCAGAAAAATATAACTCATGAGTCTGTAATAAGAATGAGAGAGACAGACAGACAGAGAGACAGAGACAGATTCAGAAATAGAGATACAGACAGGATAGAGAGAGACAGAGGAAAGAGAGCATGCTTAAATGGAGTTACCCTATAACGGGGCAAGAATACCACCACCAGACACCATTGGCCAACAAATAAAAAGCCCAATGCCAAGAATGAGTTATTTCTTCTGGGGTTGTTAGACCCTGAGACATTACAGGCTATTAGCACTGCTCTTGGTTACACCACAGAACATGGTGACATGACCTTATTGCTGAAGACACCATGTATGTGAGTGATAAGACATAGAGAAATTGGAATGCACTCACCAAAAGTTTAAATTACATAATTATAATCTCAAAAATAAAACTTGCAATGAAATTTTTCACAGAAATTGAAAAATTAATCTTAGAATTTATATGGAAACACAAAATACCCAAGATGACTAAATAACAGTAAACAATGACATAACTCCTGGGGGTACCAATATCCCACCTCTCATTTTATACTGCAACATGGTACTGACATAGAAACAGGTGCGTTTACCAAGGGGTGGAATTAGGAACCCATCTGTAAGTTCGCATTCATAAAACCACCTGATTTTTGACCAAGAGGCCAAGGAGACTCATTAGAGAAAAGATTTTATTTAACACCAGTATGTTATATAAGATTAGTAAGACTGTATTACTAGAAAGGAAAAAAAATGACTATGATTAAACCACAAAGTATTTTAACATTTAACTTTGTGCTATTCCTTAAGTGGCAAAAATTGTGCCCAATCCGAGACTTTACAGTTCTTGCCAGCAAGCTATCATGACAAGTTTCAAAGATCCTGGTAGGAGATAGGAGACTCCTCTCTGAGAGAAAAGGATTTCATTACTCACATCATTGCAGGAATCACGAACAACAACATATTTTATTGTTTCTTCTCACTTCCAAGTCTCATAACTGACAGAAAGGAATACAGATAGATGGCACACGTGCAGTGGCTTTGTCCTATTATTGGAAGAACTATATACTGAAGAAACTTAAATCTTCTATATAGTTTACTGTTGCCCAAGAAGCAGCTACAATATTATAATATTATACAAGTAGAAGACATGTCTATACACCTGCCCTTTCCACTGGAGGGAAGTAGCATACATACACACACACACACACACACACACACACACACATGCACACACACACATTTGTGAGATGTGCAGAATTGAAGGAAACCCTTGGACGTGTTTCCCAAGAGGAAGCAGTAGCTCTATTTCAGAACTGAATATTACTGAGGATGGGGTCAGTGAGTCCCATGCAATAGAATGTGAGGATAAGAGGTGAGGTCAACCATACAACTTCTTCTTTAAGGCCTACTAGACTTATTTCAACAGAGGTTCAACATTCTTCTGACAAAGGGGTGAAGAGAGAACTGAGAACGTGAAGGCAGAGACAGGGAGTACAGACATAAACACAGACAATGAGAAGGTGAAGCAGGTGTAGGCAGATCTGGGATCTACATGAAGTTTTACAGTCTTTTGTTCTAACTGAGGAGACAATGAGATCTAGATCAAAGCAAGACCTTCATACAGGTGATAAGGGTAACATTGCAAGAACATAAACTGAGAGAAGTAAAATTAACATTTGCAAAGTGCTTGCTATGTTTGGATATCACATAATCATTTTGCACTGACTAATTTACCTCTTATTCATTTTGAACAAGGAAGTCATTACATTCAGGCATAGACGAGAAAACTAAGCTACACAGAAGTTAAGAAACCCGACTTGGAGAACCTAATGGAGTTTTAATCCAGAACGCACACTGAGGTTTGATAATAGGTAAGAACAGGTATGTTTTTCTACGTCCGTGGAAAGGGACGCGGATGGAGGATGGTTGGTGGACTTGGATGTGGGACAAGAAAACAGTTTTTATTTATTCAGTGTGTGTGTGTGTGTGTGTGTGTGTGTGTGTGTGTGTGTGTGTTCAGAGAATAATGTATGGGATTTGATTTTTCCTTCATGAGCTAGAGCTCAGGTAGTCAGGCTTGGCCACACATTTCTTCACTCACTGACTCACTCAACAGCCCAGTCATTCTCGTTTGGTAGAGTCATTCTTCATTCAGAGCATAGAGACAAAGTCACTGCTGAGACGGAGACAGGTGCACGGGTTTGAAACTATGAGAAGGAAGCCAAATGGCCCCAAATATTTATTCCAGAGAGGAGAAAACATGATTTATTAGAGAGATATAAAGTATGTGTTCTATCCGTGAGTGAGCATTCATTAAAATTCATAGATGCAGCTACAGAGTCAAGAATTATCTGAATTGTAGAGAATGGTGTTGGAAGAAGGGTGAGCTGAACTTTACAGAGCCAGATTCTGAGCTGGCTAAGGAAGGCGGGGGTCTGAAGAAGAATGGCAATGACAACTGGGGGAAAGGAAGACCTGGGTGTACTCATGTGGTCAGAGTTGTTGGAAGCACTGCCATATAGCAGAGTTAGAAGTTGGAGACTAGAGAGGGAAATCTGGGAAGCTGAGATCTTTTCAAGGTAAAGTAGGAAAAGAGCTTCAGAGAGTGTCATGTCAAGAAGCTGTAGTGCTGGGTATTTCACACATCACTGCAGTGAACAATAAAATAAATCAATAGACTGGAGAATACAATGAATAGAATATTACTCTGTGTGTGTGTGTGTGCGTGTGTGTGTGCGTGTGTGTGTGCCCGTGTGTGTGCCCGTGTGTGTGCCCGTGTGTGTGTGCCCGTGTGTGTGCCCGTGCGTGTGCCCGTGTGTGTGCCCGTGTGTGTGTGTGCCCGCCCGTGTGTGTGCCCGTGTGTGTGCCCGTGTGTGTGTGTGTGTGCCCGCCCGTGTCTGTGCCCGTGTGTGTGCCCGTGTGTGTGTGTGTGTGCCCGCCCGTGTGTGTGCCCGTGTGTGTGTGCCCGCCCGTGTGTGTGCCCGTGTGTGTGTGTGTGTGTGTGCCCGCCGCCCGTGTGTGTGCCCGTGTGTGTGCCCGTGTGTGTGCCCATGTGTGTGTGTGTGTGTGCCCGTGTGTGTGCCCGTGTGTGTGCCCGTGTGTGTGCCCGTGTGTGTGTGTGTGCCCGCCCGTGTGTGTGCCCGTGTGTGTGTGTGTGCCCGTGTGTGTGCCCGTGTGTGTGTGTGTGTGCCCACCCGTGTGTGTGCCCGTGTGTGCCCATGTGTGTGCCCGTGTGTGTGCCCGTGTGTGTGCCCGTGTGTGTGCCCGTGTGTGTGTGTGTGTGTGTGCCCGCCCGTGTGTGTGCCCGTGTGTGTGCCCGTGTGTGTGCCCATGTGTGTGCACGTATGTGAGTGAGTGCATGCACATGTGTTTACAAAAAAAAGCATATCAGGTTAAACAGATTTGAAAGTACTACATGGGCCAGGCAGTGGTAGTGCACGTCATTAACCCCAGCACTTGGAAGGCAGAGGTAGGGGGTCCTCTGTGAGTTTGAGGCCAGCCTGCTCTACAGAGTGAGTCTGAGACCAACCAGAGTGACAACAGAGAAACCTTATCTCAAAACAAACAAACAAACAAACAAACAGAAACAAAAAAATTTAAAAAGTGCTAAAGGGAAATATGATTGTTTCAATAATAACAGTATTATTTCATGTATCATCCTAAGGAATGACTTCTTCGATAAGGAATGAATGATGAAGATATAAGAGTGTTTGATTGATTAGGGTTCTTCCACATAGGAACACATCTAATGTGAAACTGGCAAAATATCCAGAAATGAATTGAAGGTACTTAATTTTATCTAACTAATATTTGGTCTAGTTTTCATTGTTTCTGCATTCATATTTAAAGTAGAAATAAATATAATGAATAGTCATATAGGTTGGGTAGCATTTAAATAGTAAATCATCTAATTAGCTAATCACTTGAGAGCATAAAGGGAAAATGTGGATGGGTTGTTTAATTGTCACATTTCAAGAGCACATTTTAGCTGGCTGCATTTAAAAAGAAATAATTACATGAGACCATGAAAGTATTTCATAGTAATGAGCAGTCTTTGCTTCTATTGATTGCATATACAAGAATACTGACAATAGTTTTGAAAAACACATGAATAAATCTTTTAGAATAACTGGCAGAGGAATGAAACACTGGTGTGAGACTGATCAATTCTAATGTCATCTCCTAGGAAGAAGATAGATTGTTAAAAGCTATAATGGAAGGGATATGAATCTCAGAATTGCACAGTTGTAAGCAGTGCTCTTTGCACCAAATTCTCTACCCAGTCATATATATTCACAGACTAAACCTGCTTGCTTACTAATCATTCATCTGTCATGTATCAACCACCTACTCAAACAGCCATTGGACAGGGATTATAGTTGCCAACATATGGAATTCTTTATTTGTAATCTTTATATTAGACATCATCCCTCCCATGTTCAAAATGAGCAGAAAGAAACAAAGATCAAGTTTTTAATGCTTTAAGGTATACAGCGTTAGAATAGTTGCAGTGTTGGGAGCGGGGAAGGAAAAATGAAAACTGTGAATGTAGGAAGCCAAAGATGGAACCAGTCAACTCTGTATCTTTCCCTGTTTCCTTTGTGTCAGAGAAGATGAGTCCAGCTTTAAGCTTTATCAGTCATGCTCACAACATGAGAAATGATTTTCTTCTGTCATCGAATTCATCTAATATAGAAGAGGCTATAATGCTATATAAAATGCTTCCGATATGACAGAAAAGAAAAATAGGTACCAAGAAGACACAATATTGACTCCAAATCCTTGAAGGCTTTTGAATGGTTGACAAAGTCATGCCTGACCTCAACACTTCCTCAATTCAGACCCTGTTCTCTCCCCATGGCTCCCTACACCCCTCCCAACACACGCACGCTGGCCTCCAGGTGCATTTCTGAGTAGAAGCCTAGATGTAGTGCTGTCCCTTGTCAAGAATCTCTTTTCCATATATCCATAGCATGACTGCTTCATCCCCTGTATTCCAGTCTCCAGGAGACTTAGTCTGTGTATATCCTATTTAAAATGTGATGTCCTTCTCACCACAAGTGCCTCATAGTCCTCCAGACACTACATTTTAGACATTGTAGAACTAATCCTTCTAATAATCAAATTACTTATTTCTTTTTTTAGTTGCCTGCCTCAACAGCCCAGAGTCTAATACTTATAAAAGTGTGGGGGTTTTGTTCTGATGTATACTCAGATATATAGTATCTATATACACTAAATGTTTATTGAATAAATGAAAATAGCACGTTTAATATAGTTTCTGAAATGGAAACACATCGATTTCTAAGGCTTCAAAGGAAATATGAAAAAAGTTAAAAGTTAGTATAGATGAGGTGATAGAATTGTGAAGAAATGCCTGAGCAGATTGTATCATATATCAACCAAAACAGGCAAGTCAGAGAACCTTGGGCCCGAGAGCAACACATCTTCACTTAGAAATGCTATGGAACTCCAGATTCATCAAATGATTGTGACTGCAAATATGCATTGCTTTTAGAAAATTCTATATCACATTTCGCTTTATCTAAAAAAA
This sequence comes from Cricetomys ansorgei, assembly GCA_026225945.1. Taxonomy (NCBI): domain Eukaryota; kingdom Metazoa; phylum Chordata; class Mammalia; order Rodentia; family Nesomyidae; genus Cricetomys; species Cricetomys ansorgei. The sequence goes on from JAMJFZ010004031.1 coordinate 4,044,287, forward strand.
AAATGTTCCCTTATTTCAATATGAAAGTGTTTCCAAAGATGCCTGAGCTTCGATTAAAGCTGAATGATGAATATGTTACAGGGCAACTCATTAAAATGATGCCAAGCATCACAGCCTTGGCATTTAAAGGATAAACTCACACTTCTCACTTTTCTTTAAGTCACAGTAATGAGGTTTACAGTGTGTTGAGTATGGTGATTGTGTGGGATGATTGATTTACCAGTGTGTCTCCTGGTAAACGGCAGGTTCCCGCATCCATCCGCATACCCTTTAACTCCTGAGTCATTTTCATACGGCACCAGGCTAATTGTCAAAAGCATGGTACCAAAAACATTTTCCCTGCTGTGATTTTTTAAATTATGAATTTTTCTAAGCAAGACGAAGAACAAAAACATTGACTCATTTCACCATGAAGTTTTTAAAAATACTTTTTTTAAAACAAAATGGTGCCATGACTCCCTCGTTTATAGGTTTCATGTGGAAAAGAGAGAAAATACAGAGTATAAGAAAAGATAAAAATTAAGCTTTAATCAAGTAACAGTTTTTTAAGGTAGTGTGTTCTGTCAACTTAGCAGTTGAGAGGGGAAATATTTATGCCACATATCATACATAAAAATACCCATGTTATTTTAAAGGATTACGTTGTTTTAAAAACACTGAAAATTGGTACATTAGGCTAGGAGACTTAGAGCAGTGTCAGTTACACAGCCAGCACTGAACAGATATAAGGAAGGAGACACGCTTGCTTTTCATTTGATTCCCTCCCGCAAAGCATGATGTTATGGCGGAAGTGAGACAGGTCCTCCCTGACAGCCAAGGCTGGCCTCCATTTGAGATCTCCCTTGCTTCAATCTCCACCGCTGGGGCTACAGCTGCGTTCCGCAGTGTCAACAAGAACTACATTATTTTAAGGTCTTATACACTAAGGTATAATTTATATAAAGCATCATTCCCATTTTTAGTTTTATTAAGTTTATGTCTGTGTGTAAGTGTCTGCACGAGCATGCACCCCTTTTAAGTGGGGAGACCAGAAGGGTGCTTCAGAGAGCTGCAGTGATGGGTGTTTGCAGAATGCCCGGCTTGTCCTGCGAGTGCTTGATTCTGACCTCTGGTCCCCATAATTGCCCAGTGAGCACTCTTATCTGCTGCCGTCGTCACCCCAGTCCCCTCACCCATCCTTTCAGTTGTATGAATCTATGACTTTTGAAAACTTGTTAAATCCCTTCAATAATCAAGATATGTGAATCTCACTCTTGTAATATAATTTTTTTTCCTTGAGTATAACACTCCATGAAGCTTCATGAAATACATTGTTAGCTGCATTCAATTCAAGAAATTTCACAATTTACCTTGTGACTTGCTTCGAGTTTTAAGGATGACTTAGAAGAATATCGTCTAATTTCCAACTATAAAGATGTTTTCCAAATGTCTTTGTATAATTAATAGTATGTTAAAGAGAACACATTGTATGACTTCAGTAATTTTAAGTTTGTTAATGCTTGCTTTTTATAGCAGAGTATAATCTAAACCTGGGAATAATATATAAATACTTGAAAAAAAACATGAATAAATATTACCACTAAGTATCATAAAATTGCTCATTAGGTGAAACTGGTGGTACTCTTCAAATTTATTTTTATCAGTTTATTTGAGGTGGGTCGACATTATTGAGACAAGAAAACTGAAGTTGGCCAAATTAATTATGGATTTTTATATTTCTCCTTTTATCTCTACCAATTTCTGCTTTCAGTTACTGAAGTGCCATGTTCCGTGCACGCACGTTGAGGAATAGCTCGCTTAGTGCTGAATCGCAGTCTCATTATGCGGCGTTCCTCCCTTTCTCCGGTAGCAGTCATCGTCCTGATGTCCACTTTGTCTGTTAATACAGTTATTCCGGCACTAGTTTTCCACGTTAAATTTTAGTACATTTCTGTATTTGTGTGTGGAATTGTTGCGTGCGTGTGTGTGTGTGTGTGTGTGTGTGTGTGTGTGTACACGTGAGCAAGTGGTGTGATGTGTGTGTGGAGGCCGGAGCATCGCTTCCCGTAGCTCTCTGTTTCTAGCATGTGGTTGTGGTGATAGAACTCAGGAAGTCCGTCTTAACAGCAAGCGCCTTCACCTGCTGGGTCAGCATTCCAAAATTACTGTCAGCGTAGCAAGCATTTTCCCGTCCTTTTATTTTCAATCCTATTTGTCTTTATATTTAAAGTGGTTTTATCTAGACAGAGTAAAACTGCATGTAATCCAATCTGGCAATCTTTGATTTTAATTAGTGCATTAAAACAGTTTATGAACTATAAATATTTATACAGTTAAATTAAAACCCACCATCTTGCTATTTGTTTTCCATCTGTTCTTTGTTTCTTTTTCTCTTTTTTGCCTAATTATAATTGAGTAGTCTACACAATTATATTTCATTGCCATGATTGTATAATATATATATGTGTGTATATATATATATATATATATATATATATCTTTTTAAAAAATGTATGAATTGCCACAAGGTTTTCTGTGCACATAATTATAGTGGACTTTAAGTACACTACCTTACCTATGTAGAATGCAAGCCTTCTTCTGCCTGTTTGCTCTCCTATAGTTTTGGTGTTGTGATTATTCTCTGTTTACAACTGGCATATGTCCTTAGCACATTGTAGGTTTTTGTTGGATATTCAATTATCTTCTTGAGTAATTAAAATTGATGGAAATATCTTTTACATTTATTTTTATTTTAATTATTTTTGCAAGTCTGCATTTGTATGTGTATGTCTGAATACAGATTATCTTCTATCAAGTTTTTTATTTAATAACTGAAGTTTTTGTTTGCAGATCTACCATTACACTCATTTATGTAAGTATAGTATACTCAGATTCAAAAATCTTACTCTACTTTCACTTTGAAAACTGTCTAGTATTTCTGTTTAACTCTTTGCTGCTTCTATTTTTTTGTTCTTTGATAAATTCTCTATGTTTTCTTCTGTTCACCATGATTTCCATTAGAAAGTATAGTTTGATGATAATGAGCATTTAAAATACTCTCTCTTTTATTTTCAATGTTTGGATCATTTCCACTCCTGGTTCTGCTAACCTTTTGACTTTTGAGAGTATCTTCCTTTTTTGCCATGTCATGTGAATGAATGTTATATTTAGTGCATGCCATTCTGGCCTTCAGAAAAAGTTTTATTTCACTATTTCTGCCCCGGCATCAGGGTTCTCAGAAGCATCTATAGAGAAACTCCATGGAAGAAAAGCAAACAAAAGCTAAGTGATGCAAATGTAATTTAAATGTAATTACTTTAAAAATTTAGTAACATCTTAAATCAGTTTTCCATTTTCTGACCTTGTCTCATCTTCTTGAAGATTCTTCAAAAGCAAAAGGAAAGAAAGAGAGGAAGAAAGAAAAAAGAAACTCTATTTGCTTATCCTGTGGCCTTGAATCTTTGTTCTAAGATTGTATATTTATTCTGCTGTTCAAGTTGCAGTTGTTACAGTGAAAACAAACCCCTGTTGAGTTTATAATATTCTCAACAGCGAGAGGAAAGCACTATCCTGAGATTAAAAAGGGATGCTATTGATGATTGCACTGTAGAGTTGGTGTGAGGAAGCCCTGCCCAGACAACCTGGGAAGCAGGGACATTCCTTCTCCATGGGCCTCTTTTCTCTCATTTAACTTTTTTTTGTAAATAACGGTCTGGTTCTTCTGAGTGGTTGGGGGGAGGGGAAATTCCCACTTTCCATCATTGTTTTTTAACTTTATTTTTAATTATGATGGTAATTGTACACAGTTACTGAAATGTAGCATGACTACATGTGTACATGTACATATACGTGGACATCAGTACATGTGTACTGATCAAATAAAGGTAATTAGTATAGGGAACTCCTTAAACATTTATTTTTTATGGCAAAATAATTCAAAATGACATCATTGAGACATTACTTTAAGTGCAATAAGCCAGGCACAGAAAGACAAATGGCATCTGTTCTAATTCATAAATGGAAATTTAAAAATACTGATCCCAGCCAGGCATAGTATTGCATACCTGCAATCCAGCATGTGAGAAGCCAAGGTAGAAGCATTGAGAGTTTGAGACAGGTTACTATAAATAAGTAACAAATAAGTAAAATAAGAGAAAATGGTATCATAGAAATAGTGAATAGAATTTCAGTTATTACCAAATAATTACAGAGCAGAGAGACGTATGTGAAAGGCTATGAGGGAGGGAATGGAAGGGAAAAATGTTGTAATTATATTTTAATCTCAAAAGTAAAAATGAATAATTTGTACTGTAGATATAACTAACAATAATATATGTTTCTCTATATTACTTATGGTTCTCACTTGAAAAGATAGTTCTGATTTGTTTTAACTTTACCTATAATTTTTGTCACACTATTGAAAAATGAAACAACTAATTCTTCCTTCCTCTTCATAATTGTGGTTTATTATCATGGATATAAAAATTCGATGATAATGCTATTAGGGTCCTGAGAGATGGCTCAGGAATCAAGGGCATTTGCTGCTCTTCCCAAGGACCAGAGTTCAATTCCCAATACCCATGTCAGGCAACTCACAACTGCCTCTAACTCCAGCTCCAGGTGATCTGACATTAGCTTCAGGCCCCTTCTGTGCTGTATAGCCCCCCACACACATAGCATACACACACACACACACACAGAGTACACCCATGTGTATGCACACACACACATATGCACAAAAGGTAAAACAAAAACAGAATGGCATTATTACATTTTTCTGCATTTTTAAAAATTATATCTTAGGCATCTGTATATAAAATGTTAATCATATGACCAAAAAGTTAAAAAGAACGGACTTATGGGATAGAAAGGTTTCCGGTCCCTGATCTAAAGAAGACCAGAAATGGTAGGAGTTGTGTGCTCTGAGATCTAGAAAGGCAAAGAACGGATCCACCATAATAGGAAATAATTAGAAACTGGGCCTGTTGACACAGACCTATAATTCCAGCTCTTCATGAAGCTGAGGCATAAAACACACGAGTTCAAGGCCCATGATCCTAGTTAAAGAAAAAAAAAAAGAAGAGAAGAGAAATGAAGTGAAAAAGGTAAAGATTGAGGCTTTGGTTCAGGAGTAGAATGCTTGCCCAGCATGTGTAAATCCCTAAGTTTTGTTCCCAGCATCAAAAACATTTTAAAACTTTAGCCAAAAGTATAACACAAAATAAATTATTCTCAGATTACTTTTTCTGCACATACAGTTTTCCCCATTCATTACTCAAATTTCTTGTGGTATTTTTCTCACTAACCTGGCACAACAATTTGGGAAACCATTCACGTTATCTTTAAAATGTGGCTTCAAGTTCAATAAAGCTCTAGTGATATTTCTTTGCATATCTACTATAAAATACAAATAGCTTCCATAGTTTGATCAACACTTAAGGTTTTGAGATAACATCACAGATTCTTTCCCTGTATGTGTGAGAAGCAAGTGTGCACGTGGGGTACTCATTTCTGTCTTCAGACTTCTCGTGCCAGCTCATTTCCACTGGCCTTTCAGACAACAGGAAGGAATAACTACCCCTTGAACTTCGTAAGTAAATCGAGATCCAACAAAAACATCAACAGATCTGGGTTATAAATAATTTCCTTTAACAGGCAAAGTTAACATTCTATTTTTTGCAAGATGGATTGGAAATATATATCATAATCTCATTTTTATATCATCGATGGAAAAGAAGTCAGAGTTTTGGCCAAAGCAAATTTTTAAGCATTACTAAATTTACATTCCTCTTAGTTCAGCCTTTTGAGCAACAGCAGATGAAGAAAGTTACTCCAGTGGCAGCTTCTGAGTGGAAGCCTACTTCTTCCTTGACAACTTATATACATATGTATAAATATTCGCAATGTGGATATACTTTATATGCATATATACTTTTTGCGACTTAAAGTATTAAAAATCACAGTTTAGTGCTTTAAATGTAGACCAAACAAAACCAATTGAAAAATTTAAAAATCATAATAATACTATTTTTTTCATTTTGTATTCAATTTCTATTTGCACTTCCAACTCTGCCAATACAAATATGGACTCTCATGAGTTTTCTTCATTCATTCTTTCATGAACATACCAAACTTCCACTTTTTATTCCTAAAAAAATCCCAAAAAAAACAAAAAACAAAACAAAACAAACAAAAAAAAAAGATTTGTGACTTGGAGACATAGTGCAGTGGAAACTCCCTGGAATCTATGTGGGTGACCCTAGAGACCACTCCTAGTAACGAGGGAAAGAAAGCTTGAACAGGCCATCTTCTGTAACCAGGCAAGGCTTCCAGTGGCAGAAGTGGAACACCAACCCATCCACAAAACTGTTGGCCTATAATCTATCCCACAGGGAGGATCTGCTGTGGCAATGGAGGGGCAGAACTCCATGCCAAGGGAATGAGTCCATGCCTGACACTGCAGGGGCTGGCCACGAAACAGACTAGATAGCCCAGATATGATTCCTAACGATATTTGGCTATGCTCATAGATCAGTGACTAGCCCAATCATCATCAGAGAGGCTTCCCCAGCAACTGATGGAACAGATGCACAGATCATGGCTGAACTTTGGGAGGAGCTTGAGGAACTCCTGTAGAAGAGGGACAGGAAGTATTGAGGAGAACAGAGGGGTAGAGGACACTAGGAGAACATGCCCCATAGAGTTGACTAACCAGGACTCATAAGGGCTCACAGAGACAGAAGCAGCAGACACAGAGTCTGCATGGGTCTGTGCTACATCACTTACATATATCTTAAGGCTGTCTGGAAGGTGGGTGTCTCTGGCCCTTGGGACCCTTTTTCTCCTGCTAGGTGCCCTCATCTAGCCTTGATATAGGGGCTCATGCTCAGCCTTGTTCCATCTTGCTATGCCCTGTTCAATTAGTAACCCTGGAAGGCCTGTTCTTTTCTGAGAAGAAGAGGGGATGCAGGCATCTGGGAGGAGTGGAGGAAGGGAAGGCTTAGGTTGGGATGTATTGTACAAGAGAAGAAAAAATCAGGATTAACAAATAAGGATTTTTGATAGGGCCTCAAGAAATTGTATCATCTTATATTTACATGGTCAATATAGTCCAAATGAAACCCTAAACATACAGGCTATTGCTGTTATACTTGGTTGCTTCTCAGTGGTTGATGGTAAACCCCAATTGTTGAAAACACTGTACTTCAGATACGGGACTCAGAAGATTCAAGCCAGTTCTAACCTGAAAGCCTCCTTTCTGTAGTCTAGCTTTCATAACCAAAACCCATCTATTTGAACTGAAAGTATACTCAATATAAGGTAAATCATACTTGGTAATAGAAACCTAGTCAACTACTTGAGGATAGTGGGGTCATAGATATTAGAAGAAAACCTACCACAGTCACTAAAATGCATAAATTCTAACTGCATTCTGAAACATCATTCTACCCACAAATAAGTGTAGCTCTTACCCTTAATCAAAGAAGATTCTCTTTCCAGCATACAAATACTAATACAAAAACCTGCAATTGGTCATAATTTGATGATCATGGGTAGACCAACCTCAATGAATATATCTACAACAAAACTCCTACATCTAAGGGTCAGGAAACATTGCAGAACAGGGGTGGAAAGATTATAAGAGTCAAGTCTGCCATGAGATTGTGTCTCTTAAAAATGAGAAGGAAGCTACTGCCTGATGCCTAAACAAAGACCTGAAGAATGACAATATCAATAGATATGCAGAAATAGAAAATATCACAGAGAACCACCTCTAGATAAAGAGCTACAGGCAAGTAATTACTGTGAGAGGAAACATTAGCTTCTCTTGGGGATGAACTCCCTAATGGTTTTCCAATATAAAAAATAATGGTTTTCCGATATGTTAACCTTAAACATAGGACGTGGGAAGGATTAGAAGCAGGGGGCATTGGAAGCGTTGGATGGACGAAAACAAAGGAGAGAAATGATGTAATTTTATTTTTGTAGCTATTAATTCAGGCTAAAAGTTAGTTTATTCTTTGACTAATTCAATTACCAGTCCTAGTCCCGGAACTCTGGAGCATTTCAGCCTCTGTACAATCTAATCTTAAACCTAGAACTGGAAGGCTTCAGGCTTCGTACAATCTAGAATGTTTAAACCTCTGAGACTTACTGCTTACTGAGCCACTCTGACTAGTTCCTTCTGAACTCAGAGCTGTACTGAACTCAACTGACTCTTCTGGTTCAACTCAACTCACTCGATGTTCTGGCTCAAACTCCTCTCCAAGCTGAATAGTTCTGACTGATCTTCTGTGCTGACTGACTGTTTCTAACTGAACTCTTCTGACTCTGGCATGCCCTGGCTGTTTCCTGACTGCTTCACACTGATCTGCTCTGCTTGCCTTCAAACTGACTTAGTCTTCCCATTTGATACTGACTTCTGCCAAACTACCTCTGTGTCTCTGTCTCAGACTCACTCAGACTGCCTCAGACTGCTTCTGTGTCTCTGTCTCTTATACTCTGTCTGCCCCAGCTTGCTTTTCTACTATGAGAATTGGGTGTGTCCTCACTCTGACTCACTCTACCAACTCTTCCTCTGATTCATCACTTTGCCTGGCCTTTACTCTGACTTATCTCAGAGGTCACTTCCTTCCTGAAACTGACTCCTGAGCTCCCCTTCCTGTCTCCCAAGTGATGGAATTAAAGGTGTATACCATTGTCTTCTGAATACTGGGGTTAAAGGTGTGTACTAACATTCTTTCTACATTCCATATGGACCACAAAGGCCTCTGAATGTGATCCCTGTATATACACCCCTGGATTTGATTCCTTCATATAGACCCTTGAATTTGCTCCCTTCCTAGCTATCACACAGGCCTTTCAATGTGATCCTTTGCTAGAGCAGCCACATTGCTGGATTAAATGATGAAACGTTCCTCTACATATTTTAATTTAAAAATTTTAAATAAAATATTTATTCTTGCATATGTGTATATATGATATGTGTGTGTGTGTTTGTATGTGAGGATGGATACATGTTACCATGTACATGTATATAAGAATAGAGTTATGTGTTGATTTTATTTAATTATTCTCATGGGTTCAAGGCAGAGGGCAGTTTATTCTTTGTTAATACAATCCCCTGTCCTAGAGGGTTTCAATCTCCATTCAGTTTAATCCTAAGTCTAGACCTGGAAGGCTTCAGCCTGCAAACAATCTATTCTTCACGTTGCTAGCCCATCTCTAGAAGGCTTCAACATCCATCTAAGACTTACTGCTAATTGAGCTGACTCTGACTCTCTTGCCTTCTGAACTCCAAACTGTAAACCATAAACGGCTTTTAACTCTTTGTTTTCTCTCTTTGCTTATTCTGGACTCGCTCTGCTCTTTTTTAGCTTCTCCTTCTGAACTGTCTGTGAGCTGACTGCACTCAAATTGCCTCTTTGCTCTTTGCTTCTGCTTTTTGTCTGCTTCCTCCTCTGCTTCTACTCCCTGCTTCTCTCTGCTGAGTTGGGATTAAAGATGTGTACCATCATTGCCTTCTGACTTGGGATTAAAGGCATGTACTAACATTCTTTTTAGCCTAAAGCAGCCATGCTGCCAGGTCAGAGATCAAATGTCTACCATACAGGCTTAATCCTTTGCTAGAGTAGCCATGCTGGATTAAAAGATAAAATGTTCCTCTATACATTTAGAGGGCAGATGACAATTTTGAGTGTCTATCTTCACTCTTCCACTTTAAAATGTATTTTTCAGATCCAAAACTCAGACCATTAGGCTTGTGCTGCAAGTCATCTTGCCCTCTGGGCCACCTCATTCCCAACCTAGTGTCTCTTTTTTCATATAATCACCATAAACTTGAACAATAGAGACAACAGTGTTAAATTATGTTCGGCCGCTTAATAGAGTCAAGCATTGAATTTTCCAATGCTTTTTATTAATCACAAACCATGTCAAATCTCAGGGAATTCTAATACCGGGGCAGCTTGCAGAGCTCACTCCAAATTCCACCAACATCTCCATCTCATCCTCTGAATTCACTTCCTAATCCCTGGCCTGCTTCTCCTTAGACCCTTTTTTTTTTTCCTAGCCCCCCTTCCACATCCAAGCCTTCCTTACAACACAATAGTATCTTAGCATACTCGGCTGGGGGTGAGCGGAGTCTTCTCTGATAGCCCGCCTGCAGTTCTTTTATGTTATTGGTCACCTTCAACTGTAAACAGTTAGTTCTATCTTGTGGAGATCTTTGCAGGGCTAGCAAAAGGGTGTGAATGGGTAGGAAGCTAGGCCTGCTCCCGCTGCAAGGCATCTGGCTTCACAGCTACAAGGCACCAAAGCCTTTTCGCAAACCAAAACAGCACACAAGAGTAAAATATCCCACAACATAACAGCACTAATATTCATTTCATTTCTATTTCCAGGTTGCACAGGAAAGTTTGCTAGAATATGATGTCACCCCATAGAGTTCTTACTCATACTTAAACCAATGTCAGTCCTCAAAAACCAAAGACAGCGAGCCTGAAAATTCAATTTACTACATCAAGAACAAGACCATGGAATGCTAGAATCAAAGAATGTATTTTAAGAAAAGAACCCAACTCACTGAATGGAAATATTTACTTTTTATTTCCTCAGAATAGGGTTTTTTTTTCTATTATTTTAATGTGTATGGTGGATAGAAAAACAACCCCTTGGTAAAAGATGTCTAAGACCCAATTTCTGAAAGGTATAGTTATTTTAATAAACCTAGCAAGAAAAAAGTTACAGATGCTATTATGTTAAAGACCCAAAGATGATGAGACTATCTTTACCCAGGCTAATTCCAAGTGTCCTAAAGAAAGAGAGAAATAGAAAAGACAGAGAAGAGGGTCATGGACAAATGGTTAAAGGAGCGTAAAGCCACTACTTGGAAGACCAAAGGGAAAAACCACATGCCGAGGCATGTAGATCCCCTTTAGGAAAGGGAAATTTCAAGAAAAAGCATCCTTCCCCATCTTCAAAGAACACCTTCTTGTATACACCCAAATAGCCCAGTGAGACCATGTCAGACTTCTGACCTACAAAACTGTAGGAAAGATTTTGTAATAAGTAATGATTCGATTGTTCGCTATTTATAAAATTCGTTATAGTCAGTAAACTTAATTATGTTCTATTGCTTTTTTGCTCAACAGTTCTCTTATCATCATTGTTTCTCAAGCCTATATTTTCTATCTTGACTAAAATAACTTATTACTTGAACTCTGCAGTGATGATATCTTCAATCCCAACAACTGGGGAGGCAGAGTCAGGTGTGAGGTGTATCTCTGTGAGTTCAAGGTCAGCCTGGTCTATTCCAGGACAGCCAGAGTTATAACAGAAAAACTCTGTCTTGAAAAAATAAAACAAAACAAAACAAAAACAACAGCAAAAAAAAAAAAAAAAAAAAAACTCACAAAAACCAAAACACAAAGGAACCTACTGCTTAAGAGACCTTCCTTCTACCATTCTCAGGAAGGAAACACACCTGGGATTTTCTAGACCCTTCCATATATAGAAATTATTTTCAGTTACTTCTGTTAATAAAAAGAAAATTCTATACTGCGTATTTCTTGGGTCACAACTTTTACTTATTTATCTTTCACCTTCTGGACTTTGGTTCATGGTTTCTCTCCAAGTTCTTTCTTCCTTATTTTCTCTAGCACGCTACTCTGAATTTCCCATCCTGTCTCTCTCCCACCTTGACTTTTTCTTTCGCTGCTGGAAATTTATGCAATCTGCATCTTTTCTTTCGTATATGTGTCTATATGTATCTATTCAGACCTCTGCTTTTAACCTTTCCACACTTACAGAGATTTTGACTATTTTCCTCAAAAGACAAGTATTTCTTGAGAACATTTTTATTATTGTTGGTTGGTTTTATTTTCTTTACTTATTTAGTTCTTTGTTCTTTAAAGTGTTCTTACTTACATGTGACAACATTCTGCTCCAACCCCCATTTTCCTCATGTGTGTGGCACTGGCTGCTTTGTCTTGCTACAAGAAGACCAGAGCTGTACACCTGCTCCTTGCCTGACTTTGTGGAACCTATTAAAGGTGCTTATATGGCTAGGGATTTTTTTTTCTGATTTCCGCTAGAAATTTTATATCATACTTTTCATATCACTTCTGAACAGGAAGGGGTGGCAAACTAGACATAAATGTTCCGATTTGTGTTACCAAAAATCAATGATTATCACTAAACAAATCTATTCTTCTCATGTTCCTTATGTTCAAAAAAGCATCAATTGTTTAAAATTCAGAATCAGTCGGTTTCTTCTCATTGTGTTATGACAAAACTGAAAATGTGAATCTTTGGATTTTACAGTTCTCAAATGTTGTTTCTATAGTATCAGAACTTATCTAGAGTCTAATAATGTCTAAATATACTTTGCTCTACTAACCAAAAATCATCTTGCCTTGCTGCATTACAATACCAGTGAGAGCTAATGCATGTTTTGTATCCATTGACTATTGTTTTGCATTTGTATCTTCAGCCAGTGCTCCTGTAATGTTGTTGAGTCTTTAAATAGGGGGTTATGTATAGTAAAAATGGAACCACTTGATAATATGAAGCAATCTAAAACACATTAAACATGCTTCCAAGGGCATCTCCTTCCAATTGTGGTTGAACAGATGTTGAATATGTTTTACATTTAAACATTGCTGTTAAACATTGTCAGTGTGATGTATTCAAATAATCAGGCTTTAAAATTCTCCATTTTAAGTCATAGGAAGTAATTGTTCTGTGATGAAGAATTTTCGTTTCAGATTGCACTCTGGTTTATGAGATTCACTTAATTTTCCACATCTCTTAATTCTTTCTGTGAATTTCTGCTTAAAGCCACATACTCTGAAATGAGTTTTACTGCCCACTCCTTGTTAAAATCAATTATGTTCAGAGTACCTAGAACATTACAAAACAATTCCCGGTTGTAAGAACAATGCCTGTGGAAGGTCTGGATGCATGCAGTCACGACTCTAACAGTTGAGAAAGATTTACATTCTAAAGTTAGAAAAAAATGATATTTTGAGCTCTACTAAAAAGATAGAATTAGTGTATAAAAATAAAATTGGCATTTCCCAAGGAACTTAAGCTTCTGTTAAGGGACTCTTCCATAACCTACTGATCTGATAATGAATGTGTGAATTACATTAGCCAACTTTGTATTGTGTATGAGTCTTTGTTCTTTCTTTCCCCTCCTCCCCCTTCCCTTCTCCCACCCCCACCCCCAGCTCTGTTCTCTTGCATAATGATATACACTGGAAGACTAAACAGCTTTTCCCAAGACATTAACTAGAGTAAAAAACACACAAACACACTGAATTGGATTATTTTGATTGCATTCTTTTCTTAAAATACTCCTGGGAAAACTGAGATGTTATGTTTGGCTCCTCTTGTCCTAATGATTCTACCATCTTGGACTGAGTAGCTACTGGTTTCTCCAGTTTTCCAACATGCAAATGGCCATATTGGACCAATGCAGCCTCAGATCATATGAGCCAATCTCAAATCCCCTCTTACAATTTTATATATATCAGCATTTTTCTCATCCAGAAAACCCTGCCTCACACACTCTTAGCATCACTCCCAGGCCATCATAGTACAGTAGTTTGCTAATTGTCTTCGGCAATTGGCCTTCTGATCTCCTTAGAGAGTGTTGATGAATGAGATTGGGGAGAGGAGATGTCATTACTACATTCTTCTGCTTTGGTTGTCTCTTTCTAAAGATATTTACTAATTGCACGGTAAAATGCAAATAGCTGAACTCTTAGTGATGTGACACATCACGTGCCTATTGGTCTAATTCCACTGGCCTCTATCCAGGATGAAATGTGTCCATGTCTCTAGAAAAGACTCATTCCCCCATAACACAAATTTCGGCTTCTTCTCGTTCTCGTTTTTGTGGAGCACTAAATGATCACCCATAAAGTTTACTGATGTCTTCTTGTCCCCAGTAGATGTAACTTGGCCTCTAAATACAAAAAGAATTTTTGTATAAAGGAAAACCATGAACTTAAGCAACTCAAACCTTCACAGAACTCTAATCAGAGCAGCAAGGAAATATTGTTACCTTTAGAATAGTAATTAGACAGAATACCAACATATGCACCTGGAGTCTCAAGATGACAAATTATTCTATTTTGTTGTTATGTGTGTTCTAAGTTTTGTGGCCTTTGTTGGTCCCAACTCCATCCCCCATTTAACCTCAAGATGACAATGGGTCAGGAAAGGGCAGCCAGATATAAGTGAAGCTCCAGCCTCACACACAACATCTCATCTCCCAGAAATCCCTCTAGAGCACCCCCTCTCTCCCCAAAAGCCCACCATCTCTTCTCCTTTGTTCTCTTCCCAGCCAATTAGTGACAGCTACTACAACCCTTCTCTATCTGCACCTCCCCTCCTTCCCTTCCCACACAGGGACCCTATAAAACCCACCATGTGCCTATGAACCCACCTCTCTCTACTTTCTCCAGAGCTAGTCCTTTGTCCCTATGGGGCAAATAAAACTCCTCTGCCCTGAGAGTTTGGTCTTGCTGTGTCTTGTGCTGACTCCTGGGGCTTTCAGCCTAGACGGTTAGTTATTTTATAGCGGAAAGAATAGCTCTTATAACTTCTTAGTGAATGACTAACAGTGCCAGAACCTGCTATTGCCACATCATCTCTCTTAAGGCTCCAAGAGCTTCATGCATATTCATTCATGTAATCTGACCCCCTCCTCAGCTATGATGGTGACTTTTTTTCACTTCACAGGCATGAAAAGTAAGTTGCATGTCATGTCTCAGGGAGCCAGTGACAGAGTGCTTTTTCAAGTGTTTATAATCATCCTTTTAGCAGCAATAACTGGAAATATTTTTGTACTCTTAATTAGTTGCTAAGTTCTCATTATTGACTGAACAACTGTGTGGCACAGAACTTTCTGCAAGGCCACTCAGAGCTGCAGAGATGGTTTTTAACCAGTAGACACAGTCCCTGCCTATGTCTCTAATCCCCACATCATTCTACTTGCATACTGCAATGTTGTTTCCCTCAGGATGGGGGGAACCCTTTTTCTTGTCATTATCAACACATTCTAATAGTGCTGATTGATTTGATTCTTCATGATGTTTCCATACATCATATTCCTTCCTATACTGGATTTCTTCCATTACTTTAAAACCACTCTAAAGAACATTTTCATTCCCAACAGAATACTTTTCCAGTGTAGTCACCAGATAGGGCAGGTGCTTCATTTTAAACCACAAAACAGCAGTGGGTACTCTGAATAGGATCAAAGTACTTTGGAAACACTTTGCATGGCTCCCTGCATTCATTGAAATTCTGGACGATCTAACCTGCAAAGAGAACATGGCCAGAATCAAACTATAAGCATAATCTATTTAGAGCACCATCTACTGAGTCTTCTTCTCATCTTCCATTCACACTTGCTTCCTATCATGATGAGAGAACCCAGTTCTCAGTGTACAGACCCCTTCAGGACCCTAGTTTCTCTGAAGCTGTGGCTGGTAAACCTCACTCATTCACCAACTAATGAAAAGGGAACATAGGATCCTCCTGAAACAGGAAATGCACTTCAGAGCTAAGGAAGAAAAAAAAATTTTTAAATGTAAACTATTCCATGCAAAGTATGATGCTGACTACAAAAGATGCAGATGTACAGGCAGCAGTGGTGCGTGCTGGAGAAAAATGTTGGCATCAGGTAAGAATGAGTTTGGTTTTTTCAGTTAATAATCAGCTTAGAGAAGAGATGATGGAGAAACTTTTAAAACTGTCTGAAAACAGTGATGGAGTAATAAAGCTAAAAAGATGAGAAGGAAGGAGAGGGAAAGTGTGTGAATGGAGTGCCTGCATCTATTACACTGCTCCTGTAGCAATGCTGTAGATTGGATGGCTTAGAAACAGAAATTTACTTCACATAGTTTTAGACTTGGAAGTCCGAGGGCAAGGTGTTGACAAAGTCACCAGTTTCATTTGTGGTTCATATCTGACGACATTTTCACTGTCTCCACACATATAGAAAAGAAAGGGATCTCTTTCAGATCCCTGATCCCACTGTGAGAGTTCAGTCTGCATGACCCAGCAACTTCCAAGGTCTCTGCCATCTTACAGCAGCACATTGAGGAGCGGGTTTGAAAGCATCAATTTGTGAGGAAAACAAGTATTCGGTCTACAATATTGAGAGACAAGGAAATGACTAAGGAATGTAAAGAGAAATGAGACACAGAAAAGGAAGACGGATGTCAGAGGAAGATAAATGTCTAAATAAGCTTCTGTGGCCCTGAGATGTAGATCCTGACATTGTATCATTATTAATAAGACCACTGATGCACTGAGGATTGCTAGTAGTAGGCAGTTCCTAAATATTACAATGATTTTATAAATTATGTGTCAATTTTATAATAATGACTGTGGAAAGCTTCATGAGGCTTCTTTGTGCTTCATGGTGAGTTTTGTGCAAAACTCCCAGTGGATGCCTAAAACCACCTGTGGTACTAAGTACTATGCGTACTCTCTTAATAATTTCTATACATGCCTAACTATAAGAAAGTATAATTTGTAAAGTAAGCATAGTAAGATACTAACTTTCGTTGAAATATATTTATAGCAATATTCTATAAAAAGAGTCATATGGATGTGTTCAGTTAAATTGTGCTAAGCAATTTAGAAACCTCAGCATATAGATTTTTTTCTTTCCTTATTGAGAACTTTCCCCATTTTTAATTATAAGAGACATTATAAGGCTTCATTTTGTATATTTGAATTTCTGGCTCTTTTTACCTCATGTACATTAGAGACGTTATTAAGTACAGTAAGTTTTACTTGAGCATAAGCATTGTAATGTCATAGCAGTCAATACAGCTACCAAGTGATGAACAGGAAGGTAACAAATACAGCATGGATACATCAGACAAACTGAGAGCTAGCAGGGCTGAGGTTTCATCCTGCTGCTAAAACAAAACAGAATTTTAAAATTATGAATTGTTCACTTCTAGAACCTTCTAATTAGGGTTTTCCACTTCAGTTGGCTGTGAAACCACAGGGGGAAAAACTGCAGGAAAGGAACACTACTATACTCAAGTACTGAAAGTCTGTTCTAGTATGCAAGTCAATATTTCATTATTTATTTCTTTATTTTCATTTTTCACCTGTGACATACAATTCATTTCTTTATGAATACTTGATTTAAATGCTTATATTTGCTATTTTAAAGTATATTCTCTAAAGCATCTAAAAGTCAATGCTACAACTTTAGCTACTCTTTTGTGTTTTCCTTTGTTTTTGAGCCCGGTGTAGGGAAAGTTGGGATAAATTAGATTAAGACGGCACTAATCTCATTGACATACAAGTACCTTAGAATTATTGATTAAAATTGGAACAGAATTATTTACCCAGTCTTCTTGCCTTGCTAGAGTTTTGAAATGCCTATCATTTAAAGAGAAATAAGATTAGACACTCCTCAAGTTATAGATGGTATTATGTCCGGGTAAACTTAGTCTATATTCAGAAGCTATCTCAAATTGGTGTCTCACAGGGTATACAAACCACACTTCAGGGCAAACCCCATGCCCAGCAGTAAACGGCCAACACAAGAGGAACTCAATGGTATTTTTGTAAATTTTTTGTCTCGTATTCCTTTGGACATTTTTATCTTACTGGTTTTCTGTTTGCACATTATGGTTTCTGATTGTGTATGCATGTGTGTGTGTATGTTTCTTGTGCATTTTTTAAAACTCTGGTTTATTTGTTTTTATTTGCCTATTTGTTCTAGAGGGCAAGAGGCATGGAGTTGGGAGGGAAGGTGAGGAGGATCATTGAGGAGATGAGGGAGGGAAAACGATGATCAGAATATATTACATGAAAATAATTGTTTTCAATTAAAAAAAAGAAAATGTATGTAAAAGGTATTTAACACACACAACCTACTGGACTTCATAGCTGAGCAACAGCACACTGTAGAGTTTTGACTGTTTCCTTTATGATCACTGGCAGACTGGAAACTGTACCCTACTCCCATTGCTCAGAACTATGAGAATGTCCAAAATTCAAGGTGTGCTTTCTACCAGACATGTTAGTTCTCTGTTGGGGAAGTTTATTTTTAGTTATATTTAAAATAATTTTTTTTTGTGCACTGTTGGAAAAGGATGCATAGGCCTTGGCATTTTGCGTTGCTTGCAGGTGTCGGGTTTCTGTGGGAGCTGTTTAATTGCTAATGATCTGCATGTGCTGTCAGTAGAACACCTGAGAAGTTCCGAAAGAATAAAAACACCTGAGTTCAGATGCTTGGGGTTCCACTGTAAGTATGGCATTAGCCATGATGGTGGTTCCCCCTGCTGAGGTCTGGCAGGGTTTGCAGTTACAAAATATGCCTCCTATCTTCCTTGATGAGCTGCCACAGCAGTCTTACAACTACAGTTTATTATGGGGGGTAAAGGGAGGGGCGGGACTCTCATATCCTTCACTCAGCCCAGTGTCCTCTTGGCTGCCAGACTGCAGCTGCTGCTCCCTGGGCGTGTTCAGGTAGGTCTGTCTCTGGGCATGCCCAGGCAGGTCCATCTCTGTGTATGTCCCCGAGGGTCTCAGGCCTTGTCCAGGTTTCTCCTACATATCAGTTTTCTCCTACAAGTTACCTCAGTCAAGCAGACAGCAGCGTGGCATTACAGGAGGGACTGTAGAATGGAGGTGAGCTGCGCACTATCTGTGCTAAAGTTTGTATCTTACGCCTAAGTACTCTACTGCACATACAGAAAAGAACTGCTTCAGTAACAATCAGTCGCCTATTCATACTGCTCTGTAAAATGAACCTAAATAGAAAAGATCAAACAAAGAGGAATAAGTGCAATAAAGATGGTCAACTAAGAGTTTCTTAACCATATATAACAGTGCAAGTACGTGAAATATAGCATAGGAATCACTATGAACCATTGAGTGCTCCTCTGTGTGGCTGAGGGAAAGAGATCATCCTGTTAATACTGAGTGTCAAGCCCAGGACCTCATGGATTCTGTAACTGGTGGACAGGTACAATGATAGGTCGGAGGACACAGGTCTCTGCTGCTTTTTCTGGCTGTTCTGGGCTCCATGGGCGTTAACCTCAGCAGCTGCAGCTGCTTATATCTTGCTTCTCAAATCACGACAAATACACATAGCCTTCATTCTTGCTGTAGCTGGAAGGCAAGCCTATTAACAGGGTTGGAGATTTTGGGGTTGTGGTTCAGGTTCATTTTGACCAGTTTAGAACTGACACAGACACGTCCAGATGCTACCAGATGAACATATGAGACAAAATACTTGAGGAGGGAAGAAAGACGAGGAGGAGTATAGCAGAACACTTGGAAGAAGTTTTTGATATTTTGGTTTCTTTAAAAACACAAAATGGCACTTGGACTAGGTTTAATGTTCCCATCCCAGGTGTGGTGGATATTATGAGTTGAATTTGGAATGCTTGATGCAGGTGCCTACAATTTGATTAGGTGATTAGTTTTGGCAAGTGTAGCTTGTTCTCGGGATTGTGTTCCACTTGGGTTTATGGGAACTTCTTCTTAGGGTGTAAAAGATTTGAAGCCCAGAGAGACAGGGTGGATGTTGGTTGGTGGTTCATTGGTTGGTTTGTCTGTCATTCATGTGTTGATTCTTGCATAGGAGAACATCGTTGGAGAGATTGGATTTGCAGATAATGAGCTGAGATGCTAGTCTGACTCACTGTCAGCTAGTCCTCTCTAAGCTTAGGACAGCCTAAAATGTCTGTGAAAATTTCTACCTTTTCTCTTTCCCTACCAAGGCCACTTGCGAAAGTGGTGAAAATTTCTTTCTATCCTACCTTTCTATTTCCCTAAACAGAGGGTAAAAGATTGCAGTTTACTACTACAGAGGGGGAGGGAAGAGGAGGAGCAGAAAGAAGAAACAATGAGGTATCTTTCTTATCAGGGAAGGTAGTGTTGCTAGGGACCTCAGTAGCTCTGTTTCTAAGTCACCTCTAAGCTCCTGAGCTCCTTCTTTCTGTATCTTCTTTGCTGCTGCAGCACTCCAAAACTGTTATTATTTTCCATCTGTATCCTCTTGGGAAGGAATAAAATTCATGTGAACATCTTGGATAAGAGCAAGGGATGTAAACAAGGTGGAAGATTGTCCTACAGACAAGAAAGGCCCACTCGGGGAAGTTTGAAGGTAAATTTTGTGTAACTCTGGTAGGTTGTATGCATTTTCCATTGCTCTTAGGAGGACTGGCTTTGTTGTGACAGCTTTCTTGGGTTTGGGCAATCCTCAGCGAGATATCTCTGGTTCCTGGATGTAGTCAAGTAGTGCAGTCAGTGCTTTTGGAGTGTGTGGGCCAGGGGGAGTTTTTCATCATTCTGTCATACTCACGGAATGCTTTCTTAACCTTCACAGTTGCTGAGTTGGTGTGTAAATGTTCCAGGGATGAGCTGCCAGTCAGGATCAATGACTCTTTTTATTCTAAAACAATGCTGGGCATCAAGCCCGGAGCCTTGAGCAGGTAGGCAAGCGCTGTACCCTTGAGCCACAAACCAGCCCAAGCAGTAGGTAGAATCACTGTGTTCCCAGAGGGAGGATGTAGGACAGGAGAGCTGAACCAGCACTCAGTAGGCAGAGACAGGAGGATTGCCATAATTCCAAAGCCAGCCTGGACTACATAGTGAGTTCCAGGTCAGCCAGAGGTACATAGTGAGATTTTGTCTCATAAAAACAAAATCAAATTAAAAAAAAAAAGCAATAAAGGGAGGAAGGAAGGAAAGAAAAGAAGGAAACCAAGTTTGCTCATATTTAAAAAAAGTACAATGGCTACAATTTGAGTTTTCTTACCTCTCTAAATTTTGTATGGACTTTGCTAGCTTTCACTAGAAAAACTTAATCACCTACAGTAATGTTCTCTTAAGACTATGCTCTTCCCTGTTTTCCTTAGGAAAGTGAATTGTCTTGACTGTCCTCTACAAAATTAAATAATAAACGTTCTATGCTATGTAAACACAAACAACAACAGCAGAACAATGAAACACTGGTGTTTGTGACCCCCCCCAATTCCAATCCAGAAAAAAATACAAGTTTATGACCATGCTATCCATCTATCTGGGTTTAGCCAATTCATTCAGGAAAAGAGATTCCTTGCAAATTCTAAGGATAAAATGTTTAATATGAAAATTACAGTTGGTGAGATATGGACAGAGCTGGCTGGACCGCAGGGAACAGCTTGAAGCACAGGGAGGCTGGGAAAGCTAAGCTTGCGGTGAAATCTCAAATTATGTCACACCTGGCCAGTGGGCAGCACCGAAGGACCGGTGATCATTCCCTGGGGCTGTCCTATTTGGCAGCCTTGACTTTCTCTTTACTTTACCGTCCATATCCCCTGAGACAGCTGACTGGGTTTACTATGTGCTACCTAAAGGGAGAGGAAGTATGAGATAAAAGCTGAATGCTAAGAATTCCCCACATGGTGGGCCAGCCATGTGGATGTGTTCTTATAATTAAAGAGTGACTGTGGGACATGTAGGCTAAAGTGTGTGCCTCAGTAGCCTGACTGTTTGGGGCTAGTGTAAGGCCAAATGAGACACGACATGGCAGTCCCTGTCAATACACTGAGATC
Source organism: Cricetomys ansorgei (assembly GCA_026225945.1). Lineage (NCBI taxonomy): Eukaryota > Metazoa > Chordata > Mammalia > Rodentia > Nesomyidae > Cricetomys > Cricetomys ansorgei. The sequence goes on from JAMJFZ010004031.1 coordinate 4,065,859, forward strand.
CTTTTTTTTAGATTCTAGGATTTGTTTGTTTATTGCTTAACACTATGGAATGAGAAAAGGTAGGAGTCTAGCCTATCCAGCCTTCTCTAGTAATATCTACTACAGCCTCAAGAGAGCAGTAAGCCTTGGTCACATTGTGCCCTGTGTGGGTAGCCAGCTAGAGGATCCCAGGAGCCCCTTCTAGCTCTTCTCCCTGTGTATATTGACACTGTAGCAACAGGGCTGCTTTCTCCTGCTGCTCTGAACCAATACTGAAAACTGGGGCAATTAACTCATCTATGAAACTAGTGCCTGAAAAAAAATCACTTTAAAATAGCACCATAAATTCAAAGTATGGTCCCTTACACACATGAAAAATTAAGACCTTTTAAAATGAGGCAGTATTTACTTTTCAAGTGAGGCAGCTTGCACATCATTATCATTAAATATTTAATGAAGGCCAACAGTGTGTTAGGCATTGTATATCATCCTACACAAACTCTGTGTGTGTGTGTGTGTGTGTGTGTGTGTGTGTGTGTGTGTGTGTGTAATCCTATAACGATAGGCTCATATGGCATATAGATGAATGAACCACTTCCCACAAAGGGCAGGTGAGACTACTCCATCATAATGGGTTTACATATTTCATTTCCATATTCCTGATGAATTAACATTGAAACCACACTTCACTGCTCATGTGGGATTTGCTGAAAATTATGACCACTTGAAAAAGAGTTAAGCTTTTATTATTAGGTTGTAATTTGCCCTAAGATGGAGCAGCCTTTTGCTTCTGTCATCGTCTTCCTATGTGAAATAATCTGTTTCTATTGGGTTTTTAAGTTTCCAGTACAAAATAAACTGTTACAAAGAGGAGCATGTCCTGGTGTTCTGTCTATTGTGATGAACACCATGACCCAAAGCAACTTGGGAAGAAAACAGTTTATTTCATTTTACAGCTTACTCACGATGAAGGGAAGTCAGGGCAGGAACTCAAGGGAGGGAGTGAAACAGAGGCTATGGGGAAGCACTGCTTACTGGCTTGCTCCCACGTCTTGCTCAGCCTGCTTTTTTTATGCAACCCCGGACCATCTGGCCAGGGGTGGCACCACTCACAGCGATCTGGGCCCTGTACATCAATCATTAATTAAGAAAATGCCCTCCACAGACTTGCCTACAGGATCTGATGGAGGAGTTTCCTTTTTCCTAGATGATTCCAGTTCGTGTCAAGTTGACTGAAAACAAAGCAAACCAACCAACAAACAAAAACAGAACCAAAACCAGCACGGAACAGTGACTACATCAGACCTGATACTTGTTCTAAAGAAGAAAGCCATTCTAAATTGAAAAGATATTGCAAACATAGAAGGACCTAGTCAGCTATGTGCCCAGGGCTGTGTTTGTTGCAGTTTTAGACAACTTGCCTATTGGAGTTTATGGCACTTTGAAAGTACCCTGTTAAATATAGTGAACATAGTTCTGAATAGTGAAAATCAGTATTTACAGAGAGGTAATACTTAGAAAGAAAAGATTAAAAAGTCATAGCACAAGCACACCAGAAAGCTCTTAGCGAATGAAACGGTCCCTCCAACAGCTGTTCTGTGTCATTCTATGAGATTAGTTTTAGGATAAAAAAAAAAAAAGTCACAGAGTTTCAGCTCATTAGTTTTGATGCCTGATTTTGAGAAGTGCTTATATGTTAGGCTAATCTGCAATGAGGATTGCTGGATTTTTATCATTTAAGGTCCAGGTGAGACAAACATCCTCATCCTCAGGTACTTGGGATTTTTTTTTATTTATGGGTTAACAGTTCCCTATGTACTGTTATCCTCAGACAGTTCCAGCAACTTCTGCAGCTGGGGCTTGGCATAATCAAAAAGAACCATGGTGGCAACAGGAAATAAACAAGAGTTAATGGAACTTCTGTTGAACACAGAGGAAATATTTCCAATGTTTGGCCAACGGTTCAATTTCACACTCGAGAACATTCTATTTTATCCTCTTTTCCCTGATCTGCACCACTCACACTTCAAGGAGGGCTGAAAACAAACAAACAAATGTTGATCTGGAGGGGGCTGTGTGTTTCCCGAAGACAGGCAGTTGTGGGAAAAATCAAGCAAGTTTTTTTTGTACAAGCATGAGCCGACAGGAGACTTGGGGCAGCCGCATTGTTTCACTCTTCTGTATACTGCAAGATACAAAGTCAGACGTTTGCCACTGGGAGACTGTTTGTTGAACTGAGTGGTCTAATTCCATAATCAGCTATAGTGGCTTTAGGGGAACTACATGGGGGCTTCTCAGGATGTTCCTGGAACTGGGAGTAATAGATCAGGAAGTCAGGTTTGATCGTTTAAGCAGACTCTTTCTGATCTGAACAAAGAACTTCAGGGTTTTCCCTCTTTCCATCACAGAGCCTGTGCAAGGTTAGTGACAGCAAAGCACTTTTTGAAAAGCAAGTATTCAATGACCACCCCTCACCTCTTTCGAGACATCTGTTACCTCCCAGGGTTTTACAAGCTTCTCTGCCTTTGAGTCTCTCTTTAGCTGCCTGAAACACATAACACTATTTTTAGGAAACATCCCTGAGATGTGTATTCCATGAATCAGGATGAATTTAGTGTCTTTCTGTTGTCTTCGATCAACACCAATGAACGACCATTTGGCTCAGTTACCGAATCACACCATTTTTTTCTCCTCCCAAATACCGTGCACACCGATTGATTTCTTTTGCTCTCTATTCTAAAATCATTTTACACTGTATGCTTTTATTGGTGCCCTGAAAATTTTTCACAGATGATAGAAAGCTTCTTTGTTTTATAAAATATTTAAAGACATACACAAAAATAAATGATCTGGTTATATCTTTAAAATAAACTGTTTTAATTAGCATAGAATTATATCACTTCTTTCCCCCTTTTCCTCCTTCCAGCCCCTCCCAGCTCTCTGCCCTCAAACACTTCCCATGGTTGCCCACTCTCCAGTTGATAACTTCTTTTTAGGTGGACTTTTCCTTTATAAGGAAAATGAAATGTGACTACGACACTCAGGTCAGATGAGAATACCAAATGCTGAAGTACACACACACTGAGATTTCATTGATTTATTATCAGTGCATTCAGGAGCACAGGCTTCAGGCAAGGAGACCGCAGAATGAACTAACGATGATTCTGCACAGCTCATGCATTCTGGAGAACTTGACTTCGCAGCTTGGATAGTTTGTAAATTCCAAGTATTGTTTACTCAGACGTCGATACTATTTGCTGCCCTAAAATGTTCTCCTGACTGCCTCCAGCCCCCAACCATACAAATACCCTCGCCATTTGAGTTTCTGTCAAGATGGTCCCCTCCCTTGTCTAAGCGTCTGTGAACAGCAAATATTCAACCTTGCATGAACATGAAAAGTAGCTATTTCTTTGTGGTCTTTGAATTGGGACTCCCACATGAATTATCTTATGCTTTCCCTGCATATTTAGAGAGCTAGGTTTTCCTTGATATTACAAAATTTTGGTGTCTTGTTTTAACCAAAAGAAGAAGATGGAAACAACTTAATGCTGTCAGATCTTTATCCAATATTTTACAAAAGTATCTCTTAAAACTGTGTAGAAAATTTGAATGTCAGATTTTTTTTTTCTTCCCTGACATGTTAGGTAATTAAAAAAAAAGTAAGGTAGAAGCCGGAACTATGAGTACTTGAAATCTTCAAGAGCTGTCCCTGACCCTTCTCTGAAGACAGGTCCCAGTCTTTCCAAATTCACAGCATATTCTATTCTGTGTTGGAAATGGTGGTCTCTGGGGATTTGAACTTGTTTTTGTTCTTTGATTTCACAAGGGAAAATTAAAAAGAAGCCAAGTGAAAATTGTAAACCCAGAGTTTTCTCTGGGTGACAGTGGCATTCTGTATTTATAACCATGATCTCAGATGTTGTTTCATCTCTCCTCACTAGCGTTCCTGTTAGCATGTGTTTAGGTGTTGGGCAAGTGGGACAGTGGCATTCCTGACTGTCTGGTGTCTAGTCCAGGCCTCATTTTCCTTCCTATTTGACAACAGAAGCAGACACCACAGGTGCAGTCATTTGAGACTCGTAGTAGATTATTCATAAACATCTCCTTTTTCTGTGTCTATACTATATTATTATTGTCTTGATAGGAGATGATATGCTTCCACCTATAAATATCCTGTTAAAATTACTTTTGAACACTACATCTCACAAGAATTTGGGGTTTTATAGTTTGAAGTTTCAATGGAAATGGAATTTTATCTCCTTCCCCTTCCCCTTTCCCCCCATCCTCTTCTCCCTCTTCCTCCTCCTTCCTGGATTTGGGAAAGGGAGATTGTACTGACATCTCCCAAAAGTATAATTGAACTGGCCAATTTTATTGTAGGATTATATGGTTTATATTTCTTTTATTTATTACTTAATGCCAAGAAAGTCTACCTAGGTGATCAATTTTCAAATCTCTTACTTTTATTCTGTAGCACAGTCAATATAAAAATATCTAGAGGGGAAGAAGACAACATGTTTGAGTGGATAGAAGATTTATAGCCAGAAATCTAGGAGTATCTTGACAATGTGTGATCATGCGTGTATTCTACATAATCTTAAAATATTTTTCTTATGCCAACTAATAGATTTACATCTGGGGGAATGGCTCAGTCAGTAAAGTACTTTCTGTGCAAGCATGAGGATCTGAGTTCAGACCCCCAACACCCATACACAAAACTGGGTATCCTCACATACCCCTGGGAACCTAGCTCTGAGGAGACAGTGATAGGAGCGCCCTAGCCAGCTAGTCTTGTTGTATCAGTGAACTCCAGGTTCAGCTAGAGATTCTGCCTCAAAAAGTAAGGTAAAGAGCCATAGAGAAAGATACCCAGCACCAGCCTCCACACAACCATGTACACACATTCGCATATACACTGTCAAAGAAATAAATGTAGATCTTTCTTTTGTGTATCTATCTACCATCAATCTTCATCTATCTATATATCAATCTATCTTTCATCTATCTATCATCTGTTATATATATGTGTGTATGCGTGTGTGTATACATATATATATATATATATATATATAATTTATTATCCATCTAGCAATCATCTATCATCTATCAATTTATCTGCCAATCTATCACCTATCTATCATCTGTCCATTTCTGTATCTGTCTATATCTACCTTTAAGAGCACAAATTTTTTGGATTCATACAGTATTCTTCACTTCCATCACAGCAAACGAAGAAACTGTGTAACAGTCCTGAGTGTGACAGTCCATACAAAATGGCTGTAAGTTTTAAGCACAATATTTTGAAGGTATTTTTTTGTAATACATTTATTGCAGATACTTCAGTGCAAAGGGATTCTTCCTATTCCTACATGTGAGTAATCTAATCTGCATGCTACTGTGATTGCCCCTTGCTGCCACTTAGTAAGGCTATTGAGGCTGATTCTTATCCAGCTCTGTGGACACTGAACATGCTGCAGGGCCCTCTTGCAGAATCAGGTTCTTTGAGAGGGTCCAGTGTTGCAATTTCTTTTCCTGTCACTAGGTCTGCATGAAGACCACTTAGTCTATCTCTGCCTTTGTGGTTCATTCTTTCCCCAGAAACTCTCTTTGTAAGTTATTTATTTATGTAAACAGTTCTAATCTGATTGACCATCCATAAGCTTTATGCATGGATCTCAGGAAATGAGAAACTTGATAAAGTCATAAGCATTATCAGTATATCCTTCCCCTATATACATAGAATCAGGAGCCCAGCTCCTGTGGTTCCTGGGAGTAGGGACATTCGGGGACAACAGGAAGGACGTGGCCTCAGTGATAGGCATTAAGAAGGCTTGGGATGGTATGAGTGATAGGAAAAAGACCTGTGGGTTTACAGGTGCTCAGCAAGGAGCCTCTGCTGGGAACTTGATCACTCTATAAAACTCAGACAAATATATATACGCATTAGTCATTGAATACCTGGTTTGGTTACTTGATTTTGGCCTCCACTTCAGAGTGGCGTATACAGCATGGCGCCCATCAATTGCACAGATCAGCTCCAGATTTTCCTATCATTATAAGGATGCTGGATTTTATTCTAAGTCAACTGGGAAGTTATTGGAAGTTGTTGAGTAAATCTCTGACAGCCTGACTTGATTTACCTTTTAAAGAATTGTTTGCACTGCTCTCTGGAGAGCAAGGAACAACGCAACAGCAAGAAGACAAGTCAAGGTGGCTGGAGAGGTGGCTCAGCGGTTAAGAGTAAGAGCTGCTCTTCTGGAGGATCCGGCTTTGGTTCCCAGCACCCACAACAGGTATCTCACAACTAATGTACCTTCCGTTCAAGGGGATCCAATGCTCTCCTCCAGGCCTCTGCAGGTACTTGCACACACATGTGCACACACGGAGACACACAAACACAGAGATAACTTTTACGGGTTCCTAAAGAATAAAAGCAATCGGAAGAATAGTGCCTATGTACAATAAGGGTGATTTGATTAGGACATTAATAATCGAGGAGCAAAAAGTGTTCATGTCCAAGCACCGTGTTAATGATAGATCCTCTAAGATTATAAGAGAAAACACCAAAAAGGACTAAAATGACCCTAGTGGTTTGAATGAAAATGTCCCCCATAGGCTCAGATATTTGATTTGATGACCTGATCCCCAGGTGGAGACACTGTCTGTGAAATTTAGAAGGGGTGGCCTTGCTTAAAGACATATGTAACTGGGCAACTAGAGTTTTCCCTTGATACTGATTTTTCCCTGTTGAAGCAAGCACAGGCTCTGAGATTAAAACCTTCCACCACATCTAGTTTGCTCTCTCTGCTTGGCACTTCTGGTTAAGGATATGAGCTCTCAGCTTCCTGTTCCATCTTTCATGTCCGCTGTTTGCTGTTTGTTTCTATGCCTTTCTGCCATTATGGATTCTGATCTCTTTGGAGTCATCAGCCAACACAAACTCTTCCTTCTGCAAATCCCCTTAGTCATAATATTTTATCACAACAGAAAATTCATGGATTTAAATGATAAAGCCTAATACTCTTAATAATCTTTATAGAATCAGTCATTAAATAGATACATTTGGAAAGGCATATTAAGTTCACTATGTTGTAGAACCCTCACTTTTCATTCGTTGGTTGAAGATACTAATAGTATTTACCTAATTAATATACTCTGTCAATGTGAGAATCATATGAAATACTGTGTGTCAAAATATCATAGGAGACAAAATATAATACAATGATAATTATTATCTGAAGGCTGACTTCTGGGCATGTTAAAGAGTACCTGGAACATCCTTCCTGCAATCTTATTCTATCCTCTATTATGTGTCAGAGGTCCCTAATAAACAGAGTAGACATTTATCTACTCGCGTCTTGAATTTTTAAGCATTAAAGAGCCCTTGCAGCACTTAGACGCAGTTGTGGATAATAGCTTTTTTGTGATTAGCAGTTAACAGCTCAGTGGGGACTGATAACAGTACAGAAAAGTGACACTGTGTGAATAATGCTCAATTTATGTTTCAGGAAAGCGTACCTGGAGAGCTGAGACCGAAAAGGGAAGACTTCCTAGTATATATTTTTATACCTCACAATTTACTCCATAATCTATGTTACTTTCCATGCCCTGTGTCACATGTGTATATTTTTAATAAGAAGAAAATTACAATTTTACATTTCATATTTTAGAGGTAGAAGTCCCAGAGAATCAGTAATAATGATATGAATAAAGGACAATTTATTTTATGTAAATTAAAGACGAATAGGATCTGGAGTGGTCATGACCAATAACTTGCTGTGTAAGCGTGGGGACTTTGTTCTGATCTCCAGCACCCACATAAAAGCCCCCCGTGGTCACACATCTGTAACTCTAACCCTGAGGAGATGAAGATAATAGGCTAGGGGCTTCTGGTCAACCTGTCCAAACAATCGGTAAACTCTATGTCCAGTGAGGATCATTGTTTCAAGCATAAGCTGGAGAATAATAGAAATGACACCTGACTTCACTCTCTGACCTCCTCATGTACATGTGTGGATTCACAAACGTGTGTATACATATACATACATCATACACAAAAAATGGAGAAAGCCAGATACACTTGTATGAGACGATATAATAAACTATCAGCACTGTGACAAACTCTAGGAAAAAACAGCTTATACGAAGAATGACTTATTTTGGCTCGGGGTTTCGATGCACAGTCAGCTGGCTCATTCTTTTTAAGCCAATGGTAAAGCAGAAGCATTAACATGGAAGAGTCAGGGATCAGAGTTACAGATTAAGGATAACAAAATAAAGAATTAAGGATTAAAGATAAAGATGAGATGAAGCTCCAAGAACATACCCCAGAGACCTACTACCTACAACTAGGCCTCAGCCATGAACGTTTACACTGCCTCCCAACAATGCCACTAAACTAATACAATCATATCAATGGATTAATCTATTGATTAGGTCAGAGTCCTCATGACCCAATCACGTTAATAGTATGATTCCTCATCAGATGTTAGTCCTTCAAGATATGAACCTTTTGTGGAGAATACTTCAGTTCCAAGTGATAAGAAACAATTTCCCCCAAACTGTGTCTTAGTTCAGCAATCTCTGAGTCTGCTGGCCTAGAATTAGCATACATGGTAAGAATGCAATCCACTTCAGTGAATTCAGTATCACTTTTCTCTTTGTATAACTTTCCCCAGCTATTTCAGTGTGTATTTAGAATACCACCTATATACTATTTGTTGCTAATATGTAAAATGACAATAATCTGATATTTTCTATAATCTTCATTTAAAGTATTAAAAAATTACTTCATTCCTAAAGGCCATATATTCAATATTCAATATATGGTATTCTCTCTAATTCAGAAAATTGATAGTAACAATAGTATATATTTAATATTATTTATGTACACACACACACACACACACACACACACACACACACACACACATATATATATATATATATATATATATATATATATATATCCAGTCCCCTCATCACTGTTGGATATTACTAGCCAATTTATAGATGAGGAGATTAAGAATTATGAGTTGGCAACTCAGTGGAGATCAGTTGAGGAATGGAAAGACAGTCCCCATGAGACTGGTATAAGAAACAGGTAGACGAAAGGAGGTTGAGAGTCAGAAAAATTATAGAAAGCCACTGGATGGTGAAATAGTTTTTAATCAAGACAATATTTGCCTCATATACTATGAACAACGTTGTGAACTACACCACTGGGATTTCTTTTGAAAAAAACTCTTATTGATGTGATAACAATTTTTTTTTTTTTTGAGGCAGGGTTTCTCTCTTGTGACTCTTGCTGTCTTGGAACTCACTGTGTAGACTAGACTGGCCCCGTACTCACAAATCTCTTCCTGCTGCTGCCTCCCAAGTGCTGGGATTAAAGGCGTGTGCCACCATTGCCCGGCCTAATTTAATAATTTTTGAAATGCCATTATGAGTGATTTCATGAAACATTGAGAAAAAAGCCAATTGTATGTAGTTTTATGATAGTTTACATTTGTAGGGTTAGCAGTAAATGGTCTAATCCCTGAAACATCCCTTCATTTGTAGCATTAGCAATTCAGCATATTTAGTTCTTAGTAATGATAAAGGAGATATTGCACTTTGGAAATGTTCGTCAGGGGCATTCTGTGTGTCAGACACTGATCTAAATTCTCTGGATGCACTGGAAGGTAAATAGCTAGAATCTCCCAGATAACTGTGCAATGATAATCTGTAGAAAGGAAAAAATAATTTCTGAATAGTATTACAGAAAATCAAAAAAAATCTCATAGTGGTCCCTCGAAGCATTATAACAGTTAACTAGTCCCTATGACCTCAATTCTGAGCCATTCTTCTTTATGAAAATTGCTTTAAATAAGTGGTTGATAGACTTCTTCACTAGGGCAGCTTGGGGATTGAGAGTAATAGTATCATATGGGCTTAACCAAATATCTATTTTAGGCTTATTTGAGGAGGTTCCCAGGAAATTCTAGAGAGGTTTCCAGAAGTTTTGATAGGTTTGTAATGGTTAAGCTGCCATTCCTGTGTGCAGTCATGAACTGTGTAAGGTATCCGTGAATGCTCATGGGTCTTTGGCTTTCTTTCCTCTTCAAGTCTGTGTCATAGTATCTCCCCATAATTATCTCTGGTTTCTCTACCTGCTAGAGTAGAATATTCAACAAAGATATGTCCATCTTATAAAATAATCTAGACTTAACTCTAGCTAGTGAGAATGCACACTGAACATTTTTCAAATACTTAATGTTTAGTCACAGAATTTCTGCATCTTAGAACATGGAGCACTTAAAATGCTTAGCTGGCATTGGGTCACTGATGGTTCCTGATGAACAGCCTCAAGGAAAAGTGTTTCAGATGCTCTTGAAAAGAATAATTACAACAAAAGACACACTTGGCAGGCATGTAGAAGGTGTTTTACTTTCTTTGAGTTATGCATCACCACTGTAATAAAAACCTAGCTTTCTCATGAGTGGAAAAGCCAGTTAGCAGAAACTTGGTTATCAGTTCTGCAAGATATTATATTCAGTAATTAATTTTATAATAACTGGTTCACACATACAAAGTAGTCCATTTGCATAAAAAATTACTGCTTAAATGACAAATCAATTATTGCCCACAAAGTCAATTATTGTACACTTGTTTAAAGCTGAATATCGTAATTAAAATTTGAGTAATTTGCTGTTTTTCCTAATGCAACACAGTACAGTAATTAGTATTCTAGCACTGTGAGATTAAGCATGTCTATAAAGTCATTAAATAAAAATCCCTAAATCTAATGCACAGTAGAGGCCCAATAATTGTAAAGTTTCAAACAAAGGTGCTGTTTTTCTTTTAATAGGGCTGGCCTTTGGTACACCTAGCTCCTTGCTACACCTCAAAAGGAGGTAAACATGGTGATTAGGCAATGTTCCTTATTTTCCTGAAACAAGCAATGCAGGAGGAACTAAGAGCATAAACTTGGGAAGTAAGCATCTTTCAAATGAAAGTCACCCCTGCCCTATAAAGTGATTGTAATTCTTGAAGCTAACATCAAAGAGGGACTTAGTGCTGAGTTTTCTAATTAGGCATGTAACTCCCAGTGGAGATGAGCATTTAGTTAGTGTGTTTTAATTCCACTGAAATACTCTGTGAGTGAAAAACACTCACAATGGCAGCCAATTCATCATAGGTGGACTGAAGTCTGTGAGCAACTTATAAACGAACTTCATTGAGAGGCGAGCACAGGCACACACAGCCATGTGGGTTAGGCAAGCTATAGGGATTTGGTTTTATCCAAATCTGACCCATTTCGGATACTCTAGTAGCATCTTAACTTCATACGGATAAGGCCCTAATTCACTGAATGACTAATTCAGCAAAATTGCAGCATGTTCAAAGTCACTCTTCTGTGCAAATCCTTGAGTGGCTCTCATCTCACTCACAGTAAGTACTTACATCTGCAATTGTCCTGAACAGGCAGGAATGAGGGTCCCAGATGGCAAGGTGTTGAGTCAGGAGGTAGGAATGAGAAATACAGATGATGAGAAATAAAGACAAAAGCAATGACTGGTACCATGAGGTCTTGAACAAGCTGAGGACTTATGCCAAGCAAGTTTATTAAACACAGCATCATATATACTATTTTCATGGAGAAAAACATCCAAGGTCAGCAGAGAGCATAGTCAGACAATGTTGGCAAAAAGAACATGGGATACCACAGCCAGAGCTGCCTAAGGACTGATAACCACAGGCCAAAGAGAAGTATCAGGTCCCCAGCATTCACAACCTTGACTCCTCTACGGCACTGGCTCCAGTCCTAGGCCAGCCTTGCCAAGTTTACTCCTAGACAAGGACACAGAACTAAAGCTCCCTTTGTCCTTTCATCGGGGCCTCTGAGAAAGCCATGTGTCAGTCTGACTCCAACATGTCATACCCTGACCAACCCAGCGCTCACCTCCCTGAATCTGTCTTCTACTGCAAGCTTATTCTCTCCATGTCAGCCTTCCTGGCCTCTTTGTGCCTGACTCTGGCTTGTTCATCTATGCTTTGCTTAGCCTGGTCAGCTTTTCTTGTGATCCTTGCCTGGCTGTGTCACTACTTTATGTCCTTCGGGTCTCGGCTCAAGTGCTGTATATGCCTAAGGCATCCTTACACACCATCTTAGAACTTCCTATCCCATCTCTTTTTCTCCTGAAATATTATTTACTCTTTGTTTGTTTTTATATCTCTATCTTCCACCAAGAATATAAATTCGACTAGGGAAAGAACTGTTTCACACCCTGCCATACAAACCTCAAGCATCCAGGACAGCTGTTGGCATTTTGTAGGAACTCAGTTATATGCTATTAGATGAATAGAATAGATTGATGGATATATTAATAATATACTCCACCCCGATACCCTCTTTAGTGTATCTATCTAGACTATGTTAATAGTGATGATGAATGTATAACTTTACAATGATCACTAGTCACCACTTATTCAACAAAGTATTATTGATTCTCTATAATATGTCAAGACTTTTATAAGCACTTCAGATATAACAGTGAACAAAACATATTTATAGCATTAAGTGTGTATTTTATTGGTGATTACAGACAACAAAGTCTATATAATATAATGCCCGGCACTAATGAGAGTTAGGCTAAGTGCCAGATGCTATTCTGAGAGAGTTGGTAAGGGAAATCCTGTCAGAGCAAATCCATGGGTGAGGTGTGTGAGTGAACCAAAATGATTCCAAAGGAGAGCTGTCAGAAGAATATCATGGGATGTGCTCAATGTTACAGGTATCATATTGGATACCTGTAGTCAATGAGAGCAGGTAGCACTGAGGTCCAGAAAGAGTATGGAAGTGTGGTAGCCATGAAAGCTGAAGAAATATATAGGGCATAGTTTTCTAGGGTCCCATTAATATGGGACTCCCAGTGTGACTGGAAACTACCGGAGAGTTGCCAGCCAGACAGTGACTTGATCTGACGTAGATTTTACATGATGGATTGCTGGAGGCTGTTATATAGGTGTTACCTATATAAGAGAGAGGGTGAGTGTAGAATCTGGAAATTCACAGACTTGCAAGGGATGATTGGTCATTGCAGTGGTGGGATGTTACTTAGGTCTCCTTGATAATTGGGAACTGAAATAAAAGGGCTGGGCACTCATTACCCAGATGTATATGAGATCAGATCATGGTGACCGGGTTCTGCCAAGGTCATTGCCACCCTTATTTAAGATGTTCAGGAGAGAAGTCCAGAATGTAGCACAACCAGGAAATAGCCTTTCCAATATTGGGAAAAAAAATACAGCTAGAAATACAGTATTTTCAATCCTAAAGCTGCAAAGAAAGAAAAATGAAATCAGCACAAATAACGTGAAATTAACCACCCAGGTCCACTCATCGTCCTGGGAAATCTGTGGCCAGATTGGAGCCATTAGTCGGTTGTGTTCACATAAATAAGACATTCATGGAGGAAGTCACCCATAACCCCAAAGGAGCAGCCGTAGCACTGGCTATGGCAGAGAATGAGTTTTGCTTTCCCTGTGCAGTTTCATTGTATCTAATCCCCACTGTTACATGAGTGGCTCAACTTGCTTTTCAGTGAACAGAATACTTTATGCTACTCTGCTTTGAAGCCCTCACTAAAAATCTGCTAATTTCATCTTCTCATCTGACTACCTGTGGCATACTCCTATTGACTGTGACTGAGGAGCATACTACTAAATAAAGGTACTTTAAAGTTCCATAGATTGTTACTTATTACTTTGAATAATTTTTTGAGTTAAGCCTCTGCTATGCCACACTCCATTCTAAGCTTTCCTGATTATTTCTGGAAGAGACTGTTATGCTCAGGTGGATAGAATGCTTAGCTGGTAGCAGGTACTCTCTTTAAAGCCATTATCTATGGATTGCACAGGGAATAGGAATAGCAAGGAATAGCAAGGATCAGCTCAGGCTCTGAATTCAAACAGTCTGCATTTGAATTCAAGCTTTTCTGATCAGTAGCTGTACAACATTGGATGAGTTATGTAGTCTCTGTATACCTCAGTTTCTAGGTATGCAAAACAGGGACAACCATTTTCTCCTTCCCCCATCTGTAAACTATGTCTACATTGATAGATGGTTATTGAGAGTTATCAGCATGACTACCGTGACTCAGGGATGGGGCTGTTTCCTGCTTACATAGCTTTCAATGATGCCTCTTTGGAAATGGCAAAGTCTAGGCAAAGAAGCCTATTTCCAAATCTTCTCAAAGCTATCTTTCTTTGATCCTTAGTCCTGGACAGAGACAGAAAAATTAACTATCTGCAACCCCGTTGGGTCCTTGTCTCCTGTGTCCCAAGCAGAATTGGGATCCATCACCATGACCAATTTGTGGCATGTGTTGGTTTGTTAGTTTCTGGACCTCCGTTGACAAGTGTTCAAACCCATATCTTGTACCTACTTAGAGCAAAGACTTAAGACCCCCTTCAAACTAGATTCTACTTCCATGAAAACTATATCACTTCCTTTAATTACCTAGTAACACTCTCCCCCCATCAAATATCAGCACATACTAGAATGGATAAGAGTATATTTATGTATGTGTACTAGATGCATGCAATGCTTTCAAAGGCCAGAAGAAGAGGGTGTCAGATCCTCTGGGACTGGAGTTACAGACAACTGTGACTAGGACTCAAACACAGGTCCTCTTAAAGAACAGCCAGTGTTCTTAAACACGGAGCAATCTTTGCAGCAAAACACAGAAATCAAGTCTGTATGACTTATATTCACTGAGATTTGATTTCATTTTTATGAAAAGAATCCTAGTTGGTAGTAAACTGTCTGAAAATCCTCCTCCACCCAGTCATTCAAGGAGTGGTTTGGATTCTTCACCTTTGGATGATCTGGATCCTAATACCACCTAGATCCTCTCTACAGAGAAAGAGGAGCTTTTCTGCTTCCTTTAGCACAGGCTCTTTTCCACTCACAGTTCACTGTGAGCTGGTCCCATGATCACGTGTTACTATGAGGGTTGTCAAAGACATTCCCTAACCAAGATGATACCTTCTAGCTACCTCTGTAGCCTACAAAAGGCAGGAGTATCTTTTAGTAAGCAGAAGTCCAGAGATGGTGGTAAATAACTGACTTCATGGCATTCATTAGCAATATTTGGAAGACTATTTTTAACTTTAATAAGGTAATTCAATTCATGCTCAGGAGTTGTTAAAATAACTGAATTTCAATATGTAAAACAAATAATCCCAACTCTGGCAGCATCATTCTCTACATTACTAATGCATTACACATAAGCTTTCCTAATATTGGTGCCACTGTGCAAACAGTACTGTCACCTAGAGCCATGTTCACCTTTTGTAAACAAATGATTCAATTAATAAACCTCATAGGGGAATTGTACTTTTGACTTAAAGGTTGTCTTTCTAAGATTGTGTTATAAAACAGACTTCACACTCCAGGAGCTTATGACCTACGTGCATTTCAGGATTTGCTAATGAAATGCCCAGCTGCTGAGTTTGGTAAACAGAAAAGGCCATTTCTCTTTGCTCTTTTTACACCTTCTAATTGGAAGAAGTATGTTTTGGTCTGATTCATGCCACTTTTATGTGCTAAGACTTGTGTGCATAAAAATTCGATTTAAATTCTACAGGCAGCAGGGGTCATATTTTTTAGTGTGGGCAGCACTGTTGCCCTAATTCTACAGGACAAGGATTAATAGATCCTGAGTGACATGATGGATTGGCTGGAGAATTACATTCCAACCTACGTGAGTTTTAACTCCCATAATGTGTCTGTCCACGTTTCTAAAGCAATTATTTTCCAAGCAGAACGCACAAGGTGGCCCAAGGGGGTCAAGAGAGATTGTATTAGTCAAGATTCCTTCTGGTAGCAAGTGATAGAAACACTTCAAAATGGATTAAGCAAACAGGGACCATTCAGTACATATCTGTGAAATGTCTACGATTAAGCTCATTTCAGTCCAGGCTGCTATGTCGTTGGGCATCTCAAAAATAAAAAAGTATATAAATAAATAGTGGTATACTCACAAATACACTCACATTAAGGAAAAAAAAACCTAAAACAGAGCCATTTGTTCTGACAAGGACTACTAGGACGATATGAGAGGAGTGAGTGAGATGAACTGGTACAGTAGCTCAGGAGCAGCAGAAGAGCTGGTGACATGTGTACGACTGATAAACGAGAGGGCAAGAAGACTGGATCTTCAAAAGAAAAGGTAGGGTATTATTTTCAGAAAGGGAATAGAGAAGCTGACGTTATGTGAATGCGATAAATAGATGGTGCTCCAGCGAAAAGAGCCAAAGGTCACGTGGAATATGCTCCACTCAGCAGATTCAACTCTGTTGATTTTGCCAACGTCTGTTCTGTGATAAGTAACTCCTACTTGGGACATGCCCATTTGAGAATCTGAATGCTTAATATTCTCTCATCATTTCACCAACTCAATTCTTTAGTAAGTGTCTTTTCCACAGGTCAGAGCATCCCCATTCTCTCCTGAGAGGCATAACTAAGAAGGCATTGGTAATAAACTCTCAGCATTCATTAACAATCATTTTTGGAGAGATGGCTCAGTGGTTAAGAGCACTTGCTGCTCTTACAGAAGACCCAGGTTCAACTGCCAGAACCCACACTGAAGCTAACGACCGCCCATAACTCCAGCTTCAAAGACTCTGATGCCTTCCTCTGTCCTACAAAGGCACTGTATGCATGTGACACACAGACATATAAGCAGGCAAAACATACATACACATAAATTAAAATAAGTACACCCTTTTAAAAAAAAGAGAGAGAAAGAGAAAAGAGAAATCCAGTTCTCAGGACTGTTGAGATGTTTCATCATTAAAGGCACTTGCCACCAAGCCTGACAACCTGAGTTCAGTCTGCAGGACATGTGGAAGGAGAAAACTGACTTTTTCAAGTTTACTTCTGACCAACATATGTGTGTTCTGGTGGGTGTGCCAACATACATAATTAATGTAATGTACAAAAATTCTCAGCATTAAAATTCTAGGTAGTTTAACTCTGGAGATTAGATATTTTTTGTGTAGATATTTGAAATTATACAGAAAATACATAATTTCATTTTTATAGTGAGGAGAAGCCATAGTTTTGCTTAGGTTCTTAGATTGGTAGGCAGCAAATAGTTCCTGGCTTCTGAGGCTTATACCCTTTCATGTATATGAGAAAAGCAAATGCTCTTCTTAGCGACTCAGAGCCTCTGTGGGGAACAGCTGTAAAATGATTCATCAGCTTCTGACTTCAAGAAACCCCAGACTACTTCTTCTGTTTATTTTATTTCAAATTGTAAGCAGACAAACATGAAAAGAAAACTCTGATGTATAAAGAGAATAGGAAGAGAAAAAACATTCAATTTAAAGTACCAACATAAATGAATCAGATTATAATGACATCTAAGAAATACATGATGCTTACAAAAACTAATCAGCATAAAATATTGAATTTAAAATATCAGCACAAAACAAATTAAGTGATATCTAGGATATACATGATGCTTATAAAAACTAATTATATAATGAAAAGGAATTCTCATAAATATCTAGGCATGTTTGGGTTTTTTTTTTCCAGTGATAAGACTTGCCTCAGTTAATACTATTTTAAAATCAATTTATGTCCTTTCTCATATTAATTTTCAGTATCTTTAAATAAATGATATGACAAGTCACTGCCTACAGGCACACTAAAATTTCATTCCTTTCATAGCTCTGCCATTCTGTGTGCTTGAAATATGTAAAACCAACTAATATCCCGGAGGCTAAAGGAGGTAATGCACAGGGGCCTAGCTTCATGCCACAAGATCAGGAAAAGATCTAGACCCAAAGTGAGGCAGGCAAGCATAGAGATAGCTTAGAAAAAGTCCCATGTGACTTGAGCTTCACACACAAACCCTTCCCAATGACACACTTAGCAACCCAGGACCTCACCTGCATCAAGCAATAAGGTCACTTCAACTTGTGGCCACCTAGCAACCCTTAGTGACTGCATACATCCTGGAATATATCCAGAAAGGAAGAGAGAAAGCCAACCTAGTCTGGACTGGTTTAAGATGTATGTGCAAAAAAAGCAAACTGTGACCTCAGAATGAACTTTTAGGGAAAATTCCTTATTTATGGTTTTATGCCTATGCATGACTGAGCATGGACTTGAGGTAAAATCAGGTACATTATGGATAGGACATACAAAGATAAGAAAAGCTTGTATATACCATGCCTATCACTTGAAACAGAAAAACGCCCATCTCATCCTTAGCAACCGAGTCCTTCCTTTAGACCCCACACAAGGAGACAACAAGCAATAAATCACTGCTCTTGAGCATTCTAACTCAGGTAGCCCATGGCTGTTCTATAGAGTATCTCTCCTGCACTTTGGCTTTGCTTTTGAATAAAACCCTTGTGGCTTTATAATTTGTATGTTCTTCCAATTCTTTGAAGAGCATACTCAGGACTTACAAACATTTGCTCCACACTGATACCATAAAAGCAGATGGAGGCACACTGAGAGAACAAGCCTTCAGTTTCTGGTTTGCCTGGACTCTTAGCAGAATGAAGACAAGAAAACCCCAGGGCAGACAGCCAATCAGGTAGAAGTTGGAGAAGGCACTGAGCTTAGAGAGGCAAATACTGACCAGGCTACCATACCAAAGCACCATAAACTCAGACTTATGATTTAAACCCTAAGGGTTCATTTTCCAAGGTTCTGGATATTTGAAATATTAGCTCAAGATGTTAGAGGTGATTTTTTTAGAAGGTGGAAATTAATTTATTTATGCCTTTCACCTAGATCATGGTGGCTTGCTGGTATTCTTGGGACACTATTGTCTGTAGAAGCTCACTGGTAACCTCCACCTTCATAATCACGTGGTGTTCACAGCAAGCGTACATCCTTTTTACATCCAAATATCTTTAACAGAGACTTCATTTATATGACAATAAGAGATTCCTCCCATTCTGACAAGGTTTTTTCTTTACCTCAACTGCGTCTATACAGACCTTCTTTCCAAAAAGACATTCAGAAGTACACAGAAGTAGTAGGAGGCAGGACTTCAGAACTTGAAGTTTTGGGGATGTAATCAATTCCTACAGGGCATTGCCATTCAAATATCTATGTTCATATACATATAACAGTAATAGAGACAGTATTATCAGATCAGATTAAATATGTTTGGCAGAGCAGAAATAGCTATGAAATTAGGAACTATACAAATTAGGAAGAATTGGAAGTTGAAAGGAGAAGAATTTTCACCTATAGATAATGTTTTTGTGAATATATTAAAACCACAGTTTCTTCTCCCTACTCTTCCTTGCATACCACCAGAGTATCAGGATTTTCTCCGGGCCCCTGGCTTTGCGGGGTTGGACTTATAAAGCCCAGTGAATGAGCAGTATCTTTCTGAGCCTCATTCTTTTTATCTTCCAAAATAAATGGATTAGTTCAGAAAATCCCAAACTCCCCAATGCTAGGCATCTGAGAGACAGTCTTCTCTCAAATTTCAACAGAAAAGAAAATGAAGTAATTTAAGATGCTACTCGCTCTCCTTTTAAGGAAATTACCATGTTAGAAGAGTTGACAAATCCTACAACCAAAAATATGTTTAATCTTGTTTGAACCAGGGTCTTCCAAACTTATTTTACTATGCAAAACATCTTTTCCCCACTAACTCCCATTTCTTCTTGCTGAGCAGCTAGTGATATGAGAGACATATTTCTGAATGAAACAACATGGCAAAGCCTATTCCAGATATAGATTATTTTTTTAATTCCAGGAAGAGTGAAATGGGATGAAAAGGGAGAACTAACAACTAAATAACTGAGTTTTATCTGTTACATTGTAAAATCACAGACTCTGATCTGCATTTTGTGTTCCTGGCAGATAAATCATATGTGGAAGATTCATGGCAAGCTTGGGCAATGTTAGCTTCTAGATGACGAATTTTATTTAAAACGTTATGTCTCTATTTATTTATTTACTTAGGGTTTCATGTAGCTCAGGCTAGCCTCAAATTTACTTCATAGTCGAGGAAGATTGATTTCTATTCCTCCTGCTTCTTTCTCCAAGAGTGCTAGAATTAAAGGATCAAGTTGTTCCAACATTCCTGGTTTATACAGTGCTGGGGACTGAACCCAGGGAATTGTAGAAGATGGACAAGCACAGTACCAACCAAGCTACATTCTCAGCCCTAAAAAGTATCCATTATCCATGACTGAGAATACAAAAGTGAAAGAAAAAGAGTACCTTCCATTTGATTTTAAGCAAGCCTGCTATGACTGAGTAGCTGTAGAACAAGGTCTCAGAAAAAAAATCGCATGGACAGTGCTGACAGTGTAAAGTACTGGAAAGAGTGTTTGAGTCCCAATTCTATATGTTTAATATCTGAGGGCAGGGCTGTTATCCCGGTTTTACATTTGATGTTTAAATTTGCCACAGTTAGTAAGGAAGAGAATCCTAGCCTTCTGTATTCCTCATGCCATGTCCTCATCACCATATGGTTTCGTAGAAATCCCTCAGAGAAAGGGTTATGTTAAAGCATGAAACATTCATTATGTAGAATGAAGAAAGGATGACTTGATCAAAAATGCCTTGTTTTAGAAATGTCAAGGAAGCTTCATCAATGATACCTCAACAAGATGGCTACCTAAACAAGACCGGAACAAGGAGAAAACCAATACACCAATAGGCAAGGAAACAAGGAAAGGTGGAAATCTCACCTGACCCCATCCCTAGACAAAGAACTATAGGCAATTAAGGAATGCTGAAAAGGGTAGAAATAGTCTTCCCTAGGGAAAAGTAGTGGTTATACCAAGTGTTCAGCCCTGAAATCATACACATAAAAGTTACATAAACAAACTGAGCGGGTTCTGTAGGGTGACTTTGTCAAAAAGTTTTTTGTACTGTGCAGCCTTCCTTGTGGTTACATGCCATTTGGACTTCTAGGAAGAGCTCAGGAGCCCTATTTAAGAGAGAGTGGCCAGTTGGAATTGGCATTTAGTGACAGAGGACGTTGATGGGAAGGCAGGCAAGAATAAGGCTCAGATAAAGGACAGTTGCTGGGAAGGCTCAGCCAGAGGTGGTCAGTGGCATGGGAGAATGGATAGGAAGGTAGCCACTAGGCTGAGACAAGGGACAGTTAGTTGATGGGAAGTCATGTTAGAAGGCAGTTAATGGGATAGAAGATGTTAGAACTTAGTCCAGTTCTCCACAGTTAAACAGATAAAGACAGCCAGAAGGGACTGTAAAGATTTCTTCCTTTCTTTCTTTTTCTTTCTAATCTTTTAAAGCTAAGGAGTTAAATAAGATCCAAGTTAAGAGTTGGGGCAGGAGAACCAGGAGGCAGAGTTCAGTTAAGAGAGAAAGAATAACAGTTACAACTGGCTCAGAACAATTAGGGCTTCAGAGCTCAGATACAGCCTCAAAAAACAGTTACAGGGTTTCTCCCCCTCCCCTCTCTCCCCTTTCTGTGTGTGAGTGTGTGTGTGAATAATTACATAGAGGAGGCCATGAATTTGAGATGGAGTCAGGGGGTGGATATATGGGAAGGGCTAGAGAAAAGGGATGGAGGAAATTATTTAATCTTACTTTAATAAAAAACAATAGAATATCATGATCTAATTATTATATTATATTATATTATATTATATTATATTATATTATATTATATTATATTATATTATATTATATTATATTATATTATATTATATTATATTATAATGTGATCTAATGATCACATTATATTCCATGATGTTTAGTAAGAAATTTTGTCCTTGTTGATATCAATAGTGTTACGTTGAAACCCGAGTGAAATAAAACAACAGAAATATGTTTCCCAGACCCAATTTTTACTGAACAATAGAAAATAAAAAACAATCACTAAATTATTTGGTCTGCAGACAGATTTGTAGATTCATGCTAAAGATGAGAAAAAAAAGTGATAGGTAAATTAACTTTAAGAACTCAAATCCCTTGAGACAGTCCAGAAATGGATTAATGCAATGGTGTATATGATATTCTAGGCTCCTGCTAGGTCTCCAGCATACACTGGGTATTCTGGCTTTCTGAAGCTTCTCAATGTCACTAGTCAACCATAATTAGCATAAAGTGAGACAGTGTAAGATCACTAAGAAGATCCTGAAGCAGTCAGCTGCCAAGGAGTTTATATACTGCTGCTCCATGAAAAGTGCCTAAGAAACACACAGCAGCAGAATCCAACAGCAGCTGAAGAGCAGGGCGAAGTAGAAAGCTTGCTAGAGACACTGAAGCCCATTTCTAGTGGCGTAACAGAGCTGATGAGGAGCGGGGAGCCTCACTGGCAGACAGAGCAATATCTAAGAAGCATCACAGATGGGTTGACTTTTTGTGTAAAGGTGTCAAGCAGACTGTGAGGAAGGGAAACAGATTCTTCCATGGTGACTGCAGATGCAAATGAAAGGGCAAGTCACTGATGTCTGCAATGTGGAAAACACCACTTTGCATTTTCTCAGCACCAGTAACACCCATACATCCAGACTGGGAACAAGCACATGGTAGACTTTAAGTTAAAAAAAAAAAAAAATGATTCACCAGAAAAATCCTTCTAGAACTCCAAGCATTCTATCCTTATGGTTTCCTATGGGATTTTCTTACGCAGTGTCATTCTGTTCCAACACACAGTTAAATCTTAGCACATTGGATAGTAAATTTTATATCTCAGTAATTCACGGATTTTTTTTTCTTCCAACCACAATGAGACAAATGAAATAATAAGGAGAAATGGCAAGAGTCTCTCAAAATATTACTGTGTAAGTTTTAAAAATATAATAGAAAATAGAGGGTTTTACTGGAGAAGATAAAAGGCATTTTTCAAACTGAACTGATCAAACTAGAGACAGAAAGGACCTCAGATATTTAAAAGATCATCTTGCAAAAGAAGGCACAGACAATTCAAAATGACCAGAACAGAAGACAATAGGAAGAAACCTCAAAGATACAGATTTTAGTTTAGTACAATGGAGACCTTTGCAAAGATATAGAGTAGATTACATTTGGAAGTGCTAGCTCGTACTGGTCAGTTACTATTTGTGTGGGATGATACAGGATATAGAATAACTTCATTTCATAATCAGAGGATTCATTACATTTATCTCCCATTTATTTGTCTCTTATTCCTTCTGGTGGTTTTAAACTCCTTGAAGACAAGACAAGGATGCTCTACCTAACCCTGTCTCTATAGAGTCTAACAGGGAATACTGAAAACCACAGGCTTTCAAAACCTATCACTAAATTTTACAACTCAGCCGATCGCCAGAATATTATGGCATAGAAAAATACAACCATATCAACTCACATTGATTCAGTTAATTCAATCCAGAAGTAATCAGTTGCACAGATTTATTTTTAAAAAACTGAATTTTCATTCAAGTTCATGACCTTTTTTTCTTTAATTGTTGTTACATACAAAATGGGTACATGGGACAGTTTGTAGGAAGGAAAGAAAAGGAGGAAATCATGCAATTATATTTTAACCTCAAAAAACATTTAAAAACTTATTTTTGAGTCAACTATATACATCATGCCTTTCTGAGACAATATCCTTCACAATTTATTTAGTATTAGATCATATCATGTATGTCAAAAGGACCAAGGTCATTTGACTAATGATATTCTTCACTTTCCAAGCTTAAATAATCTTATCAATTGAATATAATCATTTACAGAAGAAAGTATCTTTTAAACATTTAAGAGATTTACAACAGCCAAACGAAATTGAATCCTATCAGTCTGTCCTTTCTAAGATCCATTTCTTCCATGCATCCTCTTTAACATATAAAAATGTACTAAATTATTAAGAGACTTCAGTCCCATCCTTTCAAAACTTAATCTTTGTTTGAATGATGTACTCAAAATATCATGTCGACCTTCAGAACCTTGCTCTTGAGACTGTCTTTAAAAATGTGGCACTGACATGCCTGTCTTAATAGACCTTTCATTAAGGTCACTGCTACATTTGCTGTAATAAATAGAGGAGAATTAAGAGCTCTTCAACAGTGTGGTAGCACAACCCTGAATAGCTAGAATTATGTGCTTCATGAGATGAATTGATGACAATTGGCAAACTCTGCTTTAAAAACTGCTGCCTTGAAAAATACCTTCCAGCACACGTGTTCCCATGAACATTTTTCCTCCAGCATATTTTATTATGACAAAATACAGCCATAAATTGGAGTTATCTTTTTAAGATTCACACTCGGACTCCATCATTTAACTAGCCTCTAATGAGGTCTCGGGATCTGCAGCATAGCTGTTGTAAAGACCGCCAAAATTCAGGAGATGAGCACTGATTGAACGAATGAGTTGTTCTCCTGACTCCAGGGAGTAATGGAGTGATGTTTATTTTAAAGAAACAAACAAAAAAAAGAATACTAAATATTCAAATAATGAGGAAATATGCTCTATGAGCCATGTGAATGTACACTTAAGAGGTATTTAAGACATCCTCTGTGTAAAATCTAGCATCCATCTATTTCCACACGTGGAGAGCGAGCTTGGAAAAATCCAATGTAGCTGCGAGCTGTTTACATTGTGTCTTACCAGTGTTCAATTTAAGAAGAGATTGAAGAACATCAGGCTGCTTTAAAAACAATTTGTGCAGAATAAATTTGGTACTTGCTAACCATTTCTCAGAGAAAACAGCTTTCCAGCAGAGCCTGGATGTCATGTGGCATGGACCACCAGCTCTCAAGCAGAATGATTATCAGGCATAAAAATTAATTCAAGAAAATAGATACACTATGCTACTGAATGTTCAAAATGAGAAGAGTATCTGCCTTCAACGTCTATCTAGATTTTGTTAACTGGGAGCAGATAGGAAGAAAAGTGTGTTTCTTACTGTAATTTAAAGAGTTGTTTTCTGTAGGAGTTTTGGAATAGCATTCTACAAAATAATAAACTAAAGGGAAACGTCCACTACCTGTGAATTAAGCTTTTCTCTGCTCTTTACAATGTGTGCTACAGGGAATCAAGAAGGACAGGAAAGCCTGGGGTGGGGGAAGGGTCTAAACAGAGTTGATGGCATTATCTGTAATTCTGAAATGTACAAGTTTAAAGGGGACTTCAAGGTAAAATCAGTGACAGACAATCCAAAGAATGCTTGGAGGGTGTAAGACTAGAGGAAGACCTCTGAAGGATACAGAGTTCAATTAATGTGGGGAATGTAAAGAGTAATCCACTGACCTAAAACCGTAGTTCAGGGAAGTCTACGGAGTCAGAATGCTAGGTGTCAGCTCTGCACCCCTCATATTTGTGTCCTTGCACAAGTCATTCACTTTCTTTGTGCCTCAGTTTCCCCACCTAGATGCTATAGTTTGGATACGAAGTACCTCTCAAGATTCCATGTCCTAAGGCTCAGTTTCCAGCCTGTGGTGCTAGTGAGAAGTGGTAGAACCTTTAGAAGGTGCCATCTTGTGAAAGGAAGTTGGGTAACAGTGGTAATGTCCTCGAAGGGTATACTAGGACCCTGGTCCTTTTGTTTCCTTCTCCATTCCCGTCATGATATTCTGCCTTGACACCATCCAGCCCAGCAGCACCTCATGACCAAGGACTGGAATCTTCAAAACTGTGAGCAAAAGTCTTTCCTTTTCCCTTTAAGTTGTATATATCAGGTATTTATCTCAGTGATAAAAACATGCTACCACATGGGATTTAATGAGCATACCTGCTTCTAAAGACTGGCTCAAGGATTAAATGAGATAATACACAAAGTAAAGTTTTGGAGTAGTAGTACTTAGCATGTAATAAATACTAAAGATAGCTATTATTAAGGCTGACATTTTTATCATCTTTTTTTCATAATCATCATTTGGACTGAAGTACTTATTTCTGTAAGGTTTTTTTTTTTTTGGTTGGGAGGGGCAAGTAGAAGTAATGGAGATGACAATTTTACCTAAGGCACACGTCTGGCTTCCTTAGAATCACTTTGCTATTATGTAGTTCATTGTCAAGGGGACGATCCAGCTGGACCTCATACATTTCCTCCCTTGGCTTGGTTCCCACTATCAGTGGTTGACCCTGTAGCTTGTTATGGCCCAGATCTTCATGCTTGATGAAAGCTCTCTTGGGTACCCTTCTTGCATACCCTTCAATTTGTTCTGGAAGCAACCTGGTATGAAGAGAAAATTCATAAAGACAAACACAGAAAGCGAGGCTACGATTATACAGTAATTTTTCCTTAAGCTGTAAAGACTCAGCATGTTCTAAAGACTCAGGAAATTCTGAAGGGAGGTGTGGTGGTTTGAATAATAATGGCCCTCATAGGCTGATATATTTAAAAGCTTGGTCATTGGGGAGTGGTGCTACTTGACAGGGATTGGGAGATGTGGTCTTATTGGAGTAGATGTGGCCTTGTTAAAGGATGTGTGTCACTGGGAGTAGGCTTTGGGGTTTCAAAAGCTCAAGCCAGGCCCAGTGTCTCTCTCTTCCTGCTGCCTGTGGTTCCAGATGTAGAACTCCCTGCTACTTCTCCAGCACCATGTCTGCCCACATGCTGCCATTCTCCCCTCTGTGATGACAGGTATGCCAGTGGACTAAACCTTTGAAACTGTTAACAAGCCCAAATTAAATGCTTTTCTTTATAGTAGTTGTCATGGTCATGGTGTATTTTCACAGCAATAGAACACTGACCAAGACAGGAGGCTTAAGAATGGAAGTTCTCAAAGGAGGCACCTTCAGACCCAGGGAGTAAATAACTCAGGAAGTCCCTGAAACTGACCAGACATATACTCAAGGCTCCTTACTTCTCATCATTATATAAGCAGTAAGGACTGTTGAGGGAACAGAGAACAATTGAGCTGTCTGAAAAGGGATCAGATTGACTGAGCTCTGTGGAAGACATGCTCTCTGGCCTGCCTGCAAGGGAAGAAGTGAGTTCCAGGTTTCTGGGTTTAGTGAGTCATTAGCCATGCCAGGGTGCACTTTCACTGTTACAGCTGCTTTCAAGTCATCCCTGCTCCTATAGATAACCACTCACCCACACTCCTGTTAGTAAGCCTGATAAGAACTCGTTGGTTCACCAAGTCAGACTTCAGTGGTACCCTTACTTTGCTCTGTCGTTGGTTTCCTATCTGAGAGGAGTCAATGTTTGTCCACATCTCAGAATCGTGTCCCATGACAACTGCTACTCACTTCCTTTTGAATTATGCCCTCTCTTCCCAGTTCTTGTCAAGATTATAGATGGATGAGTAGATCTTAAAATTGTCAGTTCAAATATATATCTACCAATGAGATGAAAAACTGTTCTTCCTTGAAGATGTCCTGAAGCCAGTGATTCTCTTAGACACGAATCACATATTTGGGGATTATACCCCTTACCTCCGTCCCTTGTCCAGGCCATCGCACAGCAGTCTCTTTACCGTCATAGTTCCTTCTTTGAAAGAGGCCTCAAGGGAAAGGTCAGGAAAGAGTAGTGGGAAGGTAGGCAGCTGCCTTTGAGGCCTCTTAGCAAGCATTTTAGTATCTGCTTGCTGGACTTCTGACCTGGAGCCCTGCTGCAATCCAGACCAAAGAATAAAATATCCCTCAATATCCTATAATGTATGAATGGTACCTAGTGAATTAGATACCTCCTATTGATGCTGGCAAATTCTATTCACTTTTCAAATTCCTTTCCAAGTTAAAAACTGTTAACCTATATCCTTATAGTTGTGAATGCAATGTACCATATTTCAATTCTCATGATACACAAATGCATAACACTTTATATATACTTATTGTATATTCACATATATAATGATTATAAAATTACTATTACAAAATTAAATTGTATTATTTGTCTTTATTTTAAATTTAAAAAAAATGTAGACTTATTTATCATACTGTATGAATGTTTTGCCTGCATATATGTATATATACTATGCACATACCTAGTAACTGAAGAGCTTATGTCCCCTGAAGCTGGAGTTACAGATGATTGTGGTTGCTGGAAACTGAACTTGAGTCATTTGCAAGAACAACAGGAGCTTTTAACTACTGAGCCAACTTTTCAGTCCTGAATTTTATCATTTTAAATATTAAGATTGTTAAAACTATACTTTATGTAGGAATATTATTTGTAATCAGCCAAAGATCCTAGAATTAAGTAATGACGTGATTTTTTTTTTTTTTATAGCAAGATAGCCTCGAATTTAGAAGATCCTACTGCCTCTGTCTCCCAAGTGCTGGAATTAAAGGTGTGCACCACCTCACTGGGCCAGGAATAGTCTTCTGATTCCACCAAAGATCTCATAATGAAGTAATTTTATTTTGGTTCTTTGAAACAGGGTTTCTCTGTTGTAACTCTGACTGTACTAGAACTCACTTTGTAAACCAGACTGACCTCTAACTCACAGACATTCACGTGACTCTGCCTCCTGAGTGCTGGGATTAAAGGTGTGCACCACCACTACCCGGCTGAAGTAATTATTAATATGGGGAGTTGAAGAGGCTTTGTAAAGTGGACTAAATACTATATTATAGCACATAAATAGGTATGAATATTCAACAAATGGTATAGAAATACTATCACAAGACTGGATGGTAGGATTCTTCACACACATATACATTATCTATCCTTCTTGTAGAAATATGGCATAAGAAAATAATTCAAACAAAATAGAATAACATTAAGACATTTACTCTAATGCTGCATTAATGAATGGCTTTAGAACCTGAGACCGCTGGCCCAATAGGAAGAAAAGAACTCTAATTTTCATATAGAATTCTCATGTAAGCATGAAAAAGAATAACTCTTAACAAACAAAATTTAGACAATATGAAAAAATATTCGTTACAATTATAATTCAAGGAAGAATGGAAATTTTATAAATGATGATTGAAATTAGTAAAAATCATAACCATATGAATAAAATTTGGAAGAAAGATGAATTTAAGTAGATTAGAAATGTGATGTTATATTTCTTGTAATTTTTAAAAAATAATTTTAAATTTTTATTTTATGTATGTTGGTGTTTTGCCTACATGTATATATGTATGAGGGTGTCTGTCTAAAGTAAACTGTCAAGTGACCTTGAAGAGCCATCAGTGAGAATGTGGCTAAGAAGAATTCTGCCAATTCATATTAAACACTAATGGCATGGTATCAATGTGAATCTTTTTCCTTCTTCATATTTTGCGTTCAAAGTTTTATTCACTAGCGTGAAATGGACTTTCCCAGAGGACTAAAAATAAAACAACAAAGACCAGGGAAATTAGATGTGTGGTCATTGGTTGAAAAAATTAAGACTGCCAAACAAGTTAAACACAAATTGCTCAGAAGCCACTCACCTCCTTTGCTATCTAGCAAAGTAAATAAAAAAATAAAACAAAAAACACACACATATATTTGTTTCAGTTTCTCTAAAGTCACTTTTGTGGGTATAGGAGTACATACTGGAAACTTTCCCCAGGTAACTTAGTCTACTAAGTAGACTCTGTAGAAAACAAAATAGTACATATTGCCAAACACTTAGTGTCCGTGTGTTTATTGATTTGCACTGATGACTTCCAGGTCAAACCCTCTCTGTACCACTTTGTGACTGTGGTCGGGTGCTTCTGAGTATGCTCCTTCGGAACACAGTGACAATGGTTCTCAAATCTGTGATCAACTAATAAGTCTTTCCCCTTAACATAGATTTAATGACCTATCACAGCAACCAAATTTCAATGTGTTTTCCTTTTAAAGTATCTTCAGGCATATTTCTGTTTCATAAAAAATAATTTAGAAAATTACTTTTTGTCATTATACAAGAATTACCTCAATTGTGTTCTTCTTAACTACACCAAGCCCTCAAGTTCTCCTATCATTGTTTGGGGGCCAGTTTATCATAATAGTAGACTTAGTGTTGTAAAATAAACCTCACACAGGGATATAATGTAATTAGAACTTTACCTTCAATTAACCTTCTCCTCAATGGCTAAATTAACACAAATTAGACAGCATGCTATTCCTAGCTGCACAGCCTCACTGTTAAAACAGTGGTTATCTCCCAAGCACAGTGTCCCTATTAGGAAGGAGAAAATCATTTTGAATGCATAGCTGCACATCGCTCTCATCTATCTTTTGGTCTTCATTATGCAGTGATATTCCTGGAAATCAGTAGATACATAATGTCAGTTGACTCTGCTTCTTGCCTCCTCATAAGCTGAAATGTAACACAGCCAAAACAGCATTAGGTCTTCCACTTTGCATTCATTAGTTGTGTGGGAAGTTAATCATCTGACTATAAGTGGAAGCTGGCTCCAGCTTCAGTAGGGCAATGTTTACTTTCTTTTTATTCTTAGAGATAGAAGGTATAATTGGTGGAGGAAATTAAGATTGACAAGTCTTGAGATGATCACGTTTTTGAACAAAATGTTTTGCATTCTGCTTTCTCAAACCTTTTTATGAAAAGAGAGTGTGACTACACCCTTCACTCAAGACTGGGTGAGTTGACAGGGGATGGTTCACAAGTGATGAGTGGAAAGTAAGAAACTTCACATCTCATTACCACACTAACTGACCACTGTTATCTGAAGAGGTCAGGGATGTGGTCTGACTGCTCAAGCTTTGATTATGTTTTTCCCTAGAGCGAAATTTGAAGGTTTGGAAAAGCTTCAGCAAAGAAGATTGGAGATAACTACCAGAGAATGACTATCTGGTTTCCTGTGGACATGAGAGTGATTGGTGGGAACAGACTTGCATAAATATTAAAGTATTACTACTAAGTCATAATATTAGGCCTATCAAGAGTTGGACCCTAAGAGTTTAGAAAATTCTATTTCTAAAATTAATTCATAGACAAAATAAATCAATAGAATTTAAGCTTATATTTTTCTATAGAAAATGATACAACAATGTTATTTCTGACAGTAATAGTGAACTGAAAACCAGGAATGATTTTCTATTCAAGGATAGGTAAGCATCAGCATTTACTTTGATTCTCTAAAACCCATTACACAGAAGAAACACAGAGATAAGATAAATCTATGATAGAAATGCTGCTATCAACAGCCTTAAAGTAGAAGAATTTTTGGAAAGTAGACAACATTCAGGGCACTTAGCCATGAAAGCAAAACATGTTAAGGGGAAGAAATAATCTCACTGGAAGAGAATCCGTATAACAAAGGAGTAACCCCATGATCAGGAATGATAGGTATTGGGGCAGGCTACTAGTGTGTCCTCTACTAGTAGCTAGTGACTGTGGTGGTTTACTGAAGGAGCAAGGGACATTTTCCCAGCATTTCCAATCTCAGTTTTTTGCTACGATGTTCTTACTGAGAGAAAAATCATTATTACAGCTCTTTGAATAATGTATAGAATTAACAAAGTGGCTCATGCCTTTGACCCCAACATTCAGGAAACAAAAGAGAAAGAATCACAAGTTCAAAGCCAGTCTGGGAGATAGATAACAAGCTCCTAGCCAGCTTGTACTAAATAGTAAGATCCTATCTAAATAGACAATTGACTGAGGATCTAGCTGAGCACTCAAGTGCTGGCCTAGAGTTCACAAAACCCAGAACTAATAACAATAAAATGAGGAGGAAGAAAGCAAATAATGTCCATAATGGGCAAGAAGTTGGACCAATAGTACTTTCTGTATCCACAGACTGGATCCGGTATTTCCTATGACATTTCTTGCAAGAGAATAGAGATTTTCATTTATGTAGAAAGATTGTATTGTCAATAAAAATATACCGAAGAATGCCAACCATTTGAGGAAATCATTCTCAAACATCAACTACTTTCCAATAAAAATATTGGTACAAAAATTAGATAAGGGGCCGGGTGATAGTAGTGCATGCACTCAGGAGGCAGAGGCAGGCAGATCTCTGTGAGTTCAAGGCCAGCCTGGTCTACAGAGTGAGTTCCAGAACAGCCAGAGTTACAACAGAGAAACCCTGTCTCAAAAGAAATCTCCCAAAAGAAAGAACCAAAGAAAGAGAAAGACTTAGTAACAACTGTGACCATTCTCCGAGGAGTTAAAAGAACTGGCTATAAAATTAAAACATGAAACTATGGGGAAAAAAGTAATTACATTTTTGGAGTTAAAAAAAAAAAAAACAGTAGCAAAGTTGAATTACAGAAAGTAACCAGCTAAAGTCTGGCCCCTTGACCCGCTTCAAGCTCTGTCATAGAACCAGAAAATCAAATGCAATTGCCTAACATCTTAAATGCCTTTAACTACAGGAGAAATGGAGAGCAATCTTAGTTGGCAGCCTCAGTGTGACCCACTTTATGGCCTGAGTCCTTTAGGACCCAGGGCTACCCATGGTGACAAGGCTCAGTCTCCCTAACCACTTGAAAATGAAAGGAAAAGAGGTGAATTCATCATAGAAAAACAGTTGACAGGACAACTGGGAAGGCACAGAGAGAGCAGTCTGCTACACAGATTGCAGTCCCAAATAAGAATCAAGTGGTCAGCCCTGAAGTCATATACATATGAGTAGCACTCAGTGGGCTGAGCAGGCTGTAGTTACATATTTATGGGAGTGTGTGTGTGCGTGTGTGTGTGTGTGTGTGTGTGTGTGTGTGTGTGTGTGAATGTGGTGCATAATAATTAAAGAAAAGAAGACAATGATTTGGAGAGAAAGCAAGGTGGAGTGGTACACATGAAGGCTTGGAGGAGAAAAGCTAGTAGTGAAAATTATGTGATTATATTTTAATTTTTAATATAATATTTAAAAAGAAAAGCATCACCAACACAAAAGAATTAAAAAATTACAGAAATTAATGTGGATGAGAACAGCTGAGTGTCAAATAAAGCTACAGAATTTCCAGTCATAAAAATAATAATAAATACAGAGCTTCTCATTCATTAGTCTAACATGTTAATTTTTATGTTTGTTTTTGATGTCTAAGACCCTGGTTCTTAAAATTAAAATGAAATCTTGATGCTAATTTATAGTACTTAAACTTATGTTTTATCAGTATTTGAACTATATGACAAAGAACAATGTGGGTGTCAGCCCAAGAGAAATGAATGGTTTCAAAACCTCATATCTTAGCTGTTGAACATGCCAAAAGCCATTGAATATTCCCTTTTTGAAGTCTAGAAAACTAGTGTTCCTCCAGTTCAAAACTGGAGACACTGCTGCATGATTTCATAAATCTGGCCAAGGATGATTTCACTATATAAGCAACGATCCTGAGGATGGACCCAAACTGCATCAGGACCAGCAATCGTACCCATACATGACAAAAGGAGGTGATCTAATTTTTAATAGATGGGCATTATGGATTTCTTGGTGAGGTAAGGCCATTTCATAGATGGCTGAGCATCATTTTAAAGGTCAATGGCTAGAGGTGAACAACCTAGTTCACTCTCCAAGTCTGTAAGTGGAGGATGGTTGGACCAATCACACTGCTTCTGCTCCTCAATCCCCCTGCTGTGGCCTGGACAGGCACTCCACGGCGGTGAGGAGAGCTGGTGCAGCTGCAAGTGCTTAATAACAACGGATTTTCTTCCTACAAGACAGTTTTAGGAAATAATTGACTAAAGGCTGAGAACAAATTTCACTTGTGATTGAAATGGGAAAGCACATAATTTGAATTTTCAGAAACTAGAAAACAGGTATATTTGTTTAAGTTGAGCTTCTATGTTCAGTTTTATTTACACGTTTGAATAAAGAAGCATTCTAAAACACCATTTCAATTTTGTAATGCTTTGGTAAAGTGTCCCAAGAATTTTGTAAATGGATTGGTTTTTATCTAATTACTAGGACTGTATCAAACAAGCTTTCATAGTATATTTAAGTATTTCCAGGAGGACTTACTAGCATTTGACACATGGTAATATATTCATGCACTATAATGAATTGTGGTTTTGGTAAAAAAAAAAATATCCATCAATAATTAAAACAAGGCTTAGTGATTATTACTTCAAATAAGGACACACAACATCATTGTTCAATGTCTGTAAATATTAGCTTGGATGAACAAATTAACTGTCTTTTGTAATGTATACTATTCTAGACTTAAAATAATCATGTTTAATTCAAAATACTGATATTTCCTCAGTTTCAGTTGCAGAAGATTTTTCTAGATGCATAGGAATGTCTGGTGTTCAGTAATTATACTTCTTTTTTCATTATAAGTCTCTGTCTGTATCCAATGTCTTACTCGCTTTATGGTACTAGAACTTTCCATACACTTACTGTAGTGATTTTAAAAGCACTAACAGTATTATCATCTGTGTCATCTCTCATCCTGATTCTGTCACCCATTTCTTTCGTTTTCATTCATTTATTGACATGTGTGTGTATGTATATATGTACCACTGCATGTATGTGGGTCCTGGGGGTTGACTTTAAGGACTCGAGCTTTGTAGTAAGTGCCTTTACCTGCTGAGCCATCTCACTAGACCTCTATTGCCTATGCCATCTCTGGGCTATAGGTCACATTTTCCTCTACATGCAACTCAGGTAGATTTTATTTAATCCAAGAAATAGGTACCTACCTTCTGTCTGCTCACTGTAATCAATCCAGTCCATCATTTTTATAGATTTTGTTGTTTTAAATAGATACTGTTCACCATTACGTTTAACAGATTTGATGACAGAAATAAAATTCCTTTTTTCAAAGTATGGGGTCCAAGTGGAACATTTGGCCCAGGATTCTGGTCCTCTTCTCAGCTGTTAGTTGGTCCTGTGGATTTGCATCTCAGAAGGAGCTTTTTCTGCTGCTCCATGGCCAGCAGCTGATAGTTATTCCTGGTATTCAGTGTAAATGTTGGAGAGCTTTCTGGCTTTTACTGGATCCTCACTAATCCTGATGTGCCTATCTTTCTTATGGGCACTTATTAAAGACCTTATTAAAGAGTTATGGGTAAAGTCTATCCCCCCACACCCCCCAAATCACATGTTTTCCAAATGACTCTCTGTTCCCTCACCAACATCCAGCAGCTCAACACAAAATCAGTCTTACCTTTCTCACACATATGGTAGTTTCCCTTTCTTCCAATTCCTCTGCCAAAAATGGGTGTGGCCATGAGTCTCTTTCTGTCTACAAGAGGCTCATCACTTCCCAAATTTCATCCTACAGTTTTCTTTACAGTCTCATATTTATGATACTCAGCTTTTAAATTTGAGCTTCATAGGAAATCCAATTGTTAACATTATTTTAAATGAAAAGCTGTCTTGAGACATTCTACATCCTAAGCAGAAGCCAACAAGATTTCAAACTTTAAACTAAAATACAAATGACATTACATTTATTGCATGTGAAGTAAAAAGAAGTGCATTTTTCTCAAGAGCCTAATGCATAGTTTAAATATTTAATGAACATTATACCCTTAGTTAAACACAAGTGTGCTTTATATGATGTCTTAATTGATTCCCTGAATATTTGTTTTTGGCCAAAAAACTAATCAACTTATCTCTCGAGAGTCTGTTGTGGGAATAATAAAGATGGTATAATTCAAATAAAATCACTTAATAATATTGACTGCAATTTTGTGTTATATAACCTCTACTTATTACCTATCTGAAAAAATTTCTATAACCAAGTCAAAAGACTGGGGCTAGAAAGGTAGCTCAGTAGTTAATTGTATACCCTGCTCTTGGAGAGGACCTGGGTTTGATTCCCAGAAGAGACATTGGTGGCTCACAACCACCAGTTCCAGAAAAATCCAATACCATGTTCTTTGAATATATTATCATTTAAAAAATGAAATTATATTTTAAAAATAATTTAAAATACTTAGCCATAAGAGACAAACTCATCTCACGTACCTTCACAGAAATGGATCAGTTATGTAAGCCGATTATAATAGGTTGTAATTGGAACTATATTTGTCTAATATCTGGGTAGACTATGAAAAGTTCTTTGCAAGCAGAGGTCATGGTTGCTTGAGTGCATCCACCGTGTGCCTTACTAAGCTATCCAACTAATGCTTGGTGCACTTTGTATTTTCAGTCATTTATTGGACACACACTTCCTATCACTGGGATGGATAATAAAGATTCTGTAAAGGACATAAGTAGGCATCTCCTAATGTAATAGAAAAAATAAACAGACTACACTGTGGCAAGGAAAACAGTAGAAGTGTATACTATTCAATGAATAAGAAGCATGATTTAATTCATGATAAAATCTGTAACAGATTTCTAAAAGAACTGACACCTTAGTCAGGCTTTCAAAGACTGACGGGCTTTTTGAAGCAGATCAGTGAGCAGTGTTTGGAAAGGCACCTTGGACAAGATAACAGAAGCATCACAGCCCGTACCCCCAAACGAAAGATACATCTGTTATTAGAGTACGTGGAAACTCGTACTCCACAAAGACTGAGTTATCATGCCCAAACTTCCAACAGCTTCTAGGAGCTTTTATCACTGGATCCTAGCATAGGCTCCTATAACAGGCTCAGATCTAGAAGAGTCTCCTGCCTCAACCAAATGCCATACACAAACGACATTTTGCCATAGGTTCTAAGAGTAAAGAATATACTGCCTCTTAAGCCTATCACCACCTAACCACCATGCCCTGTCTTGAGAAGAATAGAGAAAACTCCTAAACCTATTTTTCCTATATAATTTTTCCTAGTTAAACTTCCTTCCTAGAGCATAATTATTTTTTCAGTACTGAGGGTTGAACCTAGGACCCTCTCGAATATTAGGCAAGTGCTCTACCACTGAACTATATTCCCACCCTTCTAAAGCATGGTCCTTATGATGTCAATTAAGAGTTTGTGCTGGTTCTCTGTCACATATGTATTATTGCTTGGACAATGAATATGTCCATTTCAAAATGATCAGCACACTGAGGCAAGAAAATAAGTGGCCATATACTTGAGGAAGAATACAGGAAAAAGAATTACTGCATCATGCAAAAAGGCAGATTCATGGGTTACCTACTGTCTAGTCTAAAAGTTTCCTTGGATTAAGAATGATGATAGATTAGAAGACAGATGATTGATAAATAGATGATAGATAGATAGATAGATAGATAGATAGATAGATAGATAGATAGATAAGCTTGTACATGCACACAAACACATATTCAGATATTAATATATATAAACATGCCATGTTGAGTGATGACTTGATCCAGGTTCTGAATTCAGAAAAAGAATTTTAAGTTCTAAATTTATATATATATTTGAAGATGAAATTTATCTGCTTGTAAAAGAAGCCAGATTACAGTATTACTCAGGCAATAACACCATAGGTACCCTAGGGCCTGCTGTCCAGGAGTACATTCAGGATTCAGACTTTTTACTTCTCCATCCTGACTGTGGCTTTCATATTCATGGCACTGTCACTATCCTACGTCACTGTGGAGGATGTGGGAAAGAAAAGGAGGGAGGCTAGAGCCTATATTAGGGAAGGAAGACGTCCTATTTTCTTTTAGTGAGTACAATGTGTCACATGACCACTCCTAGGAAACAAAGTGCTAAGAAAACTAGATTTTCTTCAGAGAATATCATAATCCCAAATAAGAATGATTTTCCATTTTATTGAAGTGGATAGAGAAAGTGACTTGCACATGGTCAATAGACAGGTGTTGTGGTTTAAAAACTATACCATCGGATCTTGGGCATTAAAGTTCAATGGCCGTGGTGGCAGTTTTGAGATACAAGATCTTTAAAAAAATAGTCAAGTCATGAGAACTTCTTGCCTCACGACTAGCTTTAAGTATCCTGTTAAAGGGCTTGAAGGGGTGGGTTCACCTCTTTTCAACTGCTTCAGGGGATACAGCATCAAAATACCACCTTCCAATCAGAGAACAGCATTCAGGGCACCTGAGCTGCCACACCCTCAATACTGGACCTCCTATACACTAGAACTGTAAGAAATACATTTCTCATATTTGTCAACTGGCTAGCCCTTGGCATTTTGTTATAGCAACACAAGCAGACTCAGAAAACATCACTTCCAGAGTCGTCAGATTGTAAAACTTAACAGAATTTGAAGATTCCTAGTGTAAGCTTTGCAATTTTCCAGGTAGAAAGACTACAGTGATTTTTTGTAGGTTATATCTCAAGTGTATAGCAGTGACATAATATAAAATTGATAAAAACAGAACTTAGTTACATTACCTAGTGGTATACCTATCAGTTATCTCAAAATTTACCAGGCTGATGCAAAACCTGTGTCTCAGACTCTTCTGCTTCCGTCTCAGCTCATAACCTGTGGCACAAACAACCATCATCGCACTGAGCACACTCTTCTCTAATTACCTGAGTTCCTGTCTGCTCTCTTTCTGAAGTATAAACACCACTGGGTCAGTGTTTCATATCTACATCCCTTTCGTATGCCCCCACCGCTGCTCAAGGGTGCTGAGCACACTGTAAGTGGTTAACAAATGATCGCTAAATCAATTAGCGTCACAGAGAAGTTTAAAACCTTAGGATGTGTCCCAGTGAAAGAATATGATATACTGAGGATGTTGATTTTGACTCCAGTAGCCTCAAAGCCATCAGTCAAAAATATTAATTCATGCTCAGAGATCTTATGGCTGGTAAAAAATCATTTGATGTAATTCCTACTTTTGCATATTCTTTTTTATCAACAGAGTTAACTAAGAATTCAATAAATTGATGCAACTCTGAATTATAGGGTCAGTAGGCAAAGTGGAGATGAGGTCTGTGCCCTTAGAGCTGTCCTATGTGGTTAATGCTATTTCAGAACATGTCAAGTTGTCTTGACTTCAAACGTAATGAAGTATTTCACCCTCATGTTACACATTTATATTAGTTCTTTTACTCTACTGGATGAGATGCCGGACAGAGACAACTTAAAGAGGAAGGCATTCTGACTCAGGACTCAGGGGACCAGACTATCACAGCAGGGATAGCATGACTATGGTAAGGCTTTAAAACTCTGACGGTAAGAACAGGAGGCTACTTACCTTTTGGTGAGTAGGCTTGGATCAGAACTGGGCCTGGGCTGTGACCCATATACTTACTCCTAAGATTCTAATTATGCAACAGGCCCCATGTTGAAAGAGATCCATCGTCTTACAAACAAGGACCACAAGCTACAGACCAAATGCTCAAACACAGGAGTCTATAAGGAAATTTTACATTCAAACTCTGACAATACTCAAACCCTAAAATGTTGTGTACTACTTTAATACCTGACCCTTTAATGAATTGGTGAAATTGAGTTGTTGTTAACTGAAAATGAAAAAATTTCTGCATGTATGATATTTTATATAGACAACAAAACTGAAAGCCAAGAGTATTTTTGAGATTGAACTTTAGTTTTTTAATTTTTCAAAAAAAATGTATATTTAAATTTTTCTTCTCTCATACAACTTATACATCTTGACCCCTATCCTTCCCTCCTTTGACTCCTCTCAATTCCCCTATTTCCCCTCTCCCTCAGATCTACCCTCCATTATCACCCAAAAATTCTCCCTCTCTACTTCTCCCAAGAAAAGAACAGTCCTCCCAGTGTTACCACTTAAACAGGGCACAGTATAGCAAGATGAAACAAGGCCAGATGAAACTAGTCCCAATATCAAGGGTGGGCTAGGCAACCCAGCAAAAGCAAAAAAGGTCCCAGGCACAGGTAAAAGGCTCAGAGGCTCCCCTACTCCAGTCTATAGGAGTTTTGGAGGAACACCAATTTAGAAAGTCATAAGATATATTTTGGGGACCCTGCATGTTCTGTGTCTATCCCTTCAGTCTCTGTGAGCCCCTAAGAGTGCTAATCAGTTGACACTGTGGGGTTTGCTTTGCTGGTGTCCTCAACCCCTCTGGTCTCTGCCATCTTTCCTCTCTCTTGTAGGGTTCCTGATCTCTGCCCAATGTTTGGCACTGGACTTCTCCATATGCTCCCATCAGCTGTTGGACAGGTCCTCTCTGATGAGGACTGGGCTAGGCACCAATCTATGAGCAGAGCATGACATAATTAGAAATCATCTCTAGGTTATCCAGTTTCTAGTTCCTGATCTGCCCTGTAGTTTCAGGCAGAGGTTCCCTCCTTTGACATGGGGTTCTTCCCTTCCATCATCATACAAGATCTTACAGGAAGGAGATTTTATGGCTGGGATGGTATCCCAGTCTCACCACAGGAATTCTTGGCTGACCACAGAAGATGGCCTGTTCAGGCTCCCTATCCATGATTACTAGGATCCTTGCTAGGGTCTCCCTCATGCATTCCAGTGAGTTTCCATTGCACTAGGTCTCCCAGTCGCCCCCTAATTGTCCCTCATTTTTGGTCATCTTTCCATTTATTTTCTCCCTTTGTCCCTTTCCTCCGCCTGGTCCCATCTGCTCTCATTCCTATCCTCACCCAGCCCACCTGCACCATCTGTTCTATTTCTACTTTACCAGGGAGATCCCTGTGTTCAGACTGGGGCCCTCCTTGTTGCATAGTTTCTCTGGGTCTATGGATATTAGTACCTTCCTCTTTTGGCTAACAGTTCATATCCACATATAAGTGAGTACATAACATGTTTCTCTTTCTGGGGCTAGGTTACCTCACCCAGAATAATTTTTTCTAGTTCCATTCATTTACCTGCAAAGTAATGAGGTCATTTTTTTTAAAGCTGGGTAATACTCCATTGTGTGAATGTACCACAATTTCTTTATTCATTCTTCAGTTGAGGGGCATCTAGGTTGTTTCCAACTTCTGGCTATTATGAATAAAGCAACTATGAACATAATGGAGACAGTGTCCTTCTAGTAGTATGGAGCATCTTTTGAATATATGCCCAGGAGTGGTATAGCTGGGTCTTGAGGTAGGTAGATTTCCAATTTTCTGAGGAATCACCATTTTGGTTTTCATTGTGACTGTACAAGTTTACACTCCCAGCATCAATGAAAGAGTGTTCCCCTTGCTTCACATCCTTGCTAGCATGAGCTGTTGTTTGTATTTTTGATCTTAGCCATTCTGACAGATGTAAGATAGAATCTCAAAGTGGTTTTGATTTGCATTTCCCTAATGGCTAAGGATGTTGAACATTTCTTTAGGTGTTTCTCAGCCATTTGAGATTCTTCTTTTGAAAACTTTTTGTTTAGATCTATACTCCATTTTTGTTTAAGAATACAATATTTAATATTGTTTCCTTTTTACCAGATAGCCTAATAACACACATTTTGGATAGGACTGTATTAATTCACAAAGACTTTTAGATCTTTTCAGACTGTGACTTTCAGTCATTCTGTATTCTCCACATTTCAACTAAGAACAAATTTTATAAGTGAGTTTATAAGCAAGTATTTTTATCAATAATGTTACTGGAAACATAATTATAATAGCTCCACCATGTGAATTTGACAAGATGCAAGTCAAAATCAGTGACAGTAACTGCCAAGCAGTGGGACTGACTTGTAGGCATCACCATTCCGTAAAAAATCTGCATCTCCAGGACTACAAGGAACAGGACAGTGTATGGTTCCTTTGGTACAGGGAAAGAAGACTGGCTATCTTGAGTCTCCCTGAAAGAACATCTGCAGGGCACCATTAACCAACAAGTAAAGCCTCTGGGAGAAGACATCCTAAGTCAAACAGTATACCCATTTTTTAATTGGACTATTTGTTTTGTTGACATTTGGCTTCTTGAGCTCTTTATATTGGATAGTAGCCCGCTATTGAAATGGAGTTGGTGAAGATCTTTTCCCATTCTATAGGCTGCCATTTTGTCTTATTGACAGTGTCTGTTGCCTTACATAAGCCTTTCAGTTTCCTGAGGTTCCATTTGTTAAATGTTGATCTTAGTACCTGAGCTATTGTTCTTTTCAGAAAGTTGTCTCTTGTTCCAATGTGTTCAAAGCTATTCCTTACCTTTTGTTCTATCATGTTCAAAGTTTCTGGTTTTATGTTGAGGTCCTTGATCTACTTGGACTTGAGTTTTGTGTATGGTGATAAACATGGATCAGTTTTCATTCTTCTACATGTAGACATCCAATTAGACCAGCACTATTTGTTAAAGATGATTTCTTTGTTCCATTGTGTATTTCTGTGATTTCTGGATCAGGTGTCCATAAGCATGTGGGATCATGTCTCGATCTTCAGTTTGGTTCCATTGATCAACGTGTCTGTTTTCATTATAGAATTTTCCTCTTTCCAAACTCCAAGGTCCTTCCCCACACCCTACTAACCTTTATAATATTTCTCTCTCTTAAAAAAAAACAAACAACAGAAACCTAAAATTAAAAAAAAAAACACAAACAAACAAAAACTCATGTAGTCAGATTTGCATTGACCAACTTGAGCATATGGCCTGCCAGGGGTGTGGTTGATATATCCAATTTCTGACTTGAAATTGTGTGTGTCCTGTGTATGTTGTTATAGTCTCTGAGGTCATATGTGTATTAGCTCTGTTGTGACTAGAAAATATTGTTTCCTTAGAGTTGTTCACCACCTCTAGTTTTTATGATCTTTCTGCCTTCTCTTCCACATAGATCCATGAGCCATAAGGGGAGGAGGATGATACAAATATCACATTTAGGAAAGAGTGCTCCAAAGTCTCTCACTCTCTACACATTGTCCAGTTGTAGAGCTCTGTTTTCATTACCATCTACTGCAAGAAGAAGCTTCTCTGATCAAGAAGATTAAGTGATGCACTGATCTTTGGGTACATCAATATGTTTTTAGGAGTTTATTTAATTACTAAATTCATTTAGCATAATACTTGTAGTAGATTTTCTGCTAGGGTCAATGAAATGCATAATCTCAGGTTCTTGGCCTTGTTACTAGTATCAGGTATGTGTTCTATCTCACAGAGTGGGTCTTAAGTATAACCAAAAGGTGGTTGGTTACTGCCATAATGTTTCTGCCACTATTGCACTAATGGGTAGAGCTTACAAGGAGGTTGCTATTGCAGCTCGCATGATTCTTGGCTAATAAGATTGATGATTATCATTTTTCCACTTTTATGGATGAGCACTTATAATACATCTTAAGAATCTTTCAAGGGCAACTTAGTTACTCTTTGTAACTAAGAAAGTAGAGGTTAAAATGAAGTCAGAGCAAGAATTAGAAAACTTTAGTTTCACTACTATATAAACAAAAGCTTTTGTTTTAATTCTCTGGCTTTTAGAAGTAATATTTCTGTGATATATAACAGGATCAGCACTATTTTCTCTATAGATTGTTCATTTAAAAATGAGAACATATATTTTGTATGACAAAATATATTAAAACAGGCTAGACTATGATGCAGTTCTTGTCTCTAAGACCTAAATAAATTCAGAAAAGCACATTAATAGCTAGATGCTAGGAGTAGAGACAATCAAGTATACCAGACATCCTGAACTCATCTTTTTTCTCACATACATGACCACATATGTCATGCTTCATATATTTATAGCAATATTCATGGTTTTGTTACAATTTGTTGTGTGACTATTTCTTCAGGACATAAATTCTACTCAGTATAGGTTTATTAAAGGAGAATTATTTGTTTTTTTTTTCTTCAATTTAGCACAACCTGTACAGACAGGAAAATTGGAAGTTGTTTGAGTGTTTAAAGGTCGTTCAGAAATTCAAACAGGATCTGATGGAATTTTTAACATGAAATTATACATTTAATATATGTAAAGAGGTGACAACCAGTCTTTTGTTTAAAGTATATATCCTCACTTTTATATGTGACCATATTGAATTCTTTATAAACTCTCATAATAATAATAATAACAATAATAAATTAGTTTGTTTTTATAACAAGGAAAACAAGGTCCAAAGAAATTATACAGCCTGTCTCAATTCTTAGATCAAAGAACTTGGTATAAGACCTTGAAATTACAGAATTCTGCTCCTAAATTCTGGGGTTCATTTACTTCTCTTCTCATCAGAAGTGGAGCCTTTCAGGCAACAATAGACAGAATCAATGCAACTTGAAAGAGCAAAGTTGATGCTCTATAGATTAGTTTTTTAAAAATTATTTAGAGTCTAGTTTGGCTACTAAACAACCTAACCAGAGACAGGTAATCATTTGAAACATAAATCATTTGTTAAAAGTTTGAAATGACTGAAGAGTAATTAGTTCCGCTGCATAATTGCCTTGCTATGTTTCATGTAATGATCATTACGACTTTAAATTTGTAATTGTCTAATATCTACC
Organism: Cricetomys ansorgei; assembly: GCA_026225945.1. NCBI lineage: Eukaryota > Metazoa > Chordata > Mammalia > Rodentia > Nesomyidae > Cricetomys > Cricetomys ansorgei. The sequence continues at coordinate 4,109,850 of JAMJFZ010004031.1, forward strand.
CACCTATTGCTATGGGACAAAGAGACCTGTTTCTGTGATATGTGTGCCCTGTAATCCTGTCTTTATATTGCTCTGTGAAAGCTGATTAGGAGCAAAACCCATTAAGAGCTATACTAAAAGAACTGAGGGAAAATAATGAATAAAAAAAAAAAAACCGACACAGGAATTTAAATGGAAAATAAATCCTTTCATACCTGTTATTCTTTTCTAAATGCATGTGCTTCCTTTGCATGAAAGATTTAGAGGTCAGTAATAATGTGAAGCAAAAACCCCATGGTTATGAATGAGTAGTAGTGTGTCTTCTTAGCTGTGCTGGGGACCTGTGTTTGAACCCATTAAACAAAACTAACAAAAAATAAATAAAACTGTACCACAGAAAAAGCCCAATTGGAAACAAGAGAACAGAACTCTCTTCTTTTGGTACAACAAGCTGACCTGCAGATAAAAAGATTTTTCTACTGCTAGCTTTGTATTTGTTTAGTGCTTCATATCTAAAACACAGAATTTCCACATATAATTTTTACTCTTTGATCTTTCTCTATTTTTGCTTGCACGTCCTACTGTAAATCTACAAGGTTACCATATTTTCCTAGTCATCGTCTCTTATATAGGTAATTTTAGGAGTTACTCATGAGCCATTTCACTGAGATCTTTGTCAATATTCAATGTGGTGAATATATGATTCAAGCTAGCAAGAAGTTTGTAGCTAAGCAGTAAGATAAATGTCCTGACAATCGTGAAATAAATTGCATGACACACAATATGTCATAAATCATCTAGAAATTCTATATTCTCCTAGATCATAGGCTTAAGAATGTCAGAAACTTAGCAATGAGTCATCATCCTAGGTATTCAAAAGTGACTCTTGTTACCAATACACTCATCTCTATTTAAGCCTGCACTTGACAAATGTTTGAAAAAAAATCTTAGCACATTCTACACAGACCAAGTGCCATAGTTGTTAAAGGGTTGTGTTTGCAGTTAAGAATCTTATTTAAACATTTGACCTCTCCATGCTAAATTACCTAGTCTCTTAACCATCTCCACCATCTTAAAGATAAATTAGTCTGCTTAAAGTCAAGAAACTCTGTAATGTTTCTTTTGACTCTTTTCTATAATTAATATTTCTCATGTTTGTTTAATTTTATAATTTTGCTCTACCTAAATCTAAACAATGACCATGTGATTATCATCTTCATTCAGAGAAGAGATGGAGTTTGTGATTAGTTTCCTTCTAGCACAACATATGTAACCCCTGAACAATTTCTCCTGTCAAATTAGGCTTTGAAAAAAGTTCTGTAAATATTATTTTAATTCTTTTGTAAATTCAAGTCATCCTAACCCTAAAGTTTTAGTATTTAGCATAATATCTCTAATCTTGAACTGAAATATACTTAAAGATATCATAGTTATTATGTGGGAAAGAAAAATTATAAGGGGGTTGACATTGAAAAAAGCAAAGGTTGAGCAGTGAGTTCTAGAATATGTATTTGTCTGACACTGTCTAGATCACAGTCTGACTTTAAAATTTTAAAAACAATTTTCTCTACCCTCATCCTCTGGCACACATTCTAGAAAGATTAAGAATAAAAACTTTGACATTTTAATTTAAATCCAAGAAGCAATATTTGAATAAAGAAAAATGGTATCAAGCTCAATGCCAAAACACAAAATAATTTAGCTCCTTTCTTTCACTTAATAATTAAAAGTATTCTGAAGAAGGAAATAGTCTTGGAAAAGTAAATGTTGGGAACAGAGACATCTTTGGTAAAGCAATATAACTTTTGAAATTCTTCATTTATAATGACTGAAAAAGGTGCAAAAATCTTTTCCTATTCTCTATCAATTTGTCTGTTTTTGAAATGAAATCTTCCTACCTTTATTGTACTGAGAACGACTCTTAGATATGTTTAAAATTGGTGCAAGGCATCACTTTGATTTTATCATTTTATATCTCAAAAGTGCCAACCTACAGAAAACCTTTGCTGACCTCAATAACAAGCCACAGAAATCCCAGGTGTGCCTATATCCGTCTTGAGACACAGTGTGAAATCCAGAGATATCTGCACCTGTAGATGTGCTAACCCACCTGCTCTTCATACAATGTAACTGGGCTTTGATGGGAAGGCAAGGTCTGTATCTCTCTTTTTCTCCTGTTTTGAGTCTATATGGAGAATTCACAGATCCACATGAGGGGAAACTGAGTCCGCCATCTGATAGCTGATCACAACCGCAGGTAGGAAGCAACATTCTGAAGCTTCTAGCCTCCAGTGTTTCCAACTGCTGCCCCACACATTCTGGAGAAGGTAAGCTGTAGTTTCTGTATCCTTTCTAATTCCTTACCTATGTGACCAATAAGCATAATAAATGCTTATTTTTCCTAAATACATTTTTCATAATGCTTATACAGTCATGGTAATCAAGGCATCAACGAATTAGAAAAACGTACCAACTGTTTCTACTTTCAACTCTTGGTCTCTGTCATTGGTGCACTTTTTGATTGTTTAAAGAAATGATGAGGACCAATGAGATAGTTCAGCAGGTAAAAGGCACTTGCTGTCAAGTCTGACACCCCATGTTCTGTCTCCAACTGATACAGGTTAGGAGAAAACAGCTCTAGAAAATTGTCCACTAATCATTAAATGCATGCACAACCCCCATGCACAAACAAACAAACAATGGTAATTTTAAAACTGAGTATAAATGATGAAGCAGAGTTTGTATTATCTGCCCCATCGTTTCCATGCCTATGAACTGCCTAGGTAGGATCAAATCCATAACCCAAAGTATCTCATGACAAGCTCTATTTCAACACTGGCTCACTAATTTTGAAGACCCAAGTAAAGAACTTATCTTGGGAGCCTATTCATGGTAGCTCCCAAATATATAGATACCCAAGCTGTTCCAGTATACATTTATAGAGTGTCTGTAAATTAAAAGGGAGAAGAAAAGAAGTGATAGGTGCCTAGTATTTTGTGCATGAGCACCGTAAGTTCCTTAGACATGTCTGATGACCTTATCACCAAAAACATGACCGTGTAGAAGACTCAGAGAAATGAAGTTCAGGGAGTAGCTACCAAGTGGTGTAGACAGGACTCATGTACACATCTTTATCACAACATATTTACGTCATTCATGTCTTGCCTTATCTATTAGGATGGTTATGATAATGATTTCAAGAGTCATTAGGCATCAGTCTCATGACTGCTATAGCTGACATAATAACGTAACCTGTGAAACTTGCCTAACATGAAGTAAACACATAAGAATTAAATGTTGCTACTATCTCATTTTGTCCTAGATTTATACTTAGGATTAGATACAACAAAAATTTAATATGACAAAGTTTTCACCTTCAATAAGTTTACTCTGACTGAATATTGAGTATAGTATGAGATAAAATTTAATAAATGACTCAATAAATTATTCATTTGACATATTTAAAATGTTTCAATGGAACTGAAGGGGAATCTGTGATTTTTTTTTTCAAGACAAGGTTTCTCTACAGAGCCCTGACTGACCTGGAACTCAGCTTTGTAGAGCAGACAGGCCTCGAACTCAGAGATCCACCTGTCTTTGCCTCCCATGTGCTGAGATTAAACGCATGTACCACAACACCCAGCTCTACAGGTAAATCTTGATGTCTCTGACTTTAAAAGATAGGAAGAACCACTGATTATAAAAAGAAATGTGCAACACAACATGTGGGGGTGTCCTAGAGCTAAGAGTGAATCAAAGTGTGCCTTGAACCCTGGAATTCTCACCCTGAGAATAGCAGGAATTCAGTTGCTCCTCACTTTGTTAGCCCTGGCAAAACCCAGCTAAATATTAAATACTGCTTGTTACACAGAAGGTCATTGGCAAAGGAAAATGGCTTGACTGGTGTTTATCTGCACTGTAGCTGGAAAGCTTGGGCTGGGCCTTATGCAGAAGGTGCTTTTGCAAGACTTTGACCCTTAGACAAAGAGCCCCACATGCAAATAGGGCTGCTCCAGTATCCCTGTCTTAACCAATGGCCCCCATCCCTGGTACCAAAGACCCTCCCCTGCCTTTTTCCTATAAATGTAACCACCTTGCTTCAATAAACGGAGATGTTCCACTGACAATACTCCCGGGATGTCTGTTTTCCACAGCTCTCAGCCCTCCTACCAAAGACATGCCCAGACCCACATGGACCCAAGACCTCTTCTTCCTCTGAGCTGCGCTGTTGTCTACAGCTTAGTCCACCACCAGGGTAGGAGAAGGGATGAAGAGATCCCAATAACATGTATTGGCAATTTGTTTTTAATGTTAAAGAGTTCAATATTCCAGAGTGAAAAGCTTATTAATTGTTTTTATATAGACGAGCTAGATCTGTAAGGAAAGAGACAAGTAAAGATTTTAAAGGGAATGATGGAAAATAGCTGTCCTGAAAATGGGAAAAATAGTGTGATTTGAGCGCAATGCTACCTTGAGGAGCTTGAGTCAAGCCTCTAAGACATTATAGAAACTATATAATTTTACAGTGGAGAAAATCAGCTCAAATTTATGCTTAGAGAGACATGCTGGCCTGAGTTCTCTGTGGCAAGTAACGGGATCCCGCTTGAGCTGACTTAAGCAAAAGGGGGAATTCATTAATCATATATCATAGCATTTTCACCCTTTTTATAGAGAAATGATAATAGTTATCTAGCACCCTGGGGAACACAGGTGAGGCTGCTTGTGGCCGGAGTCAATCAGTCTAGTGACTGTATCTGGCCTTGGGCCCCAGGAGTTAATATCAAAGCACACATTTTTCAGCCCACCCGCTGGGAAGCTCTGATCCATTACATGAAATTATAGACTTGGGTTAAATCATACTGACTTCATAAAAGGTTGAAGAAAAAAACTTAAACCATCAGCAGTCACATCTCCTTTCTCAGCCCATATTCACGTCCTGTCTTTTCTCTGTATTACACATCTCATCTGCTTCTCTCCTTGATAAAATTCTTCATTTATTTTTGATGATGGTAGAAGATATTAAACTTACAACTTTCAAATGTACAAAACACCCATTTAAATATTTAACAAGCAGCTCACAATATTTAGTGCTGGTTCCAAGTTTCCTAGAACAAGATACTAATCAAACCAGGACTCCTACTTGTTTGAATCTTTTGGTGTCATGTCAGTAAGAAAGATATCTTACAATAGACTTGTGGTTATGGAAGTTCAGTCCCATAAAATTGGAGGTAGACATTTCTGGTAGAGAGCTACAGAAACTATCAGAGCCCAAAGACCTCCAAGGATTCCCCTAATTCCAATATAAAGAAAGCCTAGAAGGGAGCTGTATGGGAATAATGTGTACAAGAAGCTGCTTCAGGAAGCCAAGAAAAGGTCCTGAATAGCTAAGGTTAGTTTCAAAGCGAGAGAAGCACAGAGAACTGAGCAACAGTTTAATACACAAGACATAAAGCTTGTTGCACAACTGGACGTGAGTTAAAGAGACAGGAAGTCAGGCTTCTAGACTAGGAAATCAGGTAGAAGGGATGATAGCATTCACTGATGGACAGCAAGAAGAGCTATAAGTTTGAAAGATGGAACATGTTCAGTATTTAGATACAAATTCAAAGTTTCCGTGGGAAGTTGGAGTAAATGAACCCAATGGGTAGCTGAACAGTAAGAACTAGAGAAGAGTCATCCAAGAAGAACATAGATTTGAGAGTATTTTAGGTAGTGACTTGAAGTTTGGGGAAGAAAATACACAGACATCGAAGAAAATCTAGATAGCAGCGGAAAGAGTCTCAAGAAAACGGAGGGAGAACAGCAAAATGGAAGAAGAGTATCCGAAAGACAGAGATGAGGAAAAAGAAAGGATCCTTCGACAAACAAGGGGTACTTAATGGTGCTAAATAATGCCGAGAGTGAAAAACAGCTCTGCAGACTTAGTAGTAAGGACATTGGCAAGAAATAGAGTGTGTAGAGAATTAAGCATAAACGCCAAATTAATAAAACATTTGAGAGTAAACAAATTAGAAAGTAAAGTTTTAACATGACTCACAAGAAATTTGGCTGTGAAATAGCAGAAAGATATGCTAATTGGAGAGGGTTACTGGTTGAGGGAGGCTTTCTTTTTCTGTAACATCCTCATGTTAATTGCAGACAGGCATCTACAGGCTAAAGAAAGGAGCTTGGCGTAGTGGCCGTAGCTCAAAAAGGATGCTAAACTGTGTTGTTACGCGTGCCACAAACCACAAAGGATAAAGCTGAACTTAGGATCCAGATGGGTGTTCTCTGGTCATTAACCATTCTGGGTGAGCAATGCCTTCAGGACACTGAGAGAATGATTACCTCGACACAGATATACCACCCTAGCACAAAAGGGTCCTTACGGATAGGAATAGGGTGCTTGTATACCACAAACAGGTGTCTAAAAGAAACTAAAGAAGGAGCACTTGGGGGTATAAACTATGGAGCATATAAGGAGTACCAATAGAAAGAAAATGCAGAAATAAGGAGGTACCTAAAGGGCAGCTCAGGTCAAGGACAAGCGTGGGTTTCTTTACAGAATGCATGACAGACAGTATTACACTCGGCATGCAGTGACTAATAGCTAGAGCCACACAGAAAAGAGGAACAGATATAAAAAGAAAAGGAGGAATGCAAGGATGGAGTGAGGGAAGAAAATGAAAGGGGGGGTATTTGCAACCTCAGGAGAGAAACTCCCATGGAGATGGTTTTAAAGGTATAGAGAAAGAATAAATAAGATCTTAGCCAAAATGTCAATGCAAACTTAAAACAAAAGAGGCTCAGACTTATGTGTTTCCTTTGAAATTAGATGAATTGAGGATTTAGTAAACAAAAGCTTTTCAAATAAGGATGAAAGTTCTGGACAAACTAAGGTAAGCCTCAAATCCAGGGCTGCTAAAGTTGCAGCCTTTGTACCTCTCTGTGATGCTAAAGACTCAGCTGATCCACACTACCTGGCTTTTCATAAACAATCCTTGTTTTGTTTGTTTTTAATCAAACAGTTCTCAGAATTTGCTGGCTCTTTATACTAAACTGTAACTGCCAAAGAGAACCAAGTATGGTCATGTGTCACTCCATTTTGGGGCTTTGAGCTTGTAATATTTATCACATTCTAACTGAGGTGGAGCTAACAACCACAGCTAAAATGTGGGAGTCAAAGGCAGTTTTGTGACCACTAATCTTTATTCATATTTAGCACATAGAAAGTTCAGGCATTGAAAGAGCAGCAGGCTTTTGTGGGGAGCTGTGTTTTCTGTAATTCCCTCCCCAAGTGGGAGGCTTCACAGATGTCTGTTTCTCCCTTCAGTCTCAAGAAGTTGGCATTCTCAGGCAGCCCTCAGAAGACACGATGTTGTGATTTAGGTTTGACCTGGGAGGCACGATAGACTGGTGTGGAATCATGATACAACACTGGGCTGACTATGTACTCTGGAAATGGAATAGAGGATGTACCTGCACTCTGTTGAGCAAATAGTGATAAAGGTCCTTGTGGATTAAGTAGGGTTTCTTTTAAGGAAAATATGGATATTTTGTGAGATGAGAGTCCTTGATGGAAAAATCTGGAAGTATCTGTTAGAGGGTGCAGCTTTGAGGATTTTATAAGAAGCAATTTTCTTGGCTCTGTGTGACTTCCATGCCCAGCAGGGTGACAGTCCTCAAAAGGTAAGAAACTAATTCAATTCAGTACAGTTCAGTAGCCAGTGTTGGTCAAAACTATTGGATTCTGACCTGGAATGGTTTGTGTTAGGCATATTTAAGCATAGCACAATTTGGCAAAAACCTTCCTGGTAATAATTAACTCAATCCTACATGCACAACAAAGCATGCATAAATCTCCTTCAGGAAGAAAGTAAGTTAAACACAGATCAGATGTGACTGTATGTAAAGTCTTTGTAAATTCCCTAAAGATGGGATCTGTAGGCGATGGAGAAAAGCAAATTTAGAGTAAGGGTCTGGCAGAGGATCTGGTGAGGAAAGTCTCTATCCACAGATAGTGGAAAGGTGATCAGACTAGTAAACTCACTAGCCCCCAGACTTCTGGGCAGATAACAGGCTTCTCATTCCTTCCCTTGAAGGAACAACCCTGGGTGCTTAACATGCCAGGTTCATCTCATGCTTAACTGTGAGTACAAAGATCTTCATGTTTCCTACAGCAATTCCTAGAAGATGTTACCTTTCTCAAGGGAACTACTGCTGAAGATGCCAGATGGGGGCTTCCTGAGGGATGTAACAATAGAGACACATGACATAAACCACTGCAGAGTAATGGCATTACTTTTGAAGAGTGACTTTTGCTATGTAACTCAGGCTGGCCTTAAGGTCGTCCTGTCTCAGTCTCCTTAGTGCTGGGGTTTCCTGCAGAGACCAAACAATCTGAGTTTTCAACCATCTTGAATTCAAGAATTCATCTTGTAAGCTTTCTTCAAATAATTTATTTTTCCTCTGTTAGTTTTATCTTGTCTGCCCTCAGTTAATTTGCCGACTATGGAGTCATCTGAAACTGTTAAAACGTCAGTGAAATGTCTATATCGAGAGGAGAAGATAACCTAACACTTGAATTCTCACTTCCCACTGGAGGAGGTTAATTTGGGTAGACCCAAAAGAGACAAAATTAACTTAAAAATAAAACTCTAGTGTTAATCATTACATCTGGCTGAAATGAAACAAAACTGTGATCAGTCTCTTGAAATGACTAGGGCGCTTTTCATGTCTGTGTGCAGCAGAAAAACTCATGGTTTGCCCAAAGTTCTATCAAGAGGTAGGATCAGTGCTAACCCCGTGCAACAGGACGGAACAAGGGAAAGAAACAGAGTGGTTGTGGACTGCTCCCCGGGCCCCGCTTGTTCATGGAGACGCCTAACAGACATCCACAATCTTTCTACTGCTTGTTCTTTTTCCCCAGGTGATACAAGACAGACATTTTTAGTGTCTCAACTTTTTCTCTTGTCCTATAACTTGAAGTTTCAAAAGGCAATAAAAGACTAGCTAGATCAGATAGAACCTAAGGTATCTTAGTTTATAGAACGTTGAATCAGTGTTCTTTTACTTACTTCCTGGGAGAGGTGAGTGAGCAAACGTTTGCAGAATTCTTTCTACCTAGACAGAGTATAATCTTCTGTGCTAAATGTGCCCGTGCATTCCTGAATTAATTATTCCCGTATTACTCTTTTAATGCTTATTCTTAAAATAAATGTCATTAACTAAATGATCCCAGTGAAATGTATTTGTTACCAGAATCATAACTTGGTAAGACATTAATGTTAGGGGCTATCTGTGCTCCTGCTGACTCCGGCTTTATAGACTGAAAGTTATTTGTTCTAGGTAGACTTTTATACCGTTTGCTTTAGGAGAAAACATGACCGAACTGTCCTATAACTTGAAGTTGGAATTCTGATTTCCATGGGAGCTCCTCTGAAAGCAGTCATTTGGAAGCAGGCTCAGGTCTCTGACTATGCTCAGCAACATGTGGAGTACATGAGCAAGCTTCTCTATCTAAATCAGCCACTGAATTTGTGTGCCGTGCTTCCCGGGGCATCTAGGCAGGAAACACCAGCTGAGCCATGCTTGAAGCATGATGTTTTTACAGTGAATTTTCTACCAAAATCAATTTTTGATTGATCACTTGCTAATGAGTGAGCATTACAGTTTTATGGAAGCCATTTAAGGGTTTAAGGTTTGGAGAAGAGGTATTTTTTTTTCTATGATATATATATATATATATATATATATATATATATATATATATGCTACTTCAATTCTGAATCTGGAGAATAGTATTTTATTTTTCTTTCCATTTTCTTATTTTGATAAAGATATTTAACATAAGACCTACTCTCTTAATGAAATTTTACATGTCCACTATAATACTATTAGTTTAAGCATGACGTTGTGTCATCAGAACTTGTTAAATTTGCATAACTGAAACTTTATATACATAAAGCCTTTGAGCAGTGACTCCCCACTTCCTGCATGACCCTGGCAGCTGCCATTCATTTCACATCTTCCAGTTATTATTGAAAATGGGATATTGGATTTTCCTTCTGTATTACATCCGGTTCATTGCTTCCCCTCCATTCTTTGCTATCTGTTTTACATATTCAGGTACTTTGATGTTGGGTCTGCATATATAATTGTGTTGCTTCCTCAGAAATTGGTCCCCTTGCCATTATTTAGTGTCTGTCTTTGTCTTTCGGTGATTTTTATCTTAAAGCTATGTTATCTGGTAAAAATATTTACTTTAGCTCTCCTCTCATTACCATTTGCACAGAGTCTCCACTTTCAACCAGTGTATATCTAAAGTAGTTTCTTTTAAAAAAAAACATAGTTCGAATATGGTGTTTATTTGCTTGCTTGCTTGTTCTCTGAGACAGATTCATGGTGCACAGCCTAGATGTGAACTCACTATATAGGCTAGGCTGTATGTGAACTTTCAATCCTCCTGCCTCACTCTCCTGAGTGTTGAATTAAAAGTGTGCACTACCAATGCCAGTGGGCCTTGCTCTCTCCACATTTTGGTGGTGGAGTCATATCCATTTTACATTTTTAATCAACAGGGAAGTATTTCCACCTTTTTAAAACTAGCTTTCTCTTTGTCTTGTGGTTTTGTGGTTCTGTCGCACATTCTAGGGCTCTGTTATGCATTGATGTGCTTTGGTGCCTATATGTTCCTTTGAATATCATCTGTAGGTATCTTTTTTATGAATTCCCTAAGACTTACCTAAATAGCTTAATATATCCTGTTGTAGACTAGTGACAACTTAGTCACATATAGAACTGAATGGTTTCACTCCCTCGCTAAGTTTTGTTGCTAATACCACACATGATATTTCCAAAGTGTGCATTGACTAACAACATTGCATGTATGGTTCCCTTTGATATTTTGTTTTTGTTTTTATGTTGGAGGCAAATAACTTACTGATCAACGTCACAGCACTACAATGTATTTATTTGTCTACCTTCATTATGATTTCATTTTATTGCTCAGTGTCTTAATTTTATTTCAACTAAAAATCTCCCCCTAGCATTTTCATATGGTGGTCGAGCAGGGATCAACACTGCCAAGGTTTGCCCAGAAAGTCTTTACCACATCTTCATTTTTGAAGAATATTTTACGGATTATATCATTCTTTATTGGCATTTCTTTTTTTATTTAGCCTTTTGTATACCTTACCCCATGTTCTTCTAGATGTTTTTTTCTAGGTACTCTCTCATAGTCTCAGGAGGATTTCCTTGTATGTGACACTTGCTTTTCTTTCGATTCTTGGATTTAGATGACCATTTATTAGGATTTTGGAAGTCTTTTGTGGTTATTGTCTTTTAATAGTCTCTTCTTTTTCTGTCATTTTTAAACCTCAGTGATACCCCCAAAACATATATGTCCCCTAAACTTTCTTTTCTGATTGGTCAGTTCAATGTCTGTTTTTGCGATAATGGGGGTTGAACCTAGGGGCCTTAGTCATGCTATACCAATGTTCTATCACCGAGTCATATCCTGGAACTCTTTTAATTCATTTCCAGTTGTCTGTTTTTATATCTCTGACCCTTTACATTTCTGTTCTACTTGACTTTGAATCACTATAGTGCATTTTCTTTCATTCTATTACTGTATTTTTCAGCTTTGGGATTTGCATGTGGCATATTTACCATCTTCTCTTGTTGGGTCCTAGGCATATAGAAAGTAAGAGCCACCAACAGTACTCTGAGACAGGCATAACAGAAATTATTCTTTTGAGCATCCCCTGGAAACATCGGCACATAGGTTATATTGTCCAATTCTTTTTCTCCCTGGGAAAAACCTGGGACATGAATATTTTACCCATCAATTTGGGGTTGTGCTTAAATAAAAGGGCTCTACGGACTGCTAGACACCCTGTCATCTTTCTTCTCACTGCTTCCCAGGCACCTAGCACTTGAGAAGTAAACGTAGAATCTAACATCTGAGATATCAGGATATTTGATGTACAGCCCAAGTCTTCTCCCAAAGAAGATTGGGGAGTTTGTGTCTACTTGTCTACTTTCTTTGCACTGAAGTCTATGAGGTACGAGGCTATGATGATGACATGCAAATTCAAATATAGTGTTTGTTCTAACTATCCACAAAGCATTTATAAGATGCTGGATCCCATCCATGCTCTGAAACAAGTGAGACAGGCGCCAGTACTCTGGATGACCCCAGGGAAGATCTGGAACACTGGATGTGAAAGCTAAGTCTTTCCCTCCCCATGTGTGCTGGGAGTTAGGGTTTCCTTTTGATCCTGTGTGGCACGCCTGGAATGGTTGAGATAGCATCTTCATTGCCAGCTTCCATGTGTCTGACCCATTCTGGACACGGCATTTCCCAGGTGGCTTGTGAATTTCTCACAAAAGGTATTTAGCGGTGGCGGCAGTGTATTCAGTGAGGAAGAGGGACCTGGGGATCATTTTCTACTACCCTGGTCTTACTTTCTCCATCGTGTTTTCTACACTCTTCTGTGAAGCTGAAATTTTCAGTGAGTTTATGTGGTATGACAAACTGAAAAGGAAAATACAATAAAGATGTTCGTTGCTATAATTTTGTTATTTGAAAAGTTCATCCCAAATAGAAAATATTATGTTCATACAAAGTTCATGTGTATCAGGGATGTCAGTGAACACGTTTTCTTCCACTGGTAACAGCTCTTCAGTGCCATAAAGTGGGAAGGACAAATATTATGACTTGACTAGGTTGGAGAGGAAACGGGGAACAGAATTTGAACTGACTTGAATTCAAAAGCCTGCTGTCAACTCCAAACAGGTGTTCATTTTATGGATTACTGAATAAAAACACTTCTTATTCATCACAAACCTAGAAGTTTCGTGTTTAGTCTTTAACTCTAAAATTTGCTTCCTAACCTGGCACAGAGTGAAGTGAGCACAGAGGCAGTGTTTCACGGCACTGTTCAGTAGTCTCTCTGGGGAGAGATTAATAATGGCTTAGCTTGGAATTTTTACTTTATGCCAGAGAATGCCTTTGCATGGAAGGAATAGAAGACTCTTCTCCGGGATCGGGAGAAATAAAATATATACACAGTATTGGAACAGGGACCCATTTATTTCCTCCTTCTTATTTCTTCAATTCATAGTCTCAAGCAATGAAATGTGATCTCTGAAGCCACAGAATATGATCACAAAAGGAACCGAAGACCTTTTGAAAACCAGTGTTTTGGGGGCTGGGGCCATATCTCAGTCAGCAAAATGCCTTCTGTGCAAGTCTGAGGGCCTGAGTTTAGATCCTAAGTACCCACAGTAAGGCTGAGCGTGGTGGCACATATCTGTGGCCTCAGGGTTGGGGTAAAGTGGTGAGTAGAGGCAGGTAGATAGATACCTGGAGTTGGTCAACCAGCCGAGGTGAATCAATGAACTACAGATTCAGTGAGAGACTCTGGATTTAACTGGTTCCTCTTGCTCTTCCATTTCTACAAGGGACTCTAAAACTTATCCACAAGGATACTACAGCCTAAATATCTGAATTCTGTCTCAAAACAGGTACCAGGTGGTTTAAACTTAGTAGAAGGAGCATAAAAACTTGGGCCTACCCTAGAGCCTGCTTGGGGACCCAGGTTCCTGAAGCTTGTTATCCTAGGAACAAGAAACATGAGCACTGGAAACTGGTTCCCGGAAAAACGCCACAAGAAAGCCAGTGTCCTCTACCTCACCTGCGCTGTGGAAATAGCTTCCCTTCTTTGGTCCCCAGGGTGATAGTACCGGCTAGAAGGATTTTTTTAAAGTAAATGCTAATTGCATTCCTGTCTTTTAAAATAAGCTGTTCTTGGCATGCAGGTAGTATAGCCTGTATCTACTCCAACAGTTCCTGTCCAACATAATCCAGAGGAAAAGATCAATAGACTGCAGCATGGCTTCAAATGAAATGGGCTGGTTACCAAATCCTTGTAACACATTGATTTGTGAGTTATTTATTCAAGTTCACTGAAGAAGCAATTTACAAATCACCTTTCACCGCCTTGATTCAGCACTCTGAAGTAAATAAATATGGTCTCTCTACTGGGCTTTTAGTGAAATGTCAGTTGGGTCTAAATAGACGATGCTGAATTTAAGTCATAAATCTAACTCTGTTTTACTATATCTGGATCCTGCTCTGTCATTCTTTTGTTCCTTAGATCAGTGTGAAAGCTGGAGGGACATTACTAGAAGAAAACGGAAAGAAAAGGCTTCAACCATTTTTTTTTTTTTTTTTACACAACCACAACAAAAAATTCAAGCATCTAGTTTTAATGTTTGATCATCAGCTCAGATTTTTTAAAAATAACTAATTAGTTGAAAAGAAATGTCCAAATACAGTTTTTCTTACACTTGTTCATTCCCAAATTTGATCACAGATAAAAGCACTCTCTCCTGGCTCTAAATTAGAAATTAGATTTTTTTTTTAAACAACAACCTTACCAATATCTTCTTTATTTTTCTATATTTAAAAATAAATAATCACTATACACACTGATGTATGTCATGGTCTATACAAATTTTGGGAATACCTCATCTATCATATAAAAAGAGATAGTATTTATGCTCTCATACCCAAAGGTATAAAGGAGACAATTCAAATGATGCTCTGTTGTTAAAGGAATCACCACACAGCAAGATAGCTAAAAGAAATTATCTTGTATTTATCAAGTAATTAACTATTTAGAAAATTAATCAACTGGAAGAATCAGAGGTTAAAGATATGAAAGGAAGTCATGGTTGGTTATACAAAAATAACAAATTGACCTAAAGGTTAATCAGCTAAAATTATTCCCAGAAAACCTCCTGTTACATGAATTTATAAAACCAGATTATACGGCACATAAATGCCTTATGAATTATTCCCACATGTTTCTTTGTATTTCTCGCATGTTGAAGCAGAGCATAATAAGAAACCCCAGAGTGCCATGTACAACTCTCAAAAGTTATTTGAAAATCAGAATGATTTCAATAATTTGATCACAATAATAATTGAGGTGTTTTTTTCCTAGTTGGACTAAATCCAGGTTTTGAAAATTATTGTCAGTAAGGTAGGCAGATGCAGGCTTATATAACAACACAACTACACTTAAAGAGAATGGGGATATGAAGCCAAGGTCAACTCCCACTGATTTTTTTTCCTCAGGCTTGTGGGTACAAACTTGCCCATGATCTTTTAGACATGAAACAAAATCATGGAAAGTAAATAAATAAAAAGAGCCAGGAAAACGTTAAATTGTTAACCTGTGTAACTCACTAGTGTCTTGATGATGAATAGGGGAGGGGGGGCGGTTTGTCTTGGACCATAGACCTAAAAAGAATGTTGCCAACCAAAAGATGTTTAAAATGCCCCTGCCACACACTCCTTGTCTCAGAATATCAATGATGCATTCAGAATGCTGAGCAGGCAGCAGGAACATGCTAATCAAGGAGAGCACAGAGACTCAAGAGGTCAGAGAAGCAGAAGCAGGCAGCCATTCACACCATCAAAACACAGGAAGCATTCTGCGACAAAACAAATCTGTGAAAATCTACCAGGAATGCTTGTATGCCTGAAACTACCCATTGTATGTCTCCATAAACAAAGAACAGAGCAAGAGCTGGGGGTATTTTAACGTAAGGAACCTTGAAACAAAGATATAAGCACCCTGGCATAAGAGAAGCATTTTTCACATTAAGAAGGGTTTTCTCCTAAACAGAATGTTTGTGAACAGGTCTGAAGACATTAACTATTTCCAAGGAAAAAGGAGCTGGAAAGTCGACAATGATAGTCAACACAATAAATAGCTTTCTAAAAATTCTAATAATATATGGGACTGGAGAGTTGCCAGCAGCTAAGAGTGCTTGCTGCTGTACAGAGAGCCTGAGTTTGGTTCTAAGCACCCACACTGTGCAGCTTAGAACCGCATTTAACACCTGCTCCTGGGGATCCAAAGCCCTCTTTTGGCCTCGATAGGCGCCTGCATACACATATACATGTATAAACACATACATACACATACACACAGATAAATAAAAATGAAATTAAAAATCTCATCTGGATTGAGATATTGGACCAGATAAATATCACAAATCTACTTGCCATTTCCACAAAATCCTGGACTAAAGAAGTTTTCCAGGACTATGATGGCTACAGAGCTGAAACAAAGGGCAACGGGTGCTGAGTGAGACTTCTCCTGCGTGTAATGGGAAACCGAATCTGTACCTTTCCTGAACCGGCAAAATCACTGCCTTTCGCAAAATAAAAAGGAGAAAGTTAGTTGTAAAGGTTTCACACTCATGCTCCACGCCTTGCCGAAAAGTCACACTAGGGATTGTGTAGTCCGTACGAAGCTTATTACACACACTTGAACTACAAACATATTTCTGTGATTTTTATAAGGACGTCCACCAATTTCAAACCTCACAAGTAAGAAGAAACATATTCAGCGGCGTTTCATTTTCTGTCATTTCTTCCTAAAGTTGTATCGAAGCTCCAGAGTGCTTTTATGTTCCCAAGCTATAAAAGATGAGAAGGAAGAAATAGATTCTTGAATCCTTGAATAACCTGGGTACAGGGTAAAAACGCTAACCTTATAATGACCCTAAATACTCTTCCCGGATGTAGAGGTAATCACACAGCCCCCCATGGCTCCCTGTTACCCATAGAAAGTTCACGGTGATTTCTCCTTTGCATCCTTGTGTTATCTCTGGCCTTAGGATCTAAGACGGACAGGATGTGCTCTCTCTGATGCCCATCACCATCCTCTACCTTCATTTTCCTGCTTCCCCTTTCCTTTACCAAACCTGAGGAAACTTCATGTCCCTCCCAAATAATTAGTCTAACCTTTGAAAGATCTTCCATCTCCTAATGGCTGGATGACTCATGAGGTTTCAATTCTCTCTCCACTGCCACCTCTGTCTCCTGAGGGTCTTACACAAGGAGTTAAGTTACTCCAGGGGAAAATTTTTTCTCTCAAAAAAACATTTAGCATAAAAGAAATAGTGGTGAAAACTTATTCATTTATTTATTTGTTTATTTATTTATTTATTTATTGGGGGTGTGTGTGTGTGAGTGTGTGTGTGATGTACTTGTGAATTTTGTAAGTTTGTGGTTGTATGTGTGTGTGCATTTGTGTGAGGTCAGAAATCGATGCTGGATGCCTTCTTCAGGCACTTTCTACTTTTTGTGTTTCGAGACTGGATCTCTCCCTGAACCTGGTGCTTGCTCGCTGCTTTACCTAGACTGACCAGCAAGTCCCACCTCCCCAGCACTGTCATTAGAAGTGTGGCTGCTGGGTATATGAACATAGGCCTTAACGTGCATATGGCAAACACTTTATCAACTGACCTGTATCCCCATTCCCTGACTAATACATCCTTAAGTTCTCTGGGCATAGTAGCCTTAAAAAGGGGACGATCAAAAGATTATCATTTAGTTGAGATATATTGAGATTGATTGAGACTTCTTTGAGATGTATGCATGTATATTCATGTCATAAAATAAATCACATGTATGTTGTTATGCCTTAGCTTTTAATTTCATGCCACCAAGTTTAGTAGAACATAAATACAATATAATGAGTAACTAGTGCTTGAAAAAGATAATCTGACCTTAAAATTTGATACTTAAGATCTTTCAAGAAAGAATTCTGTTTTAAAATTCTGAATTAGACCTCAAGATTTAAAAACAATTTTGGTTTCTCCTTTTAAATGTCACCTTGTTCTGAGAATTTTGCTTTAATGATGAGCAGAAGTTTCTGAAGACATACAGCTGCACTCATGACATCAGACAGGAAGGGAGAACCCTCTGCGTAACACGCACCCAGGAGGGATGGCCTGCGGAGGGAATGTCAAGAACAATGTTTTGTCAAGGATTTCTCTAAGCCCATCATTGCCAGGCACCTGTGCTCCGGGGCATCTATCCAATCACCAGAGAGAAGGCACCTCGCCATTTCAACAGATGCGTATTAATGTTGAAGGCAAAGAGACCACGTTCAGTATATATTTCAATTATGAGTGTGGAGACTTGGCGTCCCGGTTGGAATCCTGTCCATTCCTTTCTAAGCTTGTATCAAACTAGAGATTGTACCATCCAGAATGCAGCTTCACCGAGAATTAGCTTTCAGGAAAAATACACATTAACCGAGGAAAGAACATACTTTATATGACAAGTCAAGAGTCAAAGAAGTGCTGGATCATACTTCAAGAAGTTTCCTAAGTATTTTATCTCTACTGACACGATACTTAAGAGGTGTAAGGGAGGGAACATTTCCATTCCATACACACACTATGTCAGAGCTGGTGCAGTTACGAAGGTCTGTTTATCCCTAAAGTATCAGGTCATGTTTCTTTCTTTCTTTCTTTTTAAATTTTTTTTATTTTATTTATTTATTTATTAATTTATTTTAGTGTTCTAGTCAAACAAACCCCAGAGCTGAAGTGGCTTCTGGTATAGGGTCATCTTCCATTCTTAAGTCCACATGTCCTAAGATATGTTTCCCATTCATATTACCAACTTACACAATATTACTTATTTGAAAAGTAAAAATCTGTTGGCATTTCAGTGAGGAATATCATTCACTGGCCAGTTAAATCAGAGTATACAATCCTAGAATACTGTGTCACTTTGTATTTAATTATTTATCTAATATCACTATCATCATAAAATTATTTAAATGCTCACTTCATGTTTTATACATTACTCTGGCCAATCTACATTATAAGTGAGTGGCTATATTTGGGAGACTCCATTCAAAGGAAGATGATCCATTTTCATTGCCCAGGCACAAAAATCAATAAAAGTCTTCTTAAATACGGGATTTAATCATTGTTTTGTGACTAGCTCAGGGAAAGAAAGATAATTTTTATCCTGATCAAAAATACATTTTGCTGTTTTAGCTAGTCAATCACGCATTGTTACAAAGTGTCTTTATAATGCCTCGGTGGCATGTGAGAGGAATGTCAGCACATCATCTAATCAGTGGAATCTCCAATTTCTTATCCAAACATTCAGCTATTTATATTATTGACTACCAGTACACCTGATGCTGAGAACCTGCCATCACTTATGAGCCAAGTGAGAATTAAGAATAGTTGTTGGTTCCAATACACAGTTAGAAAATTCTGTAATTTAAGCCACGGTAGCCATCTCTAAACCTAAGGGTTCTGCCTGTGTTCTCAAATGCCACTGAGGCTTTCTCCTTGCTAATAACATACTCTGGTAACATGGGACTATAGAATTAATACTGCAACACTGGAGGAGGTCACACAGGCAACCAGATGGCCGAAGCAGCGATGAGAGAACGAGGTGACCCTAGCAACAGAAGCATTCCATGCATCACTGTAGTCAATGAAGATGAAGAAGAAAGTTGAATCAAATCACTCATCTGCCCATTTCTGCTTGGACTACACTAGCTGCTGAATCTGCTTTCTATGAGATTCTGGGTTTATATTTGGAACCCCTGAACTGCACTCACTATCTTCCTGAAGTAGAGGTTGCCATCACATCTTTTGGACTTTGGGCTATCTCAGAATTGAATCCTTAATCCAAAAGACTGACTTTGTGTGCTGTGGGTAACCGCCTTGCACCAATTTACACCAGTTCTGAATCCTTTTGGTGCCCCAACCTCCTAACTATAACAACTATGATGTATGACTACTTATTGAGCACCAAATATGATGTTAACTCCTCCAATCACCTCAAATAGAATTGTCTCTTTGGGTCATCTGAAAAGCTTGGTAAACCCTAGCCTTCAAATGACCTTCAGCCATCTCTACCTTTCAGAACAGATTATCGTGCTATGTTTACTATCCAGTAATGGAAGTCAAGGCTCATATAGCCTACCTTCTCTGATGTTTTTAAAACATTCGTGATGCATAGACACGCATGCAGGCAAAATACTCAGATGTATACATTAAAATAAACAAAATTTTAAAATGTTATAGTTCTTTAACCGTCTAATGGAGAGATAAAAGAAAAATAATTATAATACAAGAATTTATTTCTCAAGGCCATCTCCAAGGAGGGCATTCATGCTGGTACTGCAAACCTAGTCAGATGCTGGGGAAGTCACAGGCCAACGAAGGAAGAAGAACCTACTACTGATATTTAGTTAAGTGGGCATGTTGTTAAATGGCCTCCTAAAATATTTATATTCATGGACTGGTCTTGCCTTCAACCTGCAGCAGAGAAGTTTCTGTTTGCAGCGGGCAATGTTTCACACAGAGACTCATAACTGTTCCAAATGCTGAGGATAAATGACTATTGAGAGCTCGGCCCTAGATGGGAAAACTATCTCATGCCCTCCTCCAAGGCCCAGGGGACAAATGAAAAATAAACAACCAAGCAAATAAAACAGGATGTGGAAGTGGAGTTAGCTGGGAAGAATGAGAGGACCAGCAACACCGAGGAAGAGAAGAGAGAGATTAACGTATGGGTGAACATAATCACAGGATATTGTTTGCATGGATGAAAATGTCAAATTTTAAAGAGTATTTTAATGAATAGGTTGCTCATTTATGTGTTTCAAACAGTTGATTTTTTCATAGGGAAATGCCCAAGAATTGTGACTTCGGGAAATACAATGAGAAAGTCACACTCATATGTGTCATTGAAGGTGTCTCCTGAGCTGCAGTCTCACAGACCCTCGGATTGAGGATCTAATTGTGTGCACAGCGTCAATGTGGGTGATGTGATTTCTTTTCCCAAGGGTGAGCAAGCTTTGACAATGAAGCAGAAAGAAAACAAAAGTATGGTTTTTCCTCAGTTCACAAGTTTGTGATTTACATTCCTGGAAACTTTATGCATATAACACTAAACGGACTAGACAGGTTGTATTTACATATCAACCACAGCAATGAAAGAAAAAGAGATCATAAATTCCAGATGAAGCAATGTGGGGTAAGTGGAAGGGATTGGAAGGAGGAAAGGGAAGAGGGGATTATGAAATTACATTTTAGTTACAAAATTAAAACTACGCAAAAATATTACATTCCTATGCAGAACATCTTAGGCTTAGATATTCATAAAGAGAATATTTATCTAAATAAATGTCTTAAGGCTTTTGAAAAGAAGTTCAGGACATGGTCCCCTGTGATAGGGGCTGTGCACTCTGGCCCCACTCACCAGAGGCCTACAACCTCTACCAGTGCCATCACTAAGGTGACCCTTCACAAAAAGTGATAAATTCCATCTCCACCTGAGGAAACTACCATCCTAGTAACTAGGCAACATTACCCTGCTGTAGAGGCTAAATATCTGACACTCGGATAATTATCTAACTCCAAATCTCTAGTGAGATTTCAGCTTAGATCTGATTACCTCTAAAACACAGAGCTGGCTGTTTTCGCACAGTGCACCCAGTAGAATCAGCAGTCAGGAGACTGCAGCAGGAAGAGTGCCCGGGCTGAGGTCAGTCCGGGCTACAGAGTGTTTTCAAAAGAGAAGATGAAGGAAAGGAACTTTAGCATATAGACTCATTATGCCGGGTACTGCTCTATTTCTAAACGGTATAGATAATTAACTCAGTAAGAGGAGAAACCAGCACCCGGACCCCAGTCTGTACTCATAGACTCAGCTCACGGTCAGTTCTGAGATATTAGGAAAGGCCTTTGGCATTCCCACTAGCTATTCTTTTTCTTTTTAACTTTTACAGAATTTCATACATGAGTACCCTGTTTTTCCACCATTTCTACTCCCCCAGTGATACTCTTCAGCATCATTGAATCCAGTTTTTAGACCACACATGCTAATTATTTTTTCCTTCTTGTAAACATGAACCTTTTTGTCAAAGAACTTGCCCCACCTGGCTCCAAAACCACAAATGATTTATTTACCTTACTGAACATTCTGCCCGGTAGTTCTTTCTCTCTTCTCCCCACATGAAGCATTGACACCCAACATGGTAAAATCCTTTGTTTTAATAAATGGCTAGAAATGTTAATAAAATGTCAGGATGGTAAATGATCAACTGTGGTGACATTAAGAATAAGAATTAAGTAATCCATTTGAAAGGTTAGCTCAGTATTGGAGTGTCATTGCATTTTTATGTATTTCAGACTGGAAATAAACCACCACAAGACAGACTAGATACATCATCAATAAACACAGTATATTCTTCAAAAGATGCTCGTATAGAAAATATTGTTAAAACTTTTATGACAATATTGATGTTTTATTTTGAATTAACTACTGCAACTTGATTTCATAATCTAGTTTATAGACTATGAACAGCCTGGTTTCTAATCTTTTACATGCCTCTTTTGAGGCATTTGCCTTTATCTAACATAGAAAATATCTGATTTGCCTCTGTATTCCTAGTGAGAGTGAAGTTTTTATGTGAGCTATAGATTAAAATTCTTTTTCAATTGGTTCATAGTAGAGCAGTGCAGTAACACATTGCAGGAAAACCAAATTCTTATTTAAGACCCCCCATCTACCATAGCAACCACAAAATACATGCTTTATGGTGGGCATAAGATTATTTTATAATTTCAAGAGAAACTTAACTTTCATTTAATTTCATTTTATTAAATAATTTTATTAAATAATTATTAAAACTAATTTAATTTAATTTAAAAGTAAATTTTAAAGTGTGTATTTTGGAAAGTACTTCACACTTCTTTCTTCCTTCCTTCCTTCCTTCCTTTCTTGGCATGGAGGCTAGAGGCCTAGTGCCATCATCTTATGTTTTGATGAAAAGTCTTTCATTGAACCTAAGTTTGCCAATTGGCTAGACCGGCACGACAGCACGCATCCCGGATCCTCTTGTCTCTGTCTTCTCAGCCCCAGGATTGCAGGTGCGTGCTGCCACACCTGTCTATTTCTGTGGGCACTGGGGATGGAACGCGGGTCCTCACGCTTGGGTGACAAGCACTACACTGACTGAGCCATCTCCCCACCTGCTCACCCTCTTTTCTATTAGCAGCGCTAATTTAAAACAATGATAAATAGTACATATTGAGTAACACTAAATCCGCCCCACAGTTTCCCAAGTTCTTCTGGTTTGGTTTCAATGGAAGAACACAGGATTTTCAACCTTACTTTCCTAGCACTCTGAAACTTCCTTTCAAAAATGTGTGTGTGTGTGTGTGTGCGTGTGTGTGTGTACATGTTATCAGGTGGCCTGTGTGTGGAAGCCAGAGGATAACTTGGGCCACTGTTCCTAAGAAATCACCCACCTTGTCTTTCTGAGACAGGGTCTCACTGGCCAGATGGAGTGAGTTGAGTAGCTAGCAGTCCTCAGACCATCCACTTCTTTGCTTGCCCAGCACAGAGATGACAACTATGTGTCAGCATACCCAGCTTTGTCTTTTTTTTTTTTTTTAAGTTAAACATGGGTTAAGGGACTGAACTCAGGTTTGTGAGGCACTTTACTGACAAGGCTGTCTCCCCAACCATGATACCTTCTTCATCCTGAAAACCACTGAGACTGTGGCTGAGGCGAGAAGGGTAAAAGAAGAATGAGAATGAAATGGGGTAGGGATCAGAGCAGAGGCCAAAGAGAAATGGAAACAGCACAGTGGTGGGGCAGAAATTGGGCAAAGCCAGAGGCAAGCAGAGACTCTAATGAAGCAGCTAGAACACAAGTGAAAAGTGGAAACAGGAATGCGAGTTGATGGCAATTGTCTGT
Organism: Cricetomys ansorgei; assembly: GCA_026225945.1. Taxonomy (NCBI): domain Eukaryota; kingdom Metazoa; phylum Chordata; class Mammalia; order Rodentia; family Nesomyidae; genus Cricetomys; species Cricetomys ansorgei. The sequence continues at coordinate 4,133,423 of JAMJFZ010004031.1, forward strand.
AGGGAGCATTCAGAGTGCCCAGAGTGCTCTTCATCCAAAGTGATCCACATAGCGGAAGGCCCAAAAATTACTTAGGAAACTAATATTTGAAGGTTCTATTACATCCATATGACATAAAGCGTCACAAAGGACTGGCGGGGTAACTCGGGATGTAAAAGCCTTTGCTTCCAAGTCTGATGACCTGAGGACCCCAGGACACACATATCATGGAAGGAGAGAACTGATTCCTATAGGCTGTCTTCTGACATACAAGCATATACACGTTGAATGAATGGATGGATGAATGAATGAATGAATGGTAAATACATAAATGTAATAATTTTTATAGGCCATTACATTTCCTAATGTTTATCTTGAACAGTCATTAAAAAGCAATTGTCAGTCATCACTAATGGCATTCATAGTGAATCAGAAAGGCATAGGAAGCATATTTAACAACCTAACAACCTCTTATATTAATTAATTTATTAACTATTTAGGAGAGGTAATCATTCAAAAGCCTTAAAAGTGAGAATTTTATCCTTCATCTTTTCAAAAGCTGTTAGCCCGACGATGAAATGTGCAACATTGTATTTTTAAGGAAGTCACTTCTCACATGGAAAAGCACAGCAGTAGCCTTTAAGTCAGATGCTGCAGAAATGTCAAGGCATCACCACAGGCAGGTTATGATTTCTTTTCCAACCAGTTCAAGCAAGTAACCAAAAGTGTCAGAAATATGTCTTAAGATTGCTGAGCACAGTCCATATAAATTTGAAGTTTTTAAGGTAAACCTTAAAATATAAAAAAAAATAATTCAATAGCCTGTCTGGAGTAGGTTGTGATCATATATATTAAACTGTACTTCCTCTAAAACTTGCTATTAACTTGATCAAATAATAATCATCAGAAAAGAAAAACAGCTTATATGACCTGATGTCACATGCTTTTAATGTCTTAAGAGTTTTCTGACTTCAGAAAAGGACCAGGATGTGGAGCCCATCATGTCCATGGTGCTTGGTGATAGACCTATTTCCAAAATCTGCAAGCAGAACATCACATCCTTCTTTTATGAAATTTTGACATCTATGGTGATTAACATTATTAATACATATGGTTGTTAACTGATATTCCCTTCTTTCTAACTATTAATATGTCCATTAAATTTTCATGATAAATAATGACTTTGACTATATTACTAGCTTTACCCAGCAGGATTATCCAAAGAAGCCTTGGCACCCCATTCTCACTGAGCTGAGCCTGGAAGCTGGTGTCAGACGGACTCACAGCAGCCCCTGTGCAATGGACAACCTGATCAGGGAGCCTTCCCAAGGTACATTATTTATAGCACCTGGAAGCTACATAAGCCATACCACACTGAATTATGCAATACAGCTCAGGACTGGAGGAGAAATAGATTTTATTAAATATAGGTAATATTTGATGAGGGAAAGAATAAATCATATGTGCTACCCAACAAGAAGAGAATGTTAGCATCTTTCTTAAAAGTGATAAATAGTTATTCCCTTAGTGTTGAAACAGTTGATGCTATTTTCATGGAAAGGTTTAGATCACATTGGTTCGGAAGATAAATATTTTTGGTTCTGGACAGGACTGAGTCATTTTGCAAAAACCCTTAGTAAGAATTTCTTCCATGGTTGGCACTGCAATGCTGACCTGGATAGGAGCTGCTGTCTACATGGGAATGAGGAGTTAGTGTGGTGTACATGAGACAGAGCCTTCATGTTTCCTCAAATTTAGAACATGGGAAAAGCTTATGTTCTTCCAGCAAGTCCTCGAAAACCCCTGCCATCTTCATCAAAAATAGTGTCTCTTAAAAATAGCTTCTCTTAAACAAAAGTTTATAATTTTTTTTTTCCCATTCTGATATGAATGAATCCTCGCTGCTTCCAGGCAAATTGCTCAGATACAAAGTTAAATTGTCCCCAGAACCCTTACAGCTATTTCCAACTAAACATATTGAGAACTTGTTAGGTACCAGATTCTCTGCTAAGATGTTTCACATGTATATTCTCCTAAAGATTGTCATACTCTAAATGAATTATTCAGAAGCATAAGTTACCAGCATAAGAGTCATGTTTTCCTTTGGGGTTCTTTGGTCTGGTGTTTATTATAATAGCAAATGGATTGGTTTGTTATTTCTCTAATTGTATGATTTTTGTGTTTCTTAATGAGAACTAAGACCACAAAAGAAAACTGGAAGGGAAAGTAAAAGACTGGAAAAGAGTAATTCATGTTTTATAAGCCAAATACAATTTTTACTAGCCCAATCTTCATTACAAGTGATTTACTCACAAGTAAAAGGATTTTACATACTCTTTTTGATCCTATATCATTCTCTCAATGATTCTGCTATAGAATACAACAAAATCTACTGCTTAAGTTCAGGAAGTATATAGACATCCCCTAATTCTTAGCTCCTTTAATACCTTCTCCATTTGCGTAGTTAATCTGATTCAATCCCCCATTTTTTCTTTAAAAAAGCCATAGTAATTCACTAAGCAACACAGATGGATAAATGCCTACACATATCAGCCTGACATGGAGTGTTTTGATAGGTAATACTTAGCACAGAATTTCCTGCAGAGTAGGTATTGGAAGCTACTTCCTTGCTAATTCCTCTTCCCTTTCACTGGTATTGATCCTTGATAAACACCTGGTATCTTAGAATCCATTTTAATAGCTCAGAAGTGACAAGAGCTCTCAGCCATGGTCTAAGAAATCAGGAAGTAAAATGGTTTTGCAGTTGGATCACTCATGTCCAGCTAGCAACAAATGCCCCCAGTGGAGGTGCGTGTCAATAGCCCTGATCACAGAGTGACAGTTTCCTTATAAAACTGTACAAGGGGGTGAATTAGGGAGCTACATCAGTAGAAAGAACTATACTGGGAACAACCTATCAAATATTTGCAATATATGGAAGATACACTAGCTACAGATATAATAGGGTAAGATAACTGTATTTAAAAGCCATAGATGCAATGAAAGGTAAATAACAGCCCAATGAAATCTTGGTATGAAGTGCAAAGAACTACTTTCATGAAGCATATACAAAAATTTTCTCATTACCTGCACAGAGATCAGAGAAAATTGAGGGAAATTCCCAGTCCTAAGTAGCATGAATAGGTTTATTTTCAAAAAGGCTAAAGACAAGACCAAGCAGATCACTGTCGAGTATGTAAGGAGAGAGTGTGTTGCCAAAACCCTGAAGTTTTTCTAAGAAGTAAGTCAACACAAGCTTACAGAGACCACATGAATAAGTGTGGAAGTCTGAGGTTGTTTTAATAAGAAGGCCAGATCATTAAATTAAACATGGAAGTATCTTTGGGCTTTAGAGTTCTCTGTCTCCATATATACCCCATGTGGTAGTTTAAATGAGAATGCCCCCTATAGACTTGAGTATTTGCATACTTGGCCCCCTGTTGGTCACATTGTTTGTGGAAGCTTAATAGGGGTGGTCTTGTTGGAGGAAGTATGTCACTGGAGGCAGGATTTGAAAGTTTAATGATTTGAGCCATTTCCAGTTAGCTCTCATTCTTTGTGTTCTGTGCTTGTAATTGAGAAGTGAGCTCTCAGCTTCTTGTTCTTGCTGCTTCCTGCTATACCTCCCCACCATGATCAACTCTCATCTCTCTTGAATCATAAGCCCAAATAAACTTCTCTTTCTATAAGCAGTATTGGTCATGGTGCTTTACCTCTACAACAGAAAAGTAACTAATACACCGTGGCAGAATTCAGGAGGTAGAGATAGTGTGAGCTCATTACCAGGATGATCCTAAAAGCAAAGAAATGTAGCCTATCTGAGAGAAGTCGAAAGACTGAATTGTCATGATGAACAAGAAAGAAGGAAAGAAAAGACTCAGGAAATGGAGCATCCTGAAATGACTACACCACAGAATGTTGGAAGACTTACTAGATGTTTATTTCCCATAGGAAATCACAGGAAAAATAAGACATACTAAGGGCACAGGAATGCAGTGATACAAAGGCAACATCATGAACAGAATATTTAATATTGACTCTCCTTTTCAAGCCAATATACACAATAGAAAAATGTGTAATATGCATTGGCTTGTTGGTATAAACAAGGATACTATGAACCCCAAACCCTACAAGTTACATAGCAGTTAACCTCCAGAAGCCAAGAGTGTGGCTTTTTAAGTGACTAGGCAGGACAAGGTAACCTAAGCATCAGAAAATAATGAAGACAGTCGAAAGAACACAATGTCCTAAGGATTATAGAAATAAATAACCAACAAGAGAACTTCTCAATTTATAATAGCAGAGGAAATCAAGTGTAAAAGACCACAAGACTTGAGGCTGTTGCCCAACTAAAATCAAGATCCATTGTCCATTTCTTTAGATCTGAGCCATTTGTAACACCTATAATTCAATGACTCAAGAGGTTGTTAGATTCTTAAAAAGGAAGACCCTGCCTACTGCATCAGGCTTATACAGTATTGAACTCCCAGTCATTTCTCGAAGGGAACTTTGCCATTGATGATAAGAATTTTTTTTAATTTTTTTTTTTTTACAAAAGGATGATAGAAAGACATTCAAAGACAGTTTTATACAAAGTTACAGTTACATTGATATCTAAAATTGTTTTGTCAATTCTCCCTGGATGATTGAAGGCATGTATTAAGACAAGTCCTTTGAAAAGTAAATGTTATATTTGGATTGAAATATGAGTAATTGGTTAGGAGAAACTCCTGTGAAAGATGAATATAAAGTAGAAAGAGATACTACAGAAAAACATTAGTTTTTTCCCTGTGGCAAAAAACAACCAAATTATAAACTGCTGTAGATTAAGGAGAAATTTAACTCAAGATGAAGGTAACTAATTATCAATGGACACAGCTACTATTTTATCATATTCCCTGCCCAGCTTATTCTATAGCTGTACGGGGAATCCTGTCTAACCAACTGAACACGAAGAAAAGTTTCTTGGTAAACAAATTAAACGTAATGCATCTCTTCTTCATTTTTAAAAATTGAGTAATATTACAGTATATTCATATACTGTATGTAGAAAATGTCTAAAGTCCTAGCTGAGTTTACAGATATGTAAAAGAAAAAAGTTTGTTTATAAGGAAGCTGGATTACATACATGGAATGTTTATGAGTTACACATATGGGAACATATATGAAGAGTGAATATCTGTGTATCATATGTTTCTGTTTACCAAGGAATACCTACTATAAAGAACCCAGTAGTCAGCTAACTTGAAAATATAACTCATCCACTTAATATCAGTCAGCCTCTGCCATTACCCACTCCAATGATGACTTCCAAATACAGATACAGTAATTGTAATAGTAGAATATGAGATAACACATGCTAATGAATAGATTCCCATTCATCAAGGCAAATCTAGCTACTTAATCTCAAACCTACAAATAACAGACACCAATGTGGGGTCACTGATATGATATCATTCTTTAAGTAGAAACATCAAGCCATATAAGCCACTTCCACCACAGAAATGCTATTAGTTTATATCAACAAGACCAGACATTAAATATATTCCAGACATTGGTTTTATTTTCCTATCCAAAGACCCAAGTCAGCATTCTGTCCAAGGAATTACAAAATATGTAATTTACTATTATGCATTTTAACATCAATTTCTTCATACCAAGAGAACACTGACAGCATAGGAAGTAGGGTTTTGGTACTAGGACAATAACAAATCACACCATCAACATGTTGGTGGACTAACAAAGCTTTGCAATTGCCTATTTAGTGAATAGCCATAGACCCAAGTATGGGTAATACTCAGAAAATAGCATCCTTTGAGCCACTGTATTCACCATGAATCAAAGACCCTTCTGTAGCACTGAGTCCTATTTAAGAAGCATTCAGAGACCCCAGAAGCAGGAAGTAAAAGCAGAAGTATGGCCCCTTCTCTATCATAACCAAAGATCCCTAGAGAACTTTGTCCTTTCTGTCCCTGAAACTCTGTATTCTGCACAGTTATGGGACATAATCTATCAAAGAGCCAGAATTTCATTAGAAGACTATGATAGTAGTCCTATAAGAATTATGGACAATCTGGGAATTTGAGGCTAGAAGATAAGTTGTGGTCTTGGCCAGAATGATTGAGTCATCAAGATGACAGAGCAACTTGTTATGCAATGAAAACAGGAAGAAATACATATGAAACACAGATGATCCTCCTTGGTCAATGCTAAATGAAAATGGACAGATCCCACAATGCAGGCATGAGGAAGACAGCATGACCACAGATTACAATGAATCTAAAGTAAGGAGTTTGGGGCATCATTTTAGACCTGAATTTGACTGCAGCATTGGGGCTGTACTTGGTTCTGCTCACCTCTTTCCTACCTTGAGGAAGATAATTTCCCACAATTCTCTGGGAAAATGGCTATTCAAATGTGTGGAGACATGGATATAATAATTAAAGGTGGAATGTGACGGGTATGGAATTGTACTACCAAGATCCACCGTTATGGAAGGACTTACTGCTTTCATGAGTTGCCAGGACTTTTACCTTTCTATTGCTGAAAAAAAAAAATTACTAGAACTTAGCCCCAACTTTGTACCTTAAATTTCTGTGGAATAAGAATCAATGTGTGACATAGCTTGGTGCCTCTGGTTCAAGCTCTCTGAGACTGTGGTCAAGCTGTTCACTAGAGTTGTAAGTACATCTTAAAGATACTAGGTAGAGGTTGTAGGTGGAAGCAGGTCCATTCACCAGGTTACTGATAAATGCTTCATACTTCACTGTATGAACTTCTCTCAAGAGGGCTTCATCACAACACAGCACCTGGAATTGTCAAGGTGAGGAATCCAAGAGAAAGTTCAAAAGGAAGCCTCCCTAGGGGCCATGCCCTTCTTGGGCAGCACTTGCAGGAACTAAATCATGTGAAAATGGCCCAGCCATTTCATTTTGTCATATGGTCACATTGGTAGCTAATATTCTTCTGACATCCCACAGAGTCCAAGTTTTCCTCTTGCCAGTTTCCTTTCCCTTTGTCTAATAAAAATGAAATCCTAGTAAACACCTTGTGCCACATGGTCCATCTCTGTGTCTGCTTAGTAAGAGTTGACTCTTCCTTTATAGGAAATTCCTTGAGATAGATGCTCTATTCCCTTTCTCCTCTATTGGTCATTTTCCATTCATGAGGTTAAAAGTCCCTTTAAGTGTTACTAATTTTTTGTGCACCCTGAGCTATAAATAGCTCAAAGATCTGGAAGAACTCATTCCCCTAAATCACAGAACACAGATTTATTATGTGTTCTCCAAGTTACCTGTATCTCTTGGCATGAAGGTTTGGTGCTCTGATATGATGCATTAGAGTAGCTAGGACAAAGTTCTAGAAGGCGATTCTACTTTTCTATTTTTACAAATTTAATCCAGATAGAGATAAAACTGACTTACAAAGATCATTTTGGGGACAAGAAGGGAAAGCTCAATCAATGGAATAAGAATCTCTAATTCTTTCAAAAGCAAATGAATCATCAATCTTAGTACATACAAAGTAGAAGCAGAATTATAATAAAAATGCAAATTAATTCAAAGGTCTATGGTGAGGTTGCTTGGCCATATGGCCACTAATGAAGTCTGTAACTGCTAGGATCTCAGCATCCCAGGAAGATGACAAAAATAGAAAATTTCTGCTGTATTGTCATTTCTTAAAACATTTTCAAAACTCAGAGTAAGCTTGGAAAAGAGTGTCTATATGGGAAACATTCCTTTTACCCCAAGGATTCATGAAAACTTGCAACTACAAAGCTTTAAAAGAGAATGTAGGCATTAACATCTCATTTTGTCAGATGAATTAAGAAAAAACCAAAATGCAATATTCATAATTCACCATACAAAATATATGCCAACATGGATTTTATAATGAATATGATTAATTTATTCACTCATCCTAGACATGTTAATTAGCATGTATAATGTGCCAAGGACTCTTCAAAGCATTGGAGAGATAAGGAATTTTCAAAACAAGAATGCTCGTCTTCACGGAATCTGTAGTCTACTCAAGAATCTAGTGAAATAGTTTTTAAAACTAAATGGTAGATGAAATATCAGAAAGTTTGGAAAATGGGAGAGGGATCTGATATGAACAACAAATACATGTTACAAATGAGCATAGAAAGTTTGCAGTCTGTATTGAGAGAAGACTGCAAAGAAGTGAGAGTGAATTGGGGTGGGTGGGACTTCTTTGGAGACAGACTTGGAAACAGCAATGGAACATGGGGTAAGACCTCAGCTGGATTCTGTCTGCATACCAGATAACATGACGAGATTGCTGTGTAGCCCCTGGGGAATAAAGGAAGAACAAACTCCTTGAGTAGAGCCTGATAGGGTAGAGCAAGAGGCAGGTCCCAGGGAGACTGTGACCTCAGGCAGAAGAGAGGCACTGGAGAGCTGTTGAGTAAATGCAAGGTGGCAGAATATCATGTTCCCACAGAATGACAAAGCTGTTCTTGTACAATTAAATAAGAAGATGGACAAATTAGAAGTTCTTGTAATCAAGTGAGAGATGCTAGGAACTTCTCCAAAGCACCGTCTACTGGAATGAGGAAAGTGGTAAAACTTTGCAGTGCATAGGATTCCCCAAATGTCCATAGTCATGAGAATGGTTTCCACTGGAGAAAACTAGAACTCAAAACTATCTTACCTTCATTTTACAAAGCAAAATTAAAGAAATAAAATACTAATTCTGTCTGACCTTTATGTCTGTTACCTTTGTTTCTTCATTCTTAGTAAAGATATTTTTATAATGTTTATAGTTCAATGTTTTTATATAAATATTTTGCCATTGAATATTTTGTTTATGTTCAAGTTCAGCATTGAATAACAATAAGAAAAGGTTTAACCAACTTAAAATGACTACTTTGTAATGAATAATAACATAACAGTGTTCAATATGCTAGTACTGGTGGCACACAGATGTAGTATCAGCTGCTTGGGAGGTTGAGAGAAAAAAGTCAAAAGTTCAAGGCCTGCCTGGGTAACTTAGTGAGGGCACATCTCCAAGTTATAAAAGTAAAACAAAGCTGGGGATATAACTTAGTGATAGGATCCATGCAAAGGGACGTACATTCAAGCCTCAGTACCACAATCTAAAAGTTCAGTAAAAGCTTCACGTGTTATCATGTTAAAGGACTAAAGAAAAATGCTATTGAACTAGTTATTGGCGTCAGTTTTAGAGAAGTAAAACTTGACCATCGGCTGCCTAGGCGTGGAACCGTGAAGAGGCACAGCAGAGACTCTCATCTATAGGGCTATTTGAGAACCTGCACTGACCTCAATACATTCACCTCCCAAAGGCAAAATTTTGGAATCAGTGATTGTTCAAATACCCAGGGTACTTTTACTTTACGCTTCATGATACAAGTTTCTTTTGCTGATTTGAAGGAATAAATACATGTCATGTATGTCAATTCTTTGACAAATAACCTAAGGATCTTCAAAGACTCAGCCACTCCCAAAAGGCTGCTTCTGATAGTCTGCTTCTGATAATCTGCTTCTGATAGCATGCTTTCTCATTCTGATGTCTCTTCATCATCACTGCCCTTGAGCTCTGTTCAAGGTTACGTATCAAGAAGGAGGACTTAAGTACACACTTCTACTTTTAAAACTTCATCATTTTTTCCAACTAAAACTGGTTTATTTCCCCTCTGCTACTACCACTATTCCTCTTATTTGTCTCTTTGGCCTAGCACCTGAGGTTAATTTTTCTGGTTTTTTGTTTTTTACAGTTTCTAACATAGCCTTTAGATTTCAAACTTTCTGTCCTCCAGTTCCCAGAACAATGGCACATGAATCTTCCTTATTTCCTATCCGATTAGCCTATGCTTATGGCTAGACCAAGCCAAAAATGAATGCTAATTCTTCAAACACTTAGTGCTATGACATTATTAATTCTAGTGGTGCCAGTAACATTAAATTATCTTAGTGATGTTTTTGGGAAAGAGTCTTGGTTTAAAAAAAAAAAAAAAACAAATTAGTAGCATTCTAAGATGGTAAAGAGAAAAAGAATTGGAAGTAGAAAGTGAAACAGTCTTTGATCGCTAATGGTAAAAGGAGTAGAGTCTACAGATAAAACAGAAAACCGTATTTTACTACATGGAAGCTAAATGGTTAGAATCTGTCCCCTGTCTCAGTTACCTTTCTATTGCTATGATGAAACGCCATAACCAAGACAACTTACAGAGGAAAGTGTTTATTAGCACTGATAGTTCCAGGGAATGAGTCCATGACAACATGGTGAAGAACACAGCAGCAGGCAGGGAGGCAGGCATATATGGTATTGGAGCAATAACTGTGAGTTTAAATCTCGAGATACAAACACAAGACAGACAGACAGATACAGAGAGAGAGAGAGGTGGGGGAGCTAACTGGGAGTGATGTGAGCTTCTAAAGCCTCAAAGCCCAGCCACCTCCAGTGACACACCTCCTCCATGAAGGCTACACCTCCTAATCATTCCCAAACAGTTCCACCAACTAACGACCAAGTAGTCAAAATATATGACCCTATAGGGGTCATTCTCATTCAAGCTACTACATCTCCCAAAGACTTGTGTGTTAAATTATTAGTCATTAGCTAATGGCACTATTTGGGGAGGCCATGAAAGCTCTCAGAAGTAGGAGCTACCTGGCAGAGGTCAATCACTAAGGACCAGGTGACCTACCTGCAAGATATGCTGGTACAAACATTGTAGGAGTAACCAACCACTCTCTGATTGGATTTAAGGTCTACTCCATGAGATGAAACCCATGCCTGGCACTGCTTGGGTAGCCAAGAACCTGAGACTAAATGGGCCATGGTCCTAGAGGAAAACCAAATACTATTATTCTGGTAAAAGAATATATCAATAAAATGATTCCTAATGACATATTGTTATACCTATTATGATGGTTGGAATAAGAATGGCTCCCATCAGCTCATATATTTGAATGCTTTCTTCCCAGTTGGTAGAGTGTTGGAAAGGATTAGGAGGTGTTATCTTGTTGGAAGAGGTATGTATGTCACTAGACGTGGGCTTCAAGGTTTTAAAAGCCTACACCAGACATAGTCTCAGTCTCTCTCTCTCTCTTTCTCTCTCTGTCTCTCGGGAAGTAAAAATCTAGTCGGTTTCTCCAGCACCATGCTCGCCCTCCTGCCTGTCAGTAGGCTCCCTGCTGTGATGATAATGAACAAACACTCTGAAACTGTTTTTCTTTTATAAGAGTTGCCTTGGTCATGATGTTTCTTCACAGCCGTAGAACAGTAACTAAGACACCCATAGATCAGTGCCTTGCTCAGCTATCATCAGAGAAGCTTCCTTTTGCAGTAGGTGGAAATGAACACAAGAGTCCATCAGCTGGACAATGTGCAGAGAAAGAGAGATTTTGGAACACTCAGTCCTAAATGGAATACCTTATCAAACCCGCCCCTCAGGGCTCAGGGATCTGTGTGGAAGAGGAGGGAGAAAGATTCTAAGAGCTAGAGGAGATGGATGACTGCAAGGAGACAGTGTCTTCCAGATGCAACAGATCTGATGCACATGTGAACTCACAGAGACTGTGGCAGCATGCACAGGTTCAAGCTAGATGGGGTCCAAACTCTGAGAGGAGGAACAGAACATGGGCTCTTACCCCTAAGCAAGAAGCTATCTCCAATTGACATCCACTTGCAGAGGGAAAATTAATTTTCTCCGACAGTCTCACTGGGTATATTAACCACACTTAAAAGTAGACCCCATGTCCGGAAGTAGATGGCTAATAGCAAACTCTCTCAGTGGTATTTTTTGCAGACGTCTTGCTTGGTTATTTCACTTTTACAATTATGGTTTTCAATTTTGTGTTGTTATGGTTTTTGTGTGTGTTTCTTGTGTCCTTTTGAATAATTCTGGTTTATTTGTCTTCTTTGTTTGCAAGATTGCTTGATTTTTTTAAAGAATGAAAGAAGTAACATGGAGTTGGATGGATGGGAAGGATATGGTGGAGCTGGGGGTAGAAGAAAGTATGATCAGAATATATTGTATGAAAAACTTTTTTTAAATAATATTATTTACAATGTGGAGATCAAAGCAATAAGAAACCATTATATTTGTGTGATTAGTGGGCAGATTCTATATATTACGGAAAAACCTTTGATTTATCCTTGAGATGTAACTACCTAATGAAGACCTGTAACACTGCAAGACTATATACAATGTATTGTAGCTACAGTAGTGTAAGAATGCTTTGATGAAGGCATGTTTTTGTTAGAGGGGAAGTATAATCCCCTTTAAAACTAAGTTTTAGCTTGTTGTGCAATTACCTGACTTAATTGTGACTTCATGGGATTCAAAAACTGTAGAAATTTTCAGCTGTTGTAGTATTATACCATTTAAACCATTTACAGCCATTGTCTAGACATGACACAAATGGGAAGAGTTGAAGGAATCAATGATAGTTTCTCAGGGTAAATACTACTGCAATCTCACCATGGAATAAATGCACAGTTCTTTCAAAGTTTCGTCAGAAGTATCCAAAGACAATCCTGTTTGGACAGCTGCATTCTGACCCAGGGTACACAACTATCTACCCAGTATCAAATGATGCCCAAGTGAGATATTCATACAAGCAATTGCTCCCCTTATCTATGCATGCTGCATCACTTGTCATTTTAAACGGGATGTGCTGGATTTTAAACACTTCTTAAGCAAGCATTTATTAACAAGCTATTCTTTCCTGGATGCTATGAGAAATTAGGAATAAATGCATCATTTGGAGACCATACCAAAGTACAGCAATTGGGGTAGATATATAAATACACATATAATGTGAGATAGAGTGAAATATCATAAACAGGAAGTGATTCGGTAACAAGAAATCACAAGGGAGAGTTTACTTTCAGACAAAGAATTCAAAGAAGGCTCAAAATAGGTACCATCTGAGCAGGGCTTAAAACGGACTTTGAGATCAATCAAATGCTTTTAGTAATTTAACTGAGATTAAAGTATTATCTCTCTCTTGTGATCAAACTACATAACTTATATTAATAATCTCATTGTAACAATCTATCATTACACTAGCCCAAGAAAATGCATTTTATTCGAAAGCATGATGCTATATTTAATTTGCATTCATATTGTTTGAAATCAAAATGTTTACTATTACATACTCACTCATACATATATTATATCTTTCTGAGCATCATCGAGTTTCCCTACGGAGGCAAACTAAACATGTAGGATGTGTTTTGACTCTCATTTACAGTGTAGAGACCAAAAGCTGCTGGGCCCATCTTCGTTCCGTACACTGCTGAGTGTATTCTATATTACATGGGGTCACTTGACCATCAGGCTAACAGAAAATGGGTCCTATAGCACTTTGTTCTTTTACTCTACTGGAAGAAGTTTTGTAAGGACCTTCAGTTCTTGGAAAACATAGAAGGGTTTCCTTGTAAAACTGTCACGGGTTGGGTTCACATTTTGAAAGTAATTCTGTGGTGGCCTTTTTAGCTCTCCCTGTGATACAAATGCACCGAAGACCTCATTCAAGTTCATTAGTTCTTTCAAGTTAATTGTAGAAATTAGCATTTTCTTGAAAACATGTGTTATGCTTCATCCAAAACTTGAAATATGCTTGGACAGAGTTGCATGGTTTTTCTTCCTCTTCAGACTTTTAAAAGACTTTGCCACTAAACCATTGTTCTCTCTAATTTCATTACATTGTTTTTCTTACTTGAGGTTTTTTATTATTTCTTGGTTTATTTTCACCAGGAGAGCTGGTGCTTCAAATTAATAAAATTAGGACCACAAAACCTGATGAGAAGCTGTATACTAATTGCCTACAATAAAGATATAGGGTAGAAGAGAGACACACAGTAAAATTTTCATCAAATGAAATATTTTAATAGCAGTGAAGCAACAGAAAAGGACAGAGGTCTCTGAAAGATAAACAATACTGTGCGTCTTGATAACATAATAATTACATTTAAAGTACTACTTTACTAGCTCAGCCTAAAGGAGCATTGTCTTGTAATAGATAGACACATTTATCAAAACGAATGTTTTCAAATATAGGCCTATATTTATCTAGAAAAATAGCTACACTGATAATCAGAAATTGTGCACTAACTGTGGCACTAGTGGAGGGAACCTGCTGTTAAATATTTTACTCCTCTCCTCCGTTCTTCCTGTATGAAGCAGGGATGTTATTTGTCCCATAATTAGCTATCAAGACTATCCCAATAATAAATAAGGAAATAAAATAAATTCTTTATTCTTTCAAAAATTGAGTGTTAGATAAGAATAGCTTAAAGCTTCTAACTTACCCTTAAGGCTGTATTTTCCTGACTGTTATTAATAAATCCGTATCGCTAACAGAATATCTGCTGGATGCTTTAATTTCAGCGTTTTTAGGCAAACTGGTTGAAAGTAAGGCTACTAAGGGATTGGAGCCTCAGGACTGAGTTCCCACAGTACTGTGGTCCCCTGCTTTAGCCTGCACCTGGCAATATTAGGTGCAGGGGGCGTATTGAAATGAGCACAGCCATTCCTTGAGGAGACCTCCATTATTTATACTGTTGGTCCTCTCTGCAAGCACAAGTACAATGAGATCCTGGAACAAATGAGCTTATTAAGACCATGGTTAGACATATCGTTTTTCAAATCACACTCTACAAGACAGATATGCTGGCAAAGCCGTAATAAATGTCAAGGCCCAAGGCATCCGCCATTCTTCTCAGCAGCCAGTGGCTTGGCTAGAAAAGCTTTTCATAAATTTTAGCACACACCTGTCAAATGGCAGGTGTGATAGTCTGCTATCACAGGAGCCTGAGCTGTGATTTCTGGGCTGGCAGACTGTCTTCATTTTCAGAGCAATCCTGTGCTTTTCTCCGTTTGTGACCAGGGAAATCTCTGTGATCACACTGAGACTCTGTGCGTCCTGGCAGATCTGCCAGTGGTACTCGACACATCGAGATTATTTTAGATTGCATGCCATGAGGTGTTACTTCCCATTTGCTAACACAATGGGGTTTCAGGACCATGACAACTGGAACACATTCATTTGTATACGAGATTTGTCCTTGTGGAGACAGAAAGACGCTCCATCCTCCCTAGACCCCGTCCATCTTTCGCCTTCAATCCTTCACCTGGAAAATCTGCAGTTTTAATTACGTGGTCTGTTTCCACACACGGAAAACAGCAGAGGGGAGCCTTTATTTTCTTTCACTAAGATTAATTTGCAAATTAGAAATAAGCTTATTTGAAATAAAGTTGTATTTCCTATACACACATACATTATGCTTGGAACATTCATGAAGAAAGACTCAACTATTCAAGATGCCTAATGAGAAAGGAAGATCTGGAGATAACCGAGTCAAGGGTCTGCCATCCTCTTTGTATATTATGGTACTGCTTTGATTTCTATGATGATAATACAGTTACATTTTCTTTGTGCAAGAAAAAGGGAGATTTTAAACAGAGAAACTTAAATATTAATGTTGAGAAGAGAACAGAATCCTGCAAGATGATACTTTGATGAGTAGAAGCATATAGTTAAATAACGCATGCTCTCACACACAGTTTACACCTAAATCTCATAGAAACTGGGCAGGGTGATTATATCAGATATCAGTTGTATACAACTTACATAGGCAAAATATGAAATGTAATGAGGTTCAGTGATGTGCTAAAATTTCTTGCTAAGTTTCTAAATGAAGACTATGACCTGGGTCTTCAGAAACTGAAGTGAGTCCCAGTTCCCCCAAGTTTCTATCACCATTCCTTTCTTCTCTGAAGATAGCAATGCATTTTATTTTCTGTTTTTAAATCTTTCATATATGTGTACATTGTGTCTATATTTCCAGCTACCAATAGTTGTGGTTTTATATGAATAAAATAGACCAATTATTTTGTGGAATTGTTCAGACATAAACAGAAATTTAGATTCTGGAACATAAACAGAAATTCCATTACTAAGCTTCCCGTTGAAGAAGAAATAACTGTAATTATGTTTAGCACAATAACTTTTTCAAAATCATGGCAAGTGCCATGCCTCTGGCTTGTCAACTTATGGATGTCTGCCATCTGAATGTCATTTAACAATAATTGCGTTGTAGAAATATTAGTTCCTACTATGGTCTAGTTTTCAGAATTAATAACAAATCATCAGTTAAATACAGGCACATTTGAAAAAAAAACCTTTGCTATAAAAACTAATAATTAATTACTCAGGGAAAATTTAGCATGAGAATTTGAGTAATCTATGTATCTCCCCCACCCCACTTGCCAGTATGTCTCTAATCTTCTATAACCATACCATAATTTCTAATTATCTTCTTTCCTTTCAACCTTTGTAAAAATGTTTTAGAGAAGAAGATACTGAAAAGGGCTCTTACATCACATTTACACCCACATTTGGGAAACTAAAGCAGTAACATACCAGTATCTCCGTAGGAAAGGACTATATATCTGCACAGGACACATTAGGTCCTCTCAGATACACACAACAAATCATTTGCATTGATAGTACTGTTCCTCAAGCCTGTGTTCCTGTCACTCTTTGGGACTGGATAGAGATTGGTAATAGACATTACCAGCAATTAAAAACTTGAAACATTGTTGAGCGACAGCAGACACAGGCTCTAACAGTGGAGTCTCCCCTGCCTTGTGAGAGCACCTTGCTGCCTACAGCCGTGTGGTTGTTTGCCCCTCAGATCTGAACCACAAGGCAAACTGCAAGCAAATCCATACTCTACTCCTTGTGTGGCTGTTCACTGTGCCTCTGATGAAGCACCAACTCAGACAACTGTTAGGGTGTGCTCCCTTCAATACTTACACTGACCTCGACTAAATCCATTGTTAACTGATGAAAATGCAATATTTACATCTTGTGAGCTTTAGAAGCAAAAGTGTAAAGGGTCATAGAATGTCTTAGTCGATGTTCTATTGCTTTGAAGAGGCACCATGACCAAGGCAACTTACAGATAAAAGCATTTATTTGGGAGCTTGCTTACAGTTTCAGAGGTTTGTGAATTAACATCATACGGGGTCATAGGCTCCTAGCACACAAGTGTGGTACTGGAGAAATAGCTGAGAGCTTTACAGCCTCATTCACAGGTAGAGAGACATTGTGCCTACCATGGGCTTTTGAAACCTTAAAGCCCACCCTCAGTGACACACTTTTTCCAACAAGGTCACATCTATTCCAACAAGACCACATCTCCTAAATCTCTCCCAAACAGTTCCACTAAGTGGGAACTAAGCATTCAAATATATGAACCTATGGGGGCTATTCTCATTCAAACCACCACACACAGAAAGATCACCATAGAGCCCTCTGAGAAGCTCTGTCTCATTCCTACCCAGGTAAGTCTACTGCTAAATCTAGCCCAATGATACTTGGGGGTGCCCAGTCACTTCCTATGAATGCCTTCCTATGACAGGAATATCCTCTCTGGGATTTCCTTTTGCTATACCTTCTCGTAATGTGCTCAGATAGTCACCACGGTTTTTTTGCCTAGGGCCTCCTTTGCCTAACTAGGAAAGCTAAGGAGCATAGTTTTCTGTTTCTGGCAACTTAGAGGCAAGAGAAACAAAGTTACCACATTGAAAAGGCAATTTCCGTTTTACCATTTGCCTTTTCCAAGATGTTTCTTAGAGAACTTATTTGCTGTGTATTAGGTAGACCAAAAGCTTTACATAAATTAAATCACTTAATCTGAATAACCATAAGAGAAGGGTACTGCAATTATTTTCATGTTATAGATGAGAAAATTAAGGCACAGATGTGCCATGGAACTTGGTCAATAACAACGGAGTTAGTATCACCAACCTTAGCATTCGTGGGATGCTGTTTCATCTACTGACTCCTCTGTCTATCTGTTCTTATCTAGAATGCTGAAATTTAGACATCTTTCCAGGACAAACATTTTGAGGGATGCATTTTATAAACCATCCTTCACTTACAGTCCTAAGAAAACAGAAGGCAATCCAGCCTTGAGATCTCAGCTGGCCTTCTTAGCACGTGGCCTTTCTTTTTAATAGCCACTGAGGATGTCACCTGACAAACGGTAGAAGGGGATTGTAAAGAGGACAGAAAGGATATTCTCTCCGAGTGCTCAACCTCCCGATTGTTGATGCTAAGAGGGGATCTGTGAAAGTTATGGTAATGAACTCATAGCTTGTTTCCACTATTGAGTGAATGTCTGAACTTGTGTCTTACATTGTTTCTGTATCTTGGCCTCCTCCTGTGGCTTCCCTGTAGCTGCTTGCCTGGCCCTGTTCTAGGTCACCTGAGTACAGAGAATGCTGATGGCACAGTTTCTTTCCTGTGGGATTTCAATTGGTTCCATTTCACCAGCCTCGTCATGGACTCCAGGGGGTATCTTCATGTTCATATTGAAGCTTGCCATCTCTTCACACTGATTTTAAGTTGCATTGATCATTCTAGTGTTTTCTCTAGCTGACACTCTGATGGCCTAGGAAATAAACACATTTTACCTAACTAAACTGTTGATCAAAATTTGTGAATATGTGAACAAAGCAAAGGCAGCTATCAATCCAAAGGAAATGCTCATTAGATGCTGGCAGGAAAATCATTAATACTTGAATCATTTCAGGGAAAGTAATCAGACTCCTGATTAATGCAAACTGTGTGCACAATCCTGAACAAAATGGGGTTTTCCCGATCCATCTTTCTCCTTATTCTGTAAGGACTTGAAGGGGAAAGGAACCTATAAATAGCTCTGTCACTGCCATCTCCAGAGTTGAGAAATTCATTCAAATGACTCTCTACTCAGCTGGTTCGTTTCTCTGATGTTTGTGCAATAAAAGCTGTAATGGTTACTTTTTAAAATTCCTTAGGGGGTTAGTGCATTCAATTTAATATGAGACTGTAGTTTTTATTTAAGAAAGGTATAGAGTGATTTTTTTTTAAATAAATGTAAAATTACCCCATTGTTTTAACTGATGAGTTGCAAACATGTTTGTGTTACCCTAACTGCAACCCCAGCAAGCCATCTACTGGCTGTAGTTCTGTATCTTTCACTGAGATTAAGCAAATTAGCCATGTGGGCAGCTGCCTCGAGGTCTTGGTTCAATTGCTATTTGACTGGGCTTATATATGAAACACTATGAAAATCAGTGTTACCACCATTCCTTTACAGACAGCAAGGTGTGTTTCCTACCATGTACAAAGAGGCAAAATGTGGGAGGAAAATCTGCCACGGAGTAAACCAAATCACTCAATAGAAGGGCAGTTTCATCACTATGATCATTTACTCTGTGACAGAAAGAATTGTGCTGATGGGGTCATGCTTTCATGAATTAATTTTTATGAACATGTGAGGTAGATGTTATAATATTCCCATCTTAGCAAATATGGAAAGACAGGCTCAGAAAGAGTGAGTGGCTTGGTCTTCAGTCCAATCATTCAGCTAGTCAGCTGTCTAATTAGGATGGGAGCTCTGGTCCAATGCCTGGACAGGCTGCTGTCAGGACTGACGTGCTAACTCAGTAAAAGCCATTACTCTCTCTGTTTCTCACACTGCATGGGAGTGAAGCCTATGGGTGAACTAAGGCAGTTAGTCCTTATTTCTTCATTGTGCCAGGTTACAGTGCATTTACATACATGCACATGATTCTCTTTTAAATAAACAGGAGTGTTTTATAACATCTGTAATCTGCTAATCTGTTCATATATTAGCACATCCTATTTTATGAAACGTATAAACTAAATGAATCTAAATCTAAATGTTGGAGAACACCCTGATATTCCCAGATTTTGGTTTGACAAACAATGCTTATATAGAGTTTCTGTTAATGTACTTATTTACATGTATACATGTATACACATACATGGACTCACAGAAACACATGTAAAGAAAGAGAACTGGAAAGTGGAAGTAGCCACTGGACACTATCCCGGATGACAGATGACAAAAGTAGGAAGGCAGTCAGTAGACATAAATACAAGCACAGTCTCCTGTCGGCTACTTTATTGTTCCACCATCCACTGGCAGTGCATGAGAGCATCTACCTTGCCATCTCCTCTCTTGATCTAGTTCTGACTGTGGTTATTAGTTTTAATCAATATGCTGGGTGGAAAAAAAATGTTTCCTCAATATTACATGATTTTGCATATCTTCACTAGAAACATTCAAAGACAATAAACCGTAGACTTACATTTTACTTTCTACAAAATATTGATAATATCATTTGTCTTTTTATTGGGCTTTTATTTTATTTATTTCGTGGCATAAGGTCATTGTGTCAGGACTTTAGAAAAGCTGAGATTTGTTGCCCGACTTGCAAGCCACCAATTAGTCTATTATTGGTTTATGGCTGATGACCGAATACAATAGACTCCTTGGTCAGAAGCAACAGACATTCTTTAGAACACTACAGAAAGCAGAGTGGGCATTATTATATTTGTGTCAGTTCTTCTGACCACCAAGTCTAATAGATATGTCAGAAACGGGTCCAGCTGTGCATGAAAACGCAGAGACCTGTGCTACAAAAATGAAATCTAGTGTTTATGCTGCAAACTTGGAATCTTGTCTTCTGATGCGAATTCTATCTGTGTATCAGAAGGCTGTTTGTTGTCTCTGCCTTCCTCAAGAGAAAGGCCAAAACAAAGAACTTAATGCCCCACTTTTAAGACATGCAGTAACACAAATGATGCGTGGTGACTGTGATTATCTCTCAGCATTTTAATTTCATTCATTGCATCTGTTTTTCCCCAATCACTACTTCCAAAATATTCTTATTTTGTCACTGTGTACTTATTTACACATATCTCCTTTAAATGGCCCTTGTTTGGATATGCATGTTGTTCATATATTAAATTCAAATATCATGGAAATTTACCCCTAAGTTTAGGTAAAAACTATTGCTTTGCCCCTGGTCAAAAATGAAGAAAGATACTGTCTAATAGACTTATGAATATATGTATGTCTTATTTTTATTTGATTTGGCATGATATATGAGGTCTGGAAGGCACAGGAAGGGAAATACACATGGACTTTTTCCAACCAAAATAAAACTGAAATTTCCTAACTCTTTTCTATCTATGCAATTTTTGTTAATTTGTGGAGCTTGGGTGGTCTAATAGCTTGGGGGACAGGAAGACAAAGTGCTTGAGGTGTAAGAATACCAGATGGTATACCCAGTGTTGCCAGGATTGTCCTGGGCCCTTAAAGATTCAAACTGGAAACACTAGCAACACTTTAGTCTGACAGCTGGTTTTTATGTCAATTTGAAACAAGTTGTTATCATCTGAGAAGAGGGAACCTCAACTGAGAAAATGCCTTCATAAGATTGTGCTGCAGGTATAGTGTTTTCTTAACTGATGGCTGATGTAGGAGGGCCCTGGTCATTGTGGGTGGTGCCAGCCCTGGGATGATGGTCCTCAGTTCTATAAGAAAGCAAGCTGAACAAGCCATATGGAATAAGTCAGGAAGCAGCACCCCTCCATGGCCTCTGCACAAGTCTTGACCTTCCTGGCTTCTGTCAGTAATGAACAATGATATGGAAGCATAAGCCAAATAAACCCTTTCCTCTCCAATTTGTTGTAGTCATGGTGATTCACCATAGCGATGGTAACACCAACCAGGACGTTTACCACCACAGACACTGTGCTCTTCCTCCTAAAGGATGTGAAGAAAAAGGTATAGGCACATCATAATTGTGGTGGTTTGAATTTAAAAATTCCCCATAGGTTCATATTATGGTTAAATTATGGTTCCCAGTTGGTGGAACTATTTGAGAAGGATCAAAAGTCGTGTCACATTGGGGTAGGCTTTGAGGTTTCAAAAGCCCATCCCAGTCTCAGTTAGTGCTCTTTGCCTCCTATATTCAGATTAGATGTGAGCCCTCAGCTAGTTAGAGCTAGGCCTGCCTGACACCATGCTCCCTCCCATGATGGTCATGGACTCTAACCCTCTAGAATCATGAGTAAACATTAAAACACTTTCTTTAATGAGCTGCCTTAGTCACAGTGTAGCAATAGAAAAGTAACTGAAACAATAGCATCAAGATTTTGCTATTGTACTCCACAGTGTTCCTTTTTTAAGCTCAGCAACATATCCAGTATTCCAAAGTTCTGTCCTTCCAGCCTTTGCATTATCCTGGGCTTTAACTAAGACAAACAATTTTCAATATATTATATCACCTAATACAGAAATGATCATACTTAATTTAACACAACTACCTCAGCACTGTGTGGTGTTGGGAGTGAGCACAATTATTAGCGTGTTTATTTTGTTAGGTGCCCTTCTCTGACTTCTCAGGTGTTAAAGGGATGAAATATATTATAAATAAATCTGGAAGGTTAAGAAATCAAGCATAGAGCTCCTGAAGCATAATGGTACAGGAATGGACATTTGGCTATGTGCACAGAGTAGAATGCACGGGTATGTGAGGCAGCCCAAGTCCTCTTTTTTCTTTCTGATACTTAGTCTACATTTAAGATGCTTCATACACATAGTCAGCTTTCCCTTGGTATATACAGGATTTGTTCTAGAACCGTGTGGGATATCAATATGTATAGATGTTCAAATTAATGGCATAATATTTGAATACAACCTGCATATATCCCCTGGTTACTTTAAACCTTCTATGGATTATTCATGATACCTAATGCAATGCAAGAAAAATGTAAATAATTGTTATGCAAGTCTACTTATGGAATGATTACAAGAAATGATCAGAACCTGTTGAGATACAGAGGCAACATCACAGACCTAATTATGGTGTACATGTAAGGCATGTGGTGTTCACAAAGGTAATGGGGACAGGCTTCAGTTCTCTGAAGCAGTAGGTGCCTAACAGCAGCAGGGGGTGCCTACACATGATTTATTTTATATTGATTCAGTTTTCCCACTTAGACAATTAGGTTTTGCTTTATGGAAACTTCTGGAATTTTTTAACCAATATTTTTGGATTATGGTTGGGTAAACCTACAGACAGGAAAGACTACATATAAGAAAAGTGGTCAGTATGCATTTTAACAGCATGTGGTGGAATCTGCCTCACCTTTTTGCTAGATTTCCCTAGTAACTCCATTCAAGCCCATAGCTTAAAAAAACTCAGTTCTATGAATTGAATTTTATGAAGTTTACAGTTTTCATATGGAAATGAAACAAGGCCACACATAGCTCCAATGCCAGATGGAAGGAGCTTGGTGGTATAAGAAAATCAACAGAGGATGACTTATAGGACAAATATTTCACAAAAGGAATAGTATTTGAGATCATTCCTGAAAGCTGAAGCTGTCTGTAGACAACAAGAAAGAGTTCCAGGTAGGCTAAGGGTCAAGGCCTGGGAGGGAGAGCATTCAAGAAACAAGAAACAATCCAGTTCATCTATCCACACATATAATTAAATCCTTTAGGGTAGAGAAACAGTGGGACTATACCACTGAAATCTCTACACCCCCATGCCAGGGAAACACTGATTTGGGGGTCCACGGAGAGCCATCTTTAGCAACAGAATCCAGGAAGTCATTCAGAAAGATAATTCAGAAAGAAACAAATAGTGAACACTGGACAAAAGAGACAAAAAGCAGGAAAGGAAGGAAGGAAGCAGGAAGGAAGGAAGGAAGGAAGGAAAAGGAAGGAAGGAAGCAGGAAGGAAGGAAGGAAGGAAGGAAGGAAGGAAGGAAGGAAGGAAGGAAAAACTGAGGTTGGCAGAGTAAATAAGTATTATGAATAGTATGCAAATGAATTGTTTGCAGGTGTTACTGCTGAGATTAAAGTGCATGATGGGAATGAGAAAGTCCAGAGAGGAAAAGAGTGAGAGTTCTCTGTGGACCTCTACAGACCATGCATTTTATGTAGTTCATTTTAATGTGACATGCACATTCTCTTTTTCTTCCTCTGTAAGTTTCTGTTTGTCGTTGCCCCCCCCCCCTTCTCCCCTTTGTTATTTCCTATTAACAGCATCTGCTATCTTCCTCAGCTTTGCCAATATCATCTTAGGTATATACCTCTGCTCACATTACCGACCCTATGCAACGTACCAGAGAAAAATCAAAGTTCAGTTATTCTTGTTTGAGTGTTATGTGACTTCCCTTAGAGTTCTAAACAAGTCACTACAGAAGAAAGAGATTTGAAAAACACAAATACATCAACTATCTCCAAATATGAACATGGGCACCAAGAGGCCACCTCCTTGCGGGGAAAGGAAACAAATATCCAAGCCTGTAGACTGTAATGAGGCAGCTGATATTAGGTTATGATACCAGGAAAAATGTTTCCAACCAAGTGTGACTGAACACAATAGGTTCATACCCTGGTGAGTACAAAGTCCAGCCAAATGGACAAAACATTTAAGAGGAGGAAAGACCATATAATCTGTAGCAGGCCAAGACACTTGGGACTCCTTTCAAAGCAGTGTCCTCTCTGAATAAGAAAAGCATGGGGATTTTATTAGGGCATCTATACCTATTCATTGAGGTAAACGGTAAAGCAGTGGGCACATTCCTCAGTTTAAGTTCAGAAAGAAAGATGCTAGACACATTCTAGGCATGCTTAGAACAAGTTCCCTAAGCAGGTGCTGAAAAGGTTAAGATGGTGGACTGGGCCCCCTGGGGATGCTCAGCTTACAGCATAAAGAGTCAGAATAGAAAGGACACTTTGAAGGTCCATTAGTATAAGAATTTCCTTCTAAAAATGCCTGTCTCTCTTTGTGGTTAAGGCAAGGAGCATCACAGTAAGTGGTGCCACTGAGTCCCTCCATGGTTCAGAACGCTGAGAGAATAATGGAGGAGGTGCTAATTGGCACCATGCACCAAGGAGTTTCTTGTCATCCCTAGATGCCCAGTGCCCGCTGCATTCCACATCTTTATTTCCATCTTGTTCTCATCGTCAGTCAGGACCCAAGGGACAGATGTGACAGGAAAGAAGATCTGATGTTATAAAATAGCAGAAAGCTTCAGCCTATGCTCTGACATGCCTCTTTCCACGGATCTTCCTACCTCTCAGTCCTGAAAAGCAGAATCACACAGTCTTGCTTTTGCCTATGAAATGTCAACAGATTCCTGTCAGATGTACTCAGTGAAAGAATGTGAGTGGGAGAGTCACTAATTGATTTCCATGCCAGAAACGCGAATCATTTACCTAATCTGTTTGATATTATAAGGAAAGTATTTCAAAATTTCACATTTACATGCATGTGCTTTGTTTTGTATTATGGCTGTAGTAAATACCAGTCTAGGAAAGGGTGCGTTCCAAATCTTATTGATCGTGACATATTCAGGAGTATGTTTTCAGTTTCTAGTGAAAGAAAACTGCTTAAAATGTTCATGAACTCACACCATTGTTATCAGAGATTCCATCATTTTCCATGATCCTAAAATTCCTAAGCTGTCAAGGGTCCTGTAGAAACTTGCCAGAAATGGTCGTGTTAGAGAATTCCCATGGCTTCCAGATCTTCTCTCTGACCCAGCCACTGTTTGTCAGTGGGATAACAGCTAATTGAGGAGAATTCAAAGCAATTTCAAGTCACCACAAACTTAGACAAAAAACTGTTAGAAAATATAAACAAGGTCATATCCAATTCCATCCAACACAGAGCTATGCTACATAGAGCTCTTTTATCCAAACAATACAAAACCAAAAATAGAGAATTTGTTACAAAATAAACATTTACTGAAAGCAAAGAATCACAAAACTGATAAATTTTTAAAGGCTGAGGAAAAGCACAAACACAACTGTAAATGTGTTACATACAATCTAAAGAATTATTTTTCCAGAGACATTGAGCTATATACTCTTTTGTTACTTCTTCATGAGAACATGATTTTATAACAATATTTTTTTTCACCAGGAATAAAAACAATTGTCTTTCCTCTAGAGTAGTGGATTGAAATGTATCTTCATTATTGATAATTGAGATGCGACCATGATGGTTGTTCCCATTTCCATATATTCTCTTTGAAGATCTGCCTCAGGTTTGTCCCTTCAAACCAGGAATTCTAATAAATCCCATTGTCTCTTAAAATATGTTATGCATAATACATTTGTAATTGTATGTATTCATTATTAAGACCATCCCCTGACAGGAGAGTACGTCTGATTAGACCTGAAGTCGATGAGAGCACAATCCAGTGCTTAAAATTCTACAGCTCTGCTACTTCAAAAAACTCATCTCCGACTACGTCCGGCTTGTACATTTCCAGCCTCCCTTTTCTTCATCTACATATAGATTTGACCTCCAACCCTTTACGCCTCTGCTGAGATACCAGGTACCTCAACAACTTTTTAGGAGCAAATCTTACCTTGAGTTACTAATGTGAGATGTGACAGGCACTTCAGAAGCTTGTCTCCTGAGCTACAGGCAATGAAAGGTCCCTGTTGGATGATCACTCATCTCGTAGCAGTTGTCCAGCAGATGGTAATAGCTACACTTCCCATTCTATTGAGTCCTTCAAGGTAAGATACAACTATAGAATTGGCTTAATAAGTTCTGTCATTGTATCTTACCTAGTACCTTCACTAATCTATTAAACTCAGAGAAATATCAGACATCTATGACCTCAGATCTCTCTCCCCTATAAAGTTTGTAAATGTAAGAAATTTCCTTTGTTTTGCGGGCTGCTGTGGAATTACCACATCTCAGTTTTTCCATTGTGGCTGGCACTATTAAAGAACCTGCTCACCTGAAGTACACCTTCACATATGGCTATAGAACTAGCACACACAACCTTTTCTTTATGTACTTAAATACTGTGTCGAAATCTGGGAGTAGGCCTAAGAGTGAAAGGCCCATCAGAACCTGGGCAGAATGACATGAATCCAGAGGGGCACAAAGTAAGTACATCCCACAATCTACTTCCCCTCATCTTTATCCCCAATTCCCTTAGTCATGCTGGGAGCATCTTTGGCAAAGTAAGAATCTCAATGGGTATGGTTAAAATACTTTTCTTTGCAAACAGGAAACCACACCAGCATGTCAACACAACACCAATGCCATATTTAGCCTTTGAAAGTGTCCTAAGCAAATGAGTCTAATAAAGGTTAGGCTCAATTAGCCTCTCATTAAGTCTGCCTACAAATCAAAGACTATGAAATTAAATGAATATCTTATTTTCCTTCTATATCTCAGAATAGTGTCAAGTGTAGATTAGTGATAGTTACACTTCTCCAAGCTTGACAAAAGATCATGGGGGAGGCCAAAAAGATATGACAAAAGATAATTTAGCTGGAAAAGAGGATGGCAGAATTGGAATCCTGGAGAAGTTTAAGAATTGAGGATTCCAGAGTAAAACCACAGAAAGAATTATAACTAAAACTGCCTTTTCTACTTGACTTGCTAACACCTGGTTTTTTTATAAACTCACTCAGCAGTAGATATCCGGTATATGAATCACCCCTCCCAGAGTATAAAAACTATAATCAACACTGGTTCTAATCTAAGTTGTTCAATGGTGGCATCACATCAGGATAATTGACTGGCACTCCATAGTCTTATCTGGAATTTCAAACTCTCTCCCACAGGAGTTACTATCAACAATGACTCAAGAAAGAGAGGGTGGCCCTGCCTGGGTCACTGGTGTTTAGATTCATCTGGCTGGTGGATGGTGATGATATGCTCATAAACTTAAAATGTGTTTGGGGAGATTTTCAGACTTATAATTTTAACTTGGAAATGTAGAGTCACAAGGGAACAGGGAGTACTAGAGGGAATATTTGAACTGATATCTAAAATAAACAGTGTTCCTTTCCCCATCTTAAAATTAAAAGCCCTCAAAGTTAGACAAAAATATTACTGTACTTTTGTTTCAACCTCTACTTCATCTTCTGGAAATGGGGCAGAGGAAAAAAGGAAGGATTTAAATATAGCTGAGTGTCTACTAGTCACACAACATCTCTTTTCTGGAAAACTACAAAATGTATAGTGTTCAGATTGTCATCTACATGCTATTCCCAGACAGCAAACAGAGCTACACAAAACAGTTGTTCAAAGAGTGGCAACAGGTCCCCTTTTATTGGAATTCCTGAGGGCACCTGCTTAAAATGCAGGATGATCAGCTCACAGAGCCTCTTCATGTGGATTCCAAAATCCTGTGTGGTGACAAGGGTGTCAGAGGATTCCTATACCATCGAACCTATACCATTCCTATACCTGCTCTGACAGGTGTCCCTGAGAACGGAATGGAGATGCCTTTGAGGAGCATTGAGAACTTGGTATATGTCTCAAGTCCAGAGATGCTGAGAATCCAAACATAACAAACAGCACACATTCACAGTCTGCCCTTCCTTCTCTGACGAGTCTGCCTTCTGATGATCCATCCCTACTTTGACAAAAGTTCAACTTATTGTTTCCCATTTTGACTGCTTCACCTTTCCTTCCCTACTTTTTTTGTATATTGCCATCTACCTGGAGGCATTTTGGGGGCCATATATAGGCTCTTACAACCAAATACTGCTTTAGCTTATTCCTAAGTAATTTTGAGATGTTGCCACATGGTTCTATCTTTGCTGATGGTTCCCAAATTTCGTTCTCTAGATGGACCCTTTTCGGATTCTTTATGTCTGCATGTTGTTGTGGGATATTTTACTCCTCTGTGCTGTTTTGGTTTGTGAAAGGGCTTTGATGCCTTGTAGCTGCGAAGCTGGATGCCTTGCAGCAGGTGCAGGCCTTGCTTCCTATGTGTTCACACCCTTGTGCTAGCCCTGTTGAGATCTCCACAGATAAGACTAACTGTTTACAGCTGAAGGTGACCAATCATGATGGAAGGTCTGCGGGCAGGTGATCAGAGTCTTTTCTGATCACCCCAGCTGAGTACTATTGTGTTGTATGAAGACCTGGATGTGGAGAGGGGGCTAAGAGAAAATTTTAAAGGGTCTAAGGCAGGAGGAATGAGAGAAAATGAAATTGAGAGGAGATGAAGAAGGATTGAAGGGAGAGAAGGAAGAGAGGAGGATGGAATGAAGTCTCTGCCTAGCTGCCTGGGTACTGAATTCCCTGAGAGTTGTCTTGGCTTGTAATTAATAAAGAGCACTGGAAAACCCAACGATGGACTCTTATTAAGAGATTGAACATTAATTTAACACCATGTAATGTCTAATGAGTATTCAAATCCTAGCAAATCTAAAAGCGAATTCATGATTTTCCTGTCTACTTCCTGCGAAGAATGGTCTTTCTCGAGGAATCACCATTACGGCAGGAGTCACCATGAAGCATCCAGTTCCTTAGGCAAAAACTATAAAATCTTACTTGACATTTTTATATTTCTCATAACTTATCCTCAGTCCGTCAAACAAATCCTGTTAGGTATATATTTATATAATATCCCACAAGTGGTCCCTTCCCCCTAAACTCACCCAGTCTGAAAGAGGGCTAGTAATATGACAAGCAAGCAGTCGCCTTGTTGGACTATAAGGGCCATGATTATTTTGCTACTCCATGAATTTCTCAACAGTTTTAGACAAGTCTACCCTGGGAAGCCACCGATAGGCATGAGAACACATTAGAACTGTGAATTTTCTAACACCCTATTCAGTCAATATTTTCTTTAAGTTCTTTCTTGTTCCATTACAAGTTTGGAGCTTGAGTTATTCTCTATCCAATAGCTCTTTGTATGTTTTGACTGAACTAGAAATAAAGAGACTCTCTGAGGAATAGCAGAATTGCTGTTGGCTATTACAAAGGAATCAATTTTAGCCAAAGACAGACAAGCTTGTTTCACGTGACAATGGAACTAGTGAAGATAACGCGATGATAAATACTGTGATTGACATGGTGCACACAGAAGAAAACCAATCACACTGTCAGTGTCAGGTGGACAAAGGGTAAATTTTACTCAATATTTAAATTCGTATTTATTACTGTTTGTTTATTTTATTTATTTATTATTTATTATTATTATTTTATTATACAATGTGACCCACATTGTATAATAAATTTCATACAACACCATTACATAAAATGGGAAACATCACCTTAACTTCAATTACATCCTTAAACACCATAACCAAATTTAATAATCCCAGTTTGCAGTGTGACAAGCCATTGACATGTTTGAGACCACTTTTCAGAAGACTTTATACAAAGAGAATGTATATGCAGAGCAATTGTTATAATATTCATATGTTTATAAAAAATATAATTAAATTTCATAAAGGAAAATTAAAGTGCTAAAAAGATACCATTATTTTCTGTACAAAACCAACTACTTTAATCAAGTGCTTCAAATAGGTCCTATCAACCCTTTTCTTTGCAAATGAATTGACTCATGTCTTAATTTAATATAGTGATTTCCTCTTAAATTACTAGCCTGGAATCCTGTCTTTCTCAACTAAGTAAGATGGAGTGTTTATATGCGCAAAGAATGAAATTCTTCATTTGACCTTTTGAAATGGCTGACAGACAAAGGCAATTGATTGAGTGCCAAAAAAGAGATTTAAACTGACATTACAATTTTAAGGCTGAGCAACTGTGAGCTCGCATCTGAAAGTATTCCACGACATTTCTAACACAGGGTTTTTATCCCCCATGCTGAGTGGCCTCCGGTTACTCAAGGGTAAGGGGTGGCAAACTGAACTCAGTGTACCAAACAAGCAAAATGAAACACCAGTGAACTCTGCAAAAAGGTGGATCCTTCAATGAAGGAAAGTCAGTTAGACTAAAACTACAAGCCAATGTTGCAAAGGCAGGCAATCCCTCCAATTATGTTATTTTTGTTTTACAGAGTGTTGCTTTCATCATTGTATAATTTCATTTGATTTCCATATTTAAAAATCAGGGGGCTAGAGAGATGGCTCAGAGGAAAGAGCAAGTTCTGCTCTTGCAGAAGATGGGAGTTTGGTTCCCATTACTCGTGATGGGTATCATAACTCCAGACAGTATCTAACCATCTCTTTTAGCCTTTTGGTCACTTGCACAGACACATATACACACAAACAATTACAAAATTTAAAGTCGGAATATTTCATACAAAATATTTTAGATAATTGACCTTTTTAAAAAACACACAAGAGAGATAAGCACACATAATCTAACAAATCTTTTATGGCTTTCCGTACATAAATTAGTTAGTAGCAATGAGGAAAACATGATTTTTTTTTAAGCTGGAAATTGCTCCAAAGCTTTAAGACGTTCATTTTGATATGTGAGTAATGATGTTGAGTAGTTTGTAGTTCACATGCCCAGCTGGTCAAGCTGAGATTGAAGGCATCATGGAGAGAAAATCTTAAAACCTTAGCTGTAACGTACCTTCCATCCGCTCTTAGCTCTGCTACCCTCAGTGTCTTTGTGGTGATGAAACTCAAGCACAGCTTCTGAATATGAAGAGTTAGAGGAGACAGAAGAGAAATGGGCCTTCCTAATCAGTCATGCTTAAACAGTTACTTAAGAACAGAGTTAGATTATCCCATGATGACGCAACTCAATGTCATTCCTGTGACAAAAGCCCAGTAAAAACAACTTAAGGGGGAAAGAATTTACTTTGACTCAGAGTTTCAGCCCGAGGTGCCATGGTTGTGGTGATCTTAAACCCTAGTGAGGAAACATCACAGTAGAGAGTTTGTGGCAGAGCAGAGCAACTCAGTCATGGTGGTGGGAAAGCAACAGAAAGGACAAGATATACACCATGAAGGCTTGCCTCCAGTGATGACCCTCCCACAGGTCCATCCCTCCTCTCAACAGCCTGTCCAAACTTGGAACCTAACAGAGGATTAAACCAGTGAGTCCAGTCATCTCTAAAAGTCTCCCACATACTGAGAGGTATACTCTACTAATCTCCTAGGCACTCTTGATCCACACTGACAGCTAACATCAACTCTCATATCTAATGCGGACAATAACTTGCCCATAAACTTCATCCATATTAAATATAAAAACCAGATTACATGCTAGAAATTTAGCAGTCTTCCATAAACCTGAATTGATCTATTTTATAGAAATAAAAAAAAAATACTCAGCCTACATATCTACTATTCAATATATGAAACTATATGAACGAAACATGTGAAAAACGTATGCCCCTGGAGACAACCTATTTCCGTTTCTAACATAGGTTTCACATTGTGGAAACAAGGTGTGCTATATCCAAAGATCCCTATATAGTGAAGCTTATCAGTACTTCATCAGTAAAGACATAAAGGAGGGGGAAATACCTCATCTGTAAGTGGTTTTTTGGAATTATTTTGGGGTACCAAAACAAGTGTAGGAAGACAATGAGTGACACAGGAAAATATTCACAACATGACATGAATTATGCTGGACAAAAAAGAGGATGTCATCAAGACCCCCAATTTCATAACATGTATAAACAACATAAAAACAGAAAGAAGGTACACCGAAATATAAACATATATACGTACCCACATCCATAACAGCATTATTCACAATAGCTAAAATATGGGAGCCACACAAGGGTTCATTCACAGATTAATGGATAAGAATAATGCGTACAGACAGAATGAAATGTTATTAGAGACAGAAAGGGAGAAAACGGTGTCTTACATCATGGAAGAATCTGGCGGACACTAAGTGCAATAAACCAATCAGAAGAAAACAGCAAATGTATGATTCCGTCTCTCTAAAAAAAAATCAAACACAGCATGTAAAGTGGTAGTGGCTAAGGGGACATGAGCAGATGTCACTTAACAGTTAATAAATTCAGTTTTGTGGGGAGCACAGGGTCATGGGGATGATGATAGTCATAGCGGCACAATACTTTAAAAAGAGACTCCTAGGCAATGTGACAGAAGAGCAGCATCTTTTCACGACTCTGTGAATGAGAAGAATGAGAGCAACAAAGGATGTTTCCCAAGGGCAAGGAAAGAGGCAGGGCTCTACAAAGCAACAAGTGATGGGAAAGCTAACCAGAAGAAGGGCAACTCAGACATCCGCAGAAAGCGCCACTCCAAGTCACAACTCTGACTCCGGCTCTCCATACAAAAGAGCACAGAAGATAGAGGGAATTGGGGAATGTTGAGGGATGCCCGGTGCTTCAGACGACAGGATGCAATTAGAGAGCGCAGTTAGCCCCAGTGGTAAGTGTCAGCCCCAGCTACTAGAATGTCCTATGGTTCTTACCAGCCATATGCAGGAAAGGGATTTGGTCTGAACACCATTGCTTCTTCACAGCAATGTGACTTTAGAGAGAAAACAGATGCCTACCTCATGTCACTCAGACTACTAAACCTTCTAGAGAAAGAGATATCAAGGACTGAAATACTCCAAGTCAGGAAACATGAAATTATGACATGAAATAATGTCCCTTGGACATCCTGTCATGCTGGCTAGGTAGATCTGTTATAAAAGCCGCGGGGGAAACTAATGTATGAAGTGATCATTAATTTTCTCTTAATGAGTATGATTTTTCTCCTATTTTGTAAATTAAACATGCTTCTTTCCCAAAAGGAAAATTGACTGAATCTATATTATAACCTAATAATCAAATACCCTAGAATTAACAATTATAAACCTTTTACAGTCAAGCTGTAATCCAAATATTTGGAAAAAATCACCTATTTTCAAACAGATTCTAAAATTCTGGGTGTATGAAATCTTAATACTTTTATCATTTTTATCTTCTGAATTTATAGGACTTTGGAACAAAGAACATCTCTCGCTCTCTCTCTACTCTAAGAATTGTAAAGTATCAACCAGATATATTAATAAAAATATCCAAGTCAAGAGAGAAGTTGGGTAAAATCAATAAGCCCCTTTTGCAAGAGTAATAGTGTTTGGTTCATATAATATTAACGTGATTTCAGTAAAATATATTTCTATGGTAGTCATGGAAGGAAATAAACATGGACCAAATAAAGCATAGTGTACCTGGATACAAAGCAGAAATGACATAAAATACAGCCATGGAAATAGAAGATTTTGGCTTCCATTAGTTATGTCTTCAAGTAATTCAGAAGTACTTCACACAGCATTCCTGACAGACAATAACTCACTTAGCAGAATGAAGTTGTATAAGCATTTGTCACCTGCTAAGGACACGCTTCATCATTGACCACCAAAGGGGACTTTCATATTCAGAAAGAAGCCTATTCTCTTTTCCTATAATTTCATTTTCTAGAAAATCTATGTGTTGAAATTCAGCCAGAAGCAACTAACATCTTTACTTACATTCAATAACTTTCTTCCTTACATTTGCTTTCATAATTAACTTAGTTCATAGCATAGAACTATAGATTTAAATGATTTAGATTATGAAAGCAATAGATTAACAATTTCTCCCACACAATAAACTTCTTTGATAGCATTCTGTCTTAACCTCTTTCTGTCTGGTGTTCAATGCCTCCATTGAAAGACTCCCTTTGCTAACGGGACAGGTGTATATCTACTTTGAGAAGGTTACTTTGGAAAATGATCTATGATATCAATACTTTCAGCTTTGAATGAGTGAGTTTATTAAGAATATAACAAGGTAAAGCTAAAGAAAAATAACAAGCAGCAGAGAAATAACACAATATTGAGCTGGGTACTTACAACACCCAGCAAAAAACAACAGGAGAGAGCCCGCTGAGACAGTCAGCTGTCTAGGCAGAGCTTCATTTTGCCCCTTGGGTGAGTTTCTAAGCTTCCCATTCCTAACAAGTGCATTTTAATAACATGTATAATAGCATTATTCATCTCTGTTGGAAAAGGTTTAACTTCTAGTGATTCTCAGAGATGCAATGTTTTTAATACCCTTGGCTCTTCAGCATTTCAGACAGAAGGGCAGGCTGCCCCAGGATGAGACTATCAGAGGAAAACTGAGATAAACGTGCTTGAGTCTGAGACAAAGGTGCCTACCTTGTCCCCAAAGTATGCTCTTAACAAATCAAAAGAGTATATGGCGATTTGTAAGTATAATTTGCATCATATGTTTAATGTGGAACTCCTGTCTATCTTTTGTGACACTTGCCACTGACCGTGTCATCGGTCAGCTTGCCAAGGTGCTTTGGCTGTAACCAGTTAGAAATCATGGCCATGGTACTTGTCGAGCATGTAGTCTAGGTGGCTTTTGTAGCCTCAATGTCTAGCAACAGAAGCAGACACAGCAGGCAGTCGGGAACAGTGGCACATGGTGCTGTGTAGTGTTTCAACTCTTGTGCATGCCTCGTACGAGGGTATACTAGGAATCTTAGTTGTACAAATTGTACAAGAGTTCTTGTGTCTTCTGGGGAAGTTAGGGTTCTTCAGCTGGCAGAACAGCTTTCAGGACTAGAAACTCCTTAGCTCTTGATAACACCCAGTGTTACATTGCAGCTCCTGTGTTAGGAGTTTGTGGGACCCATGTCCTAAAGAAATGATAGCACTCTGGACCTCTTTTCCAGAGTAAGGGCCAGCAGTGTCCCTTCCGTGCCTCCTCACACCTTTCTATCCTTGGCTCTTTCACCTTCTCTCAACTTCTGCTCTTCCTTACAGTCTGTCCTGTCCCTCATTTCAATTCTCCAGCCATCTCCTGTTGCCATGGCCATGGTCAGAGTTGCCACTACTGAAAAAGTGGTTACTGTTGCCTTTTGGTCGCTGAGGCTTCTGCAGATGTGATGGCGTGGCTCTCGAGGCTTCTCCTCTTTTTGGAGTTGTGCTTAACAGCTGGTTGCTCTGTCACTTTCACAACCGGACCCGTCAATTGCCGGGTCCCAAATCTGAAGCTTGCTAGGCCAACTGCCAACTCACGCGCACAGCTCTACATCTGCCACTAGCAGATTCTGCAGGTTCCCGTGGCCCTATCTTTGCTGCTCATCAGGGCTTCTTGGTTCCCATGGCCAGGAGGTCTTCATTCAGCTCAACCTTCCACCCTTCTCTATGTTTCCCCCTCCTCTGTGGCTGTCAAATCTGCCTCCCCTCTCACCCCTAGGCTTCTGCAGCTCTGCTTGCGCGATGCTCCTTTGTTACTGCAGCAGCCAACCTGCCATCGCTGCCGCCACTGCCGCCATGCTGCCGGCGTTGCTGTTTCCATTAAGATGCCAGCGCAGGCTACTCTACTAAAGTAGGTAAGCGAAGACCTCTTGGGAGAAATATTTTATCAGACCTGAGGTTGCAACACCAGGAGAGGAAGCCTAGGAAGATGTCTCCAGCCTGCATACCGACTGAGGCCAACAGCCTGCTTACAGAGACTGTGCAGAGACTGTGTGTATGCACCATTCAGAGTAAACCCTCTTTACTCTTATGAATATCAACGTTTCTACCAATCATGGCACTGTGCCAGTGGAGCCAGTAACAGCAATCCCCAGGCAGGCCACCGTGGGAAAGTGTTCCTTCTCTTGTTTGGATGGGGATGGTTGCAGGGAAATCCAGTGCAAGCTGTTTAAGCAGTTGTGGCTGGGACTGCACCCTCAGGCACAAGAATAAGCAGTTGCTAGCACCTTCCAGCTTCCCTGAGGCATTCATGAAGCATTCAAAATGGCCAGCGTTGGTATAATTGTGGTCTAGCTGGCTGCTTGACTGAAGAGCTTTTTGCTCAAGGCACACAGAGCAACAAGGGTGCTCAGCAGACTGCTAATTAGGCAGTCAAGTCACCCCATCCCCCAACATCTTTGTTTATTTACAGGAATATAAACATTGAAGGGAGGCTTGGAGTGAGATCTTGAAGAGCATATCATTAACACTAACAGTGAATCTCTAGCAGAGTTTAAATGTTTCAGTGATGCCCTGAAACTGTCCGGCACCCCAGGAAGGGAGGAGTCCCCTTTGTCTCCCTTGGTCTTATTCTCCCCAGAGCATACTGAACAAACACCTCCACCCTTGAGTTATTTAGACATACGAAAATCACGCCTAACCTTTTCCTTTCAATCTCTGCCTCTCTAGGAAAAGCATCCTGGTCAATTTACTTGGTTTTTTTAGGCTCATTTTTTCTGCTTCCAGTCACGTTTCTCTGCGCAAATCTCATTTATCCATTTCACCATCCACAGCCTGGCTCCTGAAAGCCAGCACACTCCATATGTGGGGTGGGCGCGCAGCAGCACCGGGCTGACCTCTGGGGCTAAAATCAGGTTAGCTGTAATTGGAGGCAACATCACACTCCTGATGATTAGCCAGCTAAAAGTCTGCTGTAGTTTCATTAGAATATCTTTAAAAAGTGGGGGCTTCTTTTTTCTTTCATCTAGGAGGGTGGTACAAAAAAAAAAAAAAAACCCTTAACAGGCAAAAACCCATATGTAGTACTTATTGAATGTCATCTCTGTCTGTTTTATAGTCCTCCAATTAAAAACAAAAACAAAAAACTTCTCTGAATCTTAATTCTTCTTTGCATTTGGTAGTCCTGGGAAGTTAAATAAGATATTCCTACTGTTCTTTCAGCAGATATTTTAAGGTAATAGTCTGCTGTTCTTCACATATTTGTAACTACGATAGTTATGGTGGCTAGCATGGAATGTCCTTGTTCACTGAATACTGTCCTACGTGTTCAAGTAGCATTACATCTAAGCTGCATGGAAAGCTCGTGAGATCAAGACTATGCCTAGCCTCCTGTTGCACATACAGACACAGCTACTAAGTGGTGACAAATGGACTGCCTATAAGTTGGTTATTTCTGAATGTATTCACTTTGACTGGTTAGTCTAGCAGTGTCTTCTAAGGATTTTAAAATATCCCCTGAGAGGTGCCAAGATTTGAAGACCAGCTGCCTGACTCTAGAATGTCTTCTTAATCAGGCTGAATTCTGTCCTCCCATGCCAGGTGAAGGAAGAGTGAAACAAAATAAGTGATAACTCAGTTCTCCATGTTTCTGCCACAGATGCTCTGCCTTTACCTCACCGGACATTTGATATGTAAGTAAAAATATCTGCTGCCAGGACCTTAATAGCACTAAAGGGCAAATGAAAATACAGCAAATAGCTGAATTTATCATGGATAGTTCCTTCAATGCCACAGGTGAGTGCATTTACCAACACTAAATGTGTCATTTAAAACAGCCCTGTGAAGCTGTGTGCAATGCTGTGTGCATGGGAGACAAAGCATCTTCGCCCGAGAGACAATGTACAGCTGTGATAGATGCTTAGTAAGCCACAGACACACAACAGCTCCGCACCATATAGGTTCATATCTCGAGGACTTATGTCCTAAATGCTTTCATCTTTCAAAGAGAATAGGCAATGAAGAAAAATTCTTATTGAAATCATCTAAATCATAATTATGACCCTTAAATTGAAGAATTTGGTATCAAGCAAAATAGTTATTTTGCCAGAGATTCAGTTTCACATTTTTGAGACAGGTGAAGACAGGAGCTCCTTCAGAATGTCGTAAGAGCAAAGTAAATTAATGTGGGTAATATGCTTGGAATAACTTCTGATAAACAGTCAATGCTTAACATAGATTTACATTTGTACGAGCAGTGTCCTAGTACTGATTATGTTGAACCAAAGCTAAAGTACTAAACAAGGTACATTTTCTAGAACGAATTGTAGTTATTATTTGAAAAAATAATGTTATTTATAATTTCAACTAAATGTTACTTGAACAGGAAAATGGGGTGACTTTACAATTAGAATTAGAATTAGAAAGGGTGACTTTACAATTCATTCCTCAGAAAGATCCTGTCTGTTGGTGTACATCAGTGGAAACATTTGACAAAAACTAGAGTGTAGATTTCCCACTAGGACAGTTTAATGATACTGTTAAAAGCAGAAATAACTCAAGTTTAAACCAAACAAAAACTAAGAAGATAAAGCAATAGGCACTGCTAATTTTTAAATTTGATCCTGCTGCTCTCTCAGAAGAGCACTGCCTGGTCTCTGGCCTGTCAGTATGCCCTGAGGCAGGGCTGCTGAGAGGCCAGTGTTCTAGGTAATCTTTTCCAGGGTTATTTATTGCCATTGCTTTGGGAAATAGAGAAAGTAAAGGTTGGTTGCTGCTTACAGTGATAAAGATAGTGTCTCGGTTAGGCAAATAAGGGACTGACTTACCTACTGTTACAGAATGCAGGCTTCCTTAAGCCTTAGGTTGAGTATCCAAGTATCACCCACCCTGTCATAGCACCTTTTCGGAATCGGATCTTGAAAAACCATTATAAGGGCATCTCATCGAATCACCTTCCCAGTGCTCATGTTTATGATCATAGATAAATGTTGCACTCAGCTTTCCTCAGAGGAGTTTCTTATTTCTTTGAAAAGTGGTTAATACAGAGACTCATAACTGGTCCAAGTGCCAACAGGAAATGAAACTGTAACAACAATGCTCTTTTTTTTTTTCTTTTTAGTTTTGTCTCCATCTACCTTCTCTGACTGAGGTCTATGGCCTTGTCTCTTATGTGGTTTAATTCCCAGGGCCTCTCTACGTGTTATACCTGTTCTCACATTTGGTTGGCACTCTGTCGTTCACGTCTTTAACATTCAGAGAGAACACTGCCAACACGCAAACTGACAGCATATAGGAGACCAGAATTCTCACCATCTGTATGTTACATTTTTTGTCCATCTCTCTCTTTTGAAGTGGCCCTATCACTCTGCTAACGCATAGCAAACTCCCATTTACTAAGACTTTGCTTTTATAAAAATACTTCCAAATCAGGTCTCCATGATTTTGTGTGTATATGGTATGATATATATGATCTGTACATAATTCTTATTGACCTGCTGGTTCCAAGAACACCTGTGCTTTATGATGTCATCAATGAAAAAGTCAAAATCATCAATTTGCTGGTACGACTAGTATAGAACCAGAATTCCCTATACATTCAAATTCAAATTCTGAATTTCAAGTGTGAGTCCAACTAAAAATCTTTATATAAATGTGTTAGATCAGAATGTGGTACCAAAACGTTCACTCTGCATCTCATCATCATCACAAATGAAACTAGATTCGCAGAATAAATATTTCATAATTTTGGAGTTATTTTATAACTTTTGGATTTTTAATGAAATTTCTTAACGATCTCTTCATTGTAGAGTCTGACTCTGCCATAATTGACACTATTTCAAAATTACATGAGCAAAATATACTTTATTCTTTGACCTGTAGCATTGGTACAATTCTATTCCAGGCCTGACAGCTGAGTCTCATAAGACCTCCGAAACACCAAGCACAGCCCATGACAGCTGACACTGGCAAGAGCAATCACCACAGACAAACAATTCCATTTGACTACTTATTTGAAAGAAGCAAGGGGAAAATACATATTTGACTTGACCGAGAATCGAGATGGGCTTTCATGAGATCCAAATCCAAATGACTAGAAAATGTTCACTTTGAAAATTGACATCTACTTAGAAAGTGGAGAGGAGCAATTTGATGATTTACATTCAGGGTTTCCTCAATCCCTTTCTAGCAGCTGTTCTTTAAGCTTGAGGGAACTCTGGCTGCCATACAGAATCCCAGATCAAGAGCCAGCAAGTTGTATGCATAATGCTGGAGATGGCCCAGCTGTCCACACACCATTGAGCATTCTAGGTGAATAGAAAGCAGGGAATCTGCAAACAGTATTTCCAATCCCTATCTTTCCCCCAAATGTTACTCCTGCCAAACTGTATCTGCTCTACATTCTCCAAACCCCTTGATTTGTATATTATAAATTATATCATTTTCAAAAACCATACCAATGTAAAGAAGACTGAATGAGACAAAGGCTATAATTTATTTAGATATTTGAAGTCCTTATTAGCCACATCTCCAATGTGGCTCACTGAAGAAGTTAACAAAAGACAAACTTCAATGTTTCCATCATGGAAGGATAACTCAGTGGACATATATGTGCAATGAAGGGGTTGGGGAGATGGCTCATTAGGTGAAATCCTTGCTGCGCAAGCATGAGAATCTGAGCACCCAGCACCTAGGTAAAAACCAGCCAGTGTATACTTACAGTCTCAACACTTGTGGGAGTTGGGGGCGGGAGGCGCCATTGGCCTGCCAGTCTAGCTGTAACAGCAAGCTCTAGGCTCAGAAAGAGACCCAATTTCAAAAATGTAGTAGAGAATAGAGGAAAACCCCAGTGTTAACCTTTGACACTGCACACACAGGTCTACACACACACACACACACACACACACACACATACACACACACCCCACATACACACCCCACATACACAGTGAAGGCCACTCCTTTCTTCATTCTAAGAGTGACCATGTAATGAGCCCAGAACTTGAATGCACAGCTTCAGTCAGTCAGCAAGATGCTACATTGGCCAGGTTCCTGAGAAAGATGGCTCCAGAATTCTTCTGTGTGGAACAGCTTTAGCTGTCTTGGAAGGAGTTTTGGCCCTGTGCCTCCAAACCAATTAAGCAAGGACAGACTTCACGCCTGGACTTCTGCCTGAGTTTCTCTGACAGATTGTGATGCCCAGGCCGATAGATGTCCATGATTCTGTTATGGATCAAAGCCCCTCTGATTGGGTTCCTTCAGAGAAAGTTCAATATTGAGAATAAATGGCACACTGTGAGTGGATTTTCCTGCAGTGGACACAAAATAGAGCTCAACTGTGCAGTGAGGGTGCAGTGAGTGTTTCAAGCTTCCTGACAAATAAATGACTCCATTGTGATACTTATTAGACATTGTCTCAGCAAGTACTTCACCAGGGTGTACAGCCTTTCATACCTAGGAAGACTAGGATTCAATGTGAGCTTCAGAGTCTTCCCTTAATTTTTCTTTTAAATATAAATCATGTCCACAATTTCTATATTCCATTCATATATTTTATCAACAAACCTATAAATTTTCAGAGGACTTTATATCTTAGATATAGATCCTTTATATAGATCCCTATATATAGATCCTTTATCTATATCTTAATTTGTCCTCCTAAGCATGTGGCAGAGACTAATATATCCTGTTACCCTTTGGGCCATCAATTAAACTACACTTTCTCTACTCCCTTCGCATTAAACATGACCATGTGACTGAGTTCTGAACAACAGAATGTGGGCAGAAACAAGGTTCCCCATTTCTAAGACAGACTCTCAAAGCTTCCCGCCCACAACCCTCTTGCTCCTTCCCATGGCTGCCGTCTAAACGGGGAACTGTGAGGAATAGTTGACAGTCTGACAGAGCCACCAGACAGGAGGCAGGCTCCTGAATTTCCTCTTCTGAGAGTTACCCAGTTACTGCCTCACAGAGAACAACCAACTCAAAATGGAGAAAAGAAGTCAATGCCTATGATGTACCCTGGAATTCTGAAATTTTAAAATATGAGAATTTGGCTTACCTTTATAACAGAGCTCTTAATTTAAGTGTGTATCATGTATGTGTGGTTTATTTATTTCTGTATCTCCCTAAATATTCTAGAAGCCCCTTGAATCTGGAGCTGTGCCTAATTTTGCTCTCCAGCAAGCATTTGCTCCTGGCCCAGTGCCTAGTAAGTAGCAAGTCCTCAATAAGTCCTGTTGAGTGCGTGAATACAGAGAAACGTGTGCAAACACGAGTAAGCTAATAAATGCTTCTTCAGTTGAAGCACAGAAACAAGGGAAGAAATCCAAAAGCAAATTTTAGAAAATGTCTGTCATTTCTTACTTTGTCTTTCTTCCTCTGATCCAAAACATTTCAAAAGTGCTTGGAAGCAAATTTTGGCATGTTTTAATTAATCCAGTCATATCATGGCTACTGAACAAATGGCCTAAGATATTTTCTGCTCTCACACCATGTCTATGTA
Source organism: Cricetomys ansorgei (assembly GCA_026225945.1). Taxonomy (NCBI): domain Eukaryota; kingdom Metazoa; phylum Chordata; class Mammalia; order Rodentia; family Nesomyidae; genus Cricetomys; species Cricetomys ansorgei. Next base: position 4,175,914 of record JAMJFZ010004031.1, read on the forward strand.
ACTTACTCTTCCTTAATGAGTGTGATCGTGTTGCTATGTGACATATTTTAGCAGCCAGCCAATGTTACACCTGTGCTGGTGCCATTTGAATGCTGTTCTAATTTTTGCCTAATTTGTTCTGATACATAATAACTCTTTTAGCCAGGCAGCTCCAGATGTCTTCCTAAAACAACTTGCATCTTTAGATGAGTCCCTGTGTGGATCAGATTAGATCAACAGCCCTGGCACAAGATGCTGAAAAGTAATCTCCCTTTGCCTTCACTGACTGCAAAGCCAAATCAATGCCAGCAGGTGCCTTTACATGTTATTGGGTTTGCTGTCAGTCAGTGCCAACACAGACAAGCTCAACAGGATTGGGAGAAGCAGAAGGATTCTTAAAGTATGTGTGTTGCCAAGATAACAATGTATATTTCATCTATTGCCTGGTATACACACCCAAAGCGTCAAACAAAGAATATAGTTTAGGGTTTGATAAAAGCTCAGGGTATGTGCATCAAGCAAAAAGTTAATGAGGAACAATTATAGAACATGAGCACAATTCAGCTAGTCACAAAGAGGCTAGAGGCCAAGGCATCTGCTAGTTATCTGTACATCAAATGTTTATAAGAAACATCTCTTACTGGTTTAAGTTTTGTTTACAAGTTGGCAATCTTCCCTCGATAGTACCTATTTGGCACTGCATGAGGAAGTATATATATATTAATTTTAATATTTCCAAGATGTATTTGTCTAGAAGACTCTAGTTTGTGCACACCAATGGATTATAAATAACAAATTATTGAATATGTGTTATCAAAACATGAAATATACTTACCATCCTTTTGAGCTTAGGCTAGCCTGTGACTAGTCTGTGCAGTGAAAATGATGGAATTCTAGTCTTCCTCTTACATTTACAAGTATAGCGCCTTCTGCTTTTGCCTGTTGCAGTTCCAAGTCTCCATGTGAGAAGTTTCAGCCGTGCTGAAGAAACCACACCAGGAGGACACATAATCATGTGAGAAAGACAAAGATCTATGTGAACCAGTCTTCAAGGTATGGGCCTCCTTGGCCAAGACTGGCCAAGACACCAGATGAACATCATGAAGGGACACCACATAACAAACACTTGATAAAGGACAAGAAGAACCACCCAGATAAGACCTGATGGAATTCCTCTCAAATCAAATGGTTACATATGAAAAATTGTCCTTAAAGAGGACATCTGTGTCCAAAGCTCAGGGGACATTCAGTGAGAAGGGACAGAAAGAATATAAGAGCCAGAAGATGGGAAGGGCTGCGGAGCTGTGTCCTAACTATGGTGTGACCGTTCCACTCACAAAGTCATAGCAGCTGTGATTTCCTGCATAAAACCTGCACGAGATTGATCCTATGGACATCATGGCCGATGGAGGAGAATTGGAGGCCATAACATACCTTAAGGACTCATTGGCAGTTAATGACTGGGGGTGGGGGCACTTTCTTCTGTAGTGTAGCCACTGGCTAGTTTCACATCCTCCAGTAAATAACCTTCCACATATGCTCATGTAAGCAACCCTAATTAAACTCAGTGGATCACAAAACCTTTGTTAAAAAAGACATGAAAACAGGGAGATGTACTGGGGACAAACAGGCACTCAGCAGAAGTGAAAGAGAAATAAGAGAGAGTAACAGGAATATATGATCAAATTACACCCAAACTCGTGTGACCCTGTCAAAGAATACATGTTTAAAAGAAATGATTTTTAAAGTAAAGGTAAAATGCAAAATGTATCGATTATGCACGAAAAAATGTGGAAAGTCTCTCTATTACAAAGAAAAAGAGAGGGAAAAGAGAGAGAGGAACTGTTACATGTAATAAAACAGTGGTTTAAAAGAACTGAATTCGTGGGGGTATTTTAAATGCAGCAATAAAATAAATGAAACACATAGACATAAATGGGAAAATTCAGTGGTATGGCCAAACCATAAAATGACCCGATCGGAAGAACTGAGCAAAGAATGAATGTGGATGGGTACACTCTGCGGGGATGCCGCCACCCCAGAGCTGGCCTAACACTACTGTAATCCCTCTAAACCTCAGCTCAGTCACCATTGCCCAGCTTCTGCTGACTGGCCTGAGGGATTTCTTTCCAAAGGCCATAAAATTAAATTAGAATTCACTGCTTAAGCTTAATGATTTCCCACTGTTTATGTGGGTTATCGTTTACAACCAACTGGCATTTAATCAAACCGCTATTTTTATTTCAGGACCAGAGGCCACGACATCGTGAATTTTTCTCTATCTCCCTGTGGAGCAAAGCAGCTTCATTCGGACTGTGAGGGGATATCAAATTGTTTATGAAAAGCCAGCATGAAGTATTGTTTTCAAACATATTTATGATTTCACACCAACTTAGGAAGGATTTAGTTCGTTTTGTTGATTGACACATAATTTCCCATTTACATATATAATAATAACAAAATCTGGAGAAAACGTAGGAATTAAAGGGACATAACCACATTCTACTGCACACTTGCTGATACAATTGGTCCTATCCCTGCTCTGATTCTATTGGGACCAGGAGGAATACAGATTGTTTGCACAATGGCCCATCACAATGAATCCTCCCTGTGCTATACACGTTGGATCTTAAATTCATATTCCTTCTCCTGCCCTTTGCTTGGTCCATAATCTCCCTCCTCTCTCTTCCTTCCTCCCTCCTTCCTTCCTTTTTGAAATCAAACTCATTACATGTCTATAGGATCCACCCATGATTTTGTCTGCTCTGAATATCTCTTACTTTGGAGCAATACTTCTCTCCTCCCGTGTAAGCATTGCCTCCCTCCAGACTGTGATTCCAGATACTTCTATGACTGCAGAAAAATAATTAGAAAACTAAATTAGCCATGTATTTATAACCAGGTGCTCCTAAATTCTCCCTTTTGAGGCCTTTCCTATACCATCAGACTATAGATTGTCACCTGCGCATACCTGTAGCTGTGTTAATTCCAGATTAAAGTTCTTATCTCAAATTAACATGCCTTCCTTTCCTAACAGAATGCAGATTCCTAAAGACAGATTCCTGATTCCTTTACTTTGCCCAGTACCAAGCAACAATACCAAACTGTGCTTTCTTTGTGGGCAGCAGGCATTTATCTAGCAAATCCTGTTATATCATGAAATAGCTGTCAAACTGTTAAATAGAAATTCAGAAGTGCTTCCCTCCTTCTTTGATAAATTATAAACAGTGAATATAAAAATCTGAAAATTCGTAGGTGGTTACTGTGAAGATCACATTTGCATAGCCTCTCCTGCCGTAGAGTCCTTTGATGGTACTGATGCTGGGCAGAATTTTGTTCATTGAATAATTGATTAGTTAATCCTAGATGTGCAGTATCGGTGTGATTTGAGCTACGCATAAACCATTTTTTCCTAATAAATCTATTTTGGTCAAGTCTATCCGTTAATTTATTTAAAAGAAATCGTTGGCTTCAAAGGCTCTTAAGAGTTCATAAGACAAAATTTTTGAAGATATATGAATTTTCAGGATGTTTCAGGTAAGTAGATAATTAAAAATCAGGCACAGCAAGTAAATAGGATATTTACATACAGGGGCGTCCTCAGTACAGGGAAACGCACATTTTATTTTATACATGCCAGTAGCTGTTATGGTCGTGACACAGCTGCTAAAAATTACAGGTTTTCAGTGGCAAGCCTCAGCCGTCACTATAATTATTATTATTTCATCAAAAACAATCACAGGGAGTATTTTAGGCTGACAAAAGCCTTCTAGGTCTTTGTTTATTCACTCCACCATATATTCTGCCCTCCATGCCTACTGAGTTAAAGCTCTCTTCCTCCTGACTTAAAACCTATTATTAGAGCCAGGAAAGGTTCCTGTCTTTAATATGAAGCAGAACTGGAGATGGTGAGAGCACCCGTCTCAGAATGTAAAGGATAGAAAGTACAACCTGAAAAGCCTTAATCAGTGGGTTTCTAACAGCATTCCCACAAAGGGATTGTGCAACATCGACTCCAAACACGTAAAGCGACACAGAGATGCCAACCTGAATGGAATGGCACCCAGAGACCTCAATAGCTCAAGGAAGTCAAATATGCTAGCTCAGCAGCAAATTTGGAAAAGGCTGCTCTCTTGGAGGTCTGATTTTGTCCCTTCTGATACCCCGTAAGAGTTCTAAAATGAAGTTTCTCGCCACAGTGGAGGATTTCCCTGTCCTTTAAACTCCCCCAACAAGCCTGTAGCAGCATTCTGGAAAAGACAGAATGCTTAGTCATACAGAGTCCAACGAAATGAGACAGGGGGAAAAGCTGCTTGCTGAAGTGCGGCTTCAGGACAGAGCACCAGTCAATGGATGTCGGTTTGCATAATGAAGTGTTTCTCCAAAACGCGGGCGTCAAAGGCGTGGTCTCCAACACGGTGTTTAGAGATGGAACTTTGTGTAAGCGAGTAGATCGTCACATCTCTGACCTTGTCAGTGATATGACCTACTTACGGATGCACAGTATGATGGTATTACTAGAAGGCGATGCAAACCAGGAAGAAGATCCTGGTTGGAGGAAACAGGTACATAGAGTGTGATTTAGAAAGACGTCCCTTGTCTATAGCTCCTTATTGCCTCTCATTTTACCTCCCAAAACAGTTTTACTCCAGTATAAGCTCTGCACCATGATGCTCTGCTTTAAAACTGGCTGACTGACATGGGCCCATCGGGCCATACACGGAAACCTCCGAGCTGTGAGCCAAAACAAAACTTTCTTCTTTCAAGCATTCTTTTTCTCCGGCATATCATCACAACAACATAAAAAGTCAACTAACACAGCTAGGCATGGGTTACTGTGGCATTCCCAACAGCCCAGGTTGTAGCCACCACTGCCAGCAAGTATTTTAAAGCATATTATAGATACTGAAATAGCCAAGGGTACCTCATGCCAGTGCTATGCTATAGGAGAATGATGTTTCATTTTCGGTTGTTGAATAAAATAGGAAAATAAGGGTTTTTAAAATGTTACTCCATGTTTCACAATAAAACTTTCAATATTTACATTACAAGTTGTTAAGAGATAAGGCTTTGGGATAAGAAGGATAGTGTCACAAGGCTGTGGTAACATCTCTATAGTTTTATGATATGAAGCTGTATGCTGCTATTTTGCTCAATATTCATGAATAACAGGTCATCTTTAAAGTCCTGGGAGATTGCTTGAAATCTAAAGCCCCTATTAATTAAGCTCCATATAAATTAAGTAAAATTTAGTAACATTTGGTCTCAATGTTAAAATCTATAAATTTGTTTAGATGAACCTGCACTTATGTACCAAACACAGTTAATCCACAGTGAAGCAGCCAGTCAGTCACACTGCACACAGAAACGTACACATTTGCCAAGGCCTAAACACCATTGTTCTCATTAGATTATGCTAAAACATAGTGTACATTGTTACATGTCAGTCCTGAATTGTCTGTCTTCATGTGTTCCTCATAACACTCTCCCACGTAATACCATTGCTACATTCAAAATGGGAAGTTCTATTTTAGGCTTAGTTGCTACATGAGCCAAGATGGGCCTACTTAAAAATCACATACTTGCCCTGAGGAAGATAGTTCTCAAAAAATATATCCTATTATAGCTCCATTAATCTTAAGAAAATAAAGGAGAGGATCCAATTTGGGTCACTGGTCTGCCTTTTTGATGCCAAACTGTGCTATTCTATAAGGTCACGCGTGAATATTTAACCCAGTCAACTTTTCACATTTCATTTTCACAGTCCAGTGGTTACACCACTAATTTCCCCTGAAAATTAACCTGTAGACATCTCTCGAAAATGTCCCTCTTCTAAACGTAGAATTAGTCACTGTCTTTAAAATCCGTGGCAAGGCTTTGAAAAATGAAATCCATAAAAGAAGGCGTCTCCAGCATTCTCTTAGTTTCGAAGACATGAATGTTCTAGCAAATAGGAAATGCATCAACATTTCTAAAAGCAACTGAAAGGCAAACAATGGGGACACCAGCACCTTCAAAGTAAAAACTAAACGGAAAAACATGTAGAAGGAAGCATAACGTAGACTCTGAAGACAGTACAGACAGCAATGAGTTGAACTATGTATTACTCAATTCATATAAAGATGTAGCAAATACCCAAACTGCCCTAAGATAGAAAAAGCAAGTTATTGTTGGCAGTTTGATGAGGTTCAAACTCTGTGGAAAAGAATTGCAAAACCAATTTGTTATATCAAGGTAAATCTGAAATAAGTGCAGAAATTTGCCCAGAGCACATGTAACAAAAATCACTTCCTTATTCCCTTTTGTACAGTGAGAAAAGACATTGTACATCATTCCCCTGTCTGTAGACACAGTTAACATGCACAGACATTCTTGGAACAAAGACATGACAAGCTCATAACACAGCTGCTTATTATTTACCTAAGTCAGACTATGCACCCAGGGGAGGTGGAACAACCTCCCTGCAGATTAGAAGAGGAACTCCATTCAGACTGCACAGGGCATGCCCCCTGCCCCCAACACCTTTATTTATCCACTGAAAATTATTAGAGAAAAAGAAAAGTTTGGCAGAAAGGAGGAATTGAAGCTAGGCAGTGTTGGCACATGCCTTTAATCCCAGCACTTGGGAGACAGGGGCAGGTGGATGCCTGTGAGTTCAAGGCCGGCCTGGTCAACAGAGTGAGTTCCAGGACAATCGGAGTTACAACAGAGAAACCCTATCTGGAAAAACCAAAAGAAAAAGAAAAGAAAGCAAGGAAGGAAGCAAGGAAGGAAGGAAGGAAGGAAGGAAGGAAGGAAGGAAGGAAGGAAGGAAGGAGCGAGCAATGGAGAGTGTTCAGATTTCCTTAGCAGATCAGCAAACAAAATCTTTGTTATGGAGGTACTTTACTTAGAAAGTGATTAGTGAAAGGATTAGGGATAAGAACCAAGAAAATATAAAAAGAGTTTGTGATGGTTTGAATGAGCACAGCCTCATAAGTTCATATATTTAAATGTTTGTTCCACAGTTGATAGAACTATCTGGGAAGGAATAAGAGATGTGGCCTTGCAGGAGGACATGTCACAGGGGGTGAGCTTTGGAACAAAACAAAATAAAAAACAAACAAAAAACCACATTCCCAGTTATCTTTCTCTCTCTCCACCTCATGTTTGCAGATAAGATGTAAGCTCTCGGCTACTACTTCAGCACTATGCCTTGCCTGCCTGCTGCCATGCTCTCTTCCATGATGGTTATGGGCTCAGCCTCTGAAGCTACAAGTAAGACCCCAATAAAATGCTTTCTTTTATAAATTGCCTTGACCGGGCTAGAGAAATGTCTCAGCCATTAAAGGTTAAGCTCACAACCCAAAAACATAAATTGCTGTGATCGTGGTGTGTCTTCACAGCCATATGAAGGTAACTGAGATAGAACTTAAATGGAGTTACCCTATAATGGGAGACAATACCATAACAAGATACCCATATTTTAGTAAATAAAACTCCAGTACCAAAAATGGTACCTCTTTTTATGTTGCTGGCCAGTGGGATCCTATAGATGTACAAACATGACATGCTTTTGTCATTAGTCCCTGTTATTCTTCAGACCTTTATAGTAAGACCTTATTGCTGAAGATATCACATACTTAAGTCAATAAAAATGGAGAAATCAAGTATGCACAATAAAAGCTTCATTTGTACTGGTTAGTTTTCATAGTGCTGGAAGGTATTATACAAACGATCAGAGAAGAAAAGCAAATATCAATCTTAATCAACTGTAAACCCTGTGACCCATAATAATAACTGTCTTGGCAACATAGGCCTACTGTTTCAATAGTGGCATGACCATCACAGAAATAACCAAGTACTTTATGATTAGATTTAAGAACTGCTCTATGACCCAGCCAGTAGACTCAGATAGATACCTGTAGTACACTTGGTTCTGTCCCCACAACCCACTCCTCTAAAGCCCCTCCCTACACTCCTCCAGCCCTGCCTTCCCCACCCAGGAACCCAAACAAGGAGCCTACCACCACTGTAAACCCAGCAGGTGGACAGAGTATATGAGATTGCTACCTACAGGACACTGGATCTGTCCAAACAACCCACTTCTCTGAAGCCTCCCCAACTCTCCTCCAGCCCTACCTCCCCTGCCCATAAGACATGAGCAAGGAACCCAATGTCATTGCAGACCCAGCCAATAGACTTAACCAGAGAAATCATGCTAGATCAAAGGTCAACTAAGCCACCAGAGCTCCAGTCCTCAACTCAAGTGAAGAGTCCCAGCTTGACAAGAGGCCACAAAGAACAGAAGGCAAAATAAGAAACCAAAGAAGAAAACAAAACAAACAAACAACAACAAAAAAAAAAAACCCTAAGGAACAAAACACTTATCCTATAAAGACAAACATGGGAATTCAGCACCTAAACCTGGAATCACCCCAATCCTGTATGCCTAAACACCAGTGTAAGAGTACAATTGATAACAGCCAGGGCAACACGTCATCACCAAATCTCAACTGTCCTATTACAACAAGCACTAAACACCACACACCCAAAGCACCAGAAAAAGCTCTGGAAACAAACTTTATGAAAGTAATAGAGGAAATGAATAAACCCCTCAAAGAAATAGATGAAAAGACAAACAGGCAATGGGAAGAATTGAATAAAATTCTTAAAAAAACAGGAAGACAAAAACAAAACAAATTAGAAGAAAATATCAAATCCCTTAAAGAGAGCCAAGAGAAAACAAACAATGAAAGGAAATGCACAAAACTGTTCAAGACCTGAAAATGGAAATAGAAACCATAAAGAAAACACAAATCGAGGGAATTTTGGAAATGAAAAGTCTAGAAAAAAGATCGGGAACTACTGAGACGAGCTACAGCAACAGAATACAAATGATGGAGGACAGAATCTCAAGAGTCAAAGATACTATAGAAGAATTGGAGACATCAGTAAAAGAAAATGTTAAATCCAAAAAATCCATAACATAAAACATCCAGGAAGTCAGGGACACTGAAAAAACCAAACATAAGAATAATAGGAATAGAGGAAGGAGAAGTATCTCACCTCAAAGGCCCAGAAAATATTTTCAACAAAATCATAGAAGAAAATTTCTAAACCTAAAGAAGGAGATCCCTATTAAGATACAAGAAACATACAGAACACCAAATAGACTGGACCAGAAAAGAAAGTCCCCTCACCACATAATAATCAAAACACTAAACATAAACAAAGAATACTAAAAGCTTCAAGAGAAAATAAAGCAAGTAACGTATAAAGAGAAACCTATTAGAATCACACCCAACTTCTCAATTGAGACTCTAAAAGCCAGAAGGGCTGTAGAGATGTGCTACAGATTCTAAGAGATCAGAGACACCAGCCAGAAAACTTTCAATCAGCATAGATGGAGAAACCAAAATATTCAACAACAAATCAGAATTTAAACAATATCTACCTACAAATCCAGCTCTACAGAGATACTAGAAGTACTAGAAGGGAAACTCCAAACCAAGAAGGGTAACTACACCCATGAAAACACAGGAAATAAATAACCTTACCCCACGAGAATCAAAAGAAGAGAGACACAAATACTCACACAGGCACGCATGCGCGTGCGCACACACACACACAACCAACAAATACAAAATAACATGACCTAACAATAACGTTGATCTCTCTCAACATCAATGGACTCAGTTCCCCAATAAGAAGACACAGACTGACAGAATGGATGCAAAAACAGGATCCATCCTTCTGCTGCATACAAGAAACACACCTTAACATCAAAGATAATCATTACCCAGAGTAAAGAGTTAGGAAAAGATTTTCTAAGCAAATGGACCCGAGAAGAAAGCTGAATTAGCCATTTAGTATTTAGCAAAATAGACTTCAAACCAAAATTAATCAAGAAATGGGGAAGGACATTTCAGACTCATTGAAGGAAAAATCCACCAAGACAACATCTCAATTCTAAACATCTATGCCCCCAACACAAGGGCTCCCATGTTTATAAAAGAACCATTGCTAAGTTTAAAACACATTGACCTATACACACTGATAGGAGAGTTCAATATACCACTCTCACCAATGGAGAGGTCAACCAGACAAAAACTAAATAGGGAAACACTGGAGCTAACAGATGTTAAAAACCAAATGGACCTAACAGATATATAAAAAGCGTTTCACCCACAGACAAAAGAATATAATTTTTTCTCACCACTTCAGGGAACCTTCTCTAAAATCAATCAAATAGTAGGCCACAAAGCAAGTCTCAATAGATACAGGAGAGTTGGAATAACCCCCTGTATCACATCAGACCACCACGGAATAAAGTTGGATTTCAACCACAGACACAACAGAAGGCCTACAAACTCACGGAAACTGAACAACTCTACTGAACAATGACTGGGTCGAGACAGAAATGAAGAGAAAAATTAAAGTGTTTCTAGAATTCAATGAAAATGAATCCACAATATACCCAAACCTATGGCACACAATGAAAGTGGTGCTAAGAGAAAAATTCATAGCACAAAGTGCCTACAAAAAAAGAGTGGAGAGATTACTCACTAGTAAATTAACAGCACATCTGAACACTCTAGAACAAAAAGAAGGAAGCACATCCAAGACCGGTAGATGGCAAGAAATAAGCTGCAGGCTGAAATCAATAAAATAGAAACAAAGAGAACAATTCAAAGAATCAATGAAATGAGAATTTGTTCCTTGAGAAAATCAAGAAGATAGAAAAACCTCTAGCCAAATTAATCAGAAGACAGAGAATATCCAAATCAACAAAATTAGAAATGAAAAGGGGGCATAACTACAGACACTGAGGAAATCTAAAGAATCATTAGATCATACTTTAGAAACTACACTCCAAAAAACTGGGAAATCTAAAAGAAATGGACAATTTTCTAGATAGATACCACCTACTAACATTAAATGAAAAACGGATAGACAACTTAAACAGACCTATAACTTCCAAGGAAAGAGAAGCAGTCATTAAAATCTCCCCACCCAAAAAAAAAAAAAAGCCGAGGACCAGATGGCTTTACTGCAGAATTCTATCAGATGTTCCAACAAGAGTTAACACCAATGCTCCTCAAAGTCTTCAAAACAAAACAGAAATAGAAGAAACACTGCCAAACTCATTTTACAAGGCCACAGTCACCCCAATACTGAAACAACACAAAGATTCAGCAAAGAAAGAGAATTACAGACCAATTTCCCTCATGAACATTGATGCAAAAATACTCATTAAAATACTCATAAACTGAATCCAAGAATGCATCAACATCATCCACCATGATCAAGTAGGGATGATTCATCCCAGGGATGCAGGGATGGTTCAACACACAAAAATCAGCCAATGTAATCCACCATATAAACAAAGTAAAAGAAAAACACCCACATGATTATCTCACTAGATGCTAAAAACATCCTTTGACAAAATCTAACACCCTGTCATGTTAAAAGTCTATGAGAGATTAGGAATACAAGGGACATTCCTAAACATAGTAAAAGCAATTTACAGTAAGCCCACAGCTAACATCAAATTAAATGGAGAGAAGCTCAAAACAATTCTACTAAAATTGGGAACAAGACAAGTTTGTCCCCTCTCCCCATGCCTATCCAATATAGTACTTAAAGTCCTAGCTACAGCAACAAGATAACTGAAGGATATCATGGGGATACAAATTGGTAGGAGAAAGTCAAAGTATACTTATTTGCAGATGATAATCAAAATCAAAAATTCTACCAGGGACTCCTATAGCTGATAAACAACTTCAGTGAAGTGACTGGCTACAAGATCAACTAAAAAATCAGTAGCCCTCCTACATACAAATGACAAATGGACTGATAAAGAAATCATGGAAACAGTTCCCTTCACAATAGTCAGAAATAATATAAAATATCTTGGAATAACTCCAACCAAGCAGATAAAAAAATTTGTATGACAAAAAATTCAAGTCTTTGAAGAGAGAAATTGAGAAGATCTCAGAAGATGGAAAGATCTCCCATGCTCCTGGATTGTAGGATCAACATAGTACAAATGGTCATCTTACCAAAAGCAATCTATCGATTCAATGCCATCCCTATCAAAATCCCAACACAATTCTTTATAAAACTTGAAAAGATAATACTCAACTTCATATGGAAAAACAGAAAGCCCAGGAGAGCCAAAACAATCCTGAAAAATAAAAGAACCTCTGGGGGCATTGCTATTCCTGATCTCAAGCTATACTATAGAGCTATAGTAATAAAAACCTCATGGTATTGGCATAAAAATACAGACATGTTGATCAATGGAACCAAACTGAAGATCCAGACATAAATCTACACACTTATAGACACCTGATCTTCAATAAAAGAAACCAGAAATACACAATGGAACAAAGAAAGTGTCTGTAATAAATAGTGCTGTTCTAACTGGATGTCTACATGTAGAAAAATCCAAATTGATCCATGTCCATTACCATGCACAAAACTCAAGTCCAAGTAGATCACAGACCTCAACATAAAACCAGACACACTGAACATAACAGAAGAGAATTTGGGGAAGAGCCTTGAACACATTGGCACAGGAGACAACTTCCTTAACAGAATACCAATAGCTCAGGCACTAAGATCAATGATTAATAAATGCGACCTGATGAAGCTGAAACGCTTCTGCAAGGCAAAGGACACTGTCAGCAAGACAAAACGGCAGCCTACAGAATGGGAAAAAAATCTTCACCAACTCCACTTCCAATACAGGGCTCATATCCAAAAATATATAAAGAACTCAAGAAACTAGACATCAAGGAAACAATTCAATTAAAAATGGAGTGTAGATCTAAACAAAGATTTCTCAAAGAGAAATCTCAAATGGCTGAGAAACACCTAAAGAAATGCTTGCCATCCTTAGTCATAAGCCAGTCATAGAAAGACAAACACGGTATGTACTCACATATATGTGGATACTAAACTGCTAAACAAAGGAGAATGGTACTAGTATCCACAGACATAGAAAAATTTTGCAACAAGATGGACCCTAGTTGAATACAGGGGTGTTTCTGCTAGGATAGAAATTGAACAGATGGGATGCAGGTAGGGTGGAGGTGGATGGGAATGGGAGGTGAAGGAAACCAGGAGGAGAAAAAGAATGGAGGGGGAAAATATACAGATAAACCACCAAAGAATTGGGAGGGCAATTAGTGGTTGATCAGGAGACCTCATAGGAAAAACTCACAGGGAATCTACAATAGGGAAGACTCTCGCAAGGAATACGTAGATAGGAGGGTGTGGGACAGGGGGCCATCTCCTGTGGCCAGGGGCCATTAGGGGGGGGGGGCATCCTGTAGTGAGACTGGGACAACATTCCAGCCACAGATCCTCTGACTTATGGCCCATTCCACCCTGAAAAATCCTTGTTGACAAGGAAAAGACAGGGAAATCTACCTGCCTCAAGACCCAGCTGTACCATTCCTGGGCATATACCCAAAGGATACTTCATCCTACCAGAAGGACACTTGCTCAACTATGTTCATAGCAGCTTTATTCATAATGCTATGCCAACGGAGGGAATCCCTGCCTGAAAAACTGTAGGACAGGACAGGAAACAGACACTGGATAACCAAGAGAAGATTTCTAGTGATGTCATGTTCTGCTCATTGATCGATACCTAACCCAGTCTTCATTAGAAAAGCCCCCCCTCAGCTGCTGAGAGGAGCATGTGGAGAGGTCCATGGCCAAATATTGTGCAGAGATTGGGGAAACTCCACAGAAGAAGGGAGAGGAGGGGATGGCAGAAGCTGGAGGGACTGAGGACACCAAGGGAACAAGCCCCACATTGTTAGCTGACTAGCATTCTTGAGGACCCACAGAGACTGAAGCCATAGACACTGAACCTGTAGGATACCCCTAAATACAACTCATGTCTGCCTAGATTAGTGTCCTTGAAAGAGTCCTACAGGCTAGAGTGGGGTATCTCTGACCATTTTGCCTGCCTTCGAAGACCTTTTTTCTCCTGGTTGGTTCTGGCCAACCCTTGGATTTGTCCATCCCGCTATGCCATGCCCTAATTGTGCTGTAACTCTGGGGGGACAATTCTTTTCTGGGAGAGAAGGGGGGATGTTTGTGGGTGATGATGGTGTCGTTGTAAATCTTGGGAGAGATGGGGGGTTTGGGGGACAAAGGGAGGGAAGGAGGGGGGCCAGGATGCATTCTATAAGTTGTATGAGGGAAGAAAAAAAATTAAATTAAAAAATTAAAAAAAGAACTGTCCTATGAGATGGGAACCCATACCTGGCACTGTGCTAAGAACCTGTGACTAGCTAGATCACTAGCCCTAAGGGAGAGCCTACTACTATTATCTGCTGAATGAAGACTCTTCCTGTTGATTTATTGTTATACCCAGAGATCGATGCATCTTTCAACCCTCATAAGAGAGGCTTCTTCTTGCAGTCGATGACTACTAACACAGAGACTCAGCCTTCAATGAGACAGCTACATCACAAAACCCTTTCCCACGGCACAAGGATCATCTCCAAAAACGTGGTGGAAAGATTATAAGAGACAGAGTGATAGACGACTAAAAGGGAACAAATGTTTTCTGGACACAACAGGGCAGTTGCATGTATGAACTCACTATGATTGTGACAGCATGTGCAAGATCTGTTCAAAGTCAAGACAGACGCAATCCCAGTGTGAAGGTGGCCATGAAGGCCCACCACGGCTGAGCAGCTGCTTGTCTTTGACAGCTGCGGCGAGGAGAGGAGACTGTTTTCTTAGTAGTTGGTCAACTCTCCAGGTCGGGCCCCACATCCAATAATATTTAGGCAACACCAGTTAGACAAGATAGGCTAAAAAAAAAAAACATGAAATTGTATGGGAAGATAAGTGTGGAGGAAATCTGTGAAAAGTTGCAGGATATGAATATGATCAAAATATATTATATAAAATTCTCAAATAATTAGTAAAAATGTTTTTAATATTATTTAAGAAAAGATCTGGGGAAAGTTAATTTTTCTGAAAGTCTCACAATATTCAAAAATAAAAATGTCAAGAAAAATTATTGCATACTCTAAAAATGCTAATAGACATTTTAGGAATAATTCTTATGATAATAATTTATAATTATAAACTAGTTCCTGCTGGCCTTTTTAGAGAGCACATGAATTAAATTCAGAAGGAAACATACTTCTGACATACACCTTTCCACTGACCACTTCGGCTTCCAGTCCAACCTTCCTTTTCCTTTCTCTCTCTGTCTTTAACTACTTGTACTACTTACAACCGCAGCAAACTAAGTTAAGTGAAAACTTCAAGATGGTCATTGCTGGTTCCGTGCTGGAATTGGTACAAAAAACTCAATACAGAGAGGCTAGTGGACAAATGACCACCTATGCTGCAATTCATCCTGAGAGCTCCAGTAATTTTCTTCACTTCCATTTTGAGATTGCCCCTTTGTGGGCCAGCACTGAGAAAGGTTACACATGATGGCTCAGACTTTATTCTTAGAAGGACTGAAGTCTGTGGTTGACTTCCCTCCTTATTGGCTATGGTTGCTATAATTGTTCTTCTATGTTGTCAGAAGCCAGATGAACACCAAGAGACTTTCTAGTGAATCTCCAGGATTTTAGGTGTAGACTCTTCTTTTTGTTATGCAACTCCAGTTCTTCATAGTAATAGAAATCTTACCTCTAGCCAAATTAGCATGTCTGAATCTTATGAATTTATGTACTGGTACAAGAAAGCCAAAGTGATCACATGCTTATTAAGACTTTAGGTTCATTGCAGGGTTTACGATGCATTTGGTGGTAGTGTCTTTTTCCACACCGAGAGTCAGTCTACATGAAAAAAAAGCCTTGGAAAACAGGATGAGAAGTTTGAATTCCCCAAGTAGTTCACTGGGAGAAGGTGAGAGAGCCCAACAATACATCCACATTTTGCTTCCCCATCAAATTCCCCCATATTCAAAACATAGTTGCTATGGTACATGGCCATATGTCTTTTGAAAAAGGACAGGAGGATATTTATTGCTTATTCTTGTGGCTACATTGCAGGAGTCTTCCTCCAGCTCCCCAATCTTTCTTTTAATTAATGGGCCATGACAATGAGAACTCAGCTGTACTCCAAGAGGGTAGAAGAAAACACCTTTCCGTAGCAGTGGATGACATGAGCTGTCTTCTGCCAGACCTTGACAACTTTTTCATTGTATAAACCAAGAAAGAGTCGGTCATATCCCCTCTATTTCACCCACAGAAACAGTGTTCCTTTAGTCACTAACACTGCTGCCTCTCCAGCTTTGCTATTGTATTACTTTCTTGCTGTCAGGTAAACTCTAGCACTTGATCCTGGGCTATTTTAGAATTCTATCCCTCCTACAGATATTGAAAAGTGTACCTAATTACACTTTTGGAATTATCCCTTCTTGACGCAAGCTTGGCACCAGGGGACAACAGTCTCAGAGAGATTTGCAAAAATGCAAGTGCTCTTCACAGTTGGCAGGCCGTGGGATCAGCCCAGCTGGTCTATGGACGGATGAGGGTGAAGCAAACGTGGTATACGTACACCACGGAGTTTTATTCAACTATGAAGAGTAATGAAATTACCTTATTTAGAGGAACATGGGTGGAAGTCAAGATTATATTTAGTCCAAGTGAGTCAAACTCAGAGAAATCTCACATTTTCTTTCATATGTAGATCCTGAATTTTATGAATGTGTACACATTTATACATTACATATATACATGGATGACATGAGAGCACAAGCAGGACTAGCTGAGAGAAGAAATAGGACTGGAGGCTGGGGAAGAGGAGACAAAGGAGGTGGTATATGGAGTAAATATGATCAAAGTACATTATACTCTTGAATGGGAATTTCTTTACAAAACCCACCTCTATTTACAACAAACAAAAATAAATACAAACAAAACAGGCAAATAAATAAAAATGCAGTGTTCCCCATTGTAGCTCTCAAAGAGTCCAGGGAAGGTTCCCAGTCCCACTAAGAGTCTCGGTTCTCTGTTGGTAAACTCAATGTAACATTGCTCTCCCCAAACTCTCAATCCTTCTTCCACTCTGCCAGGGCATATCTAGCCACTCCATCTTATTAGCTACAGGCTTGCTGGGTACAGGCTTCAAGGAATCACCCCAGCCTCCTCTCGAGCACCACACCGTTCTTCCTGTTCTTGCCAGGACATGAAACTGGAAGTCACAAGAGAGATGTTCTCACAATGCGTTGTTCTCCACCCACCCCTTACATTCTCTCTGGTGCAGTTCCGTCAAAATCCTATCCCAGGCCTGGTCCCGCTGCGCTGGCTGGTACATGTTATTCAGCTCTTACACGTCTTTGGATGAGTAAGCAGCTTCCTCCTAAGATGTGCAATCATCTGACACCAGTTACTGATCTCACATCATGGAAGAGGGTGGCAGTCAATGATCTGAGGGAGTTACTCATTTCCAGACAAAAAGAAGCAATCCATTTTGAGAAAGAGAAGGGAACCCGACTTTCCTAACAGGAAGGTTTAAGAGCATGCAGGGATTCAAAGTGCTTACATGTATCGATCCTCAGGGCCCTATATCTGCTTCTAGAATCTCATCCACTTTCTAACAGAATCAAAACTTTGCCATCATCCCGAGAGAATCTCTTCACCTCTCAGTTTTGCTTCATTGCCTTTGGTTACAGATGATAGTGATCTCCTTCCAATGGAGGTTTGCTGACATTCGCACCTTGCCCTGAGTTCCCAGCAGCCCTCCAAATCAGTTTCTTTTTCCTAGGTTTCTAAAGTAATTAATGGAAGCCAACAAACCTTCACCATTGTCTAAGCTACTATTTTATTGCTGTGAGGAGACACCATGACAAGGTAACTCTTATAAAAGAAAGCATGTACTTGGGTGTTTGCTTATAGTTTCAGAGACTTTGTCCGTTATCATCGTGTGGTAGAGAGCAGGGCAGCATGCAGGCAGACACAGAATTAACAGAGTTCCACATCCTGATCCACAGTTAGCAGGAAGAGAGCCAGACTGGGCCTGCTACAGGGTTTTGAAGCATCAAAGCCCACCCCAGGGGCACACTTCCTCCAACAAGGCTACATCTACTCCAAGGAGGCCACACCTTCTAATCTTTCTCAAATAATGCCAACTCCCTGATGACTAAGCCTTCAAATATATGAGCCTATGAGGTCCATTCATATTCATACCACCACAACCATCTTTAAAAAAGCGAAGCTACTGATTTGCTCCTCTTCTGTTCCCTATCCCAGTGCCCCTCTTTCTCTACTACCAGGATCCCCACTACGGCTGCTTAGGCGTGTCATCAACCGCATAGTTTACCAGCAGGGGCCTTTTGTTTTCAGACTGAATATTGTTCAAAATTCGGTATTCTATTACTAGGGTTGGTTTCCTGGGACCACTTCTGGTATTAATCATTTTGTTTGGATTCTCTGAAAAAGCAGAGCCTGCGTAGAGGATCTCTGGGTAGTTAATTATGGAATTGATCCCAGAAAACTAGAGAGGTAAATGGAGAGAGTAAACAAAAAGAAGGAAGCATCAATTCAGAATGTATAATGAGCCTACTTGGATACATAATTCAAGTATTCCATTGCTGTCTGCTTAATATTTGGAAGGATTATTTATCCACCAGCTTCCAACTCCCATGGTTCAGAAATCACCCCAAGGTTGTGTTCCCACATTTTGAAACCCATTAAAATCACCTGGAGATCTTTCACAACCCATGATGCTTGGGCTGAACCCCATACCAATTAAAGGAGACTGCCTGGAGAGAAGAGTCTCTCTCTTTTAAAGATCCCCCAGCGATACTGATGTATGACTCAACTTTGGGCACAGCTTCCACAAAGCTGCTTAAGGAAATGCAAACCCCTTCCCACACTAAGGTCTGAACATACACTGGGCTGACTATGCAGATTTCTATCGAAAGTCATTGTCTTTAAGAGCAAAAAAAAATTCAGAAGCAAAGCAAAAGACACAGAGCCTAGCAGATGGAGGGGCTGTTGTGTTTGTGGGCAGCCAGTTGCCCGCAGCCAACTCACAGCCAGCTGCCTCAGCTGCCACAGCTGGCTGGCAGGAGAAAGGCAGAGGAGGAATGTGTGAAGCTGAGTATAAGTATCTGAAGAACTAATGAATTTATTGATGGTGGGTTTGGGTTGTGGAGCAGGATGTCAGTTCACTGCGAAAGATTTCATGAAAGAACAGCCCACAGTAAGTGGTTAAACACGGCCACATGTGAAAAGGAAAGCCAGACCCTGATGGCAAATTGGCTACTTACTGAAGTGAAAGGACAGAGCAGGTATCAGCCAAGACACAAGAGAGTTTTATGCAAATTTGTCAGGGACTTTTCTCATGTAGAATTCCTTGTATCATTAGAAAAAAGATCTGAACTGATAAAGAATTATCAAAAGTGTCACCATGGAGCAGTTCCTCTACTACAACCTGGTATTAAAAGATGAGGGAATGACATGGCAAATGTGCATTCAAGGGCATTTAGGTGGCTCCTACTTAGCTAAAATGTCTTTTCCAAGTAAACCACAGAAGGGGTGTGGGGGAGGCCAGTTTAGAAAAAGAAATAGACTTACAATCTGCACATTGGGATTTCGACTGATATATCCCCAATAAGAGGATCCAGGCACAGTGACTGTACCCAACCCTTACATTTAACAGTAGTAACCAAAGAAAGCATTACTTCACCTCTCTTCCTGATTAAAGCATAAGAAAAAGATTGCACATCTGGCTACCTAGGTGAGAATTCGGAAAGTAAATATGAGCAGAAAGGCTGTGAGGGAATCAGAACTAGAGGAGCTCACGCAGGGCATTTCAGTTTATAGGTGGTTGTCATTGGGGAACTTAAACACACAGGAAGGAACCCTGTCTCTTCTGGTCAGAAAGCTCAGGAAGAGAGTTTGGACAGATATTTTGGATATAGAGGCTCTGAGGTAAAGGAGGTTCAGAAAGGAAGCTGCCTAGTTCTATGTGTGAGTCTGCAGGAGGTTCTGCCAAACCCCTCACTAATACAAGACAGACCCAGACAACAAGACTCCGAGAATTTAGCTGTAATTTGAATGAGTCCCCGTAGAACACACCAACAGACCTTATGGAGTTAGCTTAGCCAGGTTGATTGCTAAAAAGGAAACAATACTATTTTCCAGAGGCCACAAAAAGACTCAGAATCTGCATATAGCATTCATGTCGTCCAGGATGCAATCCAAAATGACTCGAGATAAAAAAGAAGCAGAAAATGTGATGAAATCTCAAGGGAAAAAGAGAAATCACAAGCTTTAAGGTGCCAGCGGTTAGACGTATCAGCCTAAGTCTTTCAAGTTGCTATTATATCTGTGCTGTGTAAGATCAAGTAAATGTGTTTAAAGGAATGAAAAAGTAGGCGTTCTCAGAAGAGAACTAGAACTTATGAAAAGAATATAATGGAAACTTCAAAAATGAAAAAAATATAATGAGTGAAATGTTTCAAACTCCTAAAGTTAGCAAAGTGATTTTAGACTTAAGAATCAAAGCCAAATAACCACCAGAATGTACAGCTCTGACAATCAAGGCCATTTAGTAAGATCCATTCTGCAAATGAATGAAACAGTAGAGAGATAAAAGAAATGGAGGTGAGCAATTACTTCATAACAAAGGAGGCAAAGAAGCTAGCAAAGGAAGGGGAGACTTTTGAACAAATGGTTCTGGGTAATCTGGACATCCAAACAGCTCTGAGAGCAGCAGATCATAACTTACCTCTCATGTGATGAGCAACATTTGAAGGTGATGGTTGATGTAAGCTAAGAATCCAGATTGATGAAACTTGTATGAGAAAACATAGGAAGGAATAGTTGCTTTCTTGAAATGCCTAAGGATTTCTAAAAATGATGCTGAAAACATGAAATACATTTTTTTTAAATTGAAAAATTAGATTGCATTGAATCTAAGGTTTTTCTGTAGAAAAGAACTACTGCTGAGCAGAACTGTTATATAGCCTTGGTTAAATGTGAGCTATACCTGCTGACACACGCGAGGCTCACAGAATATATGTGACACTACTTTCAGGACACTCATGAGAGCAAATCTGCACTATTGGAAAATGCAGTAACCATTGCCCAAGGTAATGAAAGTGTAAGGGAGGGTTGGGGTTGTTTTCCTACTTGA
Organism: Cricetomys ansorgei; assembly: GCA_026225945.1. NCBI lineage: Eukaryota > Metazoa > Chordata > Mammalia > Rodentia > Nesomyidae > Cricetomys > Cricetomys ansorgei. The sequence continues at coordinate 4,197,013 of JAMJFZ010004031.1, forward strand.
ATATGATAGTAGTTGTTAAATTCTATATATCTATATATCATCTATCTATCTATCTATCTGTCATCTATCATCTATCTATCTGTATCTTTCTACACATGTATCTAGACAGATATGTCAATAGATATGGGGACATTGCCTCCTGTGGCCTGGGGAGTTTCCTTTCAAGAAATTTCACTCAGGTAAGACAAGACTCTTGGCTATGCCATAGAAAGAATTTCAGAGTGAAGCAAAGATACCAAGTTTAACCCAGATTTTTTACAGCAACATTTAGACATTAAGTAATGAATGTAAAATATGCATGTAAAAATATGAGCTGGTTTTCTTATTTCTCTTAAAGAGTTTCATTTGATTCTGTAATTAAATTGTAAGATGATTTTATGAGGAGTTCTATGTATATTTAAGGATGGAAGAAGAGTATCTATGCAATTAAATTCAAAGATCTCCAATACTGTGGCCCTAAACCAATATAGTCCATTTGTTGAATTTGATATGCCTGTTTGAGATAACCCTTGGGAAAGGAAATGATGTCTCTACAGGAAACCTTGATGAGTTGATGTTTCTAACTTTTAGCCATCAAAAAACATAGCCAGATTCTAGAATGAAGGGCTTCTTTATTACCAATATTCCCTTAGTTTCCCATCCTTTGTTTTTTTAAAAATTCTGTCTCAAATGTATAGAAATTTAACACCATACAACAAAATATATCTGTGTTCATGTATGTATACATGTTAAAGTTAATAAGCTATACTCTTAGACATAAGTCATGATTACTATATTATAATCACAAAATAAAAACACTGTCCTGAATGCTTCTCCAAATAAATGCAGTAGTAACCCTACAGGGGCAGATTAGCAAACAAGACATGGAGATACGTTCATAGGTGCAAACCCTGCCAGACCTCAGCAGAGGGAAACACTATCATGACAAGCAACATGATGGACAGTGGACCCCGAGCATCTCATCTCAGGGATTCTCATTGCTGCCTAAGCTCCTCAGGTGTTCTGTTGGATAGCACGTGCAGATCATGAGCAATCAAACATTTTTGCATAAAGCCAACACCTGCAGACAAGACAAATGCCAAGGCCTAGGCAGCCCTTCACCCAACCATGCACAAAACAACCATTTTAAACAACTAAAAATACACTTCTACAAAAAGTAAATACCCTAACACAGTTCTATTAACTGTGGGTGATATTATACTCTTTTTTTATGTTCAACTTGATGGAGAAAGTCAGAAACATTTCATTACTTTTCAATATGAGTGGTAAAAGTAGAACTTTTTAAAGAGGTTTTTTTTCACTTGTATGTGCTTTTTGTCTGCATGTTTCTGTGCACGTGCCTGGTGCTCATGCGTGCAAGAAGAGTCAAGTGGGTGCTGGGAACCTAACTTGGGTCCTCTGCAGAAGCAAGTGCTCTTAGCCACGTAATCACCTCTCCAGCCTCAGATCTTAATGCTTCGATTTGTATTTCTTTAATAGTGTCATCTTTTTATATGCTGATTTTCTGATTTGCTATATTGTCTTGTTTGTTCAGAGAAAGAGGTGTGTGTGTGTGTGTGTTTACTAACATGAAGATATGTCTCTAACTAACTGCCTGACTGTATCCCTTGTTTCTTTTTTTTAACCTCTTAAAACACATTGATTTTTATAGGCTTCTCATAAAATGATAATGACTAACTTAATTTAAAAGGATTGTAAGAAATATTAACAGAACAATAGAAGATGAAATTATCAATATTCTTTAAAATAAATATTGAGAATTTTAAAAAAGCTTATACAATATGAGCCTGAGTGTTAGGCTAACTCATTCAGACATTTAGATATCAGTGGCTGACTTGGCTCTGACTTATATTCTACAGCTCAGGCACCAGATCTACTAACAGGGCTATTGAATTAGTCTTGGGGACCGAAACAAACATGAGCTTGTGAAGTTTAGGAGCACTGATGTCTAGGATACAGGATGTATTTGTCATTGCCTTTAGAAGATGTGAATAGCCAAATGTGCTTGTTATCCAACTGTGTTAGTTAAAAGTTGACTGACAATGTGGGATGATTCAGAGTCACCATTGGAACTAACCTCTGAACTTGTCTGTGGAAGATTTTCCGGATCAGATTAATTGAGGTGGGAAGACCCATTCTAAATGTGGAGACACCATTACATTGGTATCAGACTCAGGGACTGGAGTAGGGGGTTTCAGGATGAATGAAAAAGGGAGAAGGCAAGCTGAGCATTAGCACTCATCTCTGCTTTGTTCCTACAGATGCGATGTGACAGGTGTCTCATGCTCCCGCCACCACGACCTCCCCACCAAGGACTGTATCCACACAATGTGAGCCGGAGCGCGTTCTTATTTAAACTGCTTTTGTCGAGTATTTGTATCCACAACTCATGCAGTGATGAATGCAGGATCATGTGTAAGAAAATAGACCTCAACTAAAGCATGGCCTTGATTAAGCGTGTGCCCTTGACCACCACAAAGGTCTCCTGACTTGGTGTTGTCACTGGAGTCAGCATCCTAAGACAGAAGAGACCAATGCTAACACTCATAGCTCATAGGAACATGAGCTAAACCTCCAAACGAATGTGAGGTTACTTGTTGGATACTTACAACTGCTGCTCTACCACAGCATCTGTAACACCATATGTAAAGCATTTCTGTGAGGAAGAATAAAAGCACCACCTACCTGTTATTCTATATTTTAGCTACTCTCTTTTGTTGATCTCCTCAAGATGACCTTAAAATATTATTTTTTTAGGTTGAGATGATGTCTCATATCTCTAGAGGATATGGAACTAGCTAATTTACTGAACTAGTTTTGCTGATCTTTCTTGTTTTTTTTTTTTTTTTGATTTGTGTGCTAGCAGGAAGGTACCCTGCAGACACTAGTAGAAGGGCCATCATAGCCACTACTATGCGCTTCAGAATAAACGCTACCCAAATTGCCAGGTATGACTAGTAAGGTGGACTAGACACAAAGTCAAATACTACATAAACATAAAATTAGCTCTTGATAACATATATAACCATATTTAATCACAGAAATAACAAAATGAAATATTTTATTGTTTTTAACCAAAGCAATAAAACACTAAGCATGTTTTTGCCTTTAAAATTCTTTATAATAATATGATTAAACACACACACTCCCTTTATCCATGTAAATTAGAATAACTAAATGTTTGGGGAACAGTTTCAACTTAAATAGTTACTCAGAGAAGTGAGCTACTTGTAGTTTGTATAAACAAGTTATTCAGACATAATGTTTATTTCTAAGTAGTAAAATGATGATATAAAATTCTTTGGAGCTGCATTCCACAACCCTCTATAATGTTTACCATTTTAGAGTATATTACTTTTCCTCTCCTGTAAACATTTTTAATGAAGAATTTAAATGCATGCAACCATATGTCTCTTTTCCAAACAGCAACAACTCAAAGGAAACTAATTCCCCAGTGATCAGTTCGTTTACGTGTTAAGTAAAATAATATCTTAAGGATGATACACATTAGAACACTTGATGATAATGTAGCCTTTGCCATATTGCACATAAATAGAAGCCCTAGACTATTCAGACAATTATGTTATTCAAAAAAGACTAATATATTTTTACTAGAAAATTGGTTTCAGGTATCAGAACCACATTCAGACGTTGAAGTCCTAAAATGATCTAAGAAGAAACTTGCATGAAGCAGTAACAGATTGGGCCATGGGACAATGCCATACAAGCCTCTGTAATTACAGGGGTCTCTAAGAACCTAGCCATTGTGAGGTGTTGGCTTGTATCTCCACAAGGAGAGACAAACACAATGTTGTTGTTGTTTTGAGATGGTTCTGACTCTGTAGCCCAGACTGACCTGAAATGCATTGTGTTCTGGAATAGACTTCCAGCAGTCTCCTTGCCTCTGCTCCCCCAGAACTAGGAAGACAGTTGTAAGCCACAGTCCTGACATTAGTAGATCCCCTGATTTCCTCAACAGTTATTTCACAAACAGGTCTGCAACTGGAAATCGTTACAGACATTTTCTGCTATGAACATTTTGGCAGATGGAAGACAACTTTAGTTTGGATTTTCTTGATTTACATATGATCTCAATATGAGTAGCAAAAGTTGGAAAATCTTGTAGGGTCAAATTCGTTTGAGCTTTCTCCTTCTTTGTCAGCATGTTGTAGTGTCATCGCTGTTCCAGCCTAAGGTCTTGTGTAGGCAGTCATGCTAATGAAACTTCATGAGTGTAGCCTCTCTAACATTTCTAGGAGATACAGTCTCACAGAAACTTCCTGTTTCTTTAGGTTATCATGTTTCCACCACATCTTCTGAAATGATCCCTGAGCTTTATGTATTTAGGAATATACAACAAAAATTTAAAAAGAGACTATGGATTTGAGAAAGAACAATAGGAGAGTCTGAGAAGGCTTGGAGGGAGGAAAAGAAATGGAGGAACATGACATAATTATAATTTTTAAAAAGACATTTGTGTACCATGCTGCCTTCTGTTGATGATTTTCAGTTTAGATGTTATGTCTAAAGGCTTTCTAAACTTTCAAATATCTTTACATGCTAATGTATGTTTTTCTAAGTAGTACATCTAATTCGATGAAATAAAGTCAGTTCTTTCTTAATTATTGAGTTCATATCTGTATCTCAGAAGCAACTCATATTAAAACAAAAAGACTCAAAAACTGTTTCTATCTCATTTTGCTGAATGTGCCTTCCCATAGTAGTCATTTATAATCAATTTAAATTCTTCGGCCATTGAGATTATACTGTTAATGCTCTAAGGACTGAAATATGGCATGCCTTTGACTTAATAACGTTTCTCAAATATGATTGCTGTTCATATCAAAATTTATTCTTTGTGCAATATTATTGATCTACCCAGAGCTTGTCTCTATAGTTCTCCAATTATTCTATCATTATAAAATGGGATAATGTTATATGATTTTCAAGATAGATTCTTATTGTCATTTATATTCATTGTACTTTAAGTAATCTCTTTTTAAACATGGTAATGTTGAACTGCCTCCCTCAACTCTCCAGTCAGATTTGCCTTTGGGATAGCACACCTATGTATAAAAGAGCATGAAGCCTTTAAAGCTGAGGTTGGTGACAGTCTTTCTGATAGCTGAATATCTGGAAGATGGATTAAAGCAAGGCTCGTAAACACAGTGAGACAAAATCAGTAGCATGTACCAGTAATTCAAACAGACCATTATACTCTTTGGAAAAATCAATACCATTACTTATTTCAACTGAAGAGTTTTAAAAGCTCATTGCTAATGAATAAACAGCAAATTGAAAATGAGTGGCTATAAAATGAGTACACAATAAATAATAGAAATTTTATAAGTAATCAGGAGCAATTTACGGGATAGTTTCATTATCACTGACTATTTTTCTTTCAGAATAAATGTTGTAATGATTTATATCATGCATTGGAGTAATGACAGATGCTGAAATTTTTTAAGTTTTTAATTTTAAAAAAACCAGCAAAAAAATTTTATTGCACACATTGTTTTTATTTAGTTTGAAAACGTGAGGGATAAAAATTCAGCACAGTTGCTGGCATGCATGACTCAGAGGAACGGAATATAAGATCAGTGATTGACGAACACACAGGGATGTGGAAGATGACAATCCCTGGAATATATAAAAGAAAATAATTAAGTTAAGCCTTGATTGTAGAAGTATTGTGAAGCAATAAAATTGCCAAAGTGGTATGGAGAGACTTAAACAGATCCCGAGCTTAGGGAATTAATAAACATCATTGGTATATGCATAGTTCACTTGTATTCATAATAAGCTACCTCAGATTTTGTTACTACAATGAAATACCTGAGATAGGCTAACTTCATTGTAAAACAAAACAGAACAAAAAACAAAGGTTTGTTTCACTCATAGTTCTGGAGGTTTCTCAAGGGCTAGGTGTTGGCCTCTGTCCAGCTTTAGTGAGGACCTTCTTCATGGTGGGTATGTGTGGGAAACAGAGAGGCTGTCCAAGCAGGAAGCAGGAAGGACTACGGTGTCTGCCATCTCTTCCAAGGCAAGCCCTCGAGACGACTCATGGATTTCTACACGCTGTCTCTTAAAGATCTTATTACCCACTAACGCCAATACCCTGAGGAACGAGCTTCCAGTACAGGGAACTGAGGAAGCAAACAATGTCCGCGTCACCACAATAGGAAAGACGGCACAGAGCTGAACTTTAGCTAAAGATGATATAAAAGGTAGTTGGGAAAATCAGTAACTGTACCCAAAGATAAGTATATTTGTTACAAGAAATATATAGGAAACAAAGAAATTCAGTTACTGTGTTCAACTGCAGTCCTAGCAAAATAAAACAAAACTATTTTGAGAGGAAATATGGGCCAGAAACTCCACTGATATAAAAGATAAATTTGTATTATTCCTCCTGTAACTCCAAATAGTGAATCCACAGAGGTTCACTAGTGTAATGTAAACCCATAAGAATTTATAATAATGCTGGGCAGGGGTGGAACATGCCCTTAATTCTAGCACTTGAGAGGCAGAGGGAAGCAGAGGCCAGCCTGGTCTACAGAGCAAGTTCCGGGACAGCCAGAGTTACAACAGAGAAACCCTGTCTAAAAAAAACAAAGGAGAAAGAAGTAGAAAACTGACCTTGGTGGATATTAAACAGTTCAACAAATAGTGACTGAATGTGTTTAGTACCTTTTATGTTTTTGGTGACAAGTACATAGGAGCTGAGGTTAAGGTACAGATAAAGAATTTCTATTCCTTTGGGATAGCTGGAGATACATGATATTCAGTAGGGAAGAGGATGTTGAGTTGTTAATAACCACACAACTACAGAACTAGAATAATAAAGGATATGACTCCTAGACAACAGGAAAATCACAACAGAGTTGTAAGGATGGGATAGAGTCGACAGTGTCAGAAGAAAAATGATGGGGAAGCCTCAGGAGAAGGCTTTGTAGCAAGAGACAGCAAGAGATCATGAGGTGTATGCAAAGTAAGAGCAGATTTTAGATGTAAAAGATGCCAGTTAATTGAGAAGAAGTAATACCTAAAGGCATCTTTGATCCATTATTTGGACTCTGGTGTTTGTGTTGAAGTAGGATGATAGATGAGGGATATGTATTTCTTTCCAGAAACAGCTCAGTTTGAAATAAGGAGAGATTTGAGAAGACGCCATTAAATCCTATCTAAAGGATCTCATTAAGCATCGGTTGACCCCCCCCCCCAAAAAAAAGTGTACAAGAAAAGGTTCTCTGGAACTTCTGATTATTCTGGATGTGAAGGATTACAGTTTAAACGCAAATAGAAAACCTGATGATGATTCAGCCCTCTGATCTCAAATATTTACTATTCTGAGACTATCTTTTTCTCACCATGAATCAGCCCAAACGGAGACTGAATCCAATCTCCCCATCTCCGTGCTTTCCCTGGGTCCAGCATCCTAATGGATCTAACCCTCTAGCAGTGAGAGCAATGGCTAATGTTCTAATAGATGCTGGTGTTGAAATAAACAAGGCGTTCCGCTACTGAATGAATGGTCCAGAGCCCCATACTGTTTCAAAAACCACGGTGAATCATAGGAGGCCACGGCTGAAAATCTCACTAGAAATTCTCCCTCGACACTTTCACTCTAGAACTGAGAATACTTTGTGCATCTAGATTCTCAAGAAGCAGTAGACACGGTGCTACAGGACGCCATGCTTTGAAGCTTCCGGCTCTGCGCCTCCTGTACGCTGCTGTCCAGGCTATTGTTCAGCTTCATCGCGACATCCTTTGGTCGCCTGAGTTTCTCAGACACTCACACATACACGTGTGATTCTGGATCTCAAGGACTTGATTCTACCCTGCTCATAACCTTCGCAATTTCCTTTGATAATGTTACGTGAGCATTTCTGCTTGTTTCTTTTCCATCTTGCCTTTCTCTCACTGCTACTTTATCTCTGCAAATTCCCTCCATTCAACCCATGTACATAATATATTTCCTGATCCTAATATCTATTCTCAGGTCTATATGTGGTTATTGCTACCCAGAATCTCTCCTCCTTTTCAGTTAGATTTTGTTGAAAGTTTTTTTATTTGTTTAACAATACTATTTTATCTTCTTGATCATCACTTCAGTTTACCGTAAAGTTATAGATTGGCATCTGTCTTTTCCTTATGCACTGGGTATCTTGTTAAATTTTCTCCGGCTTTTGACATAGTTAGAGAAATCTACTCTTAGTCTGAAACAGGCTTTTTCTACTGTGTTAATGAGGCTTTGCCTCCACGTGCTTGTGGCATCTTCTTTTCCATTTTCTACATTTTATTACTATATGCTTGGGTAAATGTCTGGTTTTGTTTTAGGATCTATTGGCCTTTTTACAGCCGTGTCGGTATTTTTCGATAACCCCAGCAAATGCTCAGGGTCTCACACAGTTTCGCTCCTATCCCTTGGAATGCCAATTAGATATATGTTGAGCCTTCTATTTGGGTCCTTCATGGCTTTTAGTTCTTTGCCATATTCACCTTGATTTTGTCTCTCTGTGCTGCATTTTGTATCATTTCCTGAAACCTATCTTCTATTTCTCTAACATATTCTTTAATTGTGTCTTATCTGTCAACCAGTTTGTATGATCTTGTAACGCAACACTTTTATTTTTCATTTCTGGAAGTGCCGTGCTTACTTTTACTTCTTTTCATGACATTTGTAAATTTTTCATGTTTTAATCCAAGACAGCCTGTTCATTTTATTATTTTAATTCAGTAGCCCCATAATGCAAAGCGCTATTAGTGATTTACCCTATTTGTTTTATCTGCTGACTCCTACTTATGTTTTTTCCCCATGCATTTTGTTGGGTTTTGGTTTTTAAACACATATTCACTGAAAGACTATAGCATTTTATAAACCTGAGACTGGTTTTATGTCATCTAGAAGGGTTTCATCTTTGGTTCCATTCAGTGTCAGGTTACTTTCTCAAGCAATGGCCTTTTGTATGTTAGTGTCTAAGGTTGAGGTTCTTCAGACATATGCATGGTACAAAGAAGAATTTACAACTCAGTAGGATGGCAGGTCTGTAGCTACAACATCTCAGGGAAGAAAGCTTTCCACAAATGCCTGAGAAAAGGAACAGTATCTCCCTGTGCTGACAGGAAGACTTTTTAAAAGGGGGACCTTTTTAGGGGTTTTCAGATTCTGATATGGACTGTTAATTGCAGGTGCTGTCTTGTTGACACAGGCCTTTCCTCTGCCTTTACAACAAGGTTAAATGGCAAACTAAGAGACCATTGCTAATAAGCCCCCAGAACATCATTGCTATGAAAAAAATTTGTGTGGTTTTGTCAAAACTTCTGCTTTTCCTAAAATAATCCTTAAGATACATTATTATGCAAAATATTTGACGGCATCAAAATGGAAATACTTACAAAATATTGCAAGCCAACTTATATATACATCATGGGTCAGATCCAGCCTATAGACTACGAACTTCTAAGTTTAGAACTAACACTTAGAAAATCCCAGCGTGCACTAAGGCATCTCACATGGTGACCGTCTGAAAATGACTTCTATCTGTGGACAGAAAACCACACAAACTTTAGGTGTAATTGGGAAAAAAATTACTTGTAAATGTGGGGGTATTTTACAAACATGAAAGGAACTATAACAATTTATTACATTGACTCAGTAAACACTGTCTGTAAATCCCTCCTGAATGTTCTTCCTTTTGCTGCACACCTCAACCAATACACTGCATACAACTGGTCAAAAAATTTTTTTTGAAGTCTGGTATGTGACATTTTCTTAATCATTAGCTCCCTCTGTATTTACTCCCCAGATCCATAGTTTAAGTAAATAGAAAATAAAATCAATAAAATCCATTTCATCTCAACCTGATCGCCTATAAATTATTTGTAACTCCATGAATGTGAACACATGGCAAGCTTCGAGGTTGTTAACCAGGCATGCAAAATATTTACATAAATAGTCCCGCGATGTGGTTGTAAATTATATAAATTACTCAAAAGAAAGGTTCTGTGTAAATGTAAAATAATAATTGTGATGGAACGCCCATTATTAACCATAAAATAGAAAAAAAGAAATACGTTGTGCATGCTTAACACATAAGGAAATTCTTTTACAAAAAAAATATTAAACCACAAATAAACCATGCTTGTGTGCTGGAATGGACAGCTGGATTTATGCTACTCTTGCAACGTCTCTATTATAAGCCATATGGTTCTTGCTCATTAATGTAATTTTTTTTTTAAAAATCTCACTTGAGAACGAGTCTGGAATATGATAAATAAACAAAGACTTATATCATTGTCCCGCTTTCACATCTTAAGTGTTTTTATTGAATTTACACCAATAGTGGGCTGATTCTCAACACCACCTCCAAATCCAGTTTGACAGGCACTTTTCTTATTTAGTTTAGCAGATGGAGCAGTTAAGTTGGTTGTTACTAAAGAAGCTGCCTGAGGACAACAAGGCCAACCACAGTTGATTATAAGCACCAGCAAGCAGGTGGTGTGTTTGTTTGTTTGAGAGTTTCCCCATGCTGAAAAGTGAACCCAGGCCATTGCACATGCTGAGCAAGTCTTCTGTAGCTTAGCTACATCCAAGCCCTCAGCCATACCCCCTCCCCTCAGAAAAAACATATTTAATTAACTCTAGGTATAGACTATATTTCCATTCAATAGTTAAATTTTAAAAATCCCACTACCTATGAGATATCTTGAATTTAATTTTTGTTTTCAATTCTGAGGTAATAAACTTCAAAATAAAAACAACACCGTTTGGTTTGTTCAGAAATAACTACTCTCCTCTCCCAGAGTATATAGTCAAAGGAGAAAAGGAGAAAGGGTTTTCTTTTTATGTTTAATTTGTATAATATACCCAGACACCCCTCCTACCCTCCCTCCACTTCTTCCAGCTCCCCTATATTCCCTTTCCTCTTAATCTACCCTCCCTACCCTCCACCCACTCATCCCCACCCCTGCTTCTCCCCTCAGAAGAGAGCAGTCCTCTTAGTGTTATCACTCAAACAGGGCATGACAAGATGGGACAAGGCCAGGCACCAGACCCTATATATTAAGGGTGAACTAGGCAACCCAGCTGGAGGAAATGGGTCTCAAGGGCAGGCAAAAGTGTCAGAGAATCCCCACTCTCGCTCTATCTTGTTCTCTGCAAGAACACAAAGCCAGACAGCCACGTGGCATCTAGGAGAGCATGCAGGTTCTGCGCCTGCCGCTTAGGGTTCCATGGGGCCCCAAGTAAGAAGCAATTCAGAGGGAACCTGCGAAAAAGAGAATGCATGTGTGAATCGCTGTCCTGGACCCTACCCTGAAAGAGCACTTTCTGACTTCTGAGAGTTTGACGATTTAGGGAAATGCATCCGTTCTTCGCAGCCCATCGAGACAAGAGTATTTCTAATAATGCAAGTTAACATCATGATAATGACAAAAATGATAACCTAAAATTTGTAAGACCTGTTTAGTTACATAAAATATTATATATACATATGTATATTATATAATATACATATATATAATATATATTTAATAATATATAATATATGTTATATATAATATGATATAAAATATTAAATATAATATAAAATATTATATATAAAATATATGTCTTTAAGTTCATTTTAATTGCATAATTTTGCCTTCTAAACAGCAAAACCTCTAGCGATTTTAAGGGCCAGCAATTTTTCTTTCTTATTCACCAAATAGTCATAAACTTTTCAAAATGAAGACGCCTTCGGCAACATAGAAAGGAAATTCCGTCTGCCTCACATTCTGAAAGGGAAATCAACATGATTCAAGCCTAGGGCCTTCTAAACGTCACCTTAAACAAGTCATTTGACCTAAAGCTTCAGAAATAGACTTAGTCAGAGTCGACCTCAAGGTCCTTATCAACTCACAAGAGTTAGTGCTCGTTTCATAATCTTACACCACTGGCATCTCAAATCTGAGTGTGTGCAGTCTTTAACCTGTGAAGCTGTCCAGTCAGTGGAGGCTTTCGGTGATAGGAAGAGGAAAATTAAAATAATACCTCATGGAGTGCTTGTTGGCCCACCGATTAGAACTGGTTCCCCTGGATAATCTTCCTTAGGCTGAGCAATTGGCTTTGAATGAGCCCGTCTACCTCAGCCTGCCTCTTCAACCATGGGCTTTTCTTTAGCAAAATGACTGTCACTACCTTCCCACTTAAGCATAGAGGACCCTGAGTGAGTAAATAGTACTTCAGAGCTGAGCCCCATGAAGCTCCTCCCCCTATTGGAACCATTACAGTAAAAAGTAACAGTAATGAATGGATGGGCTATTAGAATTCATTCCAAGGGTTTGATTCTATGAGAAAATTCTTCATAAAAAAATTGGAAATTTGAGCATTTTTGTTCTTAATGTTTTATCTTGGTTAAAATGTATGCTATATCTATGCTATGTTTGCTTTGTTTTGATGTCTGTATTTATTTACATTCAGTCCTTTAAAATGTAACTCAATTAGTGTGAAGCACTTAGCAAGTTCCTTAAGTTGTGCCCTGCCCCTTCCTGTACTGCAGATTGTGAGCCGATACCAGGGGCTCTATGAAGTATGTTGGGATGATTTTAATGTGAGAAGTAAGACATTATGTGCAACTGTGTTGCTGTATGATGCGCCGTAGCATAAAATATTTGCACATGGTCCAGTCAACACTCCTTTCACATGTCAACAAAACCTGTCAGGAAAGCAATACAAATTATCCTTTTACATTTTATGAAACTGTGTGTTTATAGTTTTCATATATCAAATTTACTTGGGTTTTTCATTTGTCTAGGTTATTAGCATATAGTACTTTATCCATTCTATGTTGGAACATGTATAACATATTTTTAAAAGTTAAATCCATATAAACAGTCCTATAAGAATTTGCAAAGGGGCTTCAAAGAAAAAGCAAATAATAAGCAGGCTTTAAACTGAGCCTCATCAAATAAAAGAAACACTTTTTGTTTCTGTAAAAATAAGCTTAGTGCCCAAGGAAGTAAATCAGAGTGAGCCATTAATCATCTCCTGCATATTCATGAATCTCAATTAAGAAAAGATATCAGAAAATCTGTTCAACACTTGGTTTTTTATTTTATTGAAATCATACAGCTAAATTCCTCTGAATCATCATGTTTATTTTGTAGATAATGAGAGCAAATATGAGTTTTGCCTTTTCAGATACTGGACATTAAGAAAATGAATTATTTCACCCCCTTTATAAGCACTTGGTTCTACTAAGTCCAGGATTTCAATAACACATGCTTACTCACATCCAGAAATGGTGTCTAATACACAGAAGAGAGAACAAGGCTTGGTCACTATATATCTAACAGCTTTCTTCTCTATAATTTTACTTGAGTTGGTTCTCTATATGTTAGCATGAGGCTACTCTTCTTCCTATAGATAAAACATCTGCCAGTTAAATCAATAGGCAAGTCAAATACTCTAGTTCTGCTTGATAAACAAAAACACTGTCACTTAAAATGTGTCCTCTCCAACTAACATTTTCCAATGAACAAAACAAGAAAGTAAAAGTGTTTTGATTTCACTCATTCTCCATCTCATCTCTAAATTAGTCTTACAGAAGGGAACAGATGCCTAGTTCATGGTCAGTGTGAGCCTCCTTAGCGTCCTTTGGATCACAAACCATACTTTGTCTTTAGGATTATTACTTGAGTGCTATTTTGATAATTTATTAAGCTGGGGAGAGACTTGGGGGCATTGAGATACTCTAAGCTACAAAAAAATCTCCATAGAGATCATAGGATTCAGACTGGATTTTGAGCTAGTAAGTAAACATTTCCTGAAAGACTTGACTATATGACATGTCAAGGTACACATATTCAAGTGATGGAATTGAAAATTTCAGATATCTCACTGATAAAGTGTCACTGTCAAAGACATGGCAAAGAAGGAGAGAACTTAGAGTCAAAAAGTACATTTAATTTGACAGAAACAGCTTTGGAAAAAAGTCAGACTTGAAAAATCTTTACATAGGCGCTCAAAGCTCACTATTTCTTGTTTTTCTTACAGCAGACCAGAGCCACTTATATCCATATTCCTGGCCAACACCTGAAGGCATCTGCTCTGTAATCCCTGGGTGGCCTTTAAAATCTTCCTGTGTCACAGTTTATGGGTCTTGCCACTGTCTGAAATAGTTTCTAGACCTAACAATCCCCTTTATTATTTCAGATTGCTGTAATATTCACTGTGCATTAAGTCCTTGGGGGATCCTATGTGAAAGGTCAGCTGTAATAACCGATTATTGCTCATTATTATTAAGACTCCTTTGTTCCAGGCAATCCCTGCGCACAGTTGGGGAGCACTCCTCAAGGGATGAGTTTATCTCCATGTACTTTTGTGATAGAAGCAGAATTCATTTGCAGCCATTGATTTCTTTTAATTCAGACCTAGACAAGAAGGCATCGTTCTCTGGGTAGTACATGTAAATCATCACTTTAGAATCTATGCCTTGTGACATGTTATGGCTGTCTTTATCTTTTATCCCAAATTTATCATGACTGTCCCCAAAACAGACAGCTCCAGTCCTACAAGTCTCTCCTTATTTTATTCTAACTACAGGTACTCATTCCTCGTCTATAAGACAAAATACCATGACTGGGCTTCTGAGACTATATAATCATCATCAGGTCTGAAAACTTACCCTGAAGGTTGTGATAATCTTTAAGAAAATACTCTCTAACTAGAAATGATCTTTGTCAAGTTTAATGCACGTGGTTTCTTCGTCTTTGAACAGAATAGTTGTGTCATTATCACTGTAATGATTTTATGTATATATATTTTAATGAGTGGTTTTGAAAAACATACTGGATTATCCAAGGGGACTCTATAGTCTAGCCATCCAGCTGTTTCTATTCTTCCCTACAAGTCCAGTCCATTCTTCATAGGACAGGCTAAGTCCAAGTTTGAGAGCTGATTGCTAGTGTTACCTCACAAATAGGAGCATCTGTTAGGTGTAAAAATGACTGACACTTGGTTTAAGAAGTAATTACCTCTCCCATTAGATGACAGGCCCTCTGAGGAAAGAAAGTCAGAACTACAAAAACCAACACTGGCTAGGTTGCTTCTCATTTATTCACAGGACCCTTTTTTTTTTTTTTAAGGAAAGACTAGAAAACTATGGAAAACATTACTCAAGTGCTAACAACCAAAAAAAAAAAAAAAAAAAAAAATAGAAACCACAAAATCTGAACTTGGTTACTGATCCAAGTACTGATAAGTAGAGCAGTCAGATCAATTGATGTCTTGTTTTGCTCACTAGAAGTTCCTGACTCCACCATCATGAATTTTGACAGGGAAATCATAAGAGAGAATGCGGCGGAACTGGACTCTGGAATCAGCACCCTGGGGGAGAACCACTTGTGGTAATTAGTAGATGCTGGAGGGAGATACCATGAAATCCTATCTCTGCATTCCCATCTTGAGATAAAATTTTGAAGTTACTAAGGAATGGAGAGCTAAGCCCATTATCTCTAAAGACAGAAAGGGACCAGCTGTGATAGAAGGTGCTTTACAGAACACATCCCCATGCTCTGCAAAAGGCAGAAAATCATGTTTCCTACAGGATCCTATTCCAGATCTAAGCAGTGGTGGATGGACTGCTAACCCTTGGGAGAGGGCATTTTCCCCAAGGTTAACCCCAAATAAAATCAGAGCTTCACTGCCTCAGAAAGAAGACCAGATAGTGTGAAAGCCAGAATCCATAGCTAAAGACTAGTCTAAGACTAATGTGGACAAGGGCAATAGAAGTATTTCATCATTCTCCTATGGGTCTGATGGACAAACTTGCCACTGATGGACAAACAGCAGTATCTCCACAAGCTAAGAGGCCACAGTATGGAGAAGAACACCGTGCACATGTGAGAGAACCACTGGCAGCTGGAAAAGCAGTACAGACTCTGTCATATCATCTTTGTCTTAAGCAGTAGCAATGGCTGCCTGACACTAAAGAAATTAAAGCTCACGTACTTTGAAAGCAGAGCCCAATCCCACACCAGTGACCCAACATAGAGGTCCTGTTAGTGTAATTAGTATTCCCTCACTTTTAAGTCTCTTATACTTAATGTTTACAGTTGAGTATAAGAAAATGAAAATGAAAAATGGGAAAGTTATAGTTAAGGGATGGTGAGATATATAAATGGAGCCAAAGTCAAATATGAACCAAATGTCAGATCTCACGGGGACTATAAAGGAATGGATGGCTGTGTTAAAAGCCGTAGCAGAAAGGTGTTGCCATGCATAAGCAAATGAAAATGTTATCAGAGACGGGGTGCATCAGCTAGAATCAAGTGTAAATGCAGGCTCGTTAATGAATTTATTTAAAAATCATTGAACCTAAAGACAGATAAACATAAACCAGCTTCACTGAAGGACAGTGGAGACGAGGGAAACTAAACAAGCATTGAGCTCTTAGAAACCATCAAACCTACCTGGAATCCCAAGCGAAGATGAGAGAGAGAGAGGGGGGGGGGAGAAAAGAAATAGCCAAAGATACGGAGGCTATTAAAAGGAAAGTACAAATATATTCGACCAAGAACCCAAAGAACTTGGAGGAAGACAAACGTTTAGTAAAAATGAAACAAGCTGAAAGTAAGACAAAACATATAGAACGTGGCAGACAGACTGCCACGAATCTGAGATAAAGAAGAAATCTTGCAGCAGCCAGGGGAGAGGCATGTCAAGAACAAAAAGAAAATAAATGATTAGAAGAGCAAACTTCTCGTCAGAAAGTATGAAGAGTGGAAGACAATGACGTGACGTCTGTGAATCTCTGAAAGAAAACAATTCTGTCAACCCAGAAAATAGTCTAGCAAAAATCATCTCTCAAAAACCGGAAATGAACTTTTCAGATGCATAATGTGAGCACTAACTCAGCGACAGGGGATTTCCCTGAAAGAAACACATGAGGACAATATACAAAGGACGGACAAGGAAGAAAGAAAAAGCCACGGGCGTGGAAACCCAAGGACAAATAGAGAATTTTCTAGTTATAAATTGGCAAGGAACAACTCTGAGAAGTCATCATGTTAACATTGCACTGTAAGATTTGCAAGTGCTGAGAGCTACATGTCACAATAGCAAAAACAGACCAAAGAACAGGTTTGGGGATTCACTGTTAGGAAATCCAAACGCTGACTGTGACACTCACCCAGAATCACATGGATTCAGCTACCCGAAGGGAACAGACTCCCGAGCTGGGCATCAGCAACATGATTTTTGAAGGAAGACATGCCTGCAAGAGGACGCTGCATTCATGGTTGAATTCAGGTCTCCATCAAAATTCATGGAACACACAGTAAAGGAAACAGGCAAATTCTTATCTGCGTGGATCATATACTGAAAGAAAAGGAAATGCATCATAAACACGGAAGTCCATGCAGAGGTTTCTGCCATGCAGAAATTTGAGATGAATGTGAGCATCCTGAAGTCAAAGTATAAGAGAAGCACCTTCTACTGGGCAACATGGCCTGGCATCGTCAAAGAAACTGAGCATGGAAGAATAAGGAGCCTACCCTACACCATGTAAAAAAGTAATAATAACAACTCAAACTTCTGGGGTAAGGTCAGCAAGGGTGGGTGGAGCCTGGACCGCGGAACTGACTGCAGCAACACACTACTGGAACTCAGACCGAAGGCTTTAGTGAGAGCAGCCATAAATTTGGAACTATTTCCGTTCTTCAGATACCTATGTCTACACTGTATTTAATTTTCCAGGAAGACAGTTTCTAAACAGCAGCTGCCTTTGACAGGCAGACACTCAGAAGCCATGCAGATGTCTGGCTTTTACGGCCTGTGTCAACAATAATTACCTTTCTGAGTGAAGAGAAGCCCTGACAAGATAATGACCCATACATGACAAGTGACCCGGTATAGAAAATGATGACCAGGTGTTTGAAACTCCAAAAAATATGTGGGCTATGTAAAGGTGTTCTGTGACTGTTAACTATTTATCCCTGAAGCAAAGCGGCAAAATTATTAAAATTCCTACCACAGAAGTGTCAGGTGTAATTCACACAATGAACAAAGTCTATGTTTATGGGGTAGAGCCTCAACACACAGATGTTGCCCTGCTCCAGCACACAGTAGGCCAGCTCCAGCTCCTGCTCCAGCACATAATAGGCCTGCTCGAGCCACAGCACCGGCACACTGGAGTGGTGTCTGCTCCATCTCCAGCACTCACAGCTCTGCTCAGGTGTTTGTCCTGTCTGTTTTGTTACTTAGGAACTAACTTGCACGTCCTCAGCCTCTCCTCACTCCACCATCCTGACTTTTGCCTCACTTCAGACAGCAAGTGAGTACCCTTCTCCTAGCCCTACGCATACGCCGCACCCTCTTTTTTGGAAGTCTTCACCCTGGCCTTAGCCTTCTTCACTTCTTTCCACTCAGTCTCCGGCCATATTACTTCCTCAAAGAAGCTTTCCTAGATTGTACTTTGTGAGAAAGTAACAGCTTTCTCATGCATGGCGACCAGTTATTCTCTGAATCTCTCACCACTGGGGACTAATTATCATTTTTCTCTGACAAATTACATAAGCCCTAATAACCCTAGGATTATAATAGCCTTATGGGTTACTTGCTTTCCTGATGTATCTTGTTCCAGGAACAGTGTGTGTGTGTGTGTGTGTGTGTGTGTGTGTGTCTGTTTGCCTGCATAGAAAGGGTGTGTGTGTATACAGATTGTATGTATGTATGCACAGGGAAAGTGTATGTGCGAACTTGCACACAAAGAGGAAGATGTGTCCGTGTCCATGTCTGTGTGTGTGTGTGTGTGTGTGTGTGTATGTGTGTGTGTGCACAGAAAGGGCGTATGTGCAAACATGCATACAGAGAGGGAGGATGTATATGTATCTATATGTTCATGTGTGTGTCTGTATATGTGTGTGTATGTGTGTATACAGAGAGGGTGTATCTGAGAACTTGCATACTGAGAGGGAGGTACATGTATGTGTGTATGTCTATGTGTGTGTGTATGCAGAGAGGATGTATGTGAGAACTTTCACATAAAGAGGGCAAATGCATGTGTGTGATAGAGAAAGTATGTTTATTTGTGTGAGTGTGTATGTTCACAGAGAGGGTATGAGAATTTCTGTGTGTGTGTGTGTGTGTGTGTGTGTGTTTGTGTGTGTGTGTTTGCCTGCATAGAAGGGTGCATCTATATACAGAGCATATATGTGTGTGCACAGAGAGGGTTTATGTGTGTGCACAGAGAGGGTTTATGTGCAAACTTGTACACAGAGAAGATGTGTCTGTGTCTGTGCCTGAGTCTGTATGTGTGTGTGTGTGTGTGTGTGTGTGTGCAGAGAAGGTGTATGTGCACACATGCTCACAGAAAGGAAGGATGTATGTGTGTGTGTGCACGCGCAGAGAGGGTATACTGCAAACTTGCACACAGAGAGGGAAGTACGTGTGTGTGTGTGTGTGTGTGTGTGTGTGTATGTGGTATGTGTGTATGTGTGCACGTGTGTAAGCACAGAAAATGCATGTGAGCATGTATCATGCTCATGCTGTGACACACATGTGGAGATCAGCAGGCCTCTTTCAGGAATCATTTCTCTTCTCCTACTATGTGGACCCAAGGACTGAACTCAGTTCATCAAGGCTTGGCAGCAAGCACCGTACCCACTGATCCATCTTGCAAACCCTGCATAGGAATAAGGTTCAAAAATGGAGTTGTGTGAGAATTCTGGGTGCTTGTGAGAAAGCTCCAAGTAAACAAGAATCTTGTGACCTCAGTTTCTTCAAAACATGAAATTCTTCTTGGAATGTGTTTTCATGCTCCTCGTAGGTCTAGCAGATAGGAGTGAGCTTACTTCAGATTAGTTATTATTGCTTGCTGATGTTATTCAAGTAAATGTTTGTGCTATCCTTTATATGCTTCTATAGAAAAAGATGTGTTGCCACATGTTGCTGGTTCTTGTTGACTGTATGAGGCTTGAACTCATGTGAACTTCACTCACGTGTCCTCTCTTAACCCTCAAATTATAAATTGTCTGGGGCTCTGGACAAAGTTGGCTATTGCCTGAGACTTTAGTCCCCTTCATTTATCAACTCCATTCTCCAGGTCCCTCAGCCTCTAGAGCAGTGACAGCTCTACACTTTGTTGTTTTGAAGAAAATGTTCTGAAACCATCTGGAAAGTAACTGTTTCGCTATAGATTTATGCTTATTTGTTATATTCACCCTTGAGATCAATGCTCACAGGTGATCAATTCTAGTTCATGACCACTGACTGGATCATTGCTGATTTTAAATTACATCTTTAACACTCCACAGAATTATAATATTGTCTTAACAGCTAAAAATTCAACTAATTTTAAATTGCATTTATTGCTGTGTATCTGTCTTTGGCTTGAGCCCTCTCTTACAACACACTAACATGACCTTGTGCTGACCTCGGGAAGCACACGTTACATGCTGCTGGAGGACTTTGGCTAACAGGTGCAGCTAAATACACGTCCCTAGGAGAGCAGTCTGCTCTGCGCTAGCAATGGACTTCCCAAAGCATCCACAGCTCATTATGCATCGCCATAATAGCCATCCTGTCAGCATCAGAAACTATTGAGTATACATCTCACTTTGTCCTTCATGATGATTTTACTCTTGCTGAAAGAAATTGGTTGAATTAGCAGAAAAGTCTGCCACTACATGATTTTCATAGAGAAACTTAATTTTCTGAAATACCCATTTTAAAAAAAACTGAAGACATTTCAAGCAATAAAATTTCCTTATTGCTTTTTTCTTGCACTTAGTTAAGAGATGATTTATTATGGGTATGATGTTGTCCAAAGATGTCAGAATCAGGATTAATTTAGACTGACACAGCCAGACTGGGATATGTAAAAGCTATCATCAGGCTGACATCAACACAACACTATCTCTGAATCATTAAAATAACTGCTGTGTGAACAAGCATTTCACTTTTTATTGGCATAACCCCATTGATGAAACATGAATTTTGAGTTGCAATGTGTTAGCTACTTGAAGTAACTAATTTGGTCACAAAAAAAATAATGGTGAGAAGATCAATCGTTAATAAGGAAAAGTCCAATGCACATACATAACGTGGACTTCTTTTAACATGAACATTTATTAGTAATTTTGCCTTGAGGATGACTCTTGGGCTCTGAGGCCAGACTAACTTGAATTCATATCCTGGCTTCGCCGTTTATAGCTGTGTGACCTAGGACAGCTCATGTAACCTATGTTAGCTTCAATTATCTTTCAAATTACATATAAATAATAATCACTACTTTTTTGGATAAAATCTTCAACACTGCCAAGGAAGGATAATAACCCAGGCAGAGCTTGATGGATTCCCTGATTGAAGACATGAAAGGGTGGGGGAGGGGATCAGGACATCTGGTAGCACAAAGAAGAATACTTCACATAGGAGTAATCCCCCCAGACCTGCAGGGATCTGCCTTCTGTCCTGGGCCGATGCACAGTCAATGCCAGCATGCAAAACACTCCCTGACATCGACTTAAGTGTTGATTTGCCATATTCAAAGGAACAATGATTACATTAAATGAAAACACCAATTAAAAGTCAGAAAGTCTCACAATGGCTAAAACAACAAGATCCAAGTCTACACTGCCTTCTAGAAACCTATTTTAAATATAAGAAATAGACTGAAAATAAAAAGACATAAAACATTTGTCACACTAATTCTAGCTAAAAGGAAACTCCAATGATTATGTTAATGTTAAGAAAAAGTAAATGTCAATGCAAAAATAAAGTTTTAAAACATATAATCTTGTAATGTTAAAAGTTCTAATTTGTCCTTTCATGGGCATATGACATGACATTAATTGTCAATGTTTGTCAACCACTTTGATTTATTTGCATTCTTCTTAGACGTGTGGTAATAATATCGAGGGAAATTATAACAGGACACTAAAGCAAATCTCAATAATAAATATTATCTTTGTATCTATGGAGATTAAAAAGAGAAATCATGAAGAAAATTCAAAAGCATTTTTTAGTGAATGATTTTCATAGCACACCAAGGAATGGGAAAACGCCTGTGGCAAAGGGGTGAACAACTGGAATTAATTGTTTAACATTTGAAACCTTCAACACAGTCCATATGTCAACTGAATATCTCAGTAGATGAAGAAGTATTATTTTCAAGTTCATGTCTATTCCTGACAAAACCTTCCAGAATATGTTTTAAAGAGGAAAATTTCCTGAATTGACAAAGGAGTCAGAAAGAAAGAAAGAAAGAAAGAAAGAAAGAAAGAAAGAAAGAAAGAAAGGAAGGAAGGAAGGAAGGAAGGAAGGAAGGAAGGAAGGAAGGAAGGAAGAAAGAAAGAAAGAAAGAAAGAAAGAAAGAAAGAAAGAAAGAAAGAAAGAAAGAAAGAAAGAAAGAAAGGAAGAAAGGAAGAAGAAGGAAGAAAGGAAGAAAGGAAGAAAGAAAGAAAGAAAGAAGAAAGAAAGAAAGAAAGAAAGAAAGAAAGAAAGAAAGAAAGAAAGAAAGAAAGAAGAAAGGAAGAAAGGAAGGAAGGAAGGAAGGAAGAAGGAAGAAGGAAGGAAGAAGGAAGAAAGAAAGAAAGAAAGAAAGAAAGAAAGAAGGAAAGGAAGAAGGAAGGAAAGAAGGAAGAAAAGAAGAAAGAAAGAAAGAAAGAAAGAAAGAAAGAAAGAAAGAAAGAAAGAAAGAAAGAAAGGAAGAAAGGAAGAAAGAAAGAAAGGAAGATAGGAAGAAAGGAAGAAAGGAAGAAAGGAAGAAAGGAAGAAAGAAAGAAAGAAGAAAGAAAGAAAGAAAGAAGGAAAGAAGGAAAGAAAGAAAGAAAGAAGGAAAGAAAAGGAAGGAAGGAAGGAAGGAAGGAAGGAAGGAAGGAAGGAAGGAAAAAGAAAAGAAAAGAAAAGGAAAAGAAAAGAAAAAGTACCTACAGGTAACATTAGACTGAGATACGGGACAATAAAATTTTGTCTGTCGTATAACTTCTGTTAAAGGTTGTGACATTGGACCTAGTCAGTGCATTTGGACAGGAACAAGAATAATGTGAAGCTGACAGGAAGAGAAGATTTTCTAGTCACCATAATCATCATTACTGAAATCATAAAGAGGCCACAGAAAGACTACGAGAACTACTACCCAAATCTAGCAAAGTCAGCATATACGTGTGGTCAATATTATGAAATTAAAATCTATGTATAGCAAAGTTGAAATGAAAATTAAAAGATTACCATAGATAGCAATATCAAAATATAAAACGGTGATCAGTTTGAAAGATATATTCTAATACTGTATAATAAAAACTTTGTATGATTGCTTAAACATTTAATATGCTGTAAGTAAGTATAAAGACATACATACGCAAAGAGCAAAACGCATTTGTTGGATTCAAGTTAACTGCAGGCAAAATCCCAGGAAACTTCTCTAGAAAAAATTAGTAAGCCCATCCTAAAATATTCAAGGACATAAGATGGATCTAAAACAGTTGAAATGAGCCGAAAAGAACAGATTTGGAAAATCCATGCTATCTGACCCCAAATTTTACTCTGGAGCTACAATAATCCCTAATGTGAAATAACACTGCATTTGGACATGAGGATAAATATATAGACCCACACAGGATGAAGAACAAATGCAAAATCAAATCTGTACATCTGTAGCCCATTGATTTTGTTTTTCAGAAGTGCCAATCTAATTCAACAACAAAAAAACAAAGACGACTCCAAATACTGATGAGCTCCGGTTATCTGTATTCAGTTACTGAACAGTCCTAGCCTCTTACCTCCCCCTCTGCAAAAGACACGAAATGGATGGGTGATGTCCTAAATGCCTGGGTTAAAACTGACAATTCTTGCAGAAGTAATCCCACAGGTGATCTGAGATCTTACTCCCTGCTGCGTCAATCTTCTGGGGCTCTCTGTACATTGACTGAATCTCCGCTGTGAGCTCAGCCTGGCCCACAACAGAACCGAATACCACAGGGCATTCCAAAACCTGGGCCAGTGGGTCCTCCGTACTCATCCCTCCTTTATCATCGAGGAAATCCATGCCCAGGATTCTCTAACAATTTTTCTTACAGCTCGTTGGACAGATTTGGGTCATGTGTTCCTGTTTAGTTACAGAGATTTGTGGAAGTGAGCATCTAGCTTTTTTGGGTTTTCTTAGAGGAGGCCTGACTCGGCCATGCTTTTAGAGAACAGCAGAAGAGAGCTGCTGAGGGAGGCATGGCAAGGAGCGTGGACTGTGATTCTCCTAAAACTAGGTCAACTCTGAGTCTCCTCTTTTCCACAAGGCCATTGTTTGTCTGTATTGTGATATCTGCATTTTGCAGAACTGAAAAGAAAAGTAATGAGGACATGTAATGTCCTTCTTAGTCCCAGGATGAAATAAGAATCTGTCTCTGTCCAGTCTTTCCCTGTCCGTATTGGGCTCTTTGCTTTCACTCTTCCCTCTGTTTGCTGATTGGGTGGGACTTCCTTACCCTTTTGACGGTGGTTTTTGAAGTTATTATCTTTAATGTTTTCCTACAAAGCGATTAATATTGCCACTGATGAAAGGAAGTGTTTGATTCAAACCCCAGCCTTGCCACATGAGAACTGTGTGCAATTTGCACAAAGTATTTCAACTCTGATCATTTCTTTTCACATGTAAAATAAAGATAGTATATGCGTCCAAGATGTATGGAGATTAAGTGATAAATGAAACCTGTAGAACAGCAAGTGTTCAGTAAACATTAGCTTCAGTGTTCTGATTCCAAGTTAAGGCAAGCAAATCCATACAGATGCTGTGACAGAGAAAAAAAGGCTAATACAACTATCATCATCTTTAGAGCTTCTGAGTAAATGATCTGTCTTTATTCCTATGGTACTGAGTTCAGTCCCCAAGACCCATATAGTGGGAAAGGGAAGCAATTCTCACAAGTTATCCTCTGGTCTTCATATGCATGCTATAGCACACACACACACACACACACACACACACACACACACACACACACACACACACACACACAAATGTAGTTGAAAAGCAAATACTTTTGCTGTGTTGTCCTCTGCTTTTGAGGTTGTCTGAGATACTAAGAAGTCAAGTTCTAGCCAGCAGCCGACAGTGTCCTTAGCCAAGGAGTTCTTTTATGACATATTTATGGTGTTCTATAGAAATTAACAAGGTGACTACATTAAAACATTTCTTAGTCTGTTTGTACTTGGGCACTCCCATGAGGGTTTTATTTAAATTCCAATAGGGATAATGATTGCAAGAAAGAGTCCACATGAACAGGATGTGTGAGTGGCAGAGGAAACTGATGCACATCTTAGCAGGATGCAGGTGTCCTGAGTTCTGGAAATACTGCCTCTACCATAAAGTGTTAAATCCAGGCATTTCTTGAATTGCACAGTTTTGGAGTTAGAGTATTCCTAAGAGACTGCCTCACTAATTCCACATTTTACAGGTATGGAGAAAAACTGAGACCAATGAAGTTTTCGGAACCTTACCCAAAGTCAGATCCCAAAGCAAGACCAAGGGTCTTTTGACTCAGTCCAACTTTTATTTCCACTGTGGCAGCTTTCCTCCCATGTTGATTTACTTTCCTTGAATGATAGTCCCTAAACCTGGAGACAAATTTACTTTTCCAAGGCTCAGACAGACTTTCATTCACCAATGTTTCCATTAGTCATTAAAATCGCTGATTGAAACGCAAGCCACATATTCCTGTCTAAATTCTTTTCCATTTACCTAACAAGTCTTCCTTCCCTGCAAAACTCAGCACCCCCAATTACTTACATGATTTATAATAGAACATCTCTAAAATTTATTAGTGCGTAACTGAGACATCAAAAAGTAACCAAAGATGCCTTTGGGGTTCATATCAACAGTGATCTCTTTCAGGAGAACCAAAAATGTTCTTTTTCAAAGAGCATATGTTCAACTGCTCTGATTTTAACTGAGGCCAGAGTAAGGCCTCTGAGTCTCTAACTCCATTTACCTTGATTGCATTTTATGTGGCAGTGCTGACTGGGCTTCTTCAGTCGAGACAAACTCTTCAGCAAGCTATATCTCTTAACAAGGTCAAACTCCTAGACAGGAAGATTTCTCAAAGGTGTGCACAATATCCATTTTCAGAAACAAATCTGGTTGATCAATTAAGTAATGGAAAAAAATAAGAAAATCAACACTAGGAGCAACGATCTGCACTTAAAAAGCATGCTGGGATTTTTGAGGCAACATCAAAAGACAGGAGGGGGGCTATTGAGGAATGAAGACGAACCCCTTACCCAGAGTCTAGGCAAATGAATCTTCTCTCTCTTGCTGAGAATCAAGAATTCTAGCATAATTCATTCTTGCTTAAGACCTGTCTCCCTTCCCAGCTCCCAGTCCGCAGTTTTCTAGGGGTCTCACTGGAATCACTCTTGTGCATACAAAAGCATATGTCCTGACCGCCTTGTGCAACCCTAGTTTTACCTTATCAAACCCTGGTTTTATTTTATCAGGTTCTAATCCCATTCAAGGTATTTCCAGAGCCTGTAAACTCAATTATGGAAAAGAAAAGGAGAAGAGAGAGGGAGGGGGAGGAGGAAATGGTCCCTTATAAACAAAATTCCAAAAGCTTTCAAAAGGACAGTGAAGTACGCCTCACGTTCCACGAGCCCACATCAAACCTCTGTGCCGTATTTTTATTTCTCTCTTTCTTGATCTGAACGCTTAACATCTGTGTTATAAAGACGTCTTTTAATAAACTCCACCTCTCCTTCATACTAGCTTATCCTGAAATTCTCTCCAGAAAAACCCAGGATACAGTTTTACCTAAGTCAAGGTCTCTAAAAAATGAAGGAAACTTCCCAGGCTCTGGCCAAGGACGGCGTGGACCCGTGCTTCCATCTTTGGACATGTCGACAATTTGATCCGATCACCATGACAAGAGTTGAACTCATGATAGCCTCTGTTCTAGTTTCATATCTGTTGGTGTGACAAAACACTTTAGCCAACAGTAACATGGGAGATAAAAGGATTTACTTGACTTTTCATTCCAGCTTAGAGATCATGGTAGCAAGGAAGTCACAGAGGCAGGAACTTGAGACAATAGGTTCCATCACATTCACAGTCCAGGACAGAGAGAAAGGAAGCACTCAATGCTACCTGCCTGCTTACTTAGCACTCAGCTAGCTCTGAGGATCCCCTGCATGCAAATAAGCGCCACCCACAAGGGGCTTGGTTTTTTAATATCAATCAACAATTAAGACAACCTCTTTAGATATGCATGCATGCTAACCTGATCTAGATATTTTCTCAATTAAAACTCTCTTCCCACATGATGTTTAGATTAGAGCAGTTAAAATTAACCTGCACTACCACAAATGCTCTATTCTGCTATTTTGGAATAGCTAAGCCACCCTCCTTGGCTAATATTTGAGTAGAGGGTTTAAATTCTCTCCCTGCCTCTGCATTCAGGGTGATTCCAAGGAGCTCCCCTCATCCTCTCCCGATAATCAAGAGAATCAAGGAAATAGGAAACCCACTCTATTGGCATTACGAAAGCCTGCAAATCACAGCTCCTGGCTGTTCCTTACGTGCCAATGGGCAAGCCTATGTACCCTACAGAAAAGGCAATATCCTTGTCCCTCAAGCTATGAGGACTATACTAAACTGTCTCATCTGTCTGCTGCTGTGTGTCCTATCTTCAGACACACACACACACCAACACTGGTGCAAGAAGTGTCCTAGGAACACAGAGAGTAGGAGTCAATCAAAACCCACTCAAACATCTCTGCACTGTGGCAAGCTTCATGTCCCTGCTAGAAAGAGGAATGCTTTAAGTCAGGTAAGCATCCCCTTTCAAGTGTACAGCCACTAAATTTACACAGCAAACCTTTTATGCTTGTCATCTTTACTCCTGGGGGTGGCCAGCTGTTTTCCATTCCAGACAACAGAATGAATCAAAGAAATGAATGAAAATGCTGAATGACATTACCTGAAAGAAAGTGACAGGTGCTAAACATTCCACTGGATGTGCCTCATTATCATCTAAAGGAGGACAGATGATCGTTCTTAATCTAATGGAAGCAAAAGAATACAAAATGATTGCGCATGGATTTTTTTTTAATGCTGTGCTTATACCTGAATTACAGAATACTTTTTACAACACACTTAGAGGAGATTTACAGATCCTGAAGAAGACTTAGCGTGGATTTAAGTCTCTTGCCTCCTGAGGATTCAGTGAAATGATAAGAAAGGAATAAACATTTACAAATCAACAACAGCAAAGAAAGGAAAGGTGGTTTTAATGAATTTCTAAATAGACGTATATTGACCAGAGCAGAAATTACAGCCTACGGGCGCTTCACTAAGAAAGGTAGCTGACCTGGAGCAGTGGAGATTCAGAACCCATATGTCAGAAAGCAGAGGTCAATCAATAGTGATATGATCGTATGTTGTCTGATAACTGTGAGCATGACTCACACATAAACTCTCCCATTCTATAGGGTGTGAATGACAGCTGACCAGGAGATACACACCCTGAAGTGACTGTGTCTCTGACTTTTTGTCTTAGCCTTTTCTGAGGTGTGACCAGCATCTTTGATCTAAAATCTTTTTTTTTTTTTAAATCTCAAAAAGGCTTTACCATTGTTTGAAATATTCTATCATCCAATGAACATCAACCACTTGTTACTTAATATCTTGGAATGCCATGCATGAATATTGTTATTTTCCACAGTGTGATTTAATCACTCTTAGACAGAAGTTAAAATGCTAAAGCAAGGTGTCTGGTCTTTCAGATGCCATGACTGTAGAAACCCAGACTCTCCAAGTACACCAGGGTAGAGATTGGCTCTGGTCCTCATTAAAGGGGCCAGTGCCACTGAGCTATAGGAGACGCTCTGTGTCTCACTGCTTTTCCTATCTCTGTAGCATCAGATCCTTAGCCTGTGCAGCAAACATGAAGGCAATTATGTTTTATTAAGAAATCCTCCAAGATTCTTTTAGACACAGTATCTATCTTTGTAGTCAACTTAACTCTCCAACCAATTGTAGGGTTTCTGCCAAATACATTTTAATAAAATCCTTTACTTCATCAACTTGCCAAAGAACATTCTGTTGTTTGTAGAAAGAATTCTGACCAACATATGTCTCCATCTGCTCCATTTTCTCTTTACAGGATTATTGCTTATACAGTATCTTAGGTTATTCATATCTTTATTCAACATGGTCACAGTTTTATTTCTTTGGACTTTTGCATGATCGGAAAAAAAAAATCTGTATTTTATCACATTTTTCAACAAGTTAACTTGTATATTAAATTCCCTTTTTGAATCCTTTGTTAGTATTTAAAATTCAAAAGTTGTCAGTTCTCCCAGCTTCTTGTATACCTCTAATGCGATTCTAATCAAAATAATGTCAGGATATTTTGTGAATATTGAAAAGCTATATCTTGAATGTATATGGTAAGCAAAACTTTCCAATAATCAGTGGAAAGAACAAAGTTGGAAAACATAGAGGTGATATTCAGATTTACTGTACACTACAGAAACCACGACAGTGAACTACTTGTAAAAAGACAAGAACAGCAGAGTAAAGCGCTCCGAATAAATACAGTATGCTTCACACTGACAATGGAATACAGCCAATTAATTATTAGAAAGGTTTCTCTTTCTAATAAATGGTCCTGAAATAATTGGACAGACATATACAAGAAAATGAATGTAAACACATTCACAAAAATTAACTCAAAATGGAACATAAATCTGAATACAAAGCACAATATACTAGAACTTCTAGAAGACAGTGTAGAAGAAAATCTAGAATGTTGTTTGGCAATACAATTTTTAAATCAATACCAAAAGCATCCATGAAAGAAAGAAATTAAGAAATAGAATTTGTTAGAATTAAAAATGCCTCTATAAAACACTGTGCTAAGAGAATACAAATATAAGTCATAGTCTGGAAGAATCAATTTACAAATTGGATGGGCCTCCTCTTCTACGTACTCATGCTTTAATGTGCCATGATGCCACAGGCACAAAGAAACAGGGGCAAATAATCATGGATTGAACTTTCTGAAATCATGACTTTGAATAAACCTTCTAGCTTTTTAAGTCGAGTTATCTTAGGTATTTGTTACAGTAACAAGAAGCTGATGAACACGATGCCTTATTAAAAAAACAAACAAAAAACTTAGGTTAAGACCTCTGTCACCACCTTATACATAAACTTGTGCTGAACAATTAAGCAGGTGAATAGCAGAAAGGTGAACTCAGAATTCTCACTTCTGGGGTGGAAGTTTACAGATAAGCAAAATGAGGCTAGAATTGTTTATACCAGAAACAGGGCAAGAAGTGGAACAAATGAGGCTATAAGATCTTATAGTACCAGAAATTAAGCAAGTGCTAAGACAAACAAAAAACAAGGATATATCAAGTCAGGGACCCAGGAGTCAATCAAAACATGCTCAATGGTCAGGGCTGACACAATAAAATGTACTGAAGGCACACGTGTTACAACCTGCCTTAGTTACTGTTGAATAGTAACTATAATAACAGATCATAGTGACTAATAGTAACTATTCTGTTGCTATGATAAAATATCCTGGTAAAAGAAATTTAAGAAAGGGTTTATTTTGGTTCATCCATCATGGCGTAGAGGTGACAGCAGCAGGAGCCGGTCATATTACATACACAATCAAGAGACAGAGAGGGAGGAAAGTCTGTCCTCAGCTCACTCCCCCCCCCGCCTCTTTTTATACAGTCTAGGATCCCAGTTCCCACCTTCAAATGAGGACATCACAATGTGGGGGCACGGGAGGGGGAGCTCTTCTCACCTTAATTAACCTAATCAAGGTAATCCCTCAGAGGTAGGCCCTGATGCTCAATTCCCAGGTGATTGTAGACTTCATCAAGCTGACAGTTTAGTTTGTCATACAACACAAAATATGACCTAAATATACCTGAATACATATATAAGCCAACATGTGGAAGAATGATTGATAAACCTTCTTGCAAAACAATTCCAAATAATTAATAAGTATTCCACTCTCAAACAGATGGAGCATCACTTCCCAGTCCTTAACATGAGCTGTATGTGGTGACTTCCTACCAGCTAGTATGGAAAGTGGAAAAGAAGAGCACATTTCCAATACGGAAGGCTCATAGCCTTTCTTAGCCAAGTGATCACTATCAACAGTGATCTCACACTCAGATGTGATGGAGATTATGAAGTATCCTTATGGTCTTCTTAAAGCCTGTGGCCCAACTCTTATGGGGAAAGACAACAAATAATACATTAAATAGTAATACACAAAATACCCGAGTACTATCCCCTCAAAACTGCCAAGACATCAAAGACAATGAAAGCCTGAGAAATTATTCTCCAACAGAAGCCCAAGACAACAGAACAACTAAATATAACACCAGGCACTGAGTGAGTGGGTCCTGGAACAGAAAAAGAACATTGGAGAAAGTTGAATAAGGCATAGTCTATAAATAAATGTATTAATGTTGGCTCATTAATGATAATGCATATTCTATACTTATATGAATGTTAATAAGAAATTGAGGGAGAATATAAAAACTCTCCATATCATCTTCATAATTTGCATTAGTACAAAATGTACTTAAAAGTGAAGTTAATTCAAAGTAAAGTGGAAAAAATAAGAGAGAAATCCATTTTGTTACCAGGTTTCTATAGAACAACATAATAGGACACATTGAAAATGGAAAAAAAAAACACTTATCAGCAAAAACAAACACAAATCACTACCTTTTTCTTCTGCCCAAAGATCTTCAGCTCGTTTTTAAGATACCTAGAGTTTTCTAAGACAATCAGAAATGACTTTCAAGTCTTCATGACCCATTTGTTCCTACAACAATAGCCAAGTTTCATTCCATAATGTAGGTGACTAAGTTCCTACCATGTCGGTGACTGCTGTCAGGTTGTTGGTGACTTTTTGATGTCTTTGGATATAAATTGCTAATTGCATTGCAAATAAAGACTGTTAACCATGAACATCCCAAGAAAGACAGGAATAAATTTGTCTTCATGCCAACTTTACCCTTGAATCTCATGGGTTAATTCCCATTAATTGTATTCCTGTAGTGAATAGAAATAAGCTTATTTAAGTAATGTTGCCCTTTAGCCAATACTGTTTAATTTGGATAGTACCTAAAATGGAATAAGTCACAGGGAATTTATCAAGTCTCCATGCATCTGCCTGTGTTCAATAGTTGACAGAAGATGACAAGGTCATCACAGTCCAAAGGGACCTCAGAACAGGAGTGAGGCCTGTGATGCACGGCCAGCTGATCTCAGGAATCTGCCAAGGGCTGAGCCTCAGGAGCTTCACAGATAATCACTGCAAAACTGCTTTACCAAGGAAACTGCTCCCTGGGCTGCAGTCCAGACACTGGAGAACTGAAGACAGTGCCTCAGCTCAGCTCCAAGGATCTTAAAGCAGTAGCTGCTGGGACCTCTGGCTCCCACCAGGCCCGATATAAAGACAAAGGCGAGACCCCAACAGGCCCTTGCCTTTCTCAGAATCGCCCCTTATGATAAATGATAATGTGATGATGTATTTGAGGGTTGTTATCAGCAAGGCTGCTGTGTACCATCCTCCACAGCTCCAGATCTGTTCATGCAGACCTGCAGCCAGCACATCCCTCAGACACCTTCCCAAACACTTTGCGTCATGTTTGGTTTGCAAAAATATTAGCATACCCTACAACAGGGCTTCTTAAAATTTTTTCTATTCATGACCCCTTTACACAAGAGAAAAATTTATGTGAGTGTGGTATGAAGTTACATAAAATAAATATTCCATTCAAACGTTCGCTGATAATCAACTGTGAAGAATTTTATTTTAAATCAAGTATTTAGCATACATAAATTTTACTGTTTATTAAAGATGAGCTATTTTGCATATTAATAGATATGCTCACTTTTCATAAAGAATTAAGTCTTGGCTGAATATTTGATATTACAGAACACAGCGTCTGTATTTTTATTTTATAGTCATCAGTGTTGAGAATGCAGAATGGCCATTCAATATTTTTTGTAAATTTTTTCAAGACAAAATTAATTTAATGATTTTGTTTTTATAAATCTCAACTTGGCCCGCACAGCCTTAATACCAATGCTCAAGAGGCAGAGTCAGGGGATCTCTATGAGTTCGAGGCCAGCTTGGTCTCCATTGTTAGTTTCAAGCCAGACAGAGCTGTGTGGTGAGACCCAGCTCATAGTTCACTACAATTTTAGGTTCAACCAGTCTGAGAAAAGACCCTCCTAATAATACGTGTTCACTCACAAACTCTCAGGACACCTAGGAATATCCCAGAGCTCCCGTTTTTCTTGTACTAACTTAAAACACTTGGAATAGAAAATTAGTGATACTGTTTAGTCATTTTTCATAGGTTAGCCTCCTGTGTCAGTGCTCCTTCCTGCCATGGCTTGGAATCATACATGCTTTTATTATTCACAAGAATAAATTATGAAATTTCCATTTTAATAAATTATATGGAAATGTAAAAGAGAGAATAACTGAGTTCTGACTACACTCAGAGTGGTGTCTTGTTCCATCCAGTTGTGGAAAGGAAATTATATAAAAATATGCAACCAAAAATTAGTAGAGACAGTAGAGCCTGTAGTAGAGAGCCTGTAGGATTTATTGATACGTTGGGGTGGGAAAATTATCCTTGTGGTTAGAGAAAGCATTTTGGAGTGAGGCATGACTAAGCCCTCTACAACAGAGAAGGACAAAAGTCCTTAGAGAATTCAGTTTGCTGTGAGTCTCTCTACTCTCATCACAGAGCATAAAGAAGGGTGAAATCCAGGATGTCAGAGGTCTCTCAGCTTATCAAACTGCCTCTCGGCTGCAGAGGGCATCCATGAAAATGCACATTTCAAATAAAACCTACATTCGCTTTTATTCATATTTTATTGTACATTTTTATTTCATTCACTTATGTTTGTCTGTGCATGCATCTGAGCCTACCATTGCATGTGTATGGAAGTCATAGGATAACTCTGGTGAGTTTGTTCTCCTCTTCAACATATGGGTCCTGGGGATTGAACTCAGGTCATCAAGCTTGGCCACAAGTGCCTGCACCCATTGAGCTGCCCAGCCAGCCTTTTAACTAGTTCCTTAACTCATTCTGTGCTATATGTCAATTCTATCATTGTGTCTCTATGTTTTATAACAAAAGTGTGTGGTATCTTCAGCAATAGGATGTTACAGTCAAGTTCTGGGGACAACCAAGAGCAAGGGCCATAGCCTGTATTGTTTTTGAAGTGTCTTTGAAGCCTCCCTAACAGCTTATAGAGAGGTAGTCCACACCTAGCACTGTGATTTTTGTTTAATACCCATGGCTTCTGGGAGAATATCACCCATGGAGGGTACTTCTGTCGACACTCTTGTTAGGGAGATGTTGTATTTTGTAATAAACTGATAAAATGTAGGTTTCTATATGGCTTTTTAATACAGCTTAATTTTGGCTACCCCTCTGTCCTTTCCCTTCCTCTTTCTAACACCCCATTTAGACTTTTCCACCCCCAGTACACACTTTCTCCCTCTCTTTCTCTCCCTCCCTCTCTCTCTCACACACACACACACACACACATGCACGCATACACTTCACTTTCATGTTCAATGTGTTCTGCTATCCCTCCTCACTGAATGCTTCCCTTGTCTTTAGCTTTTCTATTTTGCTTTTACAAGCTCTCAGAGTTAAATACATTATTATGAAAATGGCATTTGTCTCCCGTGGTGACCTCACTCAGCATATTTTCCAATCCCATCCATTGTCCTGTAAATTTCATAAATTTATGTTTCTTGACAGCAGAATTAAATTCAGTCCTATATATGCACATTTTCATTGTCCACTCATCCACTAATAGACATCTAGTCTGGTTCCATGATTTTGGTATTGTAAATAAAGTCAAATCTCATGGAAATGCAAGTGTCCCTGATATGAGGTGGTGTACAGGTTTCTAGGTACATTCTGCAGAGTGTTATAGCTGAGTCATTTGTCAGTTCTATTTTTAACCTTCTGAGAAATCTCTGCGCTAATTTCTATAGCAAATACAACAGCTTGCACTTCCACCAACAGTGAAAAGTAGTCTGCTTTTGCCACATTTTTGAGAGCTGTCTTTTGTTTTCTTGATAACAACCATTCTAACCAGGGTAAGATAGAATCTCAAAATGGTATTAATTTGCATTTCTCTGATGGCTAATGATTTTTGACATTTTTTTAAAAAAAGTATTTATTAGTCATGTCTGTTTCTTCTTTTGGATCTCTGTTCAGTTTCACAGATGACTTTTTAATCAGTTTGTTTTCTTGATATTTGGGTTTTTTGCTTGCTTGTTTGTTTTTCTCTTTGTGTTTTCTAGATACTAATGCTCTGTCAGATAACTAGCTGGCAAAGATTTTCTTTCATTCTGTAGTCTGCTGCTTCATGCCTTTAACATTTTTCTGAGCAGTAAGAAGCTTTTTAATTTCATGTCTCCCACTTATACTTCATTGTCATTATTCCTGAGCAACTTGAATCCTATGAAGAAAGTCTTTATCTGCCTACATCTTGGAGTCTGCTCCTCCTTTGTCCTCTGGAAGACTCAGCATTTAAGATCTAATGCTACTGTCTTTGGTCCCTTTGGAATTGATTTTCTGTGTAGGATAAATGACAAGGATCAGTTTTCATTCTTCTACATGTAAATATCCAATTTTCTAGTTCCTTTTACTATGGAAGCAGTCTTTTCCCCACTGTATAATTTGTATAATGACTTCTTTGTAAAAAATCAGATAGCTGTAGTTGCATCATCTTGGATCTGGGTCTCCTATTCTCTTTCATTGTTCTCTCTCTCTCTCTCTCTCTCTCTCTCTGTGTGTGTGTATGTGAGTACCATATTGCTTTTTGTTATCATGTCTCTGTATTATAATTCGATATAAAATATTGTGACACTTCCATCACTGCCCCACCCCCACCTTTTTTCTCAGCATTGCCTTGGCTATCCAGGAACTATTCTGCTTCTTTATAAATTTTAAGACTTTTTTTCTATTTCTCTGAAAAACTGAGTCACCATTTTGATTGTGATTGAGCTGAATTTGTAAATTGCTTTTGGTAGGATGACTGTTTTCACACGAAATATTTTTCACAGTTTATTTCGTGTTCGTGTGTGTGTCCGCATGCCTACGCTGATATCAGAGGACCTCCTTCTTGGAGTCAGTTCTCTCATTCCACCGGGTGGACCCCGGGGAGATTGAACTCAGTTCATCAGCCTTGTCAACAGATGCCAACTATTTCACCCACCTCATTTTCATAATATTAATCTTCCCAGTCCATGAGATTAGGAGGTCTTAGTATCTATGTTCTAGTGTCTTATTCAATTACTTTCTCTGGTGTTCAGAAGTTTTCATTGTAGAGGCCCTTCTTTTTAACATCATTTTTTGCCAAATAACACATTCCACAATATAAACTGTTACAGAAAAAGCATTTTTTACAGTGACTGAATGTAATAATAAAGAAGTTGAGCATGATATAAAAATTGAAATAACTTTCACTTCCCAGTTCATAAAGCTCCCATGATGCATTGTTTGAAATAACTATTCGTCTTTTAGAAGGAACACCAAAACCCGCCACCATTTCTTGAATTTAAAAGGACCTAAACTTCAGCATGTTTGCACTTGAATTGCTACCGTATTGAAAAAGGATAAATTCCCTACATTGAATTTAGTAGCATACACCAATTTATTCATGAAATATCTATTGCCCTGTAAAATAAAGTTCATTTTACCTTTGCTTCTACATTTCATCCTTAAGAGGAATTCTTCATAAAAAGAAGCAAAACAGAAATCTAAAAATTTTTCCAACTTCAAATTTTCAACTAAAATTTGAAATGTCGACTAAATTTTTATGAACCCAAATCAATAAAGGATATAATAATAATAGTTTTTGGTTTTTTTTTTTAAGAAGAAAGAAGGAATTTCTGGGTTAGAGAGATGGCTCAGGAATTAAGAGCACCAGCTCTCTGAAAGAACCTGGATTCTGTACCTACAAGGCAACTCACAACCATCTTTAACTCCAGTCCTGGGGGATCCAATGTCCTCTTTTGACTTCTGTAGTCACCAGATACACAAGTGGTGCACAGACTTATATGCAGGCAAAACACCATGCATATTCACAAAAGAAATGTTTTCTTTTAAAAGGAACTACTGTAAGTGAGAAGTGTCCTACATGCTACCCTTACCTTAATTTGTTTTTAAAGAACTAGTTAATCTTGAAATTCAGTGATTTGAAACCACTGAAGGCAGGTGTGGTTGCATGTGCCTACAGCCCCAGCGTTTGGAAGGCTAAGGCAGAAGAATAAGGAGTTAAAAGATCACCTACAGCTGCAAAATGCAAGCTTGTGCTAAATGAGACCCTACTTCAAATGAATGAATGAATGAATGAATATTTAAAAGTGATATTTTTGTAGCTTTGATTCTAAATGAAGGTGAAGCTATATCTAACGTGTGTCTTCTTTTCATATCAAGCATTAAAATAACCATTATTGACGACCCATCTAGCAACCCACATTTGCCATACAGATTCTCTGTGACTAATTGTACCAAGTATAAGTTATGTTGTATTTTTTCATATTTTAACTATTAGTTAAATAGAAAAAAATCAAGTAACTATTCTCACTATATGTTGAGTAAAGAAAGTGGCATCTGACAAATGTCCACAGTATATCTAGCCAGGTGATTGAAGGGCTCACATTTATTCTTTGAAACTTCTCAACACCTCTCTAAAGAAGGTATTAACAACCATTTTTACACAGAATTGAAAAAAGAATTGAAATATTGTATAAGGGAGCTTGAAAGTTTGCTCCGTGGCTAGATATACTCACTGCTCTTTCTGAGGACCTGGGTTAAAGTTGCAGCACCCACCTGGTGGTCCATAACCCCAGTCCTAGGGGATCCAACACCCTCTTCTGGCCATCATGGACACCATATGCATGTGCTGCAGAGACATACATGTAAGCAAAACACCCGTACACATAAAATAAATAAATATTGTATAAGAAGTTCTGTTACTTCTATGTGACAGAATTGTCGCCCCACATAAGCACTGTTGATCTCCAAAGACACATCCTTTCTATATAGCCCTGTATATTTGTTGTAATGAGATTTAGCATTACATCAGATGAAAGCGAGTTAGTGTTCTTTTCTACCTGTGCAATCCCAGGAAACAGGAGGCTTGAAAACAGATCTGTTCTGCAGAATGTCTCTGAACAGCTCTTCATGCAGCAGACTGTTCTCATTTATTGTAAACTCCAAGATACACTACGATACTGCATCCTTCACCTGAGAAAGCAGTCCTCCTCAACATGGAAGAATTTCCTTTAAAAATAGTTTAGAAGCCACTTGGTTCTCAGATATTTTACATTGTATAAACTGCTAAAATTGGTCACTAAAATGCAGTGCAAAAATTATCCACAAACATACAATCTCCCAAATGCTCTCCCAAGTTAATTACACATCCACAATTTCAGTTGTGAACACCATTTTGATGAAATGCTTTGATAGCTACTAAACAAGCACCATGGGAAGATCTGCATGAGCTGGTTTTCAAGGACAAAACTTCATGGGGAAATAAATCTTGAAGGTCTGTCTCATTTGAATTTCCCACCATCCTCTGGTGGCCCTTGTAATAAAGAAGAGGGTGGGCTCAAAGAACCCGTGGATTAATTGGGAATGGAGTTCTCTTTTGCTTTTTCTCCAGAGAAGAATTATTCACTTGATGCCAAAAATAAGTGACCTGGACTCATCTTGGGGTGATCTTTTTGAATATAATAAGGAGAAAAAGAACTAACTAACCCCAAAGGTCTTCTCAATTGTTCTCAAAGGCTTACCACACAGAGGTATTTTAAAACTGAGCATTATGTTATAATGAAATGTGACGAGGCTAAGCATACCACCAACACCCCTGAGTTATTGTAGCTTTCCCAATGCTGTCACATTTTGTCACATCTTATTAATGGCATGCATTGTTGTAGCCTTGGCCAGATGAGTCTTTGAATATTATTAGTTATGTTGCCAAGAGTGGAACATAATTCTGAGTATTTACTGATGTAAATCAGGTATTCCTCATTAAGGGCATTTATGAATGTTCTAAAAGATGGTTTCTACTTCTCCAAATTTCAGGTACCACAGAGAGCTGGCACCAACCCTATCCTGAAGATAAGGGTGCTTTGTAATGAAGGTGACACTCATCAGTGCAGACCTGGAAAGCTGGGAACAAATAGATTTGAATAAATAGCCTATTGAACAATAGAAAGCTTGAAGAAGAAGAAAAGAACACTTCAACCCATAGATTAGTAC
Source organism: Cricetomys ansorgei (assembly GCA_026225945.1). Classification (NCBI taxonomy): domain Eukaryota; kingdom Metazoa; phylum Chordata; class Mammalia; order Rodentia; family Nesomyidae; genus Cricetomys; species Cricetomys ansorgei. The sequence continues at coordinate 4,236,335 of JAMJFZ010004031.1, forward strand.
ATCTCTCAGCCCTCATCAAAGTTTATGTTTGCAATGGATGATGACTAATACAGATACTAACAGCTCCTAAATGTGTCAAGGATAAAAGACTGCAGAGTCCTTAGCCCTAAACGGGGAATTGTGTATCACATCCTTTCCTCCTAAGTGAGGCAGGTAGCCAAAGGTAGTGGATTCCTGCAGTATTTGTAATTCGAGAGGGTCTCTGCACACATCAGCGCACATCTGCTGTGACTGCTTGCACAAGACCTGCATAAAACCAAGCCAACCAAAATCCCAGCTTAGATGGGGGAGGGGCTCATGAAGTCCCACCCCAAGCTGAAAAGCTATTGGCAGCCATTGGCTTCTAAGGGAGGGAGAGTCAGTTTTATTCAAAGATGTGGCCCCTGAAAGGCTACCATGCTCTGGTACAGACTCTGCGTTTGTGCAGGTACTGGCAGCACTAAGCAGACTCAGTGGGTTTTAAAAAGAGCACAGGAAGTTAGGAGGGGAAAGCGGTAGTGGGAGGAGCTAAGGGAGGAGCTGGAGGAGAGAGACTGGAGATGCAATAAGGTGAAACACGTTATATCCGTGTGCGAAATTCTCAATAAAGGATTACAGGAAGAGACTGTGAAAAGAGAAGTGAAAGAGGAATCAGTGGCGGAATGCTGAGTGAGCCGGACTGGGAGGATTCTGTCAGCACTTGACATTCGATGGAGCTAGTACAATGATAGCTTCTAACATTAGAAAGCGCACAATGTGAAGTATACTCCATGCTGGATACAGCGTTTCTCTAGAGCAAGGCTACTGATCCTCTTGGTAGGACTGCTTCCAGCTAAATTCTCGGTTTGAAGGTCAAGGGTATGTAAGAGCCTAGGAGCCTTAAGGAAGGACTCTAACAGATGGAAATCTAAATGGATCACCCATAGCATCAGGTGTGATATCAATTACCTTCCACCTGCTCAAGCTCCCCCCCCCCCCCCCCCCCCCCCGCTTCTCACGCTGGTGAATGTGGGAACAGTGGGATATACTCAGGATCCACGGGAAGGAAGCTGCTGTTTGTTCTATCAAAAGAAAAAAGTGTCATCTCCCTGTCAGTTTCTTTGCATGAAGGAATATTTGAATATTGAAGGAAAGAAATGACCCAAGTTTCAAATATTTCTAAGATATATTTTATAAATCAGTTTAGTTTGACAAATTATGTGACTATTAAGCATCTCTGTAGCAAAGGCAAAAGAGCAATTCTTAATAGAATTATTCCTTTAAACATAATAAGGCAAATAATTGAAGGCTTGTGTTGTCATTAGCTCTATTACTCCACGTGTGATACTCAAAACAATGAAGTTAATTACTCATTAAATCGAAGTGTCAGGCCCCTCCAGGTGATAATAATAGCTTAGTTAACTGTGTTGAATCTACACAGTCAAAGGCCTCACAGAAACTTTCAATAAAACAGTGAAAAAGAAATAAGTGATAACAGTAATGTAAGCCATGGTCCATAAAGCTTTAGCTAGCTTTTCTTGAGTCAGTCAGTATATTTCCTACGAAAGAGAAGGCTCTTCTCCTATGGCAAAACAGTAGCTTTTGTAAGGACGTTTGAGCAGGAACAAAAAGAAAGTAGCATAATACAAAAAAAAAAAAAGTGGATCAGTAGACAATAGATTACTTTCTTCATAATGGTTAAAAGGCATGAACTCCTTGATCATGCTAGCTCAGACACAGGAGGCCACTGTCTATTTGCTGCTGAGAGTCTCTTATGGTTTAGAATACTGGTCTATTTTGAAATTCTGTTTGGTTATACGGTTGACCTATATTTTGATTTCTTCTAGTGAGCTGACTTTACTGTAGACTCTTAGCACACACACAAACAAACAAAAACTCTGTTATGCGCTTGGGGAAGTTTCTTATATAAGTACAGATGAGCTAAGGGTGAATCAGTGTCCAGAGATGCTTGAGACAGCACTGTGTGGTTGTGAGCACTTGAAATCTAGCTCTGTCAAATGGACATGATTTTAAAGTATAAAATGCTCATCAAATTTCAAAGTCTATAAATAAGAGTGAGAATGCTAATCTCATGGATAATTAATAATTAACCTCATGAAGAACATTGTGTTGAATGTGTGCTTAAATGTTATTTTCTAAATTGTGTTAAAATATTATCAGATTAGTTTTGTTTCCATTTACAGTTTTTAGATGTGGAAAGTAGAGAAGTGTGAATTACACTGTGCGTCTGACGTAGTTTTCCAAGGTGATGTCGATCTAGAACTTTGAATGGATACAATGGATAGAAATTGTAGAATAGAAAAATTTCCATTGAAAAAGAGAATATGGATTTAAAAGAGAGCAAAATGGGTGCATACGAGGATTTGGGTGAGGAAAAAGGGAAGGGGAAATTATGTCATTATATTATAAAGCAAAAAATAAAAAGCTATCTACAGAATAAAAATTTCTATTCACTTCCATAAAATTCTAATATCAGAGAAATGGAGCTGGAACCACTGAACCCAACTCTTTGTATGTGTTTTCTTAGAGAACTGGAATTTGTTCATTCTTTCATGCCTCCACTATATATCAATAACTTCCTACAGCCATTAATGAAAGCAAATTGCTAAGAAGTGGGAACTTGGCAAGTGGAAAGAACACAGGTAGCCATACACTGCAAACTTGGTACCAGGTAAGGTGGCAAACAAGGAAGCTCTTAGAATACTCAGTGTCAAGGGAGTGAAATTTTCTTCTAGCATATTGTTCAAGAATATAATCACATTCATATTTAAAAGGACAAATGGGTGAGGGGGGAGTCTCACTTCCCTATGTTTATATTCTGAGAAAGTCTAAGAGTATAGCAAAACACAGCAAAGCAGATCAAAGCAAATCAATGAGTCCTAATGAATGGCAGGCTAGACTAACTGTATCTTTTCCAATTCAAGTAACTAAACGAAAGCCTTCTTGCATGACCAGAGGACATTAATCTAGTCAAAATTTAGAGCGAAAGCTTGCCTGTGGATATACAAGAATGTATGATTCCATTTTGTTTCCCAGACCCTGAGAAGCAAGTGATCACGTGAAATGATGAGGAGGGACCCTGCTGAAATCAAAGTAAAATGGGCAAATACAAAAAATCAGCAAGAGATGGTGAAACAATAGAATGAAATTAAAATGTTATACTTGAGGCAATGGATTATGTACTCAATATCAAAACAGACAGGAACATGATGCAGAGCAGCAGTTCTCAGCCGCTAGCCCACAGGCCAACTGAGTGAGAGCCACTTTAGTTTCTGAATACAGATAAATGGCTCTACCTTCTCAGGGGCAGTTAATATGATAGAACCTGAAAATATGTGTTATATAAACTACCCCTAGTGATTCTACTGCACATATTAATGTGGGAGTGATTGCTGAGATGAACCAGAGGAGCTGTACCTCGTCTGAGAGAGAAAAATGACAACTGTAAAGAACAGAGATACAAATTAGAAACGTTTCTATGGAAAAGAAAGAATTAGAGAGTAAAAGAATTCTCAGAAGGCTGGAAGTAAAAGGAGATAAAACTGCAAACAAAATATATCTCTAGAGCTCTGTAGAAAATAAGGGCAGGGACTGTTAAAAGACATTGTTCCTGGGTAGACATAAACAAACATCTACTCACCCTAGATAGACAACTAATGACAGACAAAAACTGGATACCATCAAAGTCCAACATGGTGAACCAATGAGTTTTGTTGGGGTTGCTTAACGAATTATGAGTGTGGACAGAACAGAAATAACTCAAAGACTGTTGCATCACTAAAGCCCACCTCAACATGGGCAATGGCTCATAAAAGCTAGACATCTGGGACCCACTGCACAGCCTGTGAGTTAGCTCAATAGGTGGGAGAGGGTCCTTCCCAGGTTGCTCAGTTGGTCTGAGCTTCTTCCAGGCAGCTCAGTGGTCTGTGTTCTTTCTAGACAGTTTGGCTGTCTTCAGCTTCTTCTAGGTAGCTGGGCTTGTCTGAAGGTCATTGCTCTATAATCAGTATATAATTAGTAAATTATAGACTCTTGTGGATGGAGAGGCCTAGTGAATCTGGTCAGTTTCATGGACCTCCTGAAGGCATTTTCAGTTGCTTACTTCCTGTCTTACTGAGCTTTTTTACAGTATTTCCCCTTAGAATATTCTATTATTTCACCTCCTTGCAAACATCCTGTCTAAAGAATTTTCCCTTTGAGAGGAAAGATTTTAATCTAGAAGAAACTGCTACCTGACAGTCACATTCTTTGAGATATTATCGAAGTTCTTGCTTATCAAACAAAGATTTTTAAAAAATAAAAAAATCAGTTTTTTTTCAAACTCTTCTCTGGAACGAATTTCTAGAAGACAATAAACTGTTGTTTAGATAATTTGATTAAAATGATCTTTACTATAAGAATTGAGTAATTAGCATTTGAAATATATGCAAAAGAGACCAAAATATGTGTGTGTGTGTGTATGTGTGTGTGTGCAGAAAAAAATGGGTCATGAGAACCTTTCTCTATGAAAAGATAGAAAGTTGTGTTTTAGCAAAACATAAATTAAGTAAGTACCAATAATTCAATAATTTAGTAGTTACAATAACATTGATATTAAAGTTAGCAATACTCGATGATAAATTAACAATGAGTGAAAAAATTTTATTTAACAGGAAAAAGCTAAGTTCTAAGAGTTAAGTGGGAAGCAGAAGTAAACTAAAATACATCTTAAGAAAAACACAAGTTTTATTAAATGCTTTAATAATATTTACCAACAAAGACATAGTTTCTGAGCCAGGCAGTGGAAGCACAAGCCTGTAATCCTAGCACTCAGAAGGGAGAGGCAGGAGGATCTCTGTGAGTTCAAGGCCAGCCTGGTCTACAGAGTGAATTCTAGAACAGCCAGAGTTACAACAGAGAAACCATGTCTCGAGAAAAAATAAAATAAAATAGTTTCTAGCTACAACTATTTATAGTAAAAATATAAGAAATAAGTTCATTAAACAAGAACTAGTTTTGCTTTTACACAATGAAAAACTAATTTTTTTCTATTTTATTTCAAAACTTGATAATTGTAGCAGGTACATTTTGACTAAAAGAATAACAGACACCATATGCAAAAATAGAGGTCTTGAGATATTTTAGTACTACAATGAAAGAGTTTAGAGCATAGTTGATGTGGTCACATTCCACAGTATATTATTAAGTAATGAAAATGCCTCTGATAGGTGATGAAATATATAGAGATTAGATATATAGATAGATATATAGATAGATAGATAGATAGATAAGAGGATAGAAAAGACAGCAAGTAGGATAGGCAGGCAGATAAAATCATTTCAGGCTGCTATAGGTGCACATACGAACACATAAAAAATTGAAGAAAGTTGTCATATTTGGTAGAGTTAGAAGGGGCTGGGGAAAAAGTACATGACAAATGGGAAGGGGACACCAATTCAAAAGAAAAGCAAAAGTGAAGACTTATTAAAAGAAGGCATATCACACATATGAATATGTCATTATGCAAATGCGTATGCATTAAAAATCTTCAAAAATCTAATTATATCTGTCTACTGATATGAGTGAATATCAAGGCGATATTCTTGTGTGTTCAAAGAGTAAATTCTTACATGTGCGGGTATGTGTATTTGAACATTTTGTCCAAGCAAAGATAAATACCTGGTGTGACAAAGAATGGCAGCAGCTATAATTCTGGCCCCAGAGACACGGGAATGGGTGGTAAGAGGTATGCAGAGCAACCGGGGTGTATCCCTGGTCTATTAGCACTTACCCTTTCTGCTGAATGCTTTTCAGTATTTATTTGTTAGAAGAAGCACATGTTAATATGGTAATTTCAGCATCAAATGCACAGGAAAACCAACATAATGAAGGAGAAGACTAAATTACTATTACTATCTAAAGTTAATGCTTGAAGGTGGTCAAAAGATAAACAGATTTGGAGAGGAATTTGTCATCAGCTTTGGGGGGATTCATTTGTAAACAAACATTTAAATCTAAAGCAAATATGTATTGTAATATCTGAAATAAAGAGTGTCAAATGACCCCCTTTAGAACTATTATGGGAACTGATTTACAGGAATTTTTCCTTAATTAATTTCCTTAATTAATTCCAGAATTTATTTTTTAGTTAGAAATTTTAATTCTCAACCAAGAACCTACAACTTTACAAAAAAAAAAAAAAAAAAAAAAAAAACCTCTCTACCACAGATTTCTTGTGCAAAATAAAATAAAAGGCTGAGAGACACAGCTTTAGAACAGTGCTCCCAAGACTTGACAAATCTTAGGAATCACCCATCTGAAAAGTATATTATGATATGGCAAGTTTATAAAATGTAACCCCAGGCAGGTTCAGTGGAGCCTCCTACAAAACAACTGGCACAGGTGAGAAACAGGACCACCACTTCCTCTCCCACAACATGCTTATAATTTTACAACACTATTAATAGTGTTTATGCAACAGGAGAGGGAAAGTGAGAACACAGGTTGTTTTGGTGAGATATTTATGCTAATATTTTCTCACACTTAAGAATCTCTTTCTCTTTTCACACAACCCACTGTATTATAACTAATGTTGTCTTCTAAGCACATGAATTATTTTTTAACCCCTAATTCTTTGGTGTTTGTATCAATCAAAGATCAGCAAATTCGTAAACCAGACATTTAGATCTTCCTAAAGTGGAAGAAACTCTTTAAAGTCTTTCTTAGCAACCCATTAGGAGACCCTGGCTACTACAAGGAGCTCTGTGAGCAGATTAAAACTGCAGAGAACTTAAATGTCTTTATGATTAGTGAACCCCCAGAGATCAGTGACATGTGTCCAACATGGTGATGGAGCACCCAAGTTTGTGGTTTGACTTTCACCTTTTAATAAGTGGCTCTTGAAAGTCACCCCCCCCGTCCATCCTTGTCATTACAGTAGAAGAGTGAACTGGAAGATCTTTTCAGATGAGTTTAGCATCTTACTTGTACATTTTCGGATGACCAGTGGAAGATAGTTTTGCAGCAAATCTGGCATTCTGTGGAAATTTGAACGGCTCAAATAATGCAGACTGCTGGATCCTGAGTTAGTAAATGTGCTAACTCTTGTATAACCTTTATCCCATTTGGGGGAATTCATGTCTTTAGGATACTTTCAGCTTTTGGGTTCCTGCAATCTCCTGAATTGCCAAGCTTTGTATTTACACATAAAGAATGTGGTAATCTTGGAGATGCATGTATGCACAGCAACCTCAGTGTGGGTGAAAGTGTTCTGCTTGAGACAGCAGATGAGCTATTTACTCTTAATTTAAAAAAGAAAACACAAACAGAACAAAAAAACAGGAAAGGAGAAATGAAATAGAAGAGAATGTGAAGCAGAAACAAAGGAAGGTTATTTTGTAAAGTGCAATGTGCAATGAGGTTTCTAAAAAAAGAGCCCCCAAGTCTTCATTAAAGGCTACAGAACTCACAAAATTCTCACTGCTAGTAGAAAAAAAAAATGAAGAAGACTCAGAGTTTTGCACATAAACGACAAAGCAGCATTCTCAAATGTAGGGGGGAGGCTTCACAAGGTTGACTGCCAAGAATTTGTAGCAATTACTGGAACATGTTGGCCTTGAATTGGGAGCCTTAAACCAAGCTTATAGCAATTCTCAAGAGGCGAGGGAGCTCATAAGGACACCTCACCCACTTCTCAGCATGTTAAAGATCAAACGCTAGCATGTCATTAGGAACCCGAGAATTTACATGTGGAAGCAGAAGAAATAATAGCCTCCCTGTCAAATGAAAGCTTCCATATCAATAAAGAAATAGGAATGTGCAGAATAAAACATCACCATACCTTTAAAAATGTGATCAAAATTGATTCTCTGAGAATCTGAACACGAAACAGTTGCGATGGAAAGCAATCTTGACGAGTGTGTGATAAAGCAAAGCATCCTGTCAAGAACATCAACAGACAAAAGTATTTGTAACATTTCGACAGACACCATTTATGTGGGGATGACACGAGGCTGTTTTATAATTGACCTTTAACATTTGCATATTTGTCTGTCTATTCTATTGGTACTGGGATTTCCTATAAGCATTCTATTGTTGTTTCTAAAGGAACTTAATAACAAACAGCAACTTCTCTTTTTGCAAAAACAGTAACTGAAGGAAAGACTTGGAAATCATCAGGTTTAAAAGAAAAGAATGAACAAAAAAGACATTTTCAGTTAACCAGGATATTAGAGGCTGGGGCATCCTTAGTTCTATTTTAAACATGACATTAACACCTAATAAGTCAGACACAGAAAACAAAAGCTGTAATGGTTCAGAGACTGGAAAGAGTACTTTGATTTTAGTGGTCAGTAAAAGCTGCACAGAATGGAATCCATCGTCTGTTGGTGTTGTGGCACGTACATCAACATGGAGGCTAAAACGTGAGAGTGTGCTTGGGTCTGGGAGAAGGCCTACTGAGATGATTGAAGGACAAAGGCGGCAATGGAAGCCTGTTGTGACTGACTCTACCTGTGAGACAGGACATCTGCTTCACAGCTTTAAATGTCTGTTTTTAGATTATACACTGAAAATTAATAATATCTAACCTACTTTCTTCACAGGTGTGCTAGAGAAAGTAATTTCATGTATATGGAAGCAATGCAATCACTTTAAAATTTCATGCAAATATAACTTAATTTTCTACCACTATTGCTGGCTAATAGCCTAACCATTTTAAGATGAAACAAAGCAGGTTTTGTTGGAGTTTATTTTAGCTACCATAAAACTACGCCCTTGTAGTTTTAACATCTGTCTTTGCATCTCACAGCATTAACTTTGCCCTTGGAGCTCACTTTCATCTGTGTCTGGTCACAGCATCTTCAGTAGTCCTTGTACCTGTAGCTTTCTGACCTTGATGCTACCTTGGGGCTAAGGGGACTGTGGGGAGCCAGGAAAGCCTTGAACATTCATTGAACATTGAATGGACATTCAATGAATGTTCAAAGAGTGGATAAAATCCTAAAATAATGTTATTATTGATGTGGACACAGCCATGTCAAGGACCCATGGGAAAATGGCCAAACCTTCCTGTGGATCAGGGTCAGAATGACAAAATTTTCTCTGGTCCAAATGCCAGTGCTTATGAATGACTACATGTGTATGCGAAAAGTAGAAACTGCAGCTTCCTCCTCCCTGGTGTTTGCAGCCTGAGAGTGCTGTACAGACCTCCTACAGAGACTAACTGCTCCCACTGGGCTGTGCATAAAAAATGTGCAGAGGTTTCTAGTGATTGCTGCTGTAGCTGGTGCCATGCCATCAGAATGTACACTTCCCACCTGACTGCAGCTTTTCCCTGTGCCCACGTGTCCATTGTTTCTTCGGTGTCACTGTCCTTTCTTCATTCCCTCATGGTCTTTAGTCAGGTTTCTAAACCCAAACTGCAGAGGACATGATAAGAAACACTTGCTCATTTGTGCTCACTGGATACCATTTGGACAAGGCTTGGGCACAAATCCTGCAAGCCCAATCATATCTAGTTCAAAAACACCTAGATTGAGTCTGAATTTAGTTTCAAATTTACAGTACCCAAAGGGATTACGTCGTTGCTTGTAGTTGCTTTGTAGTGCCGGGGATCTGACGCAGGACCTCGTGCATACTAGGCCATCACCGTGCTAATGTACACCTACAGCCTCAGCCCAAAGGGCCTGAAGCATTTGCCTGACTGAAAGAGGAAATGAAATATAACATATACTTGAGTGTTAAGGCCTAGAACATACTGTCGGTTCTAATAGTATTTTCCTTATACATAAAATCTCATGGAGTTTCAAGATAATCTCAATAGGTGTTACCTAATTTTTGGTATGCCCTATCTTAAAACAGACTGAAAATATAAATTAAACAAAACAAAAAGAAAAGAAAAATCATATTAAATGAAAAACTAAGCTGGGAAAGCTGGGGGAAAAACAACGCCAAAGGAAGTTCATGTCAGAAAACCGTGCTTTACGGTTCGACATCTCTGTTAACAAGAAGCCAAAATTTCATCTGTGCATATTTTATAGCATCCTACAGAAAGAAGGAAGTGCAATCTGTTCCACAAACTATAATCTTAAAAATAGCACTTGCTCGTTTATTCAACAAATATTTATTGAGCACATGAAAGGTGAAAGTGTGGTTTTAAAGGCTGCCAGTGCAGCACTGAACTAGACAGACAAGATTCTTGTGACTTGTGAGGGAGAAGTATGGTGCACAAACATGCACTCCGTCATCAGACACAATAAGTGAAGAGGGTAGTCGGTATGATGTACAGTAACTGAACTAGACAGGGTAATTATTTGCAATCAGGTAGAGTGAGGCATGTCTTAGAAGGCAACTTTTGAACAAAGACATGAGTAAGGTAGATTTCATTCTGAGTTTGACAGGCAGACACCGAAGAGTTTAAGCAATGATATAATCTGAGCTAAGTCCTGAAAAGATCCTTTTAGCTTTTGTGTGAGGAACAGGCTACCAGCAGGCAAGAGAAAAGGGTAGGTGAGACAGGAAGTTATTCTAAAAGAATGTTTCTAGTGTAGTGACTTGCTCTGGACTAAAACATTCCCTCCTGGAGAAAGGAAGAGACTAGGGATGCTTAAAAAAAAAAAAAATCCTACAGCATCACCAGGCCTCTCCCCAAGATTGTATAAACAATAAGCTATAAAGAAGTTTCCAGAGGAAGAAAACTCCAGAACCTCCTGCAAGTTGAGCAAGCAGCTCCCTGGATGCTCCAAGCTTTTCTGAGTCTTGAGTCATCACCCATGCTGAGGTCTGACTTTCTGGTATTCAGGTGCCTGATAATTACTCATCCCGCTGTAAATAGCCTCTCTCCATGCTCCTGTAAGCAACCCTGAGGAACTCACTGATTCTACCAAGACAGACTTGGGTGGAACTGCTTCTTTAGCCTGTCACTGATGGGCCATCCAGAAACAGGAGATGCTTGTTCTTGCCTTCCCTGCACAGGATAAAATTACAGAACAACCGAGTAGCTTGGAAAAGGTGAGAGAAGTAGTTGGATCTGGCAAGTCTTGGGGGGTTTTCACATGAACTGATCACAGAATCTGAAGAAAATAGAGTCATTTATGAAGACTCCTAAAATTTTCATAGCCCATTGAGTACAATTAGTGTTGCCCATATATGCACGGGATGCTTACATGAATTCATTTGAACAAATGAATGAGCAGTCAATTTATTGAAAGGAGTATGTATGGGGAAAGGAGTTGATTCATGAAGCAAAATCAAGTTGCTCATTTTGAGATGTTTATCAGATATTAAATGAAAATGTCTGAAAAGCACACAGATCTAATTTGAAGAAGACATCAAAATATAAGTTTCAATAATGTATACAAAATATTTAAATATTCTGTTAAATTTATGATAAAACAAATAAGATGCCTGGGAGTCAATTGGAAAGAGGCCAAGAGTGAGTTCTAGAGACATCTTAACATCCAGAGGTTTTCACCTACCACCCACTCTGGAATGATGAATTGTTCTAATTTTCCCAAAACTAGAAAGTTTTTCACCACATAAGAGTCTGTGTGATAAAACTCAATTACCGTAGGTAAGCTTTGGTGAGTCAGCTCCTTCAACCTCAACCATTCTTTTATGGTTTATCACCATTGTCAACTTGCCTGGATTAAGAAGCCCTAGGAGTTATGTTAGTAAGGCACACCTCCAGCTGTGTATGTGAGAGAGCTTCCACACAGGGTCACCCCAGGAGGGGTGAATGTCTGAATGTGGGCAGCCCCATTTTCATGGGCTGGGGCCTAGAAGGAATAAAACAGGGAATAAAGATCTGCCCACATGTATGAGGTGCCAAGTGACCATGGACTAAGTCCTCTGATAGGCCAAAATAAGTCCTCCCTCTTTTAAGCTATGTATGTCAGTGATTTTTGGCTACAGTACGTGTATATTGATATATATATATATATATATATATATATATATATACATACACACACACACATGTGTGTATATGTACATATACACATATATACACATTAATTGATATATATACACATATGTGTATATGTATGTATAAATGTATGTATATATATACACATATACAGATATATATATATGTATATATATATATATCAATTTATGTGTATGTGTGTGTATATATATATACATATATATATATTTATATATATATATGTATGGAGATATATACATATATCTCCAATATATGTATCTTTCCCTTATTATATTGTCACTCAATATCACCCAATGATGTCACTGAGGATCAAATAGTTATGTAGGATGCCAAAACCATGTGGTCGTATGTATGCTCAGATCTGCCACAGACAGACTTGCTTTAGTTAGAGACAGATTGAAGGATCGAAAGAATCAAAGGGCCTGCGTCCGTGAGGTAAATACCCTGAAATATTGCTTAAGTTTCTAATAAAAATTAGTCACTGATGAATTTGAAGAGTTTTTTATAGGGTTATTTGCCAGCCAAATATAAAGTCACCTTTGTCAAGTACAGGTAAGTGTGATGCTGTGAGCTGCAACTGACAGAGATTATAAAGGCAGGCAAAATGATGAAACAGAGAGAGAAATAACCAATGCATCTGTGTGATTGAGGTCCTCCCTCCCCTCACGTTGAGGGGACAGAGTTCATATGATTTTATGAAAAAGACTGGGCCCTCCTACTTCAATCCCAAATTCCAAGTTATCACAAGAACAGGTTTATAGCCGTTGCACCATATGCCGGGAAATGGGTAGGCTTTTCCCCTCCTTTCCAAAAGTAACCTCTGAGTCTAATGGGGAATGGGAAGGATAAGATAAATAAGATTAATAAGATGAGATATAAGATACTGGGTACAAGTAATTTTATGAAGAACACTCTCTTTAGCAACACCTTCAGATATGGAGTCTCAGCAGCTGTAATATGGAATTTTTCATCAGGGGATTCCTTCAACCTTAATACCAATTCTTAATCACTAACCTGGGGAGATGCAATTATTAGAGTAACTAGAGCCATCAAATTATTTTCCTTCTATTATCTACTGGCAAGCCATTTTCAATATCCTGAGTAGTAAATTATATGTATGAGTCTATCATGCAAGGCTGATATGAGGGTGTAAGCCACCTAGATCATTCTTCAAGCTCTATTGAAATTAGTACTACCCACAGTAAAGAAAAGGGAAGAGATATTCTCTGTAGATTTAAGGTTGTGGGAGGAAAGCTTCTTCGTGTGGAAGTTAATAACTTTCCCTTAACTGCACAAAAGGAGGGCATCTTCAGAATGCCCTAAAAACAAAGGGTTGTTGTATGAAAAAAAGACAATATTTGTAACCTTTATTTTTTATGTGAGGGCTTTGCGTGTGTAAATATATGCCATCTGTAAGGGCACCTGAAGAGGACAGAAGAAGGGGCTGGATCACCTGAAGAGTGAGCACACACAGTAGTGAATTGAATCCAGATCCTCTGTAAGAACAGCAAGGGCTCTTAACCACTGTGCCATAATCTCCAGCCTAAGAAAAGCTAGTATTTGTAAGTCAGCTTCAGTGCCAAAGATAGATGAGGGAGCAACAATTCTCAGTGGAAAAAGAGCACAAATACTACTTTCTTACTTGTACGCCAAATATACCTCCAACATATACATGCCTACACATGTGCACATGCAGAGACTCTACTTTTATCCTTCTGTTACAAAATATATGGCAATAGAGACTGGAAGGAAGGAGAAAGAAAGGGAAGGAAGAAGGGATGGAGGCAGGAAGGAATGAGGGAAGGAAGGAAGGAGGGAGGGAAAGAAGGGAGGGAGGGAGAGAGGTAGGTTTAGCAGCAGGAGTTTGAGTCAGCTCTTCAAATTTGTACCCATAGTGATAAATCAGTCTAGTACCCTATTCCAACCCATGGAATGGCACCACCCACATAGGGTGAATTTTCTGAACTCGACCCAATCTAGAAACATTTTCACATATATGCTCAGAAGATTGGTTCCATGTGATTACAAATCTCATCAAACTAACAATAAAATGCAAACACTACAGACTAACAGGCACACAAACATGGGGTATGGAGGAGAGAAGAGAAAGAAGATGGAGACGCTGGCTACATTTCTCTCAACACAAAAAGGTTTTCATCTATCTCAAAAGCTAATCATAAGCTCACTGCTGGGCTTTTGCAGAATTTCCAGTGACAGTTGAAATTTTCTCTGCAAAGTGACCACAAGAAATTAAAATGTCGTTTACATTTTACATTTTATTTTGATATTATGATATCAGTTTACAAGGATATGTCAGTGTCTGTCATACGTAATAGTAACACTCTGGCTTTTTTATTGCTGAGTGGAGATATTACACTTCTGTGAGAGACAGTCTCTTGGTAATCTGATTTGGACAGTTTGGTCTTCAGTCTATCCTGGCATTTGTGAAAGAGGGCTGTGTAGCAGGAAAAGATACGCTGTTCTAAGTGTCTGGCTGGTTCCATCATTTAGCAACATCATTATTTCAGCAAATTTTGTCTTTTTTTCATTCTTTCTGATGTCTCCAAATGGTATCCTTCTAAATTCCAAAAAATATTTAATAACATCTAAGTAGTACATGCGCATGCTCAAGGAATGTCTGTTTACATTCCACTCCTCTCCTTGGCCTCCGAATTTAAATGCTGATTAAAAAATTACAACACATTATATTTTTACCAGTGGGTTTATTCCTTTCTAATCATGATTAAAAAATTAAACAGTTTCTGTCTAGAATTTTTGCCATTAAACACTTGGAACTCTTCTTTACTATAACCCTAGGGTTTGTGGGAATTGGAGTCCCAGTGCACTGTAGTGGGTTAAATCTGTGACTTAGCAGCTTTAGCAGAGCAGGAATCCCAAAATGGCCAAGTACTATTTCGTCCTTGTCTGCATATTTGTCTTCTTTCACTGTTATTTGAGTTAGTCTTTTTAATTTTTTTAAAGACAACAGTCTGTTTGCCTTTGGCCTACTTCAGCTATAATACACACTTCCTCCGTCCCAAGGCAGGTTTTCTCAGGCTGCCATAAAAGTGTCCTGAATCCTGTCAATTTGCTATTCAAATATTTGGATTTTTTTCTTCTTCTTCATCTCTTACATCTTAACTGACTTATAGTTTTTGGTGGTGATTGCACCCTGACCCTCAAAGGCTCTAAACCATACAGCCTACTAACTAATTTATAGTTAGCTCTCTAATAGTCCCTGACATTGCCTGGAGTCTTTAAAATGGTTCCCTGTAGCAAATCATATCTATAAACATTTTACAGGAAGGGTAAGTCAACATGTTTAAACAGGCTGCCTCAGACAGGACCTGTATAATTTATGGAGTAGAAGAGAAATTCTGCTACCAGAAGCATTTTCTTATCCTAGTAAAACTGTAGCGTGACTTCAGTGTCCAGTGACTGACTCTCTTTAGGGGAGATATTCGGACAGAGGAAATAAATTTTCAGATACTCTTCTAGAATTTGTAATATATTTTCTTCCCTTCTTTACATGGGTATAAAAAGCTCTGGATAACAGTGCTTAAAATTCTTGAACTTCTCTTGACTTTAGACAGATTCTTTTGGTTACTTCTTAGCCCCCGGTTCCTTACTGATAAATTAAGGATGAAAATAGCAACATCTTGAGAAAGCTTGACAAGAGGATTAAAAAGGTTTATGTATAAAGTGTATAGAATAGCCTCTTCCCGTCTAGAGGCAAAAGTGAGTGCTATCATTTTCAATCCTTCAGTCTCATTCTGTGAGCCTTCCTCATCTCCTCGACCCCTCCCTGTAAGGCTGATGGCACAAGAAAGGTAGGTGCCAGAGTCACAGGCAGAAGAACAGCTCTGTTCTTACCTTAAGGAACCAAGCCATCCTCAGAGTTATAATGCCCATTGCCCAATATCCCTCTTTTATCAATAACCATGGAGAAAGCTGAGAACTTGGCTAAACAGCCAAATAGATGTTCTGCTTCCTGGATGCATTATGTTTCAATCATTAAAAAAGCTATGTGCCATTAAGCCCTCCAACTGACATACATTGGAAAACTGTCTATCTGGGTCTCACTTACCCAATAAGTATCTATTATAAAGTGCTCACTATGTGCACTGAGGTATTAAATAACAGCTGAAATAAACAAAATATGGTAATTTGCCATCAAGTAGCTCATAAAGAAATGGAAGAAACTAAGTCCTGTGGGCAACCTGTAAATTCTTTCAGGCAAAAGCTGAAAAGTACAGTCAGTTCCTCTGACTTTACCATGAAATTCACTTATTTACAATGGGATCTCCATTAAAATGACTATTTTGCCTTCAAATACAACTTGGCTAAGTGCCTCTTGTAAGCAACAACCTGCCCTGGATTTTATATTAGATGCAAAGATCAAGAAAAGGACATGTGAGATGAAGTAACTCGAGACACACAGACACACAAACGCAGGACAAGGCTGATTCCTAAGAGGAGCATGGGCCCGCAAAGTAGAAAGTGATGCGGGTCAGATCAGCACAGGTGGAGACAGAGACCACTTTAGTCCATACCCATGACAGGGACCTAGCTTGTTCAGCATCAGAACATGGTTCAAGGATGGAGTCCTATGAAGTCAATTCTGAGTGCTTGTGGGAAAACTCCAAGAAAACAAGACAAGAGTCTTGTGACCTCAGTTTCTTCAAAACACAGAATTGTTCTTGGAATATATTCTCTTGCTCTTTGCAGGTGTGGCAGATAAGAGTGTGTCTACCTAGATTATTCATAATAATCTATTTTTATTTGTTTATATACCTCTATGGAAAACATGCCTTTGCTGAGCATATATGGCTTGCCCTTGTAATTGTACACTTTGTCATGTGACTCCTCTTAACCCTCGGAGTATAAATTGTCTGATGTTCTGAATCAAGTGGGCTACTGCATGGAACTTTTGTCCATCCCATTTATCAGTCTGTTCTCCCAAGTCCCACCACCTCTAGAGCAGAGACAGTTCAGTACCATCACTTTGCAGTGACCTTTTGCTTCTGTTCCTTTCCCTATCTCATCCTTCCCATGTGACCAGAAAACTTTAATATGTAATCCACATCATGGTTATTTCTTCTCTATGGCCTTCCAAGACCTTCCATTGCCCTTGGATTCAAACCCAAACACATTGCCATGACTTACAAAACTGAGTGCAGCTCATGCCGATTGCTCAACTTGCAGGTGCACCCTGACTTCCTGCTGTCTCTTAGCAATGCCGATCACATCCCCTTTTCAGCATCTTTGTCCTCCCTTCTCTACATGTCAGTCATACTAGATTTTCTTCTTCACACTTGGGAATTCACTCAGTCTCCTCTTTCCCAAGTTTGTGGTCACTGGCTACCAATGTTACTTCCTGAGCCCGAGTCACTGCTTTGAAACTCTGCCTGAAGTCTCCCTTTGATCCTTACAAGGACGGGTCCCAGAATGAACTTCTTTGAGGACAAAGTAGTCCCATGTACAATACCTGTGCTCATGAGTTAGGTAATGTCTCGGTCAAACTACAGTGACATAATTGTTGGATATGAAACCAGTGCTCCACTTTCAAGACCTCCATTCATTCCCTGTGTGGTTATTATTATAATTATTATTATTATTATTACAGACAGTTGTAAGCCACAACGTGGGTACTGAGAGTTGAACCCAGATCCTGCGGAAGAACAACCAGCACTCTGGGCCATCTTTCCATCTCCTGTGTGATCTTAGTCAAGTTATTTAACCTCTTTTGTGTTTATACTCACATTTGGAAATATCTCTACTGTCCATTCAAGGCCAAGCCTTTCTATTTCTCCATGTTACACATACTTATTAAGAAATTAGTTTATGCACAGCACTGTGCCAGCCTCAAGGGCTAAACTGTGAATAAGATGTGAGCAGATGCCATGCTGCCTTTAGGGAGATTAAATTTTACTACAGGACACACATATTAAACTGTTTCATCCTACATGCAAATGAAACAGCAATCTCCCTTCCAGGCTCCTTGAATGTTAGATAAGGAACAAAATGTTTACATTCTCTCAAATCCTATTGCAGAGATATGAATGAAAAGATGCTCATCCCAGGAATTTAAATCGGTACGAAATCATTTCAGTGCTTCCCAGAGTTGTTTGCTTTTCCTAAAGAGTAGATAGTAGTGTGGGCCCCACCTTGTACTGAGAGGCCTCTGAGCCTCATCTAATAGCAGGAGAGTAAACAAAGGGAAATGCCATCTACTTAAATGAATGTTCAGCTGGCACTGGATAGGCTGCATTAGCACAAAGTTTATACTCCTTACTGTGGATCTCAGCTGTACCTCTAACTATTTTTCTCTGAACCGTGTATTGGTGTTGATAACCATTTGAACAATTTCTACCAAGAGATTTTAAAATATCAGACATGGGTGCACAGGATCAGAATTTACTGGTTATGCCTATGAAATTGTCAAAGAACAAATACACATATCTTATCAACAAAAGGTGAAATACATCTTAACACCAGAAAAGAAAAAGGAAAGTCTATTAAAGCTAGCTACCTTAATATAAGGCCCTCTAATGTGTCACATGGAATGTTCTGATGGTTTTATTTTAGATAGAACTCAGATTTTAAGAAATTGTTTGTTTCCTTGTTTGCTAGTTTGTTTTGTTTTCCAAAGAGAGGAAGAAGGCTTGGAGATGTGTACATGAAGAGGTGGGAAGGATCTGGGAGGAGTTGGGGGGAGGGTTAACCATAATCAGAATATATAGTATGAAAAAATATTTTCAACTGAAAAATATAAAAATTAAAGCAATGTTATCCTATGATCAACCTAAACCTTACAGATAGACATAAAATTACATCTTAGTTTGTGCTGTGATAAAACACTGACTAAAAACAACTTGGGGAGAAGAGGCTTTATTTGGCTTATACTACCCGATCATGGTCTATCATTGAAAGAAGCCAAGGCAGGAGTTCAAATAGGAGCAGAAGCAGGAGCCACTAAGAAAAGTTGCTTACTAGCTTGCTCTTGATGCACTGTTTGCTTTCCTTGTACAACCCAGGATCACCAGCCTATGGGTGACACCATCACATTAGACTAAACCTTTCCAGAACAATCCTTAATGTAAAAAAATATACCTAAAGACATGCCCACAGACCAATCTAATAGACATAACTCCTTAGCTGAGATACCACCTTCCCAATTAATTGACTCTAGTCTGTGTCTAGTTGACAAAATTAACCAGCACAAATAATCAGACAAGGTCAACCCTTCTGAATTAGGAATTAAACTGAACCAAGATTTACTCCAGATAAACTAAAGAAAATACCTTGCCTGTCAAGGTCTAGAGAAGGGCAGATATTTATGGGCAACAGGCTAGGACTTAAAAGAGAACTTTATATAAAATCTTTTCCTTGGAATTCTAGTTATACTGATATTTCATATCCAGTGGCCAGATGTTTCTCTCTTGGACTGTAATATCTTTGGTAACAATTAACTCCTAGAATACGTCACATAAAGCCAACCTTTTACTGCTATGATGGCGGATAACAAAGTTGAAGGTAGGCAAAGGAAATTGCAGCCTCCCTCTTATCACCTTCTGGACACCAACAGCAACAAAGAAGACAGATCCAAATGGGAGACAAAGTAAGTCATACCCGAGCCATCGCCAAGAGCGTAAAAGAACAGTCTTGAAGTGGGCAAGCTGTTGGCACATGAGTGAATTCAAAACTGCAGGAGTCAACCACTACTTTTCCCAAATAGACTAGAGGAAAGAAAGGAGATCTTAAGAGGAACAAAACTGGTATTTAAAGATACAGAAACATACTAAAAAAAAATCATAAAATTAAAAACAAGTCAAGTATTCCCAGAGAAAGGTCAAGATGCAGAGGGAGTAAAGAATGGGGGCTCTGACTATTGGGTGTGTGTAGGGGTCGGAGGGTAGCGACAAAGTTAAGATTGAGGAAGGTGTTAGTGTATACGCAAAGTGCACCATGGCAAGAAGAACAGGATCAAAAGTGGGAGTCCTGTCCACAGAGTGAAAGAAGACCTTAGTACCAGGGCTACCCTGAAATGTAGGGTTGGAAATCGGTGGCAGCATGATCCTAGAAGGGCTGGAGGCCAAGTGATAAGTGTCAAATTCCATCTTTAAGTAAGAAGCTTGAACATCCCTTTAAATACCTAAATGCCAGGGCTTATGGGAAATGGAAAGTTGTACTGTCCCTTGAATGACCCATAATGCTTCCTGGACTGTGTTGATCCTAAGGATGATCATGGAAGATGGACAACATGAGCATACCTGTAGGCAGACCAGAGAGGTTCTTCTCAGTTCTGAAGGTTAAAAAAGAAAGCTGTTTTCATAAAAGAGAGGAGCGGAATCCTTACATAAGGACAGCTCTCCGTCTTTTTTTCACCTTCATGGAAATAGTTATTTCTGTTTACAAAAGATCTCAGTTTTTTTCTTATCTGTAGTATACCCAATTAAGTATCTTAAGATCAGATTAAATGGCCAGATGACCATGTTCTTCTAATATTCATATGTTGAAATGAAACCCAGAATACAGTAGAGTTAGGGAGGTGAACACATGAGGGTGGAGGTCTCGCAGACGGGGTTAGTGCTCTCCTAACAGGAACCACAGAGCTCGCTCCCTCCCTCGCCCCCCTCTCCCTCCTTCTCTCATAAGCAGGTACAACAAGATAAAATAAAATAAAATAAAAGTTGACATTTTAGAGATGTGACTCCCACTGGAATTTACCGTATTTCATAATTACATAATCCAAGAGTGCACACAAGTGGTGCACAGACATATGTTCAGGTAAAACACCCATACACATGAAAATAAAAATAAATAGCCAGGTGGCTTTGATCCCAGCACTCGGGAGGCAGAGGCAGGCTGATATCTGGGAGTTTGAGGCCAGCCTGGTCTACAGAGTGAGTTCCAGGACAGCCAGAGTTACAACAGAGAAATCCTGCCTTGAAAAACCAAAAAATAAATATAAATAAAAATAAATAAATCCTAAAACTAGAAAAGGGCTGAAATTGGGAAAACTGAAATTCAAAGAGTGAGAGAGAGAGAGAGAGGGGCACGTGACAGGGGACAAAGACGGGAAACCAAAAGAGAGGGCAAGGAGAGAGCCTGAGACAGGAGCACAGAAGCAGAGAAATGGAGCAAGAGACAGCAATCCCTGAGGGCACTGATGAGGTTTTCCCAGTGGGTGGGGAGCCTGGCTGAAGTTCAAAGCCAGTTTGGGGGAGGCATCAGACTGGGTTCTCTCAAGAGCATCAGAAATAAAAAAGAACATTTATTTACAAACCCTTCCTACCTAGAAAGAGGTAGAACCAGAATTACTGGGAAGGCAAGTCTTGATATCTGGGTCGGGTGGGGTAGGGGATGTTTCCATGGGGTCTGTATTCCAACAGCCTTGAGAGAGCCTCCAATAGAAAGAAACCTTGGTCAGGGTTAGCCAGAGACAATATCACCAAAAAGCCTAGGGAATCAACTCTTCAACCTTACTTCCTGTTGAGAGTTTCCATTAGTCAGCCAACATGGAAGACAGAAGGCACATTCATATAAAAGTTTCCCGTGGTAGAGTGAGGTGAGGAGGTAAAGCTGTCATGCAGGTGTAAACAGAAGCCACCTAGCACAATGCAACTGGTCGTTCAGACCATTCTCCTTGTCACTGCAAGCATAAGACATATACACAAATTGTAAAGTAGAGACTTATTGCTTCTAATTAGCATAATCTCCTCGCCTGGCTTTAAAGTATACACATTACATCAATTATTTGTTGAAGATATTTCATTCTTGTGTTCAGAAACAGGATCTTGTTTCTAGAGTTGTTATGGGACAGAGCCCGACCTCTAGGAGCCCTAACAAGCCAGGCCCAGTCACTTGTCCTCAACAGGCAAACTGAACACACAAGAAATACAATCAGAAAAGAGAGTGTAGCCACTCAGTGTAGTCACTGTTAGGGAGAGAAATAAAGAAACCCAGTGACTACCAAGTCCATCCTTGGAGTAGTGACATGAGGTCTAAATAAAAGGTAAGAGGTATACCCAACTAAGCAGCCCTGCTCAACGTGTGGTCCCACTCATTATTTAGGTTCAGAGCCTCTGCTACGATCTTTGCTGAGAGACAGACTAACAAGATGACAGTTTGATCTGTTCCTGGGAGACACGTTTCTCCTCTGGCTGGCTACTGGCATTTTTAGCCTCTCCCAGCATGAGATCCATGGAGAAATTCCAGTTTCTTGGGGACCATTGTTTCAATAGTCTGATAGCCAACAGAAGGGACACAAATGTCTGTGGAATTCCTGCCTGAAAAACTACAGTCTCACTACGAGCCTCGGTTGTTCCAAAGCTATGATCCTTCTAGAAATCATGTTCTTCCTACCTCAGCAGCCCCCACACACTGACTGTTGAGGTTAGATGTGTACTATCACACCTAGCTCAGATTATGTTTCTTACTTGACCAGTGGGCAGCAATTTAGCAGTCACTGAAAACAGTTATGCTCACAATTATAGTCTAAGAAAGAAAGCCTAATACCTAGAACGCGTTGAAGACAAAACCACCCCAGAGCTCAGGTATCGAAGATAAGACATTTCAGGGGCCATTTATGCTTTCTACAACATTTATACCTTGAAACAGTTTCCAAAACAGCTGTCTTTAATCTCATAATTTAAACGATGATTTTGTTTTGCTTTCTTGAAATTTTCCCAAACTTTCTTATGAAATTCTCCAGTATCCCATAAATTAATTCATGTAATACACACACAGACACACACACACACACTAGTTACGTTTCTCCTTGCTGTGACAAAACACTTCACTAAAGATACTAAAGAATGAACAGTTGGGCTCATTTACAAGAGTCTCATGATTTCTCAGGGAAGTCTGGTGGCAGCTACACACGTCCAGAGTCTAGAAGTCACACTGCTTCCACAGTCAGGAAGCAGACAGTACTGTATGCTGATGCTCTGTTCATTTTCTCCTTTTCAAACAGTTATAAATCCCAGTCTGTGGCGCCCACGGACTTTTCCCTACCTCAGTTAACCTAGTCTAGAGATGCTCTCACACAATACCCAGACACTTACCTCCTAGGTAATCCCAGATCCTGCCAAATTGGCACACAAATTTAACCACCACACCCTCCAACCTCTGAAACATCTAAAAACCGTAACACTACAGAGAAGTGCATAGAAAAAGGCAAAGAGAAAAACGTGACAGGCTTGAAGGTATCGAGCATCAGAGAGTCAGCCCTTTCTTACGCTGTGTCCATCTGATTTCCTTCTGCCTTTTGATGCTGTGTTAATAGACAGACAAGAGGCATGCCATAGCCATCCAAGGACTATCGCCTACTGGACACGGTGCCTGTGACCTTTCCTTCTACCTTGCTCCTGGCTGAATTGCTAGAGTGGCTTCAGTATGATTTTCTCACTAAGATGCATGGACCATGTTTAATCAATTGACTGCCTGTTTTTAAACATGATGGTTTCAGGTGAAAGACATGGAGAATGAATAAAATAGTTATGTAGGTCCCATTATATGGTACTAATTGATTTTTGTACCTCATCTAAGCCAAAGGAATTTAAATGGATTAATTTGAGGTAGCTGTTAGCAACATTTAATCTTCTCAAGCCTGAAATTCATACTTTATCTGTAGCTAAAATTAAGAAATCTCTTTGAAATGCTTGATATTAAATAGAATGAAAAAGATAAGCCAGACTATGTTTTAAATTCAAATGATGATTTGAATCTTTTTGGTGATAAAAAGACAAAATAATTAGCCCACCAGTGTAAGATCCATGAAAACTGCATCAGTATCAAATATGTTTACGCTTGCATTCTGGGTACAGAAACAGTGCCTGGCTCAAAATAGCCACTAGGCTAATGCCTGTTGAATGATTGAATATGTAAAGCCCTTTAGCTGGTTCTAACATTAAAATATATGGTTGATTATTCTAAATGCTTAATGATAAGCCAGCATGCATAGTCATACCAGTGATAATGATAACATTGTTATCCTTTATAACACCTACCCTTTGCCAACCTAAGCTGGATGTTTTGTTCATAACATCTCTTTGATCCTTACAAAGATCCA
This sequence comes from Cricetomys ansorgei, assembly GCA_026225945.1. Taxonomy (NCBI): domain Eukaryota; kingdom Metazoa; phylum Chordata; class Mammalia; order Rodentia; family Nesomyidae; genus Cricetomys; species Cricetomys ansorgei. The sequence goes on from JAMJFZ010004031.1 coordinate 4,260,316, forward strand.
ATTACACCATCACTAGAATAATACAAATCCCATTCTGCAAAAGAAAACTGATATTTAGAAGCTTCGATTTGAATAACCTTGGGATTTGCATCCTCATCTATCTGTCTCCAAAGTCCACATCTTCAGCACAAAGCTGTTTCTACTCCTCTCATCACCAAGAATAACCCTTCACCTGAAATCTAAGACTTAGGTCTTACACCGGAAATTGTTTCATGAGTTGGGTCCAGCTTTTACTGTCTAATAGTCTATTCTCCTCTGAGTGACAGTGTGCAAGTGGCTTGGTATGTGTTTTTTATCTTAGCCTAATTAGGAGTTTATTTAAATTGGGGGGGTTGTTTCATTTTATTTTGTTTTGTTTTGTTTCAAGACAGGGTTTCTCTGTTACAACTCTGGCTGTCCTTGAACTCACTCTACAGACCAGGCTGGCCTTAACTCACAGAGATCTGCCCGCCTCTTCCTCCTGAGTGTTGGGATTAAAGGCATGTGCCATAACCACTTTGGCTGAGAAGTTTATTCAAAGTTATGGAACATTCTTGGGAAGCTTATCCAGTACACAGCCGACGTTTATTTGGTGTCTTCTACAGCTCAGCCTACAAAAATACAATGAAGTCTTGAGTCAAGTCACCATATTGGGAAGCAAACTATATAGGTATGTGATCCAACTCTGTCAGCACTGAAAACAAACAAACAAACTGTAATAATTCTTATATGTGTGGAAGCGATGGGCAGAGTTTAGACACATGGACCTTGGAGTGAGTTTTAGCAAAGGTTTATTAGTTATGGGGGAGGGGGAGGGAAGCTAAGTTAGGTAGAACAGGGCCCTGTAGTATATACAGAGAGAAAGGGGGAAAGAGAGAGGAAGGGGGAGCGAGGGAGAGAGAGAGAGGAGAGAGGACACAGGACAGTGGGGTGAAAGACCAAGAAGAGAAGAAGAGAAAAGAGAGGAAGAGAGGGTGGGACAGCAGGGTTAGAGGCATGGGGCAGAGAGAGCAGGGCAGAGGGCAGAGAGAGCAAGCCAGAAGCCCACCGGGGGTTATATGGGAACCAGCACCAGTTCCCTGATGGTGATGACACAGGACAGGTGGCTAGGGACAGGCACCGCACTATTCTGAAACCTGGCAACAGAAGCCGAGAGTGTTGCTGGGGTCGGGCTGCGGTCATAATACAAACTTCACATCTTTTTTTTTTTTTTTCATTTTTCTTGAGTCGGGTAGTAGAGACATTTCACCCCTAGTGTTGCGGCACAAACTCTGTGTCACTTTAGCAATACAGAATGCTATGTGAACCTTCAAGATGATTCTGAGTGAACACACACCACTGTCTGTGATTGATCAAGGACACTTGAGAAACCAGGTAGACATTAAAAATAACATCACCCTTCTTTCATGTATTTATAGTTTCATTTTCAGGGCCCAAAGAGAACATGGGAAAGTGAGAAGCACATTGCCTGCTAATTACTTTTTACTACTCCTAATTGCAAGCTTTACTTGTTTATTAAACTTTCTGATTTCTTCATAACATCCCAGACATTTTCGTTTATTGTTTAATTTTTCCAAATTATAGTAGGTGAGCACAAGGCCTCCTCTGAGCTGAGGCTCCCTGCTCTACTTACACTGAAGGGCATTTTTAATTACTTAAGCTTTTCAATTTTTCTAAGAATAGAACATCACCTAGCAGAATAGAACACCATTTTGAAATGAATATAATATCTAAGCCAGTGTTTGTCTGAGTTTCTCATCTCCTTAAAGTCTTTCCCTAAATGGAGGTAAGCTCCAGTAGACAGGAAAAACAACAACCAAAAAAAATTTAAAAAGACATCAGGAGGGAAGAAGACTGGACACTCGTGTGAACATCTGTCCATGGAGACAACAAGCAGAGGAGTCAGGGAAGAGACCTGTAGCAGTACACTACATTCTTTTACCCTCACTTTAGGGAAAGAGAAAGGAAGGATGGAAAGAAATCTTCACTGCTTTTGCAAGCAGCCTTGATACAGAATGAGAGAAAGGTAGACATCTTCACAGCCTCTTTTGGGCTATCCTAAGCTTGAAGAGGACTAGCTGGCAGTGAAGTCAGACTAGTGTCTCAGCCCACGGTCTATAAACTCAATCTCTCCAACTATTATTCTTTTAGGAATTATCACACTAATGACAGCAACCCAACCAATGAACCACCAACCAGCGCCCACCCTGACTCTCAGGGCTTCAGACTTTTTATACCCTAAGCCAAAAGTTCCCATAAACCCATGCAGCACACAATCCCCAAAACAAGCTACAGGTGCCAGAGCAACTCTGCCTAACCAAAGTATAGCCACCTGCATCAAGCATTCCAAATCCAACTCGTAAACAACTACACAACAGATGGGCGGGCACACAAACCTAATCCAAATGCCATCTTGAATATTTTAAGAAACCAAAATAACAAAAACTTCTTCCAAGTGTTCCTCTACAAAGACCACAGTGTGAGCTTCTACTTAACAAGATTGAGAAACACAGAAAGGAAATCATTCTCACCTGGCTCTCAAGTCCAAACAACAAAGCTTATAGCTGTGGTTGGCAACCTTCTCAAGGCTGTGACCTGTCGGTTTCCTTGCGTGTGTGTTTGTTCGGGGGGGGGGGGGGGGGTCCCGCAGTCCAGTCGGTCGGCGGCTGATGTCCCGCAGACTAGGACCGTTCGCTGGCCAGGCGAACAAACCTAGATCCAAGCGGCCCCGGGATCCGTGGTTCGGTGACCTTTCGCGGAGCTGTCCACCCACGGACCTGAGAAATGTAACGAGCCGCAAAGAAGGCCCGGCAGTCTGAAATCTGATGGACACGAAAGTCCAAACTCATTTATTCCAACGGCTTTCTCCCCTTTTAACATCTTTCCCCGGGAAAGGGCGTGGCTTTCCCCTTGGGCGGGGAAGCCTTAATTAGCATGGCAGGGGAGGGGCCCACCTGGCCTTGTGGTCTTTGCAGAGACAAAGGTGTACAATTCGCCACAGGGTCAGGCAGAAAGTTTGCCATTCTGTTTACTGAGTAGCAGCTTCCAGGGCTTCAAGAGAAGGAGTCTGCGGAGCATCCTGCCAGCCCTGGTGGGCGAGGAACACTCGCCACTTCAACTTAATTCTTTAGCCCAGAGCCTGCAGTGACCCTCCAATACAGTCCCTCATGTCGTGCTGACCCCAATCATAAAACTATTTTCTTTGCTACTTCATAACTGTAATTTTGTTACAGTTATGAATCATAATGTAGATATGATTGCGGATGGTCTTTTGTGACCCATGTGAAAGGGTCATTTGACCCCCAAAGGGGTTGTGACTGTCCAGTTGAGAACTGCTGGCTAAGACAAAGATGTCTTCTGCTTGGACTACTAAGAGAGTAAATATGAATAAGGCCCAGCATGGTGAAATTCAGTGCTAGACAGAGTCCTTGCTCCCAGGGTGGTAGCTGTGAACTAAGCCTATGAAAGCTTTGTATCCTGACAACCAAGGGTCTGCCTCCTACATCTTCCTGCCAATTTTGGGCAGCATCAGAAGTGCAAGACTTTACCTGCTGCTATGATACAGGGCAAAGGGGGAGGCTAACTTTGTGGTATGGAGCCTGGTGTCAAACATACCATGATGAATCAACTCAGCACCTGGTAGAATCCAAAGATTCATAACCCAAGGCCAGTAATGACAATTGAAGCCTCTAGACCTGCCCTGGGCTCCAGTATAAACCCTAGCCACTGATGTAACTGGGGCAGTGATTCTTATCTGTAGCTTGACTTGGCCATCTGCTGGATCTGTTAGGAAGCTGTGCAGCATCTTGTTGCTCAGGGTGCCTCCTTCTCTGAGCCTCCAAAATCGGAATCTCCAAGAGTGAGATATGGCATTTGCATTGCTTCAGCTTGCCTTGCTGCAATGAGCAGCAAGAGCCAAGGACTACTGAACCATGCAATTCCATTTGGTGGCTGATTCTTCATGTTACTTTGAATTGTACAGAAATATCAGTAAATAGAGTCACTACTTTCAAAGGAAGAACACTAAACTAAATGTTTTCTTATGAACTCCTTGGCTGAGCTTTCTAGCATCTGCTACACACTGTCAGTCGGCAGCTGACAAAGTTGTGGTAATTGAATCACAGCTCTGATGAGATCTTCTAGGTGGCAGACTCAGCGGCAAGAAGTTATCAGAACTCTGCACTCCGTCCAGCTGTGGAAAATCTAGAAGACCTGCAACAGCTGCAGGTAGAACCTGGCCTTTGTCCACCGCCCAGAGAAACACTTGCCACCCCAAGCAGCTGTCCCAGTGCATGAATGACTGATCCTCTGCCAGCAACCATGAGCAGCTGCCGAAGCCAGCTGCTGGCCCAGGAGAAAGTCGAGACTATGAAGCCATTCTATTGTCAGCACCTGGGGAGCCCCGGGTCACTCCCAGTGCAGAGTGGAAACTGGTGAAGAAACTGCAAACAGCTTCAAATAAGATGAGTAATTAAAGCGTACGCTTTGACAAGACGCGGTTGGTAATTTTCTATTCGCTTCGAAACTTAAAATATGTCTCGAAATGCTAAGATACATCTTAAATCCCCAGGAGTAGCATATTGTCCTCTCAGCCACTGTTGCTTTTTTGTTTGCTTTTTTAAAAATCTTCTTTATATTTGTCAGGTTTTGTAAATATGAGCTAAGATGTTTTAAGCCACTTTAAATGAATGCATTCTTCCTTTATTCCACATGACAGCAGTTTATACATTTTAAACATGTTACTTTTTAGTGAATTGGAAAGTGTATTTAAAGGTGCTCACAAACTCTGTAGCGTTGAATAGCCTGTCTCCATTTCTCTGACACCTAGCGAACGCTACGAGGCAGTGAAGATGAGCGCCACAACCCATGAGGCACAGAGCTCCTTTTTGAACACTTTCTTTTGAACCTGTCCCCACAATTATGCTCTAACTCTATTCCCTTGCTCTATTGGTTTTTACACCTCAAATATCTTATGTCACAATTAAGTTTAAGGTCTCTTTCATTCAAGCACGGTAAGTTAGACAACAGAGCTGTGGTAAAAAATCTAAGAGATGACAGTCTTGAAGCGATTCCACAAAGACATGTCATTGTATGATTCAACGTTTATAAACCTACAATGGCATCATTCCTGGAATGGTCCTTGAGTGATGAGCAAGGTCACAGGAAGACCCTTGCTTTTGTGGCATCAGCATAGCACTTATAGGGAAAAGGCAGGCCTCTCGCTCATGTGCATACAGTCTGAGAGCTGAGTAGGGCCAAACCAAATTAGATCAAAATCCCTTCTCTGAGGTGGACTGTGGTCAGAGAAGGTCCAATAAAGCCTAGTCACTTTATGCCCCATTAATGTATCTGGAAAAGGACAGACACCCCTACCTAAGTTACAATGTTTGGAAATGAAAATGAAAGAAGGGTTATAAATCAGAGAAATCTGTGAAGTAAGAATACACACACACACACACACACACACACACACACACACACACACACCTTATATCACTCAGTATCCAAGATGGCATCCTCAAAACAGGATAATTCAAAGTCATGCTGAAAATTCAAAGTCATGGTGAAAGACAATTTACCTGGTAATAGTATGGTCAAGGAAGAGAAAAGACAGACATAGGAGCAGAGATATAACAGCTCCCAGATGAAATATTAGAATTTTCCAGTGGTGTCTTTTCAACAGCCAGGGTCAACCCAGGTTAGCTGACAGGAAGTAGCTTCTAGCTTCATTGTGGCTCTCCATTGATCAAACCCAACAGTAAGTCAAATGACAAAGGAGCTCTTGAGGCATGGTAAAAATGAAAAGAACAGGTATGTTAGGTCCAACAGAAGGCATCCTGCACACAATCATTACAGAGTATAGTCTGAGATAGCTTCAAGTTGTAAGTGTATGACAAGAGCAGTTCTGTTAGAATGAATGCAGACTTCTCATCACCGCCAAGTTTCTTGAGCCAAAATACTATCAATTTTCCATAGTACAGTCACGCCTCAGTGGTGTCTTGGTTTTGTTCTTGGCACTCTATAGTACCATGTGGTCACTAAGAGCAACCTTACCATCAGTTTGTGACAAATACAAGTTCAGATGACTCAACCAAGATCAACGTGTGAGAAGGTGAGGGCTGACAGTTTGTGGAGTGGTAAGAGGTCCAGGTGTCTCTGAGACACACCAAAGCCTGGAGACCATTGCTCTAGAATTATCACTTCCTCCAGAACTATCAAAGAACTCTACCACTCTAGGCTCTAAACAGCTTCCTGTCCGTGTATTTCTTGTCCTTTGTTTTGACCTTTGTCCTTTGTATTCTTATCACTTAGAGAAGAAGAAACAACCTATCATCAACAAACCCACTGAAAATCTTAAAAACAGACAAAAAAAAAAACCCCTCACACTCTTAGACATTTTGAGATCCACGCCTCTTTCACTATACCCCAAGTCTCCCTGATCCTAGTAAACTTCCGACTGGCAATAAACAGAAGGAATGAAGTAAAGCCACTGTTCTCATGAGCGTGCCTCTATGATTTATGTTTTTTATACTTATTTATTGTTGCCAGCTTATATGCCACGCTGAATGCTTTACTCTTTACCAGTGTGGGGAAGTGAGATTCATAGCTTTCTGGCTATTGCTTCTGCTGCTGAAGAATGCAATATAATTCTAGAAGAAAAATAAGGAGCCCATTTGGGCTTCAAATCTAAGCCAAATCTTCCAATCCATCTTTATCAAAAAAATAATACTGACATTTCAATCTTTTTCTGACTCCTAAGTATAACTTTCAATTTAGGATCCATGAAACTAAGGGGCAGGGGTGTGCTTACATATTGTAAATCCCTAACAGAGGATACATTGGTTGTAATTTTTGAATAGATCAAGGTCTTTACAGTTTTGGATCAAAATGTAATTGAACTTTAATGTAGCTGTTATTAACAGCTGGAACTTCATGGCTCTTTGGATATTGGTGTCCTCAGAAACTCATACATGTTGTTAGATTCCACGGAAGTGTGGCTACTGCAGACATACTTGGGCTGTGTGGCTTTAAACTTTAGAACCAGTGGACAACTGGCGACCTGGAGCTTAAAGCAAATCATGAATTGCCATGCTTCCACTCAGCATCAGTTGGGTTTGAAATGAGAAACTCTTCATCTTAGCAGCTGTAGCAGGCATTTCCAGAATTATCCAATAGAATCATCAGAATCTGGCCACAAATCCAAATACTATGTTCTGCCAGGAATTTGAACTAGAAGGGCATTATCACATCTGCCACTTTGTCTCACACAGAATGAGAAGGTGCTTTGACCATATCAAATGAAGCAAGTGTTCACGTGTGACAGTTAGGAAGAAGCTTGGCTTAGAGTAAGAATTGCAGTCCTCAGCTGAAGACTCGAGACTTCTCAAGTCCTGAATATTGGTAGAGAAAAAAATGATCTAACATTATTTCTCTCCTTTCAAATATCAGATTATTTGCTCGATTCAACCATTATTCTGTTTCTTGGCTGCTTCTCTCTATACTCAATGGGGAAAAAAAATAGTGAATTACTGCTTTTTACAAAAGGAAGACAAGTGGCAGAGACAGTGCCATTGGGACCACGAGCATTAGCCAGCAGCAAGGGAATTGAAAGTGGAAGAGATGAAAGTTTGCTTTAAAGAAGCACATTTTTGTAACCAGAATGATTCGGGTCAGCGCCTGAGCCCTGGTAAGCCTAACATGCTGAGGCTGGCCACCAATCCTTACCAAGCCCAATCACAGAAACAAGTATAGGAAATGCAGAGCAGGGGATTTAGTCAACACGAACGTGCTGGGAATAGAAACACATGAGGAGGTCTAGTGACACTCGCTCCCAAGTCCGTCTTCAGGATCTCGACATGAGGATTAGATTTAGACAGAGGGCACATGGTATGCATAACTAAGGACACCTGGTCAAGATTCCTCTTTCACATCACTGACCCAAGTTACCTTTGCTCAGTCTCCAGTGCAAGTTGTCAGAACTATATGCTCTCTTCTTGGAGACTCATTCAGGGCTTCATCCTTTTTCTCTTTTTCCAGTTACTTGGGGTACGCTTCAATAGTCTAAGAACCAAAGGGAGAGGCACACGTGTCTAGAATATCTCCACTTCGTTCAGGGTAGTTACAATTCTGCATTTCACGGGTTCTTGCTTTTAACTGAGCTTCTGCTCCTGCAACTGTGGGACCACAGATTTGCAGAGGTGAAAACAACTGACGGGCATCTGACCCCTATCGTGGAGAAACTAAAACAAAAATGATATATTGATTTTTCCCTAGCTACCCTTCAGATACTACTAAGCTTTGTCGGATCCTGTTTGAAATCTGCGGGAGGATCTAGGCCACTCTAAGTTCTAATGCGTGTTCTGTTATTTGCTCTCATTATGACTCAAGGTCTACAGATCTATGTGACTTCTCGGTCATATGAGCCATGATCCAGGGTGCTCTTGGTTTCTCAGATGCCTTAAAAAAATAAGGAAATCACAGAAGGAATTACACGTTAGAACTGCTAAAGGAATCCTCACTGATTTAAAACCCAGCCCAGTTGAAAGTTGTCAAAATAAAACACAAAGGAGAAAATTATTGAGTTTGGATTTAATTTGGAAGCTCATTTACCCTATGTATTAATTTTCTCCATCACAATTTAATAGAGGGTGTGTGACTATACAAATTTGAGTCATGCATCCATTGCTGGCATAGTGCTCTCTGGAAAAATTTTATACTGCAATTTGACTGAATATGTAAATCTTTGTGAATTATGCAAATGCATATAGTGTGAGATGCAGACTAAAATTCAGTAAAATTGTAAGTCAGGGTATCCTCCTTTTCAATCATTTCAGAGCAATCTGGGATGAATTCTGAGAGCCACTGTGGCTCAAAGGAGAAGGATGAACAATGACAGTGACTTCGTGAAGATGAAAACAAGACTGGCTTTACATACTGCAGCTCTCCTCTCCTCTACCCTCGATGATTCACCATGCACTCAAAGGCGAATGTAGCAGCAAGGCCAAAGGATCTGTGCCTAGGATGCTCTTTCCCTGCCATCTCATATCCCAGCTTCAGTGGTGCCCATGCAGCCTGTTGCCCTCTCAACGTCATTGAGAGGTTCCCTTCCCTCGGAAGGAAGATGGAAGGCTCTGGGGTAGCCTGCCCTCTCTTCAGGAGACTTAATATGACAAAAGTCTCATTGTGAACTCTCTCCCTGAAAATGCTTCATCTTCCTGGAACTAGTGGGGCTCCAAAATCTTTTCAAATATTTCTCCAATTTGCAGTTTCTTTCACCTACTACATCTGTACATTCCTTCAGTGGGATGCTCTCCATGACATCTTCAGTCCTTTCAAAGGGTTTTTCTAAAACAGAAACAGAGTCTTCACAGTTTTTAGCTTAGGATCATTCTAGAGATGTTGTTGCTTTCCAGGGGGATAAAGGATATATTTAGTTTACTATGCAAAGTCCTTCATGATCTGGTCCTTGATAGCCTATTCTCAAAAAAAAACGAAGAGGAATATTTTCAAACTGAGACATCTGAAATTCCATATCATAGCAGTGTGGACAAAGATGAGAGGTCCCAGAACATGGTTTTTGAATGAATGAGGAAAGAACTGGATATGAGCTGCTGACTGAAAATCACTGTAGGAAGTCAAGGTAGGGGAAGAGTGGGTAAAGCAACACAAAGGAGAAAAATCTATAAAAAAAGGGTGACCAGTTAAATGAGGCTGGTGATTGGAGGACAGAAGATGATATCTTTATTTTTTCTGTCTAGATATTTGTCCAATAAAGAATATCACAAAACTATTTTAAAGGAGAATGCATGATATTAGTTTGAAATGCTGAAACTGTGTATTTAATCACAGTCAAATATGCTCTTTCCATTAGAGAGCATCAGCAAAGCATAGTATTCGATGCTTCTGACTCAGCGTCCTATCTGCTGTCAGTGTCCGGAGTGCATTTCCTGCCTTCTGCTGTGGGCTATTCCATTCTTTTGAAAACCACTTTCAGCTTTTTGTCTGGGAGGCAAACCATGCTGGCTCTCTCAGTCCATAGCAAAATTAGGTCATACAGTCATGCCCGTAGCCATTATTTAATCTACTCAAAATGTATTTTGTAAGCACCTCTAGAATGCACCATGCCCTGTTCCTGCCAGGTACACCACTCTCTAAAACAACAGTTGGCACACTATAGCAATTGACTTATATTTCCTTCATACATAATAATCTCTTTGCTAAAAGATAGTTGTGAATTAATGCCAAAAGTATATTGACAGAGAGATATACTAAACTCTGGGCCATAATCCCTCTGATACACTGATCCTTATATGCCCTACTGTCTAGTATGATGAGAAAATAAAGTCCTTCTGAATATCACAAGCCAAACTGTGCACCAGACTGAAGGAAGAAGACATTACTGGAACTGCTAAGCTAATAAACCCTGCAGAAATCAGAGAAAGAGTTACAACAGGGCATGACTGAGGTCAGCTTCATAAATGCTAAGCAATTACCTAGAGTACCTTTTATGTGTCATTAACAGTAAGCTTCTTTGAGTTAGGACTGGAATGAACTCAATGACATATTCCTAGCATCTTTAGTTTTTAATGAATTACAAATGAAACTTCCATGGTCTTATAGTATGTCTCAATTTTATTAAATTTGAAATTGCACTTCTTTCTTTGGCTACTAAATATTACTCTGTCGTAAAATTCTTACGACATTATTATTTCAAAATCTAAATCTAATTCTTCTTATATTTTCCACATATACATAAATCACACAAAAATATTACTTGGTTTTTTTTTTCCTACACTTGAGTTCTTTGTCCCAAGTTATTTAACAACAACAGCAAAAGACATTTTCTGCTATTAATGCTCTCTAATTTTGCTTACGCTGACTCTGGTGTTCACTTAATAGAAAACTATACACTCGTTAATGAACTATTTTTATAATGGGTATCAAAATCTGGATTGTTCATATATTTAGAAAGAAAAACAAATAAAATGATAAGCACACACAGTATTCTACTATAAAATAGTAATTTACCTAAACTCAAACTTCAGTCAGTTGTATTAGTCAATAAAAATGTACCAACATACTAAAAAAGCCATAAGAGTTTCAATTTCTAGATTCCAGGGACTTGCAGAGCCAAAGAGAAAATGTAATGAATCTGTTGAATGATTATGGGAGGAGAATGAAGGCTGCTGATATGCTAGGCTACATCAGCAAACTAAGTATTAAGAAACAGGGAAATGAACATGAAAAATAAACGAATTCATTTTTTTAAAGCAGTATATGAGCTGGGTTACAAGGATTTTGAAACGGATGCCACAATAGAACACCAAATTCGCATTAAGTGTCCATGCAAGTGCTTAGCTATGTGAGAGAAATTCAAGAATGAAATGGTACTTCAGATGGAAAGTGCATGTAAGGGGGTTTAATATACAATCAGGGTATTAGACAAAGCTAAGAACTCATTAGCCAGTGAGTGAGAATCTACCAAAAACAGATGAAATGTAGTTTGCTTTTGTTATTTATGTTGTTTAGGGATTTTGCTTTGGTTTGGCTTTTGGTTTGGGGCTTTGGGGGGTGGGGGAAGGAAGGGTTTATTTGGCTTACAAACAGTGAATCAGTCCATTAAGAGAAGCCAACACAGGAACTCAAACCAGGTAGGAACCTGAAGGCAGGAGCTGATACAGAGGCCATGAGGGAGTGCTACTTACTGTAGCTACTTACTGCTCAACATCCTTGTCTTCGAGGCTCCTATTATCGAACAGCCCACTGAACTCTCAATATTCAATGGTTTTTCTATTAAAAAGTTATAAATTCATTCCGTAATCCTCCCAAAACAGCATAGTCAGGTCTGTCATAATAATACCCCACTGTCCTAATACCAATTTCTGAAATTTCATCAGCTTGGCCTCCATTGTCTGCATTGTTATTGGTGGTTATTCCATGCTTCTGGCATCTCCAAAATGCTGGGATCTCCTGCTACAAAAAGCTACACTTTCACCAATAGCCTCTCCTGGGCTCTTTTCAGGAATTCTAGCTCAGTGCCAAGTGCCAAGTTGTGCCAAGTGCCAAGTCCCAAGCCTCAGCTGCTCTCTATTGCCCCTTCATGCCTCCAAAACCAGTACACCTGTGTGATTCTTATATTCCAAAGTTTGGCTGTCAGCGTGAGGTACAACCTTGGCTGCACACAGCTTCTGTCCAGGAAACATCTTCCCAGAAGACTTCACCTCAGTGATGCTGGTCTCTTCTTAATCATTGCTAATTTCTCAGCTCCACTTGACTAGCATCAATTGTCCCAGCAAAGCAAAGGTTTCACTTTAGTGGTTCTGGTATCTTGTAATCACAATCAATTTTTCAGCCTCATCTGATCAAAATTACAAATTCTTTTTATTATTATTATTCTTTATTATTACTTTTATTACTTAAAACAAATTTTAAATTCAACTGTATTGTTATCATAATCTTTTCCTTCTCTGAGCCAAAATGTAGTTTAAAGGGCCAAATACAGCTTGGAGTTCCCTCACCTAAGTCCATTGAAAGCTTGATGACACTGGAGGTGACCAACTCAGTCTTGGGGCATGTCTTGTTACAGAACACTCCATTTCCCTCCATTGGGTTAAAAACAAAATCAAGTAGGTGACCCCACAGGGCTCCTTTTTTGTTTTTCCTGTGATCATCTCTATTTCATGACAAAGGGTAAACAATGTTCACTCTGACAGTCTCACCCAAGTAATCACAAACTCTTTGAGGTGAGGATATTTTTTTAGAGGAGACCTTCTGGCAAATATACTCCTCTAAAAGCATGAGCTGTTTTCCTGGCCAAAGGGCACCTTCCATTAACCTCGAAACAAGACCCATTATGTTCAATCAACAGCTTACCTAGCGTTAAGAAAAAAGGAGTGGTATATTAACAAAACTGGGCCAAGACATTGTAACAAAATCTAAGTGAATCGAGAAAACACAAATGTGTTTGTCTTTCCCTCACCAAGCTTTTTGTGGTTGGAGTGAATGAAAGAAGCATTCTTTGTGGTCACTCAGCATCTAAGCAGCTTTGATCTTCTGACATCCCTCTCTCAACATGTGCTCTATGCTTAACACCAGAGAAATTCAAATGTGCCATCTGGTCTAGACACATACACACACACACACACACACACACACACACACACACGTATATATACAGGCAACAGCTACCGATAGACTTCTCAAGCCATCCCAAGCCCCCAATGTTGCAAATATGATGTCATACCATGTGCCAATTTAACTATTGGTCTCAAAGACTCTCCATATATGTTATATTCTAATTCCAAATAATAATAAAATTGATTTGTATCAGCAAGACCCTACCCTGAATTATACTTACTCCATTAACAAGTATAATGGAGGACAATATTTACCTTACCTAATGCTCATAATTCTAGAAGAGCAATATTATTATCTACATTTTGGAGCAGGGGAAAGTGCTTTGTGTGTTTCCTAACGTTATTCTATGAGAAAGGAAACTTAGAATTCACAGCCATCTAACAGGTAATTCTATGCTTTCGGCCACAAGCTGATGCTACCCTCTTACATTTTTAAACCTATGGAAACATCCATCCAATTATTTAAACACAAGTGTTAAATGTGTTTCCTAGCAAAAAGGGGTTTTTTTTCCCTGTAGATTTTGCAAATTTCTCATGGATGAAAATCTTCTATGACTTTCTGTATAAAAACAATGATTTTGATTATTTTCTGACCCCAATACTTTCTTTTTAAAAAAGACACTGTGAAGTCTACATTTAATTTAAATTCAACCTTAGTTGGAAAAGGTTTGCTGCTCTCTTGAGTACCACAATTCCTGGTATGGAATTGCTGACCTAGTTTTAAAGAGAAGGATAAACTCACATACCTCAAATGTTGTCTTCAGGGAGAGAACAGAGTTATTGTTCATGTCCCATTTATGTGGAATGCTGACCTTTCAGAAGAATCCATTGCTTATTGTAAATGTTTAATGAATAAAAATAATTGAGCTCATACACCACAACAATGATTCATGTTGCTTTATCTTTTCTTAAATACCACACTGAGTACCTAACCTACATTCAGTCTTAAGGACTAGTGCTTGGATCCATGATTTGGAAGGCAAAATAGCATAGGCTTAAGCCTATTTACCTTTAATCCCAAAGATAAAGTTTGTGGATGGGGAAAAAAAGCTGTATTGATTTACATTAACCAATAAAGAGGTCGGAGAAAGCCCATGCATTACTTAAGTGTATTATGCTAAGTAAGTGTACATTACTAACTAGTATATAGATGACTCATAGACAGTGACATTTTGCACATATGATAAATCAGTAGAAACACTAAAAACATTTACTGATTAGAGGTACTGAGAATGTAGCCTGTGATGCTGCTGTTCTGGTTAATCTTATGAATTTGACTGAACTGAGAGATGTCTAGAAAGCTACCAAATCATGAATGTGTCTATAGGGTGCTGTCAGAGATACTTGGCATGTGTGTCAGAAAACAGAAGGAAGACTCACCTGAATGTGTACAGCATCACCCAATAGGTTGTGGGCGGAAGGTGGAATAAAAGCCGAGGGGAGGGGGAAGCTGGATCACTCTCAAGCTTGATTTTTCTTGACCAGGTATGTGTGTTTTACAGTAACATTTGTAGGATATCAAACTCTATTAAACACAGACAAACACCAGCACTTCTCCAGGGAGCCTTCAGACTCTCAGCCTTAGACTTGAGCCGCATCATTGATTCTGAGGTTGTCAGCTTGTTGGACTGAGCAGGTACTGCCTGTATAAAGCAATTTTAAGACCATCCAGTCTATGTTCAGGTAAGCCAGTCTTTCTCATTAATGCACACACACATGCATCTGTACACATATGATTCATATAATGTATATATTGGTTCTGATGCTCTATTCCTCTAGGGTGCCCTAAAAATGGATTTTTATAAGATTCAGAATCAGAAAATATTTGTTGTTTCATAGTGTTTGCAAAGATAATTGTTTACATGAATAGAGAATGTATAAATTGTATAAAATACAGCATAAAACTCTGTAAGACAAATACTAGATGGTAAATGTGGCTGGAGTCGGGGTTATCTTTTCCTTTTCCTCAATTTTATTAGTTCTTTGAGAATTTTGTGCAATGCATTTTAATCTCTTCTCCCCATTCTTCCTTGATCCGTCTCCCCTTCCTTGCCCACCCAACTGTGTGTCCTCTTTCTAAAATCAGCAAGTTTAGTTTATCCTCCCTTATACTATTTTTATAATACTTTTATTAAAAATTTGAGTTTCATATGATGTATTTCGATAACACCCTCTTCCCATTCCTTCCTGTTCCACCCTCCCAACACAGTGCCCTCAAAACAGAAAGAAAAACAAAAACAAAAAAGAAAACTAAGTCAAGCTTGTGTGGCAGGAGCATAGATGGCAGGCTTATCTACGGTCTTTGGAGGCAGAAGACTGTTCTGATTGTGAATTTTGACATGGTCTATACTAGCCCAAGATGAGGCATGACAGAGTTTGACCTGAAATTGGGCCTCACCATCCAAACCCGGACACTGAGCAGGCTCCCTGGTATCTTGCAAGTACTGGGCTATCCCACAGGCGCCCGACATCCCACAGGGACCAGAGCCTCCTGCAGGCAGCTGATCATCTCTCAGGGACCAGGACCTCACATAGGCAACTCATCATCCAGCAGTCACCAGGACTTCCCACATGTATCAATGCCTTCTGCAGGCACCCAGACATTCCACAAGGACCTGTGGAACCACAGGGCACCCAGACATCTGCAGGCACAGGAGTGCTCTGCAGGCCCCAGGACCTCCCATGGGCACCAGGGTATCCTGCAAACACCCAGGCATCTCACAGGCACCCAGCAACCCCAGAGACACCTGGACATCACACAGGCACCCAGTCTCCCTAAAGATAACTATGAGCATCTGGTCATTCCACCAGCACTCAGACATCCCACAGGCATCAGGGTCACATATGGGCACCAGACCATCCCCCAGGTGCCCAGACATCCAGCAGGTACCTGGCCATCACTCAGGCACCTGAACATCACACAGACACCTAGTCATCCAACAGTCTCTGGGCCT
Organism: Cricetomys ansorgei; assembly: GCA_026225945.1. Classification (NCBI taxonomy): domain Eukaryota; kingdom Metazoa; phylum Chordata; class Mammalia; order Rodentia; family Nesomyidae; genus Cricetomys; species Cricetomys ansorgei. Next base: position 4,276,385 of record JAMJFZ010004031.1, read on the forward strand.
CCCAGGGGAATCTTGAGTTCCCATAGGCACTGGGACATCCTGTAGGCACCAGGGCCTCCCACAGATGCCAGGACCCCCCAAGGACACCAGGGCATTATACAGGCATCAAGACATCCCATAGGCCTCAGTATTTCCCCCAGGCTCCAGGGAATCACACAGACTCCTGGGCATAGCCTTCCAATGGAGGGTAGTCTATCTACCAGGGGCTGGTCTCTTAAAGAAAATGGATTCTCCCTTCCTAATAGCCATCAAGCTCCAGTAACTCCTCAACTAAGAGTGGGTTTCATGCCCACCTGCCTTCTCCAGGCTGGAATTTTATCTCGCTTGAGCCTGCCCAGGCATTGTGTGTGCTGTCTCAATTGTGTGAATTCATATATGCAGCTGCCTTGCTATGTCCAGAAAATAATACACCTTTATAGTCATCCACCATTTATGGCTCTTACACTCTTTCTGCCCCCTCTTCTGCCATCATCTTTAAGCCTTGGGTAGAGGAGTGTTATACAGATGTCCTAGATAGGGATGAACATTCCCCCTGCATCTTATCCTTTGCCCCATGATCAGTTTTGGGTCTGGTTTAATCACCGTACCACCTACTATAAAAAGAAGCTGCTCTCATAAGGTCTGACTGATGCACTAAGATATAGAATGAAAACTTTAAGACCCTGGGAAAAAAAAGAAACAGAAGAAGACACCAGAAGACAGAAAGAACTCCCATGCTCATGGATTGACGGAATTAATACTGTGAAAATGGCCATCATACCAAAAGCAATTTACAGACTCAGTTGCAATCCCCATCAAAATTCCAATGTTATTTTTCAGAAACTTATAAGAAAAAAAAACAATCTTAAATTTCACATGGAAACAAAGAAGACCCAGGATAGCTAAAGCAATCCTGAACAACAAAAGAACAGCTGGGGGTAGCTCCATCTTGAATTTTAAGTTATATTACAGGGATACTGTAGTAAAACTAACATGACACTGACATAAAAACAAACTCAAAATGAATGGAATAGAATTGGGGGTCCGTACTGAGGCCTATACATCTACAGGCACCTGACTTTTGACAAAGAGGCCAAAAAAACATTCTGGAGAAAAGACACCATCTTTAAAAAATGATGCTGCCTGTCTGGAGAGCTGCATGTAGAAGAATGAAACGCAATCCTTTTCTCTCACCCTGCACAAAACTGAACTCCAAATTGATCAATAACATCAATATAAGGCTTGATGCCCTGAATCTGAGAGTGTAGAAATCTCAGTTTAGTAAAAATCAACTTAAAACAGTAACATCCCATGGGTTACATCAGAGCTTTAAGTTAAACAAAAATAAAAATGGTTCAACATGTAAGAGTGTTAGTGGCAAGAGGCTCATGACTTGAGGTTAATTCCTGGAACCCACACAGAGAGCCTGATACAGTGCCTTGTATATTAATCCCAGCACTCGTGCAGCAAGATGGGTGGTAGAGACAAGAGAACTCCCCAGAAGCTAGATTGGAGCATGCAGGGCAGATAAAAATGATAATAGACTCTGCCTCAATAAGGTGGGAGAACAGAACCAACTCTTTAAAGTTATTCTCTGATCCCCATATACATGCAGTGGCATGTATACACTCACACACACACACACACACACCACCACCACCACCATGACAACAACAATAATAATAGTAATAATAATGAAAAGAAGAAGAAAAGGTATGTCCAGAAAAAAATGAAATGTGAACATACACATTTTTAAAAGTGTACATTTAATTGCAAGGAATAAAAATTTGTAAACCAGATTAATAAAGATGGAGCTTAACACAAGAGTGAGCATGAGAGTTACAAAATTCTACATTTTCAAAGTTTTAAAAAAATGGAAAAATTCATGATGGTATGCGAAGTCTGTCCAGGTAACAAAACCTGAGGATTCCGAAATGATTCACTTGGTCACGTTTGTTAACATAGGTAATACATTTAGTGCACACTGTTTGGTAATGCTTTTTATTTGGGCTTTCAAACCCAACGAACAGTATTTGAATGATACAACTAAGTCTAATAGCTTCAACACACATTCTCAAACGAACTGTTTTCCAAATAACAGGTAAAAATAAGTGAATGCAGAATTCAATCTGCCCATTACTAAAGTCTTTACATAATACCTAACAGGGTTGTTTCAATTCTAGTTCAAGGAAAAAAAATTAGCACTTAATGGAATGTATATTAAACTGAGTTTTGTTAGATGGGCTCATAAAATATTAATTTAAAATTATTCAAATAACTTTTAAGTATACCTTCATGTATGTTTCTAATACCCAACCATCCAATTATATATGTAAAATATTATACAAGCTACTTTGTAAAGCCATATGAGAATATTATAGGCACTTTGGTTTTTCATTTCTTAGTTTATTTATGCTTTTTACTGAAGTTACAACTCCTTTTGTTTACTGTGGAACTCTTCTTGACATGCCTCCAACAGAAGAGCATTTTACATTCGCTGACCGATTTTAATGTTTGATTTTCTTTCATTTTTCTGCAATTCCATGTTTTTCTTAAGTGTCTACTTTGTATAAAACACCATACTTAATGATACAATTAACTTTAGGCTAACTTTAATCAGTGATTAAAAGTCTTTTTTACTCCTTTTCTACTGTCCCTAATATTTGAAGAAGCACGTGCATGGACCGGAAAGTCCTTATCACCAAGGATTAGTTACGTTTCCAAATAATGTGCCTACTCTAAGTGCTTGTCTTTGCCTCTCCAGATAACTTATGACAAGATCCTCCAGAAATATCAATAGTCTTTGTGTCCCTTGACATGGCAGGTTAATATGGGGGCTGGGAGAAAACTAACAGTTTTGTATCTTAACTGGTCACTGGACTTACTTTTCATTGATCTTCTGGATTTAAATAGAAATAATTATAGAAGTGTCAGAGTTTTTAATTTTCAATTTTTGTGAAATTAAACTTCATTTATCTCCATTAAAAATGTTTCTGCGGATGGAAATACCAGCAACTAAAATGCTGCCAACAGGAGGGAGTATCTGGTGCTTTTCGGATTGCCTCCATTGATCCTCTAAGCAAAGGAAGAAACATTCTACCCTCTGGAGTGTACGTTCCAGCTTTCTCCACCCGACTGACAGCAGGGGACTCACTTTCAGTTTTACTCTTGCAATAGTATAAAGTATCGCTTGCCTAGCTTTAAGCACAGATTTGAATAAATAAATTCTAAATAAATAAATAAATTCTAAATAAAATAAATCTAAGGTTAAGCTGAATTATAGAATACTAAAAAAAAAAAAAAAAGCATCATTGCACAAAAATTCAGCTGGAGAGGTGCGAGATCGATACTAAGACGACACGTGAACCGAGGGTGTTGTGTTCAAACCAACATGACTTCAGATAAAAATTCTAGAGAACGCTGACTTGAAGAATTAGGAGGAAAGGACCTCGCTAAGCGCAAGGGCCAAATCAGGCGCTAAGTGCCCTAGCGTCGGTGTGAGCAGATTGAGATCACGGTGAACTAAGAAATACAAAACCAGAAGGAGACCGCAAAGGTTTGTTCTTGAGCAAGAGTTAAGAACAAGTCTTCAGAACAAAGATTAGCAGCAGGAACAGGTGCCAAGACATAGAGAGGAAAAGGGAGTTATCCTCAGGGTCCAACAGGAAAGCAGTATGATAGGACCTGTGACAGCTGAGAAGAGCAGAACCCTACGAGAAAGAGCGAGAAGTGCTCAGGTACTCTGAATTCCTGTGATCGTTGAGCTTTGGTCATTACAGGGCCCTGTTCACATAGAGCTCTGGAGCACTGAAAACGTGCCAGGGGCAGCTAAGGAGCTGAGTTTAAGTTTGTGCGAAAGTACTTTTACCTGAAATAATTATGCGCACCTACTCTGTGGGACATGACACTCTATGGAGACGCAACTGACAGGCTCTGCCTGATTCAAAGGGGCTGTTTCTGTGCCATCTGACCACCTGCAAGAGCCCACTCACACGGCATCAGACCCACCAGTCATCATAATGCAGCTGTTTTCGCCGAACGCCTGACATTATTCATTTTTCCTTATTTCTGCTGACAGTTACATCCATAAGAATGTAAGATGTAGGTGTCACAGAATGTATAGGATTTAGAATACTGTATTGGTGAGCATAAGGTTCCTAGGATCCCCAGAAGGTCTTTTTCGCGCTTCCTCCCTTATATTACCCAATTAACACATTGCCAGAAGATAGGACTTTCACGGCCTGCACACCTAAAGGTAGGCACGGAAGTGGTCCTTGTGCATGCCTGCCATTCTGAAAAGGAGGATTGTGTAGATAGCCAGGAGCAATAAAGGGTGGGAGGAATAGGAAATGAAAAGTAACAGACAGGAGACAGCATTTGTGACGCACTGTACATAACAACCTTCACAGATGATCCTAAGTAAAACGCGTTCCTCACATCTGCCAGCCTTCCAGCATTTCAGCTGTGCGTGATGGACTCTTCCGGTTTAGTAAACTGAACATTGACAAATACATCTTCCTTTTTGCTCCAAGCAGTATGATGGCATTGTAGATCTGATGATATTGCTCCTTGAAGACCTCAGAAGACTTGAACTTCTAACTCAAAGTTAGAACAAACATCTGAACTCTATGAATAAAAGAGGTGGTGCACCAAAGATGTGTAATTTGGGTATGGGGAATGCATATGAAGTTGTTCCTCATTATAGGCTCATATTGAATAAGAGAATAATACCAAATAACTTGGGAAAATTAGAAAGACGTCTATGGCTTGCAATCTTTATTGACTATAACCTCAAACATAGACCCTAACCTATAACTCACATGAGTAAACATGAGTGGAAAGCCAAACCATGGCTTCCTTAACCTGAATTGGACATTCTGAAATGGAATTGTCAGGTTAGACAAAAACATATCCATCCATGTGGTACGTCTGTTGTGGATTTCAAAGTCTTCTCTAAAGCACAGATGAAGATTAGGTTTTTGGTATCAAAAGTAGAGAGTAAATTTCTGCCAAGAGACATCATTTTCCCTCTTCTTCCTCATTAAGTACAACTAAACACCATGGAAGTTATATATACATTTGAAAAGCCTTAAGAAGACTCTGAAAATTTGAAAGAAGATTGACCAGCCAGAGAACACCTCAAGTTCTAAATAATGACATGGCCATGAGTTTCTTGGGCCTCTTTTTAACTCTTTTATCTGAAGTTGGTGGTAAAGAAACTAACCAACGAGAAAAGCCCCACAAAAGCTTTCTCTATCTAGCCAAATAAGAAGCAAGACAGAAATGTTACGTCATATTTTCTTCTTTTTCATTTAATGTATCTTGAATACGGGGAAAGATAATACATTTATGAAATGCAGTTACTAAATTCAGGGACTATTTAATTAAACATACTTCATAGGATTTTTAAATTAAAATGTAATGCACTATTTTTCCCTTCGTTTTCTTCCTTCCAACCACTCTTATAACCACGACCTCTCCCTCTCAAATTCATGGCCTCATTCTTGGCAATTGTTACATATATGCAAATGCATAAATATATAAATAAATTTACTCCATTCATTTAGTGTTTCTTGTATGCATACGATTTCAGAGCTGATCACTTGGTATTGAATAATCAACTAAGACGTTCTTCCCTGAAGAAGAATATTTCTCCCACTCTCAGCATTCATTAGTTCCTATAGTTCTTTGCTTAGGGGTAGAGTCCTGTGAGAACTTTTCCCCTTACTTAAGGATTAGATTGCTGTCATAGAACAGCATGACGGAAAGCAACTCGAGGAGGAAACAATGTATTTCTTTTATGGCTTGTAGCTATCGTGTGGGGAAGTCAGGGGGAGCATGGAGACACGAGTTGAGACAGAGACCATGGAGAAGTAGTGCTTACTGGCTTGCTCCCTGTGGCTTGTTCAGCATGTTATCAGGCATGAAACAAGGGTCCCCACTACAGATTGTGAAGACAGGAAGTGAGGATAACAGTGGGCTATGAGCACCTATGACTTGGCACCAATATCTTTAACAAAAAAACCCCACCTATTAAAATTTATTCAGTATGAAGCAGATAATGGAAATATCCCTGCAACACTAAGGAAACTGAATTTATAATTTTAAATGCCCCACAAAAAGAAATATCCAGAGGGCTGGAAAGATAGCTCAGCGGTAGGAGTGTGTTCTGCTCTCTCAGAAGATCCAAGTTTGGTTGGTTGCCAGCATCTGTGCTATGCACCTCACAATCACCTATAAGTCCACCTCCAGGGCATCCAGTGTCCTCTTCTGGCCTCCCTGGGTACCTGAATTTACCTGCATGTACCCACACAGAGACAGATACACAAAAGATTTCCAGACCCACATGATATCACAAGAGGTGTCTGCCATTTGGGGAAATTTAACACCAATTCTACAATATCTCTTTCAGGATACAGAAGAGGAAACTCATTTTGTGACGGTGACACACAATGATAACAAAAGTAGAAGAAGAAACAAGACAATGCATTTTTAAATCCTACAAACCAATGTATCTCAAAGATACATAGCAAAAATCTTTAATGATATTTTATCAATAAAATTCAACTAAATACAAAATTAATTATATAACATGACCAACTAGCAGCTATTTCATGAATCCCAGGGTAATTCGGTCTTCCAATACAAATCAATATAATCCACCATGTTGACAAACTAAAAAAAAAAAAAAAAAAACCTGATCATGTCAACTAAGGCAGGAAAGCATTTGATAAAAGTAATCACTCATGCCTCATAAAAATGCTCAGAAGAACCTAGATACAGTAGATACAGAAGATCCATGTTATCTTCTGCTTGAAAAGGACCTAGCAGGACCTGGGTCAGCACCTGTAACAAAATTAACTACTGTATACAAGTATTTGTAAGCCTAACAAACATGCAGAATTATTTATACTATAGGTATTCAATAATGATAAAAGAGAACAGAGGAACCTAAATAGATGAAAAGATGTATCCTGGTCACATATTGGAAGACTTGACGGTGCCAAAATCTCAAGTGTTTTTCTGGCTATTGACAATATTGTTCTGACTTTAGATTGAAAGAAAAAAGGATTAAACAGGCTTAAACAATTTTATAAAAGAACAAAGTGAGAGATGCATCAGGCTACCCAGTTTTAAGAGTCACTGCGCTACTACAGAAATCAGGATCCTGTGGTATGAGGCTAAGCACCACATCAGTGGAGCAGAGGGAAAATCAGAAACAGACCCACAAAACATGCTGATTCCTGACAAAGATGTCAAAGGAATTCAGGAGGATAAAGAGCCTTTTCAACAAACTGCACTGAAATAAATGGAGATCCATGGGCAAAAGGAAAACCCTGTCTTAACTCTCACACTCAATGTAAAAACTAACTCAAAATAAATCATGGATGTACCTACAAAATATAAAACTAGAGTCTTTTAGAAACATTGACAGGCTCTGGAGCTGAGTGGATACTCACCTTTCACATTAAAGGCAAATCACTAAAAAGAAAAGCAATAAATTAGACTTTGCCAAATTTTAAAACTTCTTTTGCAAAAGATCTATGTGCAAAACACACATCTGACGAAGAAGTAGCATTTCAAAGCTGTGATAACCCTCAGTACACAACCATAGCACAACAATCTAGTTGGGAAACATGCAAAACACATGAGACATTTCACCAGATATGCAGATTCAAATAAACAAAAACAGAAGTTCAACATCCTAGCTATTAGGGGGATAGAAATTAAAACCATTATAGTAGGAGGGGTTTATGGCTATATGAAAATCTATATGGGAGGGTTTAGAGGGAGAAAAGGAAAGGGAATATTTTAATCCCAAAAAAATATACAAACACAAAATTAAAAAATGCTACCACCCATGACAAAATAATTAAAATTTTAAAACCGGAGGATACCAAAAAGCTGAGTATGGTAGCTCACACCTATAATCCCAGCTCTAGAGAGGCTGAGATAGGAGAATTGCCATGAGTTTGAGGCTAGGCCTCTTGACTACACATGGAGTTCCAGATGAGCCTGGTTTCAAATGAGACCCTGTCAAAAACAAAGAGAAAAAAAAAAAAAAAAAAAAAAAAAAAAACCTTGGCCATCCCAAATGCTAATGAGCACAAATAAATCTGAGTTATACACATTTCTCGGGTAATATAAAAATACTACATCCTTTGCAAACATGCAACGAGTTTGACACTTTTCTTTAAAAGAAAAATATACTAATTATTGTTACCTACCAGTTGTTCTTAAATTACCCTGAAAAAAAATCAAGTATGTTTACTGGCAATGCTGTACACAAGGTTGGTATTAACTTCATTCAAATAGGAGAAGTGTAGAAACAGCCTGGATGTACTTTGATGGGAAAATACTCAAACACACTTATCCATCAGTGTCATGGCACATTACCCACCGCAGATGGAAGGGTCTATTCGGCACACGCAGCAGCAAGTTCCCTCACGTTGAGTGGAGAAGGGTATTCGTGAAATCACAAGTGAAAAGATTGGCATGGAGAGTAGAAATGGGAGCCTGTGTGATTTTAAAAGTGATGTCTGTGTTGATCGAAAGGATCTGCATCATGAGACTGTTGATGTCATTATCCTAGTTTTGATATTATTCTCTAGTGTTTTCCATGATTTTACTATTGATTAAACTGAATAAGGAAAACACAAGGCCAGTCTGTATTATTTATTATAACTGAATATGAATTGACAATGGACTCCAAATGAAGAGTTTAATTTAATAAAGCTACAGAACTAAAGAAAGAAAAATTCAATGGAGCACAAAGAATGCTCAAGGTCAAGCAGAGAGCTCAGCTGTCTTGATTGCTTTTACCATCGTCTGACACAGGAATCTGGAGATGTAGCACACGAAGTAAGAAGGAAAGGTACTTTTAACTTTAAAAGACAGAAGTAGGGGAGATTCTGAGTTACAAGAAACAGACTGAGGCTCGGCATAGGAAAGAGCTCGGCGGCAGAAAACTAAGAGTGCCCAGCTTTAGCATGGGTCGCCTTGAAGAGCTGAGCTGTCCTGTAAATGCATCCAAGCAGAAAGAATGCTGCAAAAGGCCTGCCTGCATTTGGGAAAGATTGGACCTCATCCGGAATCACAAACTCAAATGTCAACAGAAGCCAGAGAAGTGAACGCGGACTATGAACACAAGCTGGGAGAGAGCAGAAAGGTGCCGGACGAGGGCCGGGGAGAACTGCAGAGGCCATCTGCTGCTCAGCTCCGGGTGAGTGCCGCTTTGCAAGAATGCTGATCCAGAGAAGCGGAACCCGCAGCTGTTTCCAGGGCCAGGTGGAAATGCAACTTTTGCGTGAAATGCTGTGAGATATAAAACTGTGCCGGCCAAATAAGACTTATCTGGAATTCCACTGTTTTGATGTTAGCGTCTTAGTCTAGTAATAAAATTACTTCCGTTGTGCACTTTAATATCAAACGACTTTTGAAGTGAGATGCCATCACAGATAGATTGATGTTTCCATGGAAACACCTTGAGAGGACACATTTTAAAAATTTTTTTATACAAGGTCTCACTATGTAGCCCCGGCTGGCCTGGGACTCACTATGTAGACTAGGCTAGCTTCCAACTCACACCCACTGCTTCTGCCTCTCAACTGCTGGAATTAAAGGTAAGCAAGAGTTCATGCCTTATTTGCTGTAATTTGTGCTTGATAACAACGTTGCAGTTAGAAAAGTGCTTCTGGCCAGGCATGGCGGCAGTGGCCTGGCTCATGTCTTTAGTTCCAGTGCTCAGGGGACAGAGGCAGGTGGATGTCTGCAAGTTTGAGGCCAGCCTGTGCTACAAAGTGAGACCCTGTTCCAGACCAAAACAAACAAAAAAATGAAAACCTTGTGTCTTTCTGTTCAATCCTGAATATGATGCCCTCCCCGTTTGGAGGTCCTTTATAAACACCAGTATATAACATCTGTAACACACAGCCAGATAGATATTAATACGCTTCTTTGTTTAAATCTACTTCAATAGCGTGCTTCTCTTCTCTAACACATTTGGAACACAGTGAGGAAAAGTGCAAAGTTTCATGTTTTGCTTCTCTGTCTTCATATTGTTTTCCACCAAGCACCACACAGTAAATGCTCAAAAGTGGCTAAATAAACATTGCAAAGATTTACTTACTACCACACCCTGTGTCAGGTAATGGGACTTACTATATCCTTAGCCTAGAAAGGAAGTGTTGGAGGTTCATCCCTACAATGCATAGACTTTTACCAGCACCATCACAACTCCCCTACTTATTGGAAAGCCTTCCCCACTTGAGGTGTTAGCACCAGCCCCAGCCCTCAGAGGTCTTCAGAAGCTTTCAAACATGTCTAGTTGAGGGTATCTATTCCTTGCTTTGACTATGTTCTCCATACATTGTATGTACCATTGGCCTTGGGAGGCAACGTAGGCAATGTGGACCTGACAGCAGCGGTCAAAGAGGCACTTTCCTTACTCACTTTTCTTTCAACTTTAATCAGGTGTTATGCGTTATGTTTTGTTATGTTATGTTATGTTATGTTATGTTATGTTATGTTATGTTTCTGTGGTACTTTGAGAGTCCTGTGTATGGCAGGTAGGGTTCTCCAGCTCCAGTAGAGAAATAGATAACAAGGCAGGTGTCTCTGACACACACACAAAAAAAACAATCACACACTGAGCAGACTGAGATTTGAGTTGGAAATACACTTTGGAGTTTGAAAAAAAGTATAAGTTTCCCAGAATTCAGATAATTTTGGGCTGGCAAAGAAAGAAACACACACACACTCACACACATACTTCTTTTGCCCATCAGGAAAAAAAAAATGAAAATATTTAGAAGTCCATCTTAAGGTCTTTGACAACCAAATATCACCCTCTTTTATACAGGTGGTAAATACAAGGTGTAGCAGAGCCGAGGCCTGACCAAGCTTTCATTAAAACCTCTCAAGACGGGAGATTTTGAATGCACCCTCCATTCAGACATGATAGAAGTTTAAGGTGAGAGCTACTCTAATTATCCTGAATTGGTCACTACATATGCGTGCACTACACTGCCATCCACACAACGTATGTATCAGTTAAAACAGCACATTATGCCTCATAGGTATCTGCAAATTACAGGCCAATAATTGTCTTAAAAACTGAAGTCTACTTTCGAGACTTTTTAGTTCCACAAAAAAAAAAAAAGTCTGAGAATCAAATCCTATCTTTGTGATTGACTTTATGCCAAGAGTGGCAAGGTGTTCCGCTGCCCTGTGGGTGCTGTGCTCATTGCTGGGCTCTGAAGTTTTTAATATAGAAGTCTTCCCCTTTACACTGGTGCAGATGTGTTCTGTAATCCATCCCAGGAAGGTTCATCTCCTTGAGTTTCCCTTTGATTCCATCAGGCTTCACGCCTAGCACTTCCTTCACCCAATCTATTACTTCTGCTGCCCTTCTTCACTGATGCGGACTTATTTGGTCTCGCTGAATGTGTTGCTTTGTAGATTGTTTTTAAGTGACAGAAAAGAGAGAGGGTCTAAAAAGGCCTATGCCCTACTGAATATTTCAGCTTCAGAGCCCAGTTCTAAGGACACACACTGCCCTGGGAATGGCTAACCAGAATCCTGCAGTGGCTGCATGTAAAACTCAACACTAGAACAATCTTCTCAGACACTGGAAGGCTGCAGAGCAGCACAAAGGAGAGAGGCATGCTCTCTAGTGTCGTGTGTAAACTTTTAGACCCAAAAGAACAAAGTTTACCAACGGATAGACAATCCCTACCAAGATGGAGTCCAGAGTTAGATGCGAGTCCAGTGAAAGCCATAGCATCATCATCAAGCGATTCCCTAATGTCTTCAGTCTAAGACAAGCGTTTCCCTACCCGAATTAATAGACCAGCTCCTTATCTGCTCACCTCCTCCTGCCCTTCTTGACCCCTCCATTGTATTTTCTAAGAACAAGCATGGGGAAGGGAGGGGTTCTTTAAGCACAACATGAAGGGATGCTCCTCCACAACACTTTGAGATTCTGTCTGCCACTCAATTATGAGTAGAGCTCACATTTACTAACTCTTCCTCCATTCACCCCCTTACCATGCTGGCCTTGTCTGCCACCCCTCACCTTTCCCTCTACTCCAACTGCAGCAGTCTCTGCTGACCTTAGTACGCCAGGCAAGCTCTTACAGATAGTATCAAAGGAAGTAGTAAAATACATTCTGCTTTTTTTGAGACAAGGCCTCAGATGTAGTCCTGGCTGGCCCAAAACTTGCTATGTAATCCAGGCTGGCCTCAATCAAGCTCACGAAGATTTGCCCACCTCTGCCTCCTGAATCCTGGGATTAAAGGTAAGTGCCACCACAGCAGATTCAAAACACAATTTAAACAAAATAATTAGAATTCATGATCTCAAAAACATCAAATATTGTATATTTCCTGAATTTGGATTCTTGGGGATGTTAACATTCCATAGAAGATGCTCAGTATTTACAAAGTAAAGGCAAACTGTACATTCCCAGGTGCGTTTGAGTTAGAGAGTGGATGGAAGGTTTTCATAGTATGTTTTAATTGCTTTCACTTAGGAAATGAGACCTCATTTTGCTGGAGACCACAGTTGCTCACTCTCACTTTTAAAGACATGAACTATCGTCCTAGATATTTGACTCAGTGTCAACATTCTCTCCAATTTGTGCCACTCAGTCAGACTCTTTCCTGGACTTGGAGGTGTTTTTGGCAAGACGCCACTGTTCATGTTCGTGGCTCAAGCTTCTGGGCCATGCTTGCTGGCTTCCTAGCTGTGCATTTGGCTCATTTTCTGACCTTCATCTCTGAGAGACCTAGCGGCTGGGCCCATGCCTGCAGCCTCCTCCAGGAGACTTGACTACATTTCTTACTCTTCTCTTGATAAATAAATTCAGAGACATACCACCTAGTTTGTCTCAGAAACGCTTGTCAACCAGATGTGGCAACTGCAGCTACCAGATGACCTCTACTAACAGCCTCTTCAAGAACTGCCATGGCTTTGGAGGCAGCAGGCATCCAACAACGACCCAATGATGGACCCTCAAAGAAAGAATACTTGATCTTGAATATCCTACCAGTTGACCAAGGTATGCCAGGCACATATCAAAATCTGGCCTTTCTTTTTACTTGATACTGTTTCCAATCTCTATAATTAAAATTAGGAGGGCTGGTTGTTAATTTGTGACATATATTGTATGGAAGTTTATTTTTAGTTGTGTTTAAAATAATTGTTTTTGTGCACTGTTGGAAAAAGGGATGCACAGGGGTTGGCCTTTTGTATTGTCTGCAGGTGTTGGATTTCCATGGGAAACGTTTGATTGCTTATGATCTGCACCTGAGGAGTTTTAAATCAATACAAAGACCTGAGCTGGGTCACTCGGGGTTCCACTGTCCAGTCTGGCGCTGGCCAGAATAGTGGGTCCCTCTGCTGAGATCTGGCAGAGTTCACGCATCTGAAAATGCCTCCTTGTCTTCTTGGATGAGCCACCACAGCAGAGTACAACTACAATATCTATCTAAATATCATGTCAGGACTGTTCTAAAGAATCTACCCAACAACTTCCAACAGTCCCAACAGCAATGTCACAACTGAAACACTTAGGGAGGTGGGGAGTAAAGCAACATTCATGGACGGACTGAGATTGGCCTGCCACAGAGGCAGGGCTAAGAACAGTAATGGGTCGTCAGCAGATCATGGGCTTTTAATATCAAGTAATAAATTTGAAAAGGCTAATTTGCTTCTTTTAAGGCTTTCAGCTAAAATCTCTTCTAATTCTCCCTCTCAAAAACACCTTTCTTCACTTTAAATTATTTTACAAACAAAAAAATAATATGAAGTCATAAATTCTTTAACAAATGATTAGAACATAGCTGGGGTTCTGCGTGAGTACCTAGGAGACCTGAACTCACTATGTCACCCTGCAGAGTATATGTCTGCAGCATCCATTCCCTAGAAATTCAGCTATATATACTTCAGGTTTAAACTAAGTTAAAATAAGACACAGTCTTCGTTTTCAAGATATAAGGAATTTATTATTAATATTCTATTCTAATTGGTACCACCATTTAGGGGCAGAAATCATTCAGCCCCTCTTTACTATTGTATTTTCTTATTCAAAGGAATCGTCTTTGATATGATGCATCTAATAACTAGAAGACACCTTGGCTGCATCCACAATCATACACAGGCTCTACCGTCTCTGCCTGAGGGTGAAGGTAGCCAGTGCTTTCCAAATCCCCTCCAGCCTTATTCGCAAGTGGCTGATATCTGTGCCAAGCCCATTCCACTTGGCCCCTTATGAGCGGTTCTGAATTCCAAAGGCTGCTTGTTTGACAATTCATGAGCTTCTTGATGATGCAATTCCTTTTCTGGCTGCCCCACTGCTCAGTTAGTTCAGACAACAAGCTGCCTAGGGAATGGATAATGTTTTCCTTTAGCTGCCAAAACCTAACAGGGGGTTGGTACTTTATGGCTATTGTGGAATTTTCAGAAGTTTGGAAAGCAGAGGATTTTTATTTTTTGTTTTGCTTTGATAGAGGACATTTTGACAATGGCTTTGGCAGCAACACAAAAATCTCCACGCTTGTAAAGCAGAGTAACATTTGCCGCCATCTGGCTTCCACATAGCACCCTCTGAGTGGGATAGATATAAAGACAGTTGCAATTTGGGGTTTTAAAATGGCTTTCCTACCAGTTTCTGAATGGAACTGTCCCATAACCAGGATTCAAGGCAATGGAAGAGCTGTTGGTTCTTTATTGAGAGCAAGATTGACACTTCCATTGTTTCTTATTTCTCAATCCTCTCATTACCACTCTTCATCCGGGTTTCCGGACTCAGATCATTGCTCAGTAGAATATCTCCAATCACAGACAACAGCAAAAATCCACTAAAAGATTCACTGTTTGTGAGTAGTAAAATTAATTTCTTTTCTAACTATGACTTGGGCTTGATTTCAAGGCATGGAGAAAAATTTTAAAACATCATCAAAGGAATCACATTTACCTTTACATCTCAAAGCTTTGTCTTTCCAAAGTAAGCATTAGAAACTGTTGGAATGCTTTTTAAAACAGTAAAATACAGATCATTCATGATTCTTGAAACTGAAAAGAAAAAGCTTCTTTAAAGTAGAAACTGTGACTTTTGACCTCTTCAAATGATTCAAATTATTTATCACAATAATCAGATATCAAGATATATTAGTAATGTTATAGTCAGAGGAGGCCAGTGTTTCTCACTGCCCCAGAAAGAAATCTGACCAAGTTGAGCCAACACAGAGTACACAGTCACTATGAAGTAGGAAATGGGAGACTTACTTTGAAGGAAGGAATGAAGACAACACAGAGGGAAAGGGAAGGAGAAAGGATAAATAATACTAAGGATGCTTGGAAAAAAAGCCATAGGTAATTATTTTGTTTTATGGATACTTACAATTATATATAATATAATGTGTATATTTAAATATATGTATACATATATATGTGTGTGTGTTAGTACATGTGTATAGCAAGAGTTTCACTAAAATTGCACTAATTAGGGTAACACTACTCTCATTCCAAACCATAGACTAACAAAAACTCCACTGCCAGACCCAGAAAACTTCCTTTCAAGTTATTGGACAAGAAACCCCTAATACAATGTAGGTTAGTACTGAACTTTCTAGAAGGTGCCTTCCAGAAAAATAAAGTAAGACTCCATTACTGAAGACATAAGACATTTTGGACACAGGGTTTGGAGCAATCAAATCTGAATCTGACCTGGAAATATCCTCTCTGAGGACTAACTCTCATAGTTGAGGACGTTGCTATGCTCTATGAGCTGCTACTGGATAAAGGCAGTCAACAATCCTTCCTATATCCAGCTATAATGCCAAAGAACCACAACAATGTCCTCTCAGGAGGAGGGAATTCGTGTCTGGAACTGTAATTTAGTGAATTATTTGCAGCTCCTGAGGCCATGGAACATAAGGTAAAGCCTACTATTGCTGCTTTCCTAAACCAGTGTCATTTCTGCGTCCTAAGTGCTTAGCCTTGTGTCCACAGACACAAGCTTTCACTCATCATCAAATAAACTTCCTTTTGCAACAGATGGAGATCATAACAGAAAAACCCAACTGGTCAAAATGCAGAACTCAAATGGCCATGACAACGGGATGCCTGCCCCCAAATTAATATATTTATAACAGAATCCTTACACTAAAAGTTCAAGGAACATCACAGAAGAAGTGGCAGAAATATTATAAGACAGACCACCAGACTTTTGCTATGAGATAATCTCTTCCACAGAAACAAAAAAGGGACGCAAAGTTGGGAGCGGGATGTAGGAGGAGTTGGGGAAAGGAGTGGGGTAAGAAAGATTGAAATACATTGCACAGTATTCTCTAATAATGCGTAAATATTGTATTATTAAAAGCATACAAGTGAGTCGTGTCAGGAAGAGGTTTCTACTTTTCTTCATTTTACTTGCCTCCCACGTCTGTCCAAACAGCATGACCCACTCGTACTCTATAAAGGATGTTTTATGTCCCCACTTATCTTGCACTTTTTCTAGAGAGTAGCATATTTTTATCCAATACTCTCCGAGATTCCTCTTTTAAGCTGTCAAGTTGAGAAAAATTACAGCTAGGAGTGACCAGACAGGAATTTCCCCCAAAGAGCTTAGCGTGCTGAAGTAAGATGATGCAAAGGATAGAGAGGTTAGAACGTCACCCATCTGTCAGCCCCCACACTACCAGTTCCAGCTCTGTAGCATCCACAGGCTCTCATTCATATCTCTGGCCACTCAGCTCTTTCACCAGATCATTCTGAGGCATATCTGATGAATCTCACATCAGAAACACAACTGGTGAATTAACTTTATGTGCCCAGGTCACATAGTAAGCCACAAATATGAAAGTCAACACAGTTTACACACCGCCCCCCCAAAGAAACATACTGATCCTATAGCAATATTCTTCAGTGAGAATTACCTGTGTTCAAAACACAGAATTTAAAAGAACAATTATAAAAGTAACCAAAGAATTCAAGAAGTGTTAGTAAGCTTCTAGAGTAGTAGCTTTCCATATGACTTTTTTTGAAAGGTCTTTAGTGTTATTTATTTCTCCTAGTTTCCCTTCTCCGTCCTTCCCCAAGTTTAACCCTTCTTGTTTCATAATGCCCCTTCAGTCTTTTATAGTTGTGCATTTTATCCCACCAAATATAACTTTACAAATATATTAAAAGAGGTAAAATTAAAATCCACAAGATAAAACCTATACCTGTGGTACCAAGAATCTATGGCTAGATAGGTCATAGACCTTAGGAAAGCACCTACTAAAATTACACTGCTAAATGGACATAGATTTAACACAGCACTAACAGCTTATCACTATACCCATTGCTTATTGCATCTCTTAACCCTCATCTTAGAAGTTCTGTTTGCAGTAGATAGTCTCCACATAGACACCAACATCTGGCTGAGGTACAGAGAACAAAAAACTTCAAGTAATCAGCTCTAAAGGAAATATACGTACCACAACCCCTCCTCCATAGGCTCAAGGATCATTATGGAAGAGAGGCCAGAAAGAGTGTAAGAGCCAGTCGTGGTGGATAGCCACAAGGAAGCAGTGTCTTCTAAATACAACGTAGCAGCTGCACATATGCAATTGTAACAATATGCATAAAGTCTGTACAAGTTCAAGTCAGATAAAATTCCAGAATGGAATGGGAGTTGTGTTGTTGTATGTCTACAATGATGGCTCAGCAAGGATGACAAGGAGGCATTTTTCATAAATGCAAATGCTGCCAGATCTCAGCAGAAGGAACAACTGTCCTAGCCAGTGCCATACTTGATCAACAAGAGAACCCAGAGCCTCTGAGCTCAGGTGTTTTTATTCATTCAAAACTCCTCAGGTGTTCTACCGATAGCACATGCAGATCATTAGCGATCAAACACCCCCGACAGAAATCCAACACCTGAAGACTATACAGACTGCCAAGGCCTATGCATCTCTTTTCCCAACAGTGCACAAAAACAATAATTTTAAACACAAATAAAAGTAAACTTCTACAACAGCGTTGGATACAAATCCCAGCACTAGCTAAGAATCTATTAAGAACCTTTATCTTCTGGGAGAGGGAGGGTCGATTTTCTCTAAGAGTGTAGGCCCAGGTAAGCTGACCATGCTTCAACAGAATACTTTGGCAGCACAAATTGGCCTTAATGAAGAAAATGGAGTACAGAAGTTGGGCAGTAAGGCAGGGGAGCTGGATGTAAAAGGATTTAGGGCAGGAAGGGTGAATATGATCAAAATACTTTGTATAAAATTCTCAAAGCACTCAAAAAAATATATTTTGAAAAAAGTGCCCATACCTTTTAATAATACCTTTAAATATGAATGTCCTTAGCTCCCCAATCAAATGACATAGGGTAGTCAGATGGATTGAGAAACAAAATTCACATTCATTTTTTTGTCTATGTGAATTCATCTTACCTTTGAGGAAAAGGGCCTCCTTTGAGTGAAAAGTTGAAAAAGAAAACTGTTTCAAACAAATAGTGACAATAAACAAGAAGAAATTAGTATCCTAACATCTGACAAAATAGACTTCAAACTAAAATGAATAGAAGATTGGGGGAAAGGACACTTCAGTTTGATCAAGGGAGCAATTAACTAAATAGACATTTATTCTACGCATTTATACACCAAAGTCTGGTGCAAGTAGTTTCATATAAAGCCTGCTGATGGACTCCAGGACTCAGAATCACCCCAACTCAGTAATCAGTAATAGTACTGATTCAACACATCACTTTCTCCAATAAACATGCCCTGTAGACAAAAAATACAGAAAAAAGCCATTATTATATGCCATCACAGGTCAAATGCACCTTACAGATATCTACAGAATATTCCACCCAAATGCCAAAGAATAAATATGCTATTCAACAGTCCATGGGTGTTTTTCTAAAATAGATCACATATTGAAGCACAAAGGAGATTTTAACTAATTCAGGAAAATTGAAATAATTCTATACATGCTATCTGACCACATGCAATAAAGGATGTGGTGGCGTATACCTTTAATCCCAACACTCTGGAAGCAGAGGCAGGCAGATCTCTGTGAGTTCGAGGCCAGCCTGGTCTATAGAGTGAGTTCCAGGATAGTCAGAGTTATAACAGAGAAAACTCTGTCTCGAACCACCCCTCCCCCCCAAAAAAAATTAGTGGAAAAAAAAGCTGTAATAATCACACCAACCCATAGAGATTATACAATACATTCCTAAATGAACGGACCAAAGAAGAAATCAAGAAAGAGATTTTTAAAAAAACCTAGATGAAAATGAAAAAACCAATTCAACAAAACTCTCAGACACATTAAAACAGTCCTAAGAACAAAACTTATAGTTCTCAGCACCCACATTCAGAAATTTAAAAGAGTACCAATATGTGACTTAACGACACAACATAAAATTTTGAAAAAAAAAAATACAAAGCAAAACAAAACAAAAATCTAGCAGACAGGAAAAATTATTTTAAAAGGGCATAATTTAATAAAATGAAAAACAAAGTAACTAATAGAAAGATTCAATGAATCTAAGAGCTGGTGCTTCAAAAAGATCAACAAGACTGACAAACCCTTGACCCAGCTGAGTATGAAGAAGGAAAGAAGAAAGGAAGAAAGGAGGGAAAGAAGAAAAGAAGCAGAGAGGAGGGAAGGAAGGAAGGAAGGAAGGAAGGAGGAAGGAGAGCCAAATTAACAGAATCAGAAATTAATGCAGAAGCATAACAACAGACAAAAGAAATTCTGAACTTTATAAAAGATTTAAAATCTATACTCTATTAAGTTAAAAAATTTAAAAGAAATGGTTGAATTTCTAGATTCATCCAAACTACCAAATTTAAACTAAAAAAGAGATTATCAATCTAAACAGACCCATAAAAAATAAGGAGACAAAAACAGTAATAAAAAGCCTTTTCACTAAAAAAAGCATAGGCCCAGATGGATTCACATCAGAATTCAAGCAGACTTTCAAAGGAGATATACAGCTAACACATCTTAAATATTTTTTTTAAATAGAAAAAGAAAGAACACTTCCAAATGTATTCTATGAAGCCAGTATTTCTCTGATAACAAAGCCAGGTAAAGACCCAAGAGAAAAAAGAAAAGAAAATACAGACCAATATTACTAGTGAATATAGATTCAAACACCTTCAATAAATACCTGAAAACTGGATATGGGCAGTTGGAGGTTCAGGGGTGATTCAAAACACATAAGTCAGGAAATGCAATAAATCATATAAGCAGACTTCAAAACAAAAATCACATAATCATCTCAATAGATACAGAATATGCCTTTGACAAAACCCAGTAGAGCTTTATTATAAGAGACCTGGAGAAATCAGCACTGGAGGAGACATACCTCAACATAGTAACAGATACACATGATAAGCCCACAACCAAATCACCCCCAATGGAGGAAAACTTAAAACAATCCCGTAAAAATCAGGAATGAGTCCATTTTCCACTATCCCTACTTTCTCAGTATAGTGTTTAAAGTACTAAACAAGACAGGAGAAGAAAATTAATGGGTTTTTTTTTAATCAGATATAAATAAGACAAGAGAAAGTCAAATTATCTCCCTTTCTTGATCATATATTATACATAAGAGAACCCAAAAAATTCACTAGAAGATGTTTAGAAATGATTAAGTGTGAGCAAAATGTCAGGATACAAAATCCACTTACAAAAAGTAGTAGTCTTCCTATAGACCAGTAACAGAAGATATTGTGGGAACAGTCCACATGTAGATGGATGAAAATAGACCGATATGTATCATTGTACACAAAAATCAACACAAAACGGAACATAGACCTCCATGTGAAATCTGGCATGCTGGTGTTTTGCTAGAAAAAGACATACGCAGTACCCCACAAGATATAAATGTAGGGCATGCATTCCTGAATAGAACTCCTTCTGCTCCAAAATGAAGGGCAATAATTAGTCAATGGGACCTCATAAAACTACAAAGCACCTGTACAAGTGAAGAAACAAGCGAGTGAAGGAGAAGCTGGCAGCGTGGAAGAGGATTCTTTGCTAGCTATAGGACTGATATCCAAAATATACAGAGAACGCAAAGAACGAAGCAACCAAGAAAACAAAAGACCCAATCAAAACCAAGGGCTATTGATCTGAACAACGAGTTCTCAAAAGAAGAGATTGAAATGGCTAAGAGATGTCTTTAAAAGTGTTCAACATCTCTAGCAATTTAGGGGAGTGCAAATTAAAGCTACTTTGAGATTTCATTTTATACCAATAATGGTAATGTTTAAGATTAAACAAAAGAAAACAAACAAACAAAAAAACAAACCCTACAACAAACGCTTGTGAGAATGTGAGGGAAAAGGAAACCTCCTTCACTGTCGGTGGGATTGAAAGCTGGCGCAGTCTCTCTGGAAATAACTGTGTAGAATCCTCAAAAAGCTAGAAGCAGGTCTTCTGTACAACCAAGCCATACCTTGGCATATGCCCAAAAGACACTCTACTCCACAGATGCTTGCTCAGCCATGTTCATTAACATTCTATTCACAATAACTAGAAAATAAAAACAACCTAAATGCCCTTCATCTGATGGATGAATAATGAAAATGTGGCACATATAACACAACGGAATTGTATTCAGCTGTCAACAAAAATGAAACTATGAAATTTGAAGGTAAGTGGATAGAAGTGGAAAATGTTATACTTAGTGAAGTAACTCAGATCCAGAAACACAAGCCCCACATGATTTATTTGTGGATCCCGGCTCTGAATCTTTCGATGTGATTCTATTACATGGAGTAAACACAAAAGCAAGGAAAGTAGAGATGGTGGTAGAAGGAAAGGTGGGAGAATGAGCTCTGAGGTGGGGGGGTGGCATGTAGGAAGACACAGATGCTAATGAGGGAAAATGGGGAAAGGGGAGATTTTAACTGTTGAGAGGAGAGAACAGGTAATACAGAGGGAAGAGAGCAGAGAGATAAACAGCACTAAGAGCATTCGAAACAGATAAGGAAACACCATTTTGTGAGTTTACTCAAAATACTCATATATGTGTATACGTTGTATTGGTTTACATGGAGTTTTGTCACGTGGGGAAATAATGCTTCCCCACAAAGCCCAGTCTAATAAAAACCCACTGAAAGTCATGAGAAGCCTTAGTTCAAGTTGCTGGTCAGGATAGTCCAAGAGATTCCCAGAACTGTATAGGCTATTGCCATTTTTCCTTGATTACCACCCAGAACTTGAAAGTTGGACCCTGTTGCTAAAGACATCCCACGCTTTAGACAGGGGACTCAAAGGAATAGAGTTTGCAGCTCTCATAGCATCAAAAGGCACTGTGCAGCTGCCAAGTGAAAAAAGCAGTCAACAGTCATACCCAACTGTAAAGCCTACAAACCACAAAGGTAATTGGCCCAGTAAGGTATATCCAATAATCCAATAGTAGCACATATATCTTTGAGTTAACCCACAATTGCCTAATTGGGCCTAAAGCCTTCTCAGTAGAAGGGAGTTCATGCCCAGTACTGCAAACCTAGCCCATTATCCTTCACTGGAAAGGTCATAGACCTACAGGAGAAACTATCTCCACCACTTTATTAATCCAGTAATATAATTTCTAGCTTCATTGTGTACTTAGCCTTATACCCCCTGATAATAGTATCTCTCAATCCTCATGAAATAAGCTTTTTTTCTTTTTTGCAATAGATGGTGATGATTATAGACATCCACAGCTGATAAAAAGGCAGAGAATAAGTGACCACGGGGTTCTTTATTTGTAACCTTCCTGTTGCTATGCACAGTGACCAAAAGCAACTTACAGAAGAAAGTTTGCTTTGGCTTATGGTTCCGTCATGGCAGAATAGGAGTGGCAGCAAGCAGCATGCATGGTGGCAGGAGCAGGAAGTGGAGAGATCACATCTTCAGCCAGAGACCTGAAGCAGAGAGAGCGAACTAGAAGGAGGTGGGGCTACAAACTCTCAAAGCAAGCTCCCAGTGACATAGGCATACCTCCTCTAACACCCATGAACTTCCCTATAGCTTCTCCTAACAGCACTATGGACTGGCAACCAAGTATTCAAAAACCTAAGCCTGCTGAGGATATTTTTCACTCAAACCACCAAAGGTACTCATCCAACTGATACATCTACAAGCAAACCTCTATACCTAGAGCTCAGAAAGCACTGGAGAAGGGCAGGCAGGAACAATTATAGGAAGAGCCAGAGGACCAGGACACCTGCTGTGGAACAGCATATGCTAGATATCAAAAGCTGTACCCATAAATCTCAACAATACGATTGCTTAAACTAGCTATACTTGTAATTGTGGATGGGAGACATTTTATTGGGTTTCACCCTTAGATAAAGAGCTACAGACAATCAATAGCTGCTAAGAATAGATTTTCTCAAGGGATGAGCTGCCCGACTGGTAATCCCAAGCAGTCAGTACTAAACAAATGAACAACACTAAATGAACTCATAGGTTGTGTGTGTATATATAAAATATGGATATATGTATGGATTGTATATGTAACAATAACAATAATAATTAAAGAGAAAGATGTAAATAGCTTAGAAGGGAGTGGGGGGCATAGAAGAAGTTGTAGGGGGGGAGAAAAAAAGGGTGAAAGTAATGTAAACACAAAACTTCTGTATGAAGTTCTCAAGAAACATAAAAACTTTAAATTAGCCAGGCGGTGGTGGTGCACACCTATAATCTCAGCACTCGAGATGCAGAGGCAGGTGGATCTCTGTGAGTTCGAAGTCAGTCTGGTCTACAGAGTGAGTAGGAAAGCCAGTGTTACAACAGAGAAACTCTATCTCATAAGAAAAAAAAAAGGAAGGAAGGCAGGAAGGAAGGAAGGAGGGAAGGAAGGAAGGAAGGAAGGAAAGAAGAAAAAAAATGGAAGCTTAAATTAAAAAAAAAAAACAGATCCAACTAATTTTTAAGAAATACTATTGCCCTAAATAAATAATAGTAAACTCATTTGGTTGAATATTATACAATTCTAAACTAATGTTATCAGAGTAAATGAAAGGTTTTCATGATATAGCATGTATTGAGACAAGAATAAGCTATAAAACAATATGTAGGAAATTATTTTTACAATGTGTGTCTGTACAAAAATCATTGTTAGTATTAACAAACTCACGTTTACCTATTAAGCTGAAGACGAGGAGGAGGAGGAAGAAGGGGAGGAGGAAGAAGTGGAGGAGTAGGAAAAGGTAGTAACTCTGGCAACAGGAAATTATCCCTGTGTTTGAACAGGCTTTGCAGCCCAGCTAGGACATTAACACTTGATGGTCTTGTGCACTTGGGCCAGTGATTTACGGAGTCACATCCTGATTTAATAGAGTACGAGAAAGGATTGTTGTTATACCAACTAAAAAGAATCATAAAATGGTAATGAATGTTATGAAGCTTCATGAATATTTCATTTGAAGACAGGCTATCAGATTTATCTTAAGGTTAAGGAGCATATAGACAATAAATCAAGGCCCTAGATGCAATTGGTAGAAGCTCATAGTTGGTGAGATCTATTTACATCTTAGCCACTGCTATTTGTGAGAGTTTACTATTTTAATCAAGTCCAGTTAAGACGAAGGGAAAAAACTCACTTCAGAAGGATCAGAAAAGTTTTCTAAGAAAGATAAGAAAGATCTTTTTGAAGCTAAACTGATTGTATTGAAATTTTTCATTGACCTGATTGAGTACTCAAAACTATAACCAATATTCAGCACAAAGGTATCACAAAGGTGTGGTTATGAGACCATAAAATTGAATAACGGACATGGGCTTATTCTTTAGCTATAAATCTTGCATAGGACCTCCATTCGTATTAGATATTTAGTATGGGACCACTCCCCAGGCAATTTCTCTTCTGGAATTTTTGTAATTGGCTTAAAATTTGTTGCTTATTTTATTAGGTATATTTGATTTCTTCAACGGGACCACAGAAAAGTTTTCTTCCTACAATCTGCAATAACGATATCAAAATGAAACTTTTTTCTGTGATGATGGAATTTTTTTATCCTAGTTTTGAGGATGGCTAGGAACAAGCTCCTCAGTTCCTCTAGATGACTATTTTCTTCTTTCTTATCAGTATCAAGGTATAAAATACGCTACTTAAATATAGAGGTAAAATATTTTTACAAGTTTTTTGCTTATTTGTCTATCAATATGAATTGAAAGTGAGGGACTTATTCATTTATTTGAACAATCACATGGAAGCTTTGTAAGTACTTCCCCCATGTCCTGTATCTTGCTACATTATGAAAATAACATGATGGATGAGAATTGTTTGGACACTGCGTCTTGCTACAGGAAAGGGTATTAAAGAAATGAATGAGACATTATAAGAAGTATGATGGCTGACATAATGGGTGCTATGTGATGGAATATACAGCAGAATTGAGAGGTCAGAGACGACACCTTTGAGAAAACCTGTCAAAGGTGAAGTTACCTAAACAATAAGTAAAGTCACAGAGCAACGAGGTGCAGACAAGAAAGCGAAAAACACAATCGATCTGCAAAGTTGAGAGAAACTCGTAAGGGATGAGACGCGGTGACTCTATGGGGAGTTTTAAACTTTTTAAGTCACTATAAAAGTAATGGGTTTCCTTGGATTGCTTTTGGTAGGAGGGCCACTCTCACTATATTAATCCTACTGATCAATGCGCATGGGAGAGCTTTCCATCTTCTGAGATCTTTTTCAACTTCCTTCTTCAAAGCCTTAAAGTTCTAAATCACGCAAGTCCTTCACTTGCTTGGTTTGAGTTACCCCACAATATTTTCTGCTACTTAAAGCGATACTGAAAGGTGTTATTTGTGTGATTTCCTTCTCCATCCATTTGTCATTTATTTATAGGATGGATACTGGTTTCGTGAGTTAATTTTGTATCTAGCTACTTAAGATGCTAAAAATGTTTATTCACTGTAGGAGTTTCCCAGTGGAATTTTTAGGGTTGCTTACGTTTACTATCGTACCATCTACAAATAAAGATACTTTGACTTCTTTCTCTCCAATTTGTATACCTTTGATCCCCTTCAGTGTCTTTTTCCTCTAAGACTTCAAGTACTCTATTGAATAAATATAGAGAGCCTGGCCAACAAATGAAAGACTTGTATACTAAAAGCTTTTTATGTGAGTGCTGGAATATATTACTATAATTATCCCTGTTTTTAAGTGAGGAAATAGGCACAAAGGATCAAGCAATTTTCCCATAGATTCCATGAATGGCAAATCCTGTACTAACTGTGGGGCCACTGTTCTCGGCTGTGACATACTACATAACGGCACAGTTCACACAATTGTCAGAGTAACAGTAAATGGAAATACTTTTAAAACATGAAAGAAAATTCATTTAATTTTGAGAACTGTTCCATGCCTGTTTTTGAGAAAGTCATATTCAGAGGAAAAAGAAAATTGTAGTTTGATTTTCTGCAACACTGACATACTTCTGATAATTTGAATCTCAGACAATATATATTATTCATTGATTATTGATAAATGAAGTTCACGTTCTTATTGAGGTCTCACCATAAGAAAGTGTGATGAGCACTTGACATCTTTTGTAAGCAACTAATTAACATCATCTTAGACTGAGTTACAATGCTGCTATCTACTATAAATTATCTTTTAGATTCCTCCAGTATGTTTCCTAGGAAAATGCCTGACGTGTTTTAGGACAATGTACACAGAATGATATCCAACTTTGCTAGTACAGTGGGTCATCTGTTCCATTTTCTTGCCTGTTCCAGCCTAAGGAGCAAGGAGAGCAGAGGATGACAAAAGGGGTTCCAGTAGAAATGGATTTATAGTGAGAATCTGTTTCTCTGTTTCATTCATTTTGAATGAATACAGAGAATAATCTTTCCACTATTACACATGCAGCAAGCCCAGCCATTAAATTGACAGTGTGATCTATCCCACTTCACATTGCTTTATAAGCAGAATGTATCATCCTTGTGAGCTTTCTCCTGGTTAAATAATTGTGAGAAATATATCTCTTGCCATTACTTTTATTGATAAAACACAGCCTATCATCTTAATTCATCCTCTCCCTGCTCCATTTTATCATCCACAGAGTGATTGGGATTCTGATCAGCCTGCATTCCTGTGTCAGATAGCAAACGGCGGTCTGCTCATCAGTCATTCTCCACGATGTGAAGCTCCAGCGTAGCTTATTTTATTCCAGAAATCTTCAGCAAAGACTCAGATTCCAGAAAAGCAATAACCACAGGTTTCCCTTAGAAACCCTCCAAGGGCTTTCTGCTATACTAATGTTTAAAGCTACCTAACAGGATTAAGGGACAAAGTACTGCTATTCTCTTTTGATTTTTGCATTTAACTTGGAGTACAGAAGTTTGTGATGTCATTCAGACATTTTTTTTTTTTTTCTGATGGGGATGCACAGTGATCACTACTTGCTCTGGAAGGCTGAAAGCTCCAACTCCATATCTTGAACTTTCCTGTTACTCTTTTTCCTCTGTGCAGATCCTCTTTGTCTATATGATGCTTTCGTCTCCTAGCACAAACAGCACACTTGCTTTGCCATGCACACATATTTTTATGAAATTTCCCATTTCTAATAACGGGAGATAATTTTTAGATTCTATTCTGAGGTTGGCATCTGTTTAATTATTTTGTTTGTGTTTCTGGATGGGATTTGTTGAAAATTAATTTATTCATTTAGTTCAAATTACTTGAGAAGAGATGATTAATGAATGCAAATTAGAAGCTGGTTTTGGTCAGAAAACAAGTGAAAGAAATATATTCCGCCTGGAATGTTTGTAGATGTTACTTATTTGGGCAATTAGTCACAGCTTATGCTAGAAGTCAAACCAAATACTTTGAGTTGATGAGTTATGTGTGTTCTAACCCATAAACATGTAAACATACACAGGGTGAATATAGCAATTCACAACGTTTGGGATGACAAGTGCTTTGGATCTTGGAATTATTACTTTTCATTTTCTTTTGGAGAAGTTTGAGTATGTTCTTATATGCACTGAGATGTCATGGGAATAGTACTGAAGTCTAAACACAACTTCACTTGTCTACTGCAGATAAGTAGTCTGAAGGTCATTTAACACACTTCAGCTCATCTCTGCTATGAGTTCACTTGGTTGGTTTAATATTTTGGCACAGTGTCACACTGTGTTACCCATACTGTACTCAAACTGGAAGTCATCCTGCCTCAGCCTCTAGACTGCCAGAATCACAGATGAATAACATGATAACCAACTACACTTATATTCTCATTACACCCCTTTGCATAAGATTAAACATAGAATTTTCCATTTGAGCATAATGTTGACAAACCAAAAATCATACCAAAAGATTTGGGGACACTTCAAATACTGGATTTGGGAATTAGGAACACCTGTCTTATATACTCAGACATAATATGCATAGATCTACACACCATGTTAAGATAACCTTAAAGTCAGGGTCACTGAGATGGCTCAGCCAGTAAAGGCACTAGCTGCCAAGCCCAACGACCCAAGTTAAAGCCCTGGAACCTTCTACACACACACACTGTGGCACAAATGAACTCCCCACACAAACACACATAGACAAACAAAGGTAATTTTTTAAATTAAGAACTTTGAATTTGCCAGGCCGTAGTGGTGCATGCCTTTAATCCTAGCACTTGGGAGGCAGAGGCAGAAGCAGGTGGATCTTTGTGAGTTTGAGGCTAGCCTGGTCTACATAGTGAGTTCCAGGATAGCCAGAGTTACATCAGAAAAACTCTGCTTCATAAATCAAAGCAACAACAAAGAACTTTGAATTTAATAGTAGAAGCAGTGGAATACCGACAGCTTCATCACTCATTGGTTCGATGAATGGGTAATAATTCACAGCTGCTCCACATGCCTAGCCTCACCTGTCTCACAACACGGTGGACTCGGGATGCTCAAACTCTAACTCAGCACTAAGGTTTGAAAGAAAGGGCAAGTTGGCAGCACCCCAAAAGGCTGGGTCTGGAATTGGCACGACGGCACACAAGCTGTGAATGTAGAAGAAAGCAATGGATAACCGTCTTTAGAAATTACCCAGCATATCTACCTAAGTGTAGAGAGCAGAAGTCTGTTTCTATATCAGAACAGGATGCTTGAGGCTCTTCATTGTAGTAGACAACAGTTGATTTTCCAAAACATTAACCAGCCTACATGCAGGCCGTCTACATGTCTAAAAATGTGTGGATTAACCTTTTGGTGATGTTATCACTAATATTTATTCATCTTTTCACTGACATCAAACCTGGGATTTTGGCCAAGTTGCATTTCTTTCATTGTTCTTCCAATTTTTCACTCGTCTTCATTTCTTTACATTTTTGCCTTGGATATCATGTCAAACCAACGGAAGAAGAAAACAAAGGCACAGTTACAATGTGCTTACACACGTGGGTAGTTTCTCCACACCACCTAGTCAGATGGGCTCGCCCAGGAAGCCAGGAGAGAAGTTGCCAGCAGTGTTTTATCATTGCTGGCTTCGGTCAGACAAAAGGCCTTCTTTCTTTACTACCTTTGTCTCCCACACTGACGAGTAACTGAGAGCTTAGCAAGTGTTTAATAAATGGTAGTCACAAAATACTGTTCAGATGCATCAAAGACAGTCATCTCAATTGTTCTGTTTGAAACATTTGTCAAGATCCCAATGAATGCTAGGCATTGGGAAGATAAAGGTAAATTATCTACTTTTCAAAGTTTAAGAAAGCTAAGAATGCATAAAATATTTCCTAAGATGATTGGTTTTGTTTTTCAGAAATCTTCAATGTCATATTATAAGACTAAATGACCTCACATCCAAGCTTCTATTCACAGTGCTTTCAGTGCCATCAAATAATATTAACAAATAAGACTGCTGAGTGAGATGTAAGGATATTTAACAATAAAGGCTCATCACACAAAGAAGGACTCCAGCAATGTTCTTTATCTGCACATCACAGATTGAAAAGAAATGATCATCACACAGAAGAGTCCTCTGAAGTGCGTGTAAAGATCAGTTCCCACGTGGCAGAAGTGGCATGTGGAATGTTGGGCTTATTGATTCAATTAGTACAGGTGTATTTTGAGCACCTACTATGCACCAACTTGGAACTGGGTGTACAATGAAAAGCAGAAAAGGTGTGATTTCTGCTTCCTCGGAGCCCTCTGGTGAGTAGCAAATACAGACAAGCAGGAATCTACAGTCGAGTGTGGTTTGTCAAGAGTGCAGGGTAAGAAGTCCTATGACAGAGTCCACCCGGGTAGATGAAAGGAGGCCAGGATCTGCCTCCAGAGAAAAGGCTCAGTCAGGTCCATGGATCCCCTTCTAGTAACCCATTGTTTAACAAAACGGAAGCGCCGACCAACATATGAGAAAGAAGCTGCAGAGCTCTTCCTTCTGTGACTGGGTTAGTTCATTTGACATCACATTTTCCATTCATTATTTTCTGTAAATTTCATACTTTGGTTTTCTTTTCAGCTTGATATCCCTTGTGCATATGGACCACATCTTCATTATGCGCCTATCTGTTGATGGACATGTAAGCTGATACTATAAATATACCTAGATACTATAAATACAGCAGCAACGACCAATGGGTGTGCAAATAGCTCTGTGGTAGGACGTAGACTCCTTTGGGAGTATGCCTAGACTTTAAGGAAGGAGTGAGAGGGGTTAACAGAACACACGCTATATGAAAGTTAAAGGTGAAACACTGAGAGTATATGAGGATATAGTGGGGTGCTGCCACAGAGATGAGGGGTAAAAGCGGGGGTTGAGGGGAGGAGATAATCACCCAAAATAAAGTATCATGAAAATACCACAAGGAAAATCTGTTATTTTTTGTTGTTAATGAACATTGTGTATTTATTTGTTGACAATTTCATACATAAAAGCAGCGTATCTTGATCACAGCCACTCCCCACCTCACGTTCCCTTCAGATATCCTCAACACAACCCCTTCCTACCTTCCTGTCACTTACCTTGTTTTGTAACCCACTGAATCCAATTAGTGCAGTCTGATGGAAAGTTAATTGACCTGGTTGATTTGACTTTGTGCAAGTCTGATGCAAGTAACCATAGCTGCAGAGAATTCACGAGTGGATAGACTGCGTCATGTCTGGAGAATAACATTTCATAACACTCCTTCCGATTCTCTGCCTCTTTCACTCTTTATACTCCTCTTCCCCGACGTTCCCCGAGCCTTGGGGGAATGGGACAGTTGATACAGATGTGTCACTAGAGCTGAGCGCTCAGTAGTCAGTTATTGTCAGCACACCGACCAGTAGTTTTGAGTCTCTTCATTGATTGCTGACCCATGCAGAGAGAAGCTTCTCTCGCCAAGCACTAGGCTATGTGTACAAACATAAATATTTAGAAGACAGTTTGACAACCTGTCTGTTTACCAAACCAGCAGTAGTAAGTTCTTCCAAGGGTGGATAACTTCCCAAGCCTTGAGCTTTTGACCCAATTTGCGATGCCAGTCTTGATTTGTTTGTTTGTTTTGTTTTGTTTTGTTTTGTTTTGTTTTGTTTTGTTTTCAGAACAGGACTCAAAACCAGTTCAAGCACAGTTAGTAATCCCCATAACCTTTGTGTCACTATTGCACCGGTGGACACATCTTGACTGGCAGGTCAGGATTGTACCATGCAGGCTCATTGCTAAAATAACACCACTCATGGATTTTCTCCCCTAGCAGCCTGAATGGTAACTTCCAGGACTATAAAATCTATCCAGAAGACAGGAAGTTTTCAGGTCAGTTCAAACTTGAGAAAAATCTGTTATTTTTAAAGCTAATTTTAAAATAAGTTAAAAATAAGACAGGATAAATAGAAATGAGGGAAGTGAAGGTTTGGAGGTGGGAGGGATCAGCCCCAGCAGAAGGAGCAGTGTGTGCAAGGACCCAGTGTTGGCAAGATATTCCCTCCTGGGAACCAAATGTCTAGTTCAGTGGCACCTGCTGAGAGAAGAAATTAAGAGGTGAGAACCCAGATT
Organism: Cricetomys ansorgei; assembly: GCA_026225945.1. Taxonomy (NCBI): domain Eukaryota; kingdom Metazoa; phylum Chordata; class Mammalia; order Rodentia; family Nesomyidae; genus Cricetomys; species Cricetomys ansorgei. The sequence goes on from JAMJFZ010004031.1 coordinate 4,308,337, forward strand.
CCGTAGAGATGCTGCAGGCTCTTGGGAAGTGAGGGAGGATTTTAGAACGTGGATTCAGCAGAGATGCCACAAGCTCTTGGGAAGTGAGGGAGGATTTCGGTTACATTCACTCCTTTCCCAAGGCCTTTCCTCCGTACAGAGTACCATGTGTACTTTCAGCTTTCCACATGAGTGGAGTATGCACTCAAGCATACCGTGCATATTTTAACCGGGAAGAAAAAAATGTCAATGTGTTAACCAGATGATTTTTCCCTAAGTTTGCTGCTTTAAACTTTTTTTTCTGCATTTTCAGAATGTTGCATGATATTGTGCATAGATCTATGTAACAGGGGAAGAAGCACCTTCTAAACATAATAACCTCTGGATATAAGCTCAAATGGCAGATCTTAAAACCTTTTTATAGTTTCTCTATTGCTTTTTCATTTCTTTTGGTTTCTGTTGTTCTTGTTTTTCAAAACAGGGTTTCTCTGTTTTTAACTCTGGTTATCGTGGAACTCACTCTATAGACCAGGCTGGCCTCGAACTCACAGAGATCTGGTTCTGCCTCCCGAGTGCTGGGATTAAAGACATGGGCCACCACCACTCAGCCCTCTATTCCTAAAGAATGCTTTTTATCAAGTAGGTTTTTAACAATAAATATTTTGTTTTTGGAATATAAGTCATCGGACTTCAGAAACTAATTTTAGAACTAATTTTTTTATATTAAAAAAAAACAAACGTGAATAAATAGAATGATGTACAGTGAACCCTTGGTGTGCAGTGTCCTGATTCCACATCCCCAAAGGTACCAGTCTGCAGATATTCATGCCCCTCAAATAAGATGCTATAGTATTCCATAGAACTTATATACATTCTGTCATGAATTCTGAACCATCTCTATGTAACTTATATCAAATACAGTATAACGAGGTGATTTGCTGTATTGTTTAGAGAATAATAACAAGAAAACCATTGTCTATACACTTTCAACATAGATACAATTTTTATCTCAATGTTGTTGACCTATAGCTTGCTGAATCTGTAGATAAAGACTCTAGGAGCAGAGGAGGGCAAACTATAGAAATTGTAACTATGCTGCCAATTCATAGAACATACTCCTTAGATCCTGTAAATATGTCCTAGGTGTACAATATATATGAAATAGTTAATCGTGTACTACAATTGCATTATTTGAATTCGATATAGTACAAATTATAATGAATATGTAACACCTTGAAAATTACTTGGCTACACAACACACCTCTAAATTTCAATAAGACATAAATAGAAGTTGACATTTTTCTGATGCTAACAGTTTCACAATTTTATATTCATTAATACACACAATATTTTACCTAAACTCTGCTTATTAAGCCCAAACCCACAGACCATCACGTAGTTCTGAATTGAAGCTCAGACGAGACAAGAAAACAAATTCATGTTTAACCTTGAATGCATGGGTGAGGTCACAGGAGACGCACGCAGAATAGATGCGCAGGGTACAGATACAACCAAGATGGCTAGAGAGTGATGGAACATCCTGGAAAAGTAATGAAAATAAAAGGTGCTTTGTCCCCTTGGCTCTATTTCTCATTGCTGAGTTTCTGCAGCTTTCTACAATTCCAGGCATGACCGTCAACACAGAAAAATGAACGATCAGTTTCTTAGCTCACTCGCAGACCTTCAGGAGCCCCTGGCATACTCAGAACATCAAAATTTATAACTTAATTTGTTTACTTAAAGGCAACTCTCACTTGGATATCAAATAAATGTAAAGCGTCTTAGAGCTAAGACTCAAAAATTACTAACATGACTGAATTATTAATTATCAGTTTGCAGTTTAAGTCTTCACTGGGCAAAACAATTCACTTTTCAAACACTGTTATAACAAGTCTTGGGCACAGCTAAAGCAAACATTTGTGTTTGTATTAAATCACATATGCTCACTGTGGCTTTAGGAACAAAGCCATCAGGGAGAATGTAAAGGCAGTAGTCATCCACATTGTGCTGATAACAGCAATTTAGGTTGGTAGGCTAGCTGTGTCAAAAAGAGCACTAATATTAATATTTATAACTTGCCATTTCCTGCCTTAAATCTATTCAAGATGCTGTCATATTTATCTTCAGGTCATTCTTGTGAAGAACACAGAAAAAATGGAAGAAAAAAGTGAACAGCTTTCTATGACCCTTTTCGTGTACTCTAGTTTCAAGTAAGAACATTTTCATAGATGTTTGAAATTTTCCAGTTGATGGTGTCTGATGGGTTAAGAGCATTCTGACATGTGTGTCTGTTCAGCTACCCACCAAAGCCAAGGTGCCTTCTTCAGACTAAAGAAATAAAAAGGTGGCTGGGCAAATGTAGAGGCTCATGGTAAGACCTGCAGTCCTGTACTGCCATCTAAGTACCCTGTTATGATCATGTGGAGCCATGAGGATGACATATTACTTTCCTGTCCCCAAGCAAACTGTCACCAAACCATCTGTAACCTGTTCCATCCACAAATGGTGGGAAATGTCCGCCTTGACTGATGGATCCTAGTGTAGTTAATCGCCTGCATCTAAGGAATGTGTCTTCATTCTTAAAATTTTTTTATATATATATATATATATATATATATATATACACATATACTATATATATAAATATATATACATATACTATATATATAAATATATATATAAAGCTATATAATATACATGTTCATATGTCATTCTTAGAATTTGAAAACAGTGCTTCCAAGATTCATTTCTTTATTTTCTAAATTTCTAAATAAATCTATTTATATTTTATATTATAAATATATTTATACAAAACATACTTATATATCTAAATATACTTAGATGCTTTATTAAAAAAATTGGGGGACTATTTCTCAATCATATCAAATATTAAGCAACATGGATTACCCTCAGGTAGCAAAATGGTCTCAGGGTGCCCAGGACATGAACTAAGGTGCTTTTCTCACTCAACATTACTGGCTTAATCTGGTCATGAAGACCACTTATAGGTAGAAAATTTAACTAAGAAACCGTAAAATCACAGACTTCCAATCCAAGTCATAGACTGGAGACAGACACACAATATGTGCAAGAAGTTGCTTGTTGCAGAAATTGTTCTCCAATTCTCCTGAGTCTCAGAGTCACCAGGTGCAATTCCAAAAATACCTGTTTCCAGCCAGGCCTGGTGGCGTATCCCTTTAATCCCACCACTCTGAGGCAGAGGCAGGCAGATCTCTTGTGAGTTCCAGGCCAGCCTGGTCTACATAGTGAGTCCCAGGTCAGCCAGAGTTACAACAGAGAAACCCTGTCTCAGACAAAAAGCCTGTTTCCAGAAAACCATCCCCAGAGATGAAGTCCAAACATTTTCCTAGAAATATTTAAGAAGCACCAAGGTAATTCTGAAGCAGTAGATTCAAGACTACTACTCCATGGACCACAGCTCAAGGGAGAAAAAATAGGATAAGAGTAAATATTCTGTGAATCACAGAAACCTAGCTTAGCATAGAATTCTCCCACAGATCTGTGAATCCCGAGGTTCAACCTCCAGCACAACAATAAATAAATAAATAATTAAAAACATGAAGAACAACAAAAGCAAAACAAAACAAAGAGTAAATAAGTAGATATTCAGCTCCTAAGGAAATACATAGGGTGGTTTGAACGGGAACGGTTCCCATAGGCTCATACATTTTACTACTTTGTTATAAGGGATTAGGAGTCTGGCCTTGTTAGAGGAGGTGTGCCTGTTGGAGGAAGTGTGTCACTGAGGGTGAGCTTTGGGGATTCAAAAGCTCAAGCCCGGCCCAGTGTCTCTCTCTTCTGACTGCTTGTGGATCCAGATGAAGGACTCTCAGCTACCGTGTCTGTCTGTGTGTCACCACGGTCCCTGCCATGAGGATAACGGACTAGACCTCTGAAACTGTAAGCAAGCCCCAATTAAATCCTTTCTTTTATAAGAGTTCCCACGGCCATGATGTCTCTTCATAGCAGGAGAACACTGACTAAAACAGTAAGTAATAGTTATTAAAGTACTCATTCAACAATGACCTATAAACAGTACCTAAGAGAAGACACGGCAGAAAAGCAGCTGGCTGCTCACTTGTATGTCTTAATGGTGCCCGTTGTCCTATCTAGTAGTTCAAACAAGGAGAGGAAGAGACTAATATGGCTCCACATAAAAACCCACTTCGTTTTTACTGCATCTGTTACTCCTGATCTTGCCTTTCAATCACATTTGTTTAATATAACCTTTAAATTATTGTTTTCAGCATTCTGTAAAGAAACACTTTTATAAAAAGAAGTTTGCAACACAGAAAAGTACAATGAGAATTAAGTATCCTCAGACGATCACTATTAAATCAGGCTTTCTTTTAATTTTTATTTGGTAAATTGCTGTATATATTATAACTTACTATTTGAGAAATTTAATATAATTTTATATCTTTTATCTGTTTGAAATTTTTATTAAAAATTAGTTTTATAAAATATATTTTGATTACGATTTCCCCTCCTGCAGTTCCTCCAAATCTTTCCTACTTCCCTAACCATCCAACTTCACATTCATTCTCTCTTCTCTCTCAAATAAAAGAAAGAAAAATGAAAAACAAGACAAATAAGCTCAAAACAAGAAAACCAATGAGACAAAAAATATCAAAAGAAAACAAAAAGCACACACACACACATCATGGAGTCAGTATGTTAGTCAGCAACTCATAGACATGATTACATTCACATAACATTTTATACATTACTTATAATGCATATAAATTGCATAGCACGCTAGATAAGTGATATTTTTCTCCCAAGTTAAGATGGAGAAACAAATATAACAGTCCTTCAAAATGTTTTTTTTTTAATCACATTACTGATCAATATCATCTGATTAGAGGATATTGTTATACCTTATGCCAATTATATCACTGTAGGACCTGCTGAGAGCTAACCCATGTCTCATCTCTGATAGGAGAAGAGGATAGCATCAGGCTTAACTTGAAGGACTGTGGACATAGTATGAGGTGACACATGAACAGCTTATGCCGGGTGAAAGCCAGTGGCCCTCATAGCAGCCAAGCTGTAAGCATGGCTTCAGCAAGTCCTTAAAACTGCCCTCAGAGGTCTTGGCATGCTGTTTTTATTTTCTCTTTTCTCTTGAAGCAGAGTCTTAATAAATTGTCCACATTAATCTAGCACTGCTGGACGCCAGCAAACCTGCTTTTTCAGCCATTGTACTTAGCCGGAAAACTGAGAATTAGATGCTATGCTTGTGTTGATCTCCTTGGCAATTTCCCTTTAATTCTTTATTCATCTCTCATCAATGGCCACTGCTCTGTTGACCCTTGGGCAGGAATTTCCTGGCTTACTGCACTTCTTTAACTTCTTGATGATTCTATATACTATTTCTTCCTTATTTTAAAACCTTTTATTTCATTCTCACAAATGTAGATCTGTGTCATTATTGTATTCTAACTATTACACTTGATTCTTATTTCTGACCTCCTGCCCATTTCTTGTGTCCTCCCTATGGTTTCATACTATGAGTTATCATTGCATCAGAATGCACTGTCATTTCCAAAACCTTTACGTATTTATTTCCATTTAAAGATTTGTGGTTTTTTTTAATTAATTGTGTGTGTGTGTGTGTGTGTGTCCATGAGGGCAGGTGCTTATGGCTGCCAGAGAATCAAAATGTTTAAAGTTAAAATACAGGCATTTGTGAGCTTCCCCAGGTGAGTCCAATACTGAGAAGCAAATCCAAGCCCTCTGTAAGAGAATTATGTACTCTTTACCTTTGAGCCATCTCTCTAGCCCCTTATTCTTGTTTATTCTTTGTAATTCTTCAGGTGAAATGAATGGCACCTAAAGACATGGGTTTCTCTAGATCATGCCAATGAGCCAAGATCCACAATACAACCCAGATCTCAGACCTCTAAAGCTGTCACTTTTTTCAATTTTAATAGCTATTGTCAGGATGATTTGACTCAAACCAAAAGGATGGCGAAGGTCTGGTGTCATTTTGCATGGTTATGTGCTTTACGTGATTCTAGCATAATTTTCTAGTTCTTACCCATGGCCTCAACCCCAGCATGTAAATCCTGGAAATGCAAATTCAGGAGCATAAGGGATAAAAAAACACTGTGAATATGACAAACAAATGTATGCCAAGTGATTCTGCAATTGGCTAACGCAGCATTCATTCTCTTATTAATGTCCCAGAGCCAGGACAGACATTTTTTTTTTCTGTTGCAAGGAGCTAATAAAGTTTTCCATATATCAGAGAGTGCATTTGTTCTTACAAGTACATCTGCTTATACGTGAGGAAATCTGAAAAGCCAGTGAGCACATCCAACCATCTCTGACAGAAAAATTATATAACTCTGACATCTTGCATACAAATTGAAATGCTTAATGCCAAGGCAATTGTATTTGAATTTCATATGTTTGAAGAGATGAATACCTTGTGTTCACATGTTCTTTTTATGTTTTCAGTGAACAAAATGGCTTGCAATTCTATCCGCATATCTTAATTCTTACAAAAGAGACTCCCAGTAAAGGTAAAAGCTTTGGCTTTATCTCAGAAGTTACAGAGCAAAGATTTCCAACTGATTATAAACTATTATCAAATATTTTGAGCTACTACTTTGTTAATATAGGACACTGTGTGAGACAAAGGAAGAAATGTGAATAGGTGTGCATAGAATTTATACTAAAAGAATTTAAAACCCACAGCGGCAGACCACACACACACACACACACACACATATATTCACAGATATGTGTACGCACACACACATTACATCATATATTAATAGATGATTACTATAAAAATATGAGGCAAAATTATACACTAGAAAGTTGTAAAATCAACCAACATGAGATTGGATTTTCAGTTGTGCCACTGTGACTTTCAACAAGCTACATAATCGCTATGTCCTCTAATCTTTGTTCACTCTTGAATGATCGTGACAGAGCATATCTTACACGACTTCTGGGTTGACTAGTGAGCCGTGTGAACTGCATAGTGTGGAAGCCAAAGTCTCTTCTCCATGATGGTGTCTGTGTTTATCATTGCATAAAAAGAGCTGGGATATCATCTACTTTCAGAGAAGAGAAAAATGATTTTAGGATATATCCAAAAAGTAAAGTTTATAAAATGTACAATTACTGAGGAAAAGGGACAAAGGCAAGGTCTGTGAAAACTACAAGACAGATAAATGGATGCACCATAGTGCCACAAATAAAATAAAAAATAAGGACACACAAGGATGACAGAATTTCCCAGCAGTGACTGCTGTTTACAGAACGGACATCACTATTCTTTGGCTATCTCGCACTATCCAAGTCTTTCCAGATGTTTGTAACCATAGAGAATATAAAAGTCCTTTTCCCAAGGGTCTATTTTAAGCAACTTAAATTATATGTTCAGCAAAAGTGCTTGATATTATAAGACTTGTACTTTTCTAAAACTTCACATACGCAGGCTTCTTGGACCATGCAGCTGGCTCAGAATTACCTGACCATGCAAGAAAATTATTTTGACAGATTTGAAAAACCTGGCAATTGAAGAGCAAATGTGATCATGTCTACCTTAGCAATGGACAGCATCCAAACCAAAAAGGAATCCAAATTTTAAAATTCTCCGTTAGGGAGGCAAGTCATCCAAGTGCCAAATGATGAAGTAGTTTCACAGAGCACAAGGCACTATCCTATAGGTACACTGGTAAAAGGAAATTAGTTAAAACAATTTCCTTATTATCCGGGAATAAACGTTTTCCTTTCATCGAAACGTTTCATATAGTTTGCATTCTTAGAGCAATTTTTCTTCAGAGGTAATTAGCATTATATCTTGAAAATAATTTAAATGTAAAGCTATTAAAACACTTCTTCTATCATAAGAACAGAAAGAAGCCACTGTCTGAACTAACCTTCAAATGACAGCTAGGAAACAAGTGAGCAGAGCACAATTGTGTAGATATTATTTTCCCCACAGGAAGCTAGCTAACTCTGCAGTTGCTGGCTGGTCACAGTAAATAAAGGCAGATCCTGCATCAGACAATTTAACCTTGAGAAAGAGAACATCCTTTTAATACAATACTGAATTTTCCTAGTCTTTGTCTTTCATTCTAAACTGAATAACATGGTTTTCTTTTCTTCCTCAGCTTTCATCAGAATAATGTGTATAACTCTTTCTAGTTCTAATGTTCTTTCTGATTAAATTTCTGAAGCTGTCTACAATATGACCACATATTCTTCCATGATCAAGAAGTAGTAATGATTAAGCCTTGGAGAGTGCTCACTTAAAACTATGAAGCACCCTCCCCCAGCAAGTATCAAATGGTTCTTGAGAGAATGATCCTTTTAAAAAAAAATCTTTTTAAAATTGATTTTTATGCAACTGTGCATGTGCATGCATGCATGGTGTGTGTGTGCCCACACACATTGTTTTCAAAGTAATTCACGTAACTAGTAGAATTATCTCTCAATTTTTTCCATCAAAACAATCATGCAAATAAATTGTTGCATCCCTTGCAATCTTTGCACAATGCATTCTGGAGGGTGGGGCATGGAGATCATCTTTCCCATCTACACCAGGATTTTGGTTGCCATCTTGGGCAGGTAAACACAACTGCTGTGAGTTCATGGTTGAGATAACTCCTGGTCATAGAAACTTCTTTTACAGTAGACAAAAGTCACTGGAGAGATGCAGACCTAGTCAAAGTCCTGAGGATAAGAGACTGGTGCTTGGACTTAAGTGGGACATCCGTACTAACCCCACCGCCGTGAAGGCTCAGGGAACATCGAGGAAGAAATGATAGGAAGAGGGTTAAACTGGCAGCATGGGAAGGAGTGCTGGGAGATGCCATCTTCTGGTCATGACCATCTCAAAGTCTTTTTAAATGAAGGTATATATGTTGGTGTGTTAGAGCAAGTACCACTATGCCCTTACTAGATTGTAGTACAGCATGAACATGAACGTATGTGCACCATGAACCTAGAAATTTTCTGAGACTTGTTTCACTGCAGAGTCAGCTTCATTCTGATGGTCTGGCACTAAAAGGCGATATCCTTGGCATGTGTATGTATTTCTTAGCATTTGTTGATTGCATCAGATATTGATATTGAATATACATATTCTTTTATTTCTGATATTTTAAAGATTCTTTTATCCTTTTTATTGACTCCTAACTCAAAGCAGGGAGAGAAGAATGTCTGAATCATATTTGAGCTGTAATTCTGTAATCTTAACATTAGTCATAAAGTGCTATCTGAAGCAATTGTTGGAAGATAGCATTATGAAATACACATCAGACTTCAGCCATGGCAAAGAGCTGATAAAAGCTAGGCACTTTCTTTCTCCTGGAAAGCTTTAGGTGCTTTTAGCAATTTTTGATGTCTATTGAAGGACAAGTACTGTTATTAGTTACATAAAAAAAATTATTTGAAACAAAACTACTTATACATAATTAAATCATAATATATTTACTGTGCAGCTAACATGATAATCATGACACCATGAAATGAGCAAACTTTCACAAAGGCTCTGGAGAGGAGGGAGTCATGGGCTGGGTGGGGTGTTTGTGTATGTTTATGGTGAGTGTGCAAATATGTGTGTAAGAGGTTGTGGTCTTGAAGTAGGGGTGGGGTTGTGTGTGTGAGTGTGTGTGTGTGTTTGTGTGTCTCTGTGTCTGTGTGTGTGTGTGTGTAGTGGGTGTGTGTGTGTCTCTGTGTGTGTGTGTGTGTGTTTGTGTGTCTCTGTGTCTGTGTGTGTGCCTGTGTGTGTGTGTAGTGAGTGTGTTTATATTGGAGTGGCAGTGGGATTTGGAATATGGATTGGAGAGGAGTGTTTGTCTATGTGCATGATAAATGTGTATTATGTGTGTGTAAGAGGGTGTGATCTGAACTACAAGTGGAGGTAGAAGGTGTGTGCGTGTGTGTGTGTGTGTGTGTGTGTGTGTGTGTGTGTGTGTGTTATGTATGTGTGGTGCTGGAACATCAACCATGCAGCTCAAGTGCTCTATCATTAAGCTACATCCCAAGCCCTGTAAGCTCTTTACCCCTTTTCATCACACACTGCACTGTCCTGGACAAAATTCTCACTCCCAAGCTACTTTGCCTTTAATTTTTCCCTACAGTCATAAGAACAAATAAGTTCTTATGCACTGGGTGTCGTTCTACAAGTTCTGTCGGTGCTCAGAACGTGATCCCTCATCCAGGTATTTCTAGATGAAGGAAATCTTGAAACACAGAAGCAAGAACATCATTCTGACATTCTCTTTTCCCCCTGAAGCATTCTGATAAAAAAATTTTCTCACCTAATCCCCTAAATAGGTCAAAAAACAGTAGTTTCAAAATATCCCACCTGTTCAAGGAGGCCAAGAAATATCTAAAGATCCTGTGGAGGTTCCCCAGTTTAACACCTTAAGATCATACCTTTCTGCCTTCCAACCACACTTCCAGAGCTCTCTATAAAAATACAGTTTTGCTTGGGTGGATGGTCTTTAACCTTTAAGGCTCTGTATCCTCTTATGTACTTTTCTCTTGACAATGTGAGTTTTGTTATATATGTCAACTGTTAACTTTGCCATGGGTAAGGAAAAGATACTATTTCTTTTCCCATACACATTTAATCACATGTTTTGAACCCATTAAATACATGAGAAAATTGAGGCCCAGAATTAAAGAAGCCAGTCAAGGTCTTTCAGCTTGTTGGTGTTGAGTACTTATTTAGATATTTTCACAATTTGAAGACAATTAGTGTATACTCCTCCAGCATAATCATCAGCTCATAAAACCAAGAACTGGAATGCTGGGACTTGAATTGTTGGTCAGAGGAATGTGACCTGAGTCAGACACCTGACCTTTGGAGAAAACATGACATCCTAAACTTTCTGAGAAGTCATTAATTGTTAACTATCTAAAGCAGGTTATAAGAGCTCTAAACTTTACAAAATCTCTGCCTAGCAGGAGACTTTCTGACAAAGGACAATGCCATACCATTGCTGGTCTTCAAAAAGTGGATTCAAATGCATATGTCAATCACCTAGACTGGAAACACCCTTCAGAAGTTGTTCTAGAGACTGTAGAAGTAATATAAAGCCTGCCTAAGATGTAAGTCAAAACAATAATCCCTTTGGCCCTTGTCTACTCTTGTCCCTTGAGAATGTACTTTCTTTCAAACAAGCAAACATCTCTGCCTATCTTCTACACTGTAGTCTGTACATATTATCTGACATAACAGATAAAATCCCAAGCACAAGAGCTGAAATCCCAAGCACAGATCACAGTGACAGCAGAGGTTGATCTGACCCAAGAACCATGCCATAACAAGCATGACAAGCATGTAATACCTCCACTAAGTATGAAATTCATCATTTTATCCACCCTTCCATTGTTTGAAGTTGTTTCATCATCAAAGGCTGCCAGTGATACCTTAGATTTACATTTCAGTGTCCTAATGTTAAGATCAGGTTTAGAGGCACAATCACGCATCCCCAAGCTAACGTGGACTACATGTGGTCCTGCCAGTTATCATTGAGCTCTAGTGTCTCCTGAAAGTGGTGTTACAGAGTTGTTCTTTCTGGGAGATAAGCTCCCTTCCATGATTTCCTTAATCCAGGTAAATTCCATTTTCCTAGGTAAATTCTATTTTCTTAGGGTCTATCATCTAATAGCCAAATGGAGTGTCAGAGTATCTCTTGAGAATATTTTCTTTCCTGCCAGAATGGTTATAAAATAAGCCCTTTGTAAATTCTTCCAATGGCTGCAATTGTCTCATAATGTAATCTTTCCAGCTCCCCCTATCTTCTGCAGCATATCCTTCATTTTATCTGTCAATCTTCTGCCAGCTTAACGCTTTTGAAATCTGGTTGAACTTCAAATATCTTAGCTTGACATTTATAACATCCTCTATAATCAAGATCTGATCTACCAAGTACCCTAAAATATTTCATTTGTATTTCACTCTTTGTCCAAACTGAATATCTCCATGATTTTCACACCATGCCATCCAAAGTTTCATATGCTTCTTATGCTAATTCCTCCACTAAAACTAGTCTCTTAGCTCTTTAGAAATTCTAAATTATTTTTAAGGGCCTTTTCTAACATTAACTACTATAGAAGCCATGAGCCCAAAGAGGTTGCTTTTTCTTCTTATTACCCTTGTATAGTTGCTTGAATGTCCATCGTCTTAGGCATTTGAATGCTGGGTCTCCATTTGGTGGCACTGTTTGGACAGTTTGGGAGATGTGGCCTTGCTGGAAGAAGTATGTCACTGGGGCAGGGTTTGAGAGTTTAAAGACTTGCACCATCACTAGTTCACTCTCTCTGCTTTGTGTTACAAAATGTGAGCACTCAGCTCGCTGCTCCAGTCGCTATGTCTACTGCCTGCAGCCTCCACTCCACCACCATGGACTCTAGACCTCTGGAACTGTAAGCTCGCATATCTTCTATAAGCTGCCTTGACTGTGGTGTTTTATCATGGCAGTAGAAATTTAACTAATACAACTGGCCTTTGAACTACACTGATAAAAGTCATGTTCTGTTCTATACTTATTTGTGTACATTGGTTACAACTGGGTTTGTGTAATGATATATTACAGAGAAGTCTGGGTTAAAACTTATGTGAAGAGAGTTTTAAAATTAGATTTGGACTGGGTAGACTGAGATAATGAGAAAATAGATAATAGAATGAGCTTTAAAAAAAAAAAAGTCAATTTCCCTAAACAAGACATTTGTACAATCCCCTCTAAGGCTCAGAAGACAAGAGGCAAAATGAATGTAAGAGTCAGAACAGGACTAAAGGCTGCTTGTCTTCCTGGCAAAACACAGTTCTTGAACTTAGGAACTCATCACAGCTGTGGATGCCTGCACTTCATCTGCACAAGAATGGGCCATCCACAGACAGACATGGAAAAAGGAAGGACTGGGAGTGAGGAGGTACCTCACTGCTAAAGTATTTGCTATGGATAGATTTAGGGAGAGAAGGAGTTATTACTGTCCGTTTTGTATCCACTGCTGACACCACTAGGCTCCAATAGAGAGCTCCAATCCAATACTCACAGCGTGGGCCCTCATTAAGCTAACGGGTCACCAAACAGAACTGAAAGTCATGACTCTGGGTGAAAAAAGACTACTAGGGATGAGGGAAGGAGTTGATAAACATGGAAGGGAAATAAAAAAGGGAGAGAGGGGAATCAGCACAGATGATACACATGTATGAAAGTGTCAAAGAACAAGACTGAAATTAAGAACAAGCATGATTTAAATGCAACATACATGCTGGGAAAACGTCACTCACACACAAGGAAGTTGAAAATTTGTCAATCTGAGAATGAAGTTATTTTCTGCAAATAAAGATGAAAGTTACAGAAGTTCCATGTTACATAGTGGTGGCAAAATAAGGATAAATGACAGTTAGAGGGAAACTTTCCTTAAGGGAGCAGACTGCTAAAGACATTTAGTTACTTGTTAAATAATGTAGCTCTGCTCTCACATGCAAGTCAAGGCATTGAAAGGTTTTATATCTGGGAATGGAGCACATCTAAGTACTGCTCTGGGAAGGTTAAGCTGGGGTAGAGTCTGGGATGGATTTGCAGATGGGAAGACTGGAGGCAAGGGGATAACCAACAGAGGAGCCTGGATGAAAATTCAATTATCCTTCTGGTTAATCTTGAGTGTTGATACTTACATGGGAATTGACACAGTATATTGCTGTATAAAAGAAAATATCCCAAAACAGCCACTTGACAGCAAGATATTTCAGGTCAAAAGGACAATGTCTCTCTTGGGAAACTATTTTATAATCAAGTTTTCTCTAACTACAAAGAGAGTTTCTGGGTTGTTATCTATTGCTAATAAAGGCTTGTACTTCCACAGCTCTCTGATTTTTCTTATCCCAGCCCCTGGAAGCACATTCCTGCATCTCTTTAAAGGGGAACTGAAATGTTTCTTTCAATGGGAACTACAATATTTGTAGAGGGATTATTACATTGTACATTAAATCTTTGTAACATGCCTACAATTTAAACATTGTCTTACCCCACTAAAGGAGTTTCAAATTACTTAGATCACTTACCCAAGGCAGCATAGTTAACACATAGGCCTTTTCTTGCTGTTGTTATGGTTGTTTGTTTGTTTTTCAAGGAGGAAGTATCTGATTGCTAGACTTGTTCTATAATATTAAACCTTTCAAGTCCATCGTGAACGATTCTCTAAAATAAGGTCTTTCTTGTACATACTGGTGAGTGTACAACAGATCCTTCATAAGAAGTTCTATATCTTTGGTAATAATGTGGATTAGTGTAGTCATTGTGGAAAATGGGACGGACGCTCCTCAAAAACTTAAAAATATAACATCCATATATTTCAGCAATCCCGTCATTGGGTCGTACATTGAAAGGGTATGGATCTATCTGTCAACGAGACACTTACATGTCCTTCTGTGTTGCAGCTCAATTCTCAAGAGCCAAGAAACAAACATAAGAAATACCTACCTACTGATGAATGGATAAATAAAATGTGCTACACACACTGGACTATTATTTGGTCATAAAAATGATAAAATCCATGGGGCAGTGGTGGCACAAACCTTTAATACCAGCACTTGGGAGGCAGGACAGCCAGAGGCACAACAGAGAAACTCTGTCTCAGAAAACCAAAAAAAAAAAAAAAAAGATAAAAATCCTGTCATTTATGATAACATGAATAAAACTAGATTATTGTGTTAAGTGAAATAAGCCAAGTGTAGGCTTATACAACCTAATGTCACTTATGTAGAATCCAGAACCATTAATCTCATAGAACTTGAAATAGAATCTCCTACAGACCAGAAAGACAGGGAAAGTTGGTAAGATGTGTAGGGAAGTGTTGATAATGGCTAATAAGCTATATGCAGATGTAAGAAGAAAAATTGTATTTTTACCTTGTAAAATCGGGTGCTCATCATACCATATTTATTAAAGCTAGAACGGATTTTTAATATTTTCATCATAAAGAAGAGGTATCTGCTTGAGGAGACGTATGTTTAATCTGATTTGATACCAATTCTAGGGAAACAAACCCAGTATTTACAATCTAGCAAAAGCCACAAGTCAATATTTGTAGAATTAAAGAATTCATGGATCCATTGGTTGTCGAAAGAGTGTCATACGTAGAAATACGAGAAATGAAAACGGCTATTTTCTTCATTTATAAACTTGTTCTCAGACCTGAGGAACATCAGTTGGTAAAGTTCTTGCTGTGCAAGCCTGAAAATCTTAGTTTGGATCCCCAGTGCCCACATTAAAAGCCAGCTGTGGTGGTGCACATCCATAAACCTACTGCTATGGAAGAAAAGACAGGAGTAGCACAGAAGCTTTCTGTCTAGCTATTCTCTCTAAATTGGTGAACAATGTGTGTCCCTGTCTCAAACATAAGGTGGGGTGCTGATGAGATGGCTCAGCAGGTGAGGTGCCAAGCTGCCAAGCCTGGTAACCTGAATTTGATCCCAAAAACCCACGAGACAGAAGAATAGAAACAATTCCTGAAAATTGTCCTCTGCCTTCCACATACCTGCCATGCCTTACACCACCAATCACCAATCAACTGATACATAACATAAATGTAAAATACTTAAAAAGAGTGGAAGCAGTAGAGAGAGAGACACTCAATATCAAATTCTGGCTTCCATGTTCACAAACACATATGTGCATGCACACAGCATTGATGTGCACACACACATGTACATACGTGCCCGTGCACACACATACTCACATTCTTTGCAGGGGCTGAAAAGATAGCTCAATCAGTAAAGTGCTGGCCTAACAAGCATAATGAACTACTTTTGAACCTCAAAACCCATATAGAAATGTTACATGTGGTAAAGTGTGCTTGTAACTCCAGCTCCAAGAGGCAGAGATGGGACCATCCCCAGGGCCCTATTGCCACCCAGTCCAGGGTAATTATTAGCTCTGGGCCCACAACAGACTCTGCCTCAAAGAAGGTAAATAATATTCCTGATAATGATAACCAAGCTATCCTACAGTCTTCACATTCATACATGTACACCCACATACATGTGTGAACATGTGCACAAACACTTTAAGACTTTTTCTTATGATTTATCGTCCAGGGTCTAGAAAAAAAATTTTTGACTAGGTTTTACACACCAACTTTTAAGGAATAAGGCTGCTATAATGAACACAAAAATGTTTTGTGAAACCTCATAGACCTCTAAGATTACTGAAAATATCCTGTCAGTTTGACTTGTGTGCTGGCTAGTTTTATAGCAACTTAACACAAGCTAGAGTCATTTCGGAAGACAGAAACTCAACTGTGAAAATGTCCCCACAGATTGGCCTGTGGACAAGGCTGTGGTGCCTTCTCCTGATTGATGACTCTCGTGGGAGGACAAGCTCACTGTGGGCAATGTCACCCCAGGACTGATGGTCCTAGCTCCTATAACACAGCAAGCTGAGTATGCCCTCACCCTAAAAATGACATTATGTGACATTCTTTCATGACCTCTGCATCAGCTCCTGTTTCTAGGTTTCGGCCCTATTTGAGTTCCTGTCCCAACTGCATTCAGCGATGGAGCATGGTGTGGTACTGTAAACTGAAATAACCTCTTTCCCCGACAAGTTGCTTTTGGTCATGGTCTTTCATCAAAACAACAGGAACTCTAACTAAGTCAACTTGTATGTCTCTGCGGGATGGCTCAAGGGCTCCTTGCTACCCAGGGCTCATGCAGATATGGAGTTCTTTCTCACAATCACAGGATTGTGAGGACTGGCTCAGTGTGTGCTGCCTAGGTTAGACAACAGAGACATTGTGAATGTCCAGGGAAGCATCTTGGAGAAGACTAGCTGCCCTGTTCTTAGTCTACATGGGAATTAGCTGAGATTTCCCAATAACAATCACATGGGTGAGTTTGCTAAAAGACACCAGGCAAGCCTTTGGATAACTGAAGTCCCTGTTAATATCTAGACAAAACCATAAGAGCAGCTAGATCTAACTACCCAGGGAAGTCATTTCGGAATGTTTGACCCAAGAAAATGGGAAGATGCCCCAATTGACCAGTCCTCTTGGTTATATTTAATTTCTAAAAACAATTGCTAAATATTAGTTAGGAAAATTCTAAGAAGGAAGAATACTGCTGACTATGTTATAGTTGCATGGGTATGTACATATCAACCCAATTTACAGAACCTAGTGCCAAATGAAAGTGTAACTCTCCTTATGCAAAGATTATTTATAATTTCAAAAGACAACAGCAGGGTGCCAAGCCGAACATGGAACCCTGTGTACAGGTCACAGGCCTATGAAGCTCATCTGGTGTGCGTATTTCATAGTCATAGCTAACATATACAGAATTCTAACATGTATCAGGCACTCCACAAGTCTATGGATTTTAGTTCTTCATTAACTCTATATGTCCAGGTATTATCCAAGTTTCAAAATGAGTAAAAAGGTGCTCACGGGTATTGATTAACTTGCTGAGTTCAGACAGGTATAGATGACAGACTTGGAATTCAATCTGAGGCAGAAATCCTGAAGTACTGACGTACATTGGCTCAACTGCATCTTTAAGGATTCCATTCCAGTGACTACTGCAGCATAAGCAAACCTAAATAAAAACCCTCTAAAACACCATTTCATCTGTTCACAATCCTGTGTGTTAAAAAATCAGGAATGGGTCAGCTAGGTATCTTCCCTTGAAACTCTGGTACTGTAGTGGGCAGGGTTTGGCAAGGGCTACTGTCATATACAAGACCAATTAGACTTAGCATCCATGACAGATTAACCAAAGTGGCCATCAGTGTACTTGCTTTTGGCAGGAAATTTACTTGCTATCCAGAACCCACATTTGTATCTGCTAGTATGGCAAAAACAAAGGAATTGAACTTCTTACTCTGTAGTGTTCCGTCCCTCAAAATAAAATGTTCTGGGAGAGTCAAAAACTGTGTGACTATTTCTGAGTTAGGCTTGAAATTTCAATATGTCACTTGGTGGCATAGTGTTGGTTATAAGTGAGCAACCCAGCAAGTCCTTGTCCAAGAGATAGGATATAAGCATATTACAGGACAGCACACCATCCCACATCTCAATGGGAACAGCATTAAAGCACTTGTGGATATACCTTCATTTACTGTTCATTTGTTTGTTCATTTTTGTGGTGCTGAGAGAGGTCCTCAAATATTCTAAGAAAGTGCTTGACCACCGAGTAACATGTTCAACCCTCAAGCTTCAAAACCTCAATATTTAAAATCGGTTAGAAATTAATTGGATGGTTATTTGTGGTAAATGTAGCTACTGGAAATTTTCCTCCATCAAGTATTGACTAAATCTAGTGAAGATTAGAGGAGTCTAGATCATTATTTATAAGTATAGATGGGATCTAATGATTAACTAATCGCTGAGGGTAACATTTGAGAGAAGAAAATTTAAACCCATAATACTGGTGGTTTTTACTAATTGGTTAAAACAGCCTTATTTATAAGCAAGCATGTAACAAAACTTTATTATAGGTATACGATTTTATCTTGCATTTGACCTTTATAATTAATATTTAAATATGAAAGTGTAACAATATAACTTCCCGTAATAAGGATATTCGTGACACTTGCCACATTTGTGTGTGTTTCGTTTACACCACAGGTTGTGTTTGTGCTTGTGAGGAGACAGGAGTAGCTAAAGGAACGACCACCTTTTTTAGTTGTAAAAATAAGCCAACAACATTACGTATGTGGGGGAAGAAGAGAAAGAAAAGGCCAGAGAGAAAGATGAATGAGTACTAATTATCGATGATTTGGACTAGGGTTTGGCAAGCTACACTGACCCCTAAACACTCTGAACATGACTTGGGTGCATAAGTGATTTTTACACTTCCAAGTCATTTTTTGAAGTCAGAAGGAAGGCAGCATTTAATGGCCGGCAAATTAAAGAAGTTGGCATTTTAATATGTATCAATAAGTGTAGAGGAAGCGCAGCTCTGATCACTTCTTCATGCTGCTGTGGCCATGTGGGCACCGTCACTGGCAAAGAGAACAGCTACAGCAGACACCGTGTGGCCCATTTTACCTCAGAGACTGACTGTCGGTTCGGAAAGAGGCAATCACCAACCCTGTTGCAGACAAAATGAATTAAGAGTAGAAGGGAATTGGAATAATAAGTGAAATTATTCTCACCACCACAAAATAGAAGGGTCTGTGCAGCCAGGTAATGCTGATTAAAATAAGTCTGTGAATGTCGTATAAAATTACTAGAAGTGCATCAGGTTTCTTCCTGATTTTATGCCCATCATAACTAGAATATCTGCCACTCTACCAAGGTAAAGCTGACAAGGAAAACACACATCTTCGATAGCAATCATTTAACTGTGTATGGTTACAAACCAGCAGTTTTAACAAGCATATTTTTCACTAATGTGTATGCCCCAGAAATAAAAGTTCAGAGAGACGAGAGCTTGAGATGCTTTTCCATTTTGCTCTTTTATTTATTTAGTGTCATGCTGTAAATTATTAAAGACGTAGGTGCTCCTTGCAGAATAGTTTCTATTGTTTTAGATGTCACCAGGACAGATAGATGTGCTGACAGGTGTCCCCGCCAAGGTTACAGTTTCAACCAGAGACTCGTGAAACAGGAAGATTAGAGTGTATATATTTTTCTCTAGTTCAGCGATGGGTATAGATGCTCCAATTAAGAACAATTCTCGTATCCTAATTCCAAACCCCCCTCTAACAGGCACACACATTTGCAAGTTAATGGACACGAGAACAGCAGCTGAGAGAGAACAAATGCAGCCATTCACCTCTACACTATATTGAATTTAATCCACTCAGAATGACATTTTGATTTTATCACCCATAGAAAAACTATCATTCAAAGTCCTTTCAGAGGTAATTGTTGAATCCATGAGAATGGTTGAGATCAACCAGAACATAGTTAAAGTGTGCCCTGGGTTCACACCTGGGCCAGAGCTCCAAAAGTGGACAGAGCAGAAGTGACCTAGAGCTACAAAGAGATGAGCACTTCAAAGCACCACCTAGGGGGATGACTGGACTTTCCTAATAGGACACACTTAGGAAGCCCAGCGCGTGAAAATGTTCTGACTAACTCTAATCAGACTTTCCAAGTCTAAACTTGAGTGATTTTTTTTTTTAAAAAAGAAGACAATGATATTTATGAGGAAAAACTCTGAAAAAAATCAGAATGTAAGTTTTCCTATTTTAAAAATTGTCCTGCTATTCTAAAAGGGGACAGGGTAGAGGGGGAAATAGCTGGGAGTACTGAAGATTAAAAGAAACAACTATTTCAGAAATTGTCTCAGAAAAAAAAGAATAAATTAAAAAAAAATGTAATTCAGTAATTCCCAGAACCAAAGGGGGGAAAAGGAAAGAAGAAATTTAAGTAGAGTGTGTATTCCTTGACTATTTCTTGATATTAAAAATGTAATGTACTAGGATCGGATAGGATAGGCCTTTAACCCTGCACTTCTAATCATTGGTGGTCTCCCTCAGTGCCACTCTACTAAACACAGTCCCCTGGGGAGAGTTTTATGCTGTCTTCCTTTCGTCTTGGGTTGGAGCTGGTCTTCTCTTCCTTCTGGAGGTCTCCCTCTCTCCATCCTCTTTTGCCAGTTAGTAAGAGGATAAAGCTGCGTATTATTTTAGAGTCAGTCCTCCTCAGTGGTACTTAAATGCTCTATACCCTCTGCCTTTGATTTTCTCAGGTCCTCCTCTCTAAGACCCTCATATCTCTGCTACAGTTCCCGCCAACTTTTGCCAAAGACTGACAAGCAATTAAGAAGTAGAGTCACACTTGAAGAACAAAAATCTCCTGACTTCCTGAAGGAGTTGGCACCACAGTATCACAGCTTTATCTCTCTTTCTGATTTTTTTATTAGGTTCATTCTTTTTATTTCATGTATGAGTGCAGTCTCTGCATGTGTGTATGTGTATGACATGAATGCCTGGTGCCCGTGGAAGTCAGAAAAGGGTATTGGCTACACTGTGACTGAAGATACGGGTATTTGTGAGCCACGTTATTTGTGCTGGGAAGTGAACCTGGTTTCTCTATAAAAGCAATATCTTTCTTAACCCTTGAACCATCCCTCCAGGCCCCAGCTGTGTTTTCTAACCAACTGGCAAAACAGGTTGAAGAGATGGAGAGTTCCAGAAAAAAAGACTGTTGACCCTATTAAAGAGGAAGGGGGATACAACATAAGTTCTTCCCTATGGGCCGAATTGAAGAGCAGCAACTGTAATTACAGCCTTTAGCCTTTAGACGAGCAGTGTGAAGGGGGAAAACACTGAAGAGAACTGTAGAGACAATATACATAAGCCAACAAAGCCTGAGTCACAGATGGGACTATTGATAAGATGTAGAAGAGAACCCATTGGCTCCCTTTGGCCTTCTCTTCAGTTTGAGTAACACTCAACCTTTATAGAAATGGAGTCACTTCTATAGCAAACTCCAGTCATGCCACTGGGTGGCGAGGGGGGATGCTGAGCTCAAAACAGTATCCCAGCCAAAGCCAGATTCCATTGTTTGCTTCTTTATTCAGTTGTATATACAGTACTCACCAATCTGTGTTTCATACCCTGTGTCTTGAGACTGTCCATGTTAGTTTAACCCACTGAGGTAGGGTGATGAGCCTCCAGCCTCCCTTTTTCACCCGAAAACCATCTTATGCTTTCATCCACAGAAGGGGGGAGGGGCATTTTGGAGAGAGCCCTTAAACGGACCACAGGTGAGGGACAGTGAGGGAACACGTATCCTCTTTTCATGAGTTTTAAACTCAGCGGTGGAACTCATTCTGAAGACGCATAAAGAAACTTAGAAACATCTCAAAGCCAACTTAGCGATTTGGGGCAGACTGAAAGGAAAAGTGTACATTAGTTTGTTGTTGAATGGTTGTATTCCCTTGGAGAAAAGGAAGGAAAGTAAAAGCTGGGGATACGGATTCTTAGCAACATCTTAACAACTGACTGTGATACACTTTACAAATACTCATTTAAAAAGAAGCACCATGACTAATAAAGCCATTTCTATCCCAAACCAATAGTTCCAGCCACTGAACGGTGAAGCAAGATACGAAAGGTTATTTAGAACCACTAGATCCTGGACAGTGCATATGAATTTTGTACAATTTCTAGATGGTAGCTAGAACAATCAGAAAATAATAGAGAATCAATTAAAACCAGGTTCAATTCATTAAACAACTTACTAAATAGGCTAAGTAAACTGTAAATCGAAAAAAACACCAATAGATTTTCTGTGTTTTGCCAGCAATCGTTAGAAATGTAACAGAGGCAAATCCAGAAAATATCGTGGAGCTGTTAATGTAGGAATTTGTTTCATTTAATTTTCAGGAAAATTGCGCTGAACATGAGCTGGAAATGCTCAGGAAAAAGCATGGGCACTAAGCCTTAAGCCTCGGGTTGAATCCCAGAAATCAAGAAAAGAACCAGCCGACCCAGGTTGTCCTCTGACTGCCACATGACATGTGACGGGTACGTTCCCACACACAAAATAGAGAGAGGCAATTATTTTTAATGAATAAAGTCAAGTCACAGAGAAACTCTTTGCAGGTACCAAAACAATAGCAGCTAGAGTTATGCTTATCAAACGGCCATTATGATGCACACCTAAGTCAGACATATATTTTGCATTATTTATCTATTGGTGGAGTAGTAAAACAGTAGTAATATATTTTCTACCTAGAAAATCATAAAAATTCAGGAACAAATACGTTTTTGTATTTAAAGATTGGAAATCAATATTTAAAACACATTGGCTCTGGTGGTTAGTACCACCATACAGTAAAATGTTAGAACAACATGAAATATATAAAATATAATTAAAATAATTATAAAAAATACAAAACATAATTATAAAAGAAATGAAAATAATAGCAAAAAATGAATTTCTTTCACAAAAAGGGAAATGAACAGGGAAGAGGTTGGACTAGGAGATGACAGGGAAAAGGGAAAAAGGGAAGGAAAGAGTGTCAAAAGGAAGAAGAAACACAGTGAAGCTAGAAAACAATGAGGTAAGCAAGCAACACACGTGGCCATGGCAACAAATTGGGGAAAAAAGTGCTTAAGGACGAAGACTCGTCTACTGAATACTAAACTACAACCACAGCCACACGCTTGTCACGCTACCGATCTGTATAGAAAGTTTAAACATTTAGGCAAGAAACGTGTTTCTCAAGAGAAAGGAACACACAAGTTAAACGTCAGTGTCAGAGAGACAAATGGGGAGATAGCTAAGCAGGTGAAAGACGAATGCACAAAAGACTGTGAAAAAAACAGTAATCTGGCCTTGAGGTACAAACCTGTATTCTCAGATCCCCAGGAAGCTGAGGAAGGAGGATCTCAAGGTTAAAGCCCACTCTGACTGCAGAGTGTGTTCAAAGCGAGCCTAGGACGACTGTAAAAAGTAAGAGGGCTAGAGACAAAGATTAGTGGCAGAGCATTGCTTCTCACACGTAAGGCCTTGGGTGCAAACCTGAGTTCAGAAAGTAAAAAGGATGGAGGGAGGAAAGGAAAGACAGACAAGCAGAATTAACGTAAGTAAGACTAGCAAAACTGCATTAAATAAGAAAATCAAAGGCATGAGACTAACATTTTTTAGAAATATAAAATCTGATTAATTTTAAAACTGCGCCAAGAGCTTCTACACCTGTGTGTTTAGCATTTGGCATTTGCTTGGGATGGATGCTTCTATAACTGTGACAAAGTAGTAACACTCTGTTAATCCAACAAGCATTTGGTTTGTCTTTATAAGACCCTTCATTTAATTCTCTGTGGAAACTCCCATAAACCGCATCCTTGGCACAAACTACACAGTGTCTAGAATATGAGGAGAACTTATGATGGTGGTATTAATGACAAGAACAGATATGTGGGTGAAAAGTATACACAGTACCTTAAAACATTCCATTTCTTTATCATTATGAGGATTATACAGCAACAAATGAGACCATGTCAACAAAGAGTAATTAACTGATCGGGCCACCAAGGACAACAAGGAGGCATGTTCATGGTTGAAAGCCCTGCCAGACCTCAGCAGAGGGAACCACCATCATGGCCAGTGCCATCCTGGACAGTGGAACCCCGAGTGTCTGAGCTCAGGTGTTTCTAGTGATACAGAGCTCCTCAGGTGCAGATCATAAACAATCAAATGTGCCCCACAGAAATCAACACCTACAGACAGTACAAAACGCCAAGACCTAGGTAGCCCTTTTCCCAACAGTGCACAGGACAGTTTGATACATAACTAAAAATAAAGTTCCAAACAATTAGTTATAGGATTTTTAGAGAATAAGTCTGGGAAGGAAGATGCGGGGGGAGGGGGGAAAGCAGAGAAAGAAATCACTCAACAGAACCACTCAGAGACCCATGTGATAGGAAGCAGGGGGTGCTGAAGGCACTGATGCAGCTGTAACTGTACCCACATCTCCACTACTGTAGTTGAAGCCTTGGGGAGACTCAACTCATATTACTGGGTGACATCAGTCTTGAGGGTTGATTTACTTATGGTCTTGTTTTTCTTCTAGAATTATTAAACTCTTATTCGTAATACTAACAGAAAATATCTAACATGGGCAAGATAATGTTCATAATAATACAATCATTTTGTGAATTAATTGAATATTTTTATTTTTATTGACTATGATGGAAGAGAAATGAGCCTTGGTATTTTGAACTAATTATCTAAAAACTTTCATTATACGTAACAAATGTTCCCACTTTGTGTTTTCCCCTGACTTTTAACACCATGAGAACAGGGGAAGAGGTACAGAGAAACTAAGGTCTTTTTCTAGACCAAGAGAATGAAGCGATGGATGTAGCCATATTTGTTGAGGGCAGAAAGAATATCAAGTTTATCTAGTTGAATGCATTCATTTTGGTACTGGAAATGCTTCAAGACCTCAGAGGACTTTGAGAATTGCCCAGCTGGTTGCCTGCAGACAGAGGAAGCCACAGTCTTCAGCACATTTTTCCCGCCCCTGACTTACTACGCTTCTTTATCTATTAATGGATCACATCCTGTATTGAACTGGAAATTGATTTGAAATCTTCAGGGGTCTCCGCAGAAAGAGAACTGATGTGATGTTCAGCAGATGTATGTGTACTAGAGAGATTCACTATGAGACGTTTGCTCAATTGA
The DNA here is from genome assembly GCA_026225945.1 of Cricetomys ansorgei. NCBI lineage: Eukaryota > Metazoa > Chordata > Mammalia > Rodentia > Nesomyidae > Cricetomys > Cricetomys ansorgei. The sequence goes on from JAMJFZ010004031.1 coordinate 4,333,468, forward strand.
CTGTGGAGGTTGGCAGGACCGAACCTGGAAGTGTGAGCTCACATACCTGAGTGCATGAAGTCCAGTGATATCCGCCTGGCCATTCCCTCTTCGGCAAATAAATTGATTTTTCATAGATTTTTCCTTCCTCCCTTATTCTTTCCTTTCTTTTTTCCTTCTTTCCTCTCAATACTTTCAAGTGATGGAAAGTTGATACATCCCACTACATTATAGTGAGAAACTGGTCTTGTGTACTTTGATTAAAATGTTAATCTCATCCAAAATCATCCTCTAAGTTGACATATCAAATTAATTATTAAACAATTCATCCAACAAATATCTCCTTTGTAGTTTTTTTTGCCTTTGATTTCTGCTAAGTAAGGGTGTTGAATCAGAAAAAAAAAAAAAAAAAAAGAACACTATTTTCTTTTGTTTCTTGTTCCACTCCTGTTTCCTTTGCCTGTAGGAGCTAGATTAGAGGTAAAGAGCAAGCAGTGGTGAGAATCCTAGGAGAGATTCTGAAGGGAAAAATCAGCATAAGATTTGAAAAAAAGAAACGTGTTAAAAAATACAGATGTTTGCATAGCCACACCACAGCGAACCTGTATAAATTATATAAATTCTCACATCTCTCAGTACCAGACTTTACTATATTTGAAGCCACAACTGTTCCATATTAATATAGTCACTGAGATGGCCAAATGGGAATAGAAATAGGACGATGAAACGGAAAGTTGTTCTAACTTCAGCTATTTCAGGCAGTGCCCCACAGACAAGCAAAATACAAGCTCTGATAGGATGTAGCAAAAAGCATAGAAAGCTAAGAGCTTGAGTGCAGGTACAGAAAAGGAATTCAAGAATGAAGAGAGATTCACACAGGATCCTCAGGACAAATCTACCTTAAGAAGTCACACAGGAACCTTCTGTCTAATTTCAAGTTGTAGTGGTATTAAATGTGTTGTAGAAGTTTATTTTTAGTTATGTTTAAAATGGTGGTTTTGCACATTGTTGGGTGAAGGGCTGCCTAGGCCTTGTATTGTCTGCAGGTGTCGGCTTTATGTAAAAGATGTTTGATTGCTCATGATCTGCACGTGCTATTAATAGAACACCTGAGGAGCTTAGGTATCAATAAAAGCCCCTGAGATGAGATGCTCCATTGTCCAGTATGGCATTTGCCATGATCGTGGTTCCCTCTGCTAAGGTCTGGCAGGGTTTGTATCTATGAATATGCCCCCTTGTCTCTCTTGATGAGCCCACAGAGTAGCTAACAACTACATGGATGGACTTAATATAACCAAATGCTGCCTGTATAAGTCTGATATTAGTGGACAACGAAATTACCGAAATGCAAAAATTACTACTTATTAGCTTTTGCTTTTGCATCTGGTGCTATTGGCTTTCTGTTTAGTATTCATAAGTGTTAAGTTTACTTATAATACATTCCAAGGACACTGCTTTATTGTAAAATAGCATGAATATGAAACTAGTCTTTTTAAGGGTACCATCTGTTGTTCATGACACTTTAAATGAAGGAGATTTCAGTTACTAAATATTCCAGAGAAACATATGAAGAGAATTCAAAGATTTGGAGTTTCTAAGAAAATACAATATCCCTAAGCATGAAATGAAACCTTATCTTCAAAGTGTTTGCATTAACCAAAAAAATGTCTAATTGTATTTGATATACATAGACTTTCCCTGAAAAAGCAAAACAACACATAAATCAGATCAATATTCCTTTAAGCCAAGAAGAAAATGATGAAAGGCAGTGGTATTTTTATTTATAATCATCTATAGACAAATGTGAATGGAGGTCATGAATCTTGCCCTAAATCAAGTAGTCCTGAAGAAGTCAAACAGATCAGGACCCTTATCCAAATTGTAAATGTGAGTTAGCCACTCAAGGACACAGCTGAGTATTGAAGAAAAATGATTTAATGCCACTTTCTGGGTTAACCATACTTCCCAAACCTTAGTGCCTCATTTTTTAAAATGACTTAAATATACCAGAATATCTCATAGGAGTAACTAATGAATACTAATTAGGAAACCAAAGTTCTTGCGAATAAGCGTTATCACATAAGCATTAAGCAGAAGATCACCTATTACTAATGTTTTGAGCAGTGTGGATGAAGGTTTTCAAGCACCTCAGTTAAACTATTACTGAAAAAGTGGAGCTGCCATTCTTTGTAAGCTACTCTAACCAACGATACCCTATGCTGTCAACCAACTAGTTAAATCCTAGCTTTGTCAGAGCACTGGGGTCAGGAATACTAACGTGGATTGCCATTTTGCTCTACACTGTACACTACATATCATTGTGAAGTGATATGCTGTGCTCAATATTTTATATGACTGAAGGATAATGCTAGACTTGAATTTATTGCCAAACATACCTGAAACTAAATCATATAATATCTGAAACACTGTTTTCAAGTTATCAGCTAGCATAACTGATGGGAAGACATTTTATATATAAATTCATTTTGGCCTCATTTTTCATTTGCTAACTTATTGCTTCATAGCTACCTAAAATAGTTTATACTTGGAAAAAATATTTGACATCTTCACATAGAATCTAATTCAGTTGGAGCTGAATAAGGAAAAAAGAAAACCAAGACTTGCTCCCATTCTGAAAGTAGCTTACAGTTTAAGGATTTTAGCTTGGGGTTTTAGTTTGGAGTTGCTACTATTGAGGGAAGAAGTATTTATCTTGGGACTGAATTCAATGCCGTCTTGTTGCAAAGAGTTTTCAGTATGGCTGAGAAAAAAAATCAAAGTGGAAATGATATAGTATATTGATCTCTCAATTACTGATTTCTTGTGTGAATACCAGTTTATCCTGAATGTCAGTTAAAATTCTATTTAATTGTCAGAAATGTTCGTACAGTGACTATTTCTACACTTAAATTCCAAAATAAACATACATCCTAAGGTTTGAAACTATTTCACTCAACAAAAATTGATGGATCGCTTTCTAAGACATTGTATCATTTAGAATATACAGAAAAGTCAATAAGCCAAGAGTTTTCTTACTGAAGAAAAGTCACTAATATGGATGGGAGGGGAGCACTATGAATGATTCAATAAGCATTTATTAACTGACAAGTGACTGAAGACATATTTTTCACAAAAGATTATTTTTATTCTCTTCTGTCTTGTGATCTTGAGCTCATCAAGTACCACAGTTACTAATCTTTTCTTTTTCTTAAAGACAGGATCTTCTTATGTAGCCTATGCTGGCCTTGAACTGCTAATCTTCCTGTCTCTGTCTCTCAAGTGTTAGGATCACAGGGGTACAGCAGCAGCATGCCTAGCCATCTCTCATGTTTCCCATGGTTATTCAGACACTGTGATTGCTGTGTTTGCATAGAAATCAAATTAGCCAAGAGAACTGTGCACAGTTATTCTGTACATCGTATGTTTGGTCCATATGGCATTATATTTTGGCACTTACAACTGCAAGGGCTTTATAGAACACAATTAATAGAACATCATAGGGCTTTATAGTAATAACTTACACATGGTTACTTAATGAACATTTACCTAGGAATAACCTCTGAAGTCACTGTATGTAAGATGATCTCTCAAGTAGACATAAATCACGAAGAAAGATGATCCAGGGAGCAGAGGAGAGAGGCGTTTGTGTCTGTCTCACTCAGGTGAAGAAAAAGTCCATGTATCTCAAGGTAAATTAATTGGTCTCTAGTCTCCATCCCCATTGTCATAAAATAAAACTGATGATGCTTTCCAAGGACCACAGGAGTGCCTGAATATGAACAGATTGCCTTGTTCATCAATACGCTGAGTCAAACAAACTAATCCACTTGAATTGCATTGTGATGACTTAATTTTCTTTATATCGATTTTATATTTGTTCGAAATTACTCTATGGAAAAAAGAGTCACTAGTAGCTAAAATGAAATCTTTAGTAAGTCCACAAACACAAGAGGGAAAGTAATCTTAGTGAAAATAGGCAAACAAGCCATTGAGCCTGCCACACCACCATGTTTTATCGGATGTTAATGATTTTTTGCTTGTAAAGAGAAAAATGAGAGTAATTGTGTAGAATTATGACCATAAGTGGATCATGAGTAAGGGGAATTAAAGGTTCTCAGGGACATAACAAGTTAAGTTTAGCAACTGTGACATTAATGATCAAAATTAAATAAAATAGAAAGAAAGGACAGTATCTTTCCAATTTCAAGATCTATGACCAAGATTTTCAAGAGAGTTTCTACTGTCATGAACAGATTTATTGAACAGTTTTACAGCTATCGTTCGCTGTCATATATAATAAATCACCTACCAAATCATATCCAAGCCCTTCCTGAATTTATCCAGTTTTAACTAACAGTGCCTACTGTGTGTCTGGTGCACGGTTAAGTTACACTTTGGAATACAAAGAAATCTTTTCATACAATTACTCATGCACACATACACATATTTAATTTCTAAAATAATATAAAATAAGAATAAGAGACAAATATATTTTTATTTTCATATAGCATGACTTATAACTGTAACTCCTAGGAAAATGGTGACCCTTGGAACAAATTACAGCACTGAGGAAAAGGTGGCCCAGCTCAGGCTGAAGTTTCTTCTAGTTGGTACATGTTTAGAGATGTCATTCAAATCCAGTGTGTTGGGTGGTATTCATCCTAAGGTAGGAAGTGTTCATATGGAATTTGGATACAAGAAGTGCTAGTAGATACCTTTTTAAATAGCCTGTTAGGCTAAGATATAGCTTCAAGTTCTAAACGTAAAATGCTGTGCACAGCACATGATAGGTACCTAAGTGCTCTTTAAATGTTATTAAAACCAGGACCATCTCTGCCTCTCTTGAGGTTCCTTCTCTCACTTGCTACGTAAAATTAGTTGTCCTTTCAGAAATATTGAAAATATACTTTGCTCTCTCAATTTCCTTTCTCAGAGAGAAAGAATGACTTATCTAAATAATAAAGCTTCAGAACAGGTGGCCTGGGAGACAGCACAGCAGGTAATGGTGCTTGCCAGGCAGGTATAGCAACTCGAGTTCCATCCCTGAGACCCACATGAAGGTAGAAGGAGAGAACCAACTCGACAAAATTGTTCTCTGGCTTCTACAGGTGGGTGGTACACACACTTCCAACACCTACATGATATTATCCACTGTGACTTGTCTCTTAGAGGCCACATTAGAAACCAAGAACATCCTCTGTATGTTTATGTTGTATGTAAGGGCAATCTTATGTTGTCCTTAAGTCTTTAAGTTTCCTTTCAGTCTCTTGCAAGACTACAACAAATACGTGTTGTGCGGAAGGTCTCGGGAAATCTGATAGTAGTGAAAAATCTATAGTTTAGCACTATAGGAAAAAATACTGATTCTGTGGCTCATGCCTATTTTTCTCCTGAATTTAAATCGTGAGACAAAGAACTAGGATCAATCATAAAGCATTTTATTTTAAGACATCTTCCTGTCCACCAGTGTTAGCAGCTATTGTTTGTCCCTGCCACACTAAACAAGAAACAGAGTTACATGGGAGGCTCAGTGTGCTGCAGATTGCCTCCATGATTTCAAATGTCCCATTAAAGGGTGGCTTATAGAAGGTGTATCAGGAAGTAGGAGACACACAGACCTTTATTACCAAAGTTGGTGGAAGTCGAACACAAATGTCAAAGGGGGTATGAAAAGCAAAGATGAATTGTAGGGAGGAACTTGGAAGATGGAAAAGACACTGACTGTTACATCTGCATCCTTCTGGAACTCCACATAAATCTGAATTCCTATAATGGTGGGAGTGGGGTAGACTTGGTTACTCTATCAGAACAGCAAGGGAAATATTAATTGCATAATGAATGCTATTTACTGCCAAAAGTACTCTAAAGTTTTAAATGTAGTAATAAAGTAAAATCAGTACACTGCCAGAATTCATTGAGAATTGGAAAATAATATTAGAAAATTATTAGAAATTAGAAATTAGAAAATAAAAATTTAGAAAATTTTAGAAAAAACATCAGAAAATAATATTCTGTGATAAAATCTGATTCCCACATAATGTCATATAACTTCGTGGTACAACAGCATAGGAATGGATAGCCTAATTGGTGACAACTTTCATATTGACTACTTAATGTATCCATGCCTCTTTCCTTTTATGTCAGCACAATTGGTTTTTAATCATTAGTTAAGTTTGCCTAAATGACCCACTAACTCCCCAGTATGAACTAAGGCACTATTATGGCTTAAATGTGAAATATCCCCCATGGGCTCATGTGTTGAGCTTTTGGTCTTTGGCTGCTAGCATGACTTTGGGAGATGCTGGAAACTGGTGATGGGAGATAACTGGAGGAAGTATATCACTGAGACTTGTGCTCTTGGATGGAGGACTGCCCCCCTCCTCTCTATGTTCTACTACCTGCCGTGAAGTTAGTGGTCTCTGCCTCATGCTCCTGGGTTCAAGGTGTTCTGCACCAACATGGGCCCAGATTCAACATAGCCAAGGACAGTGCAGCCTCTGAGGCTGTGAACCAAAATAAACCTTTCCCTCTCTTGGGTTTTTCTCCAGTCACAGTGATGAAAAAGCAGCTAACATTCACACATCAACTGGGCTTCTTTCTAACAGGACTTGTGAATTTAGCTGTGTAGCTAGTATAACTTAAATCCATTCTCCTGGTTCTAGAAAACATGTAAGCTGAACTCAAGAGAAAGAGGGGGAACAGATAGAGGGAATGCTAGGTTTACTTGCCTAGCCTGGGAATATTGCCAAAATGTGAAGACACACTGGTCTATCATAAAAACCTTCAGTAAGGAGAACACTGTCACTGCCTGGTGAGCTGACAAGACACGCCACAATGCGAGCCTTCACACTCTACCTCCATCTTTCATGATAAATGCTGCAGAGAGAGATGAATTATAGCTGTTTCTTTTGGATTAGAAATACATAATGTATCTATTGCCCGAACCCCTCTCTTAATCACTGACTGAAAGCATATCAGATACAATGTAAGACTACCTTTGATGATTTAATGGAAAGACCAAGAATTCAATCACAACCATTTCCACTGGACATTGATTCCCATGAAAAGTCTACAGCATGGCGTTTCTCATAGAAAAACATTGTTGAAAACTAAAGACAATGGTCTCATTCCTCGAAATTCTTTTTGATTCTCAAAAAGATAAATATATATATATATATATATATATATATGTAACTTATATATATAATATATATATATATTATATATATTTATCTTTCTTTTCTCCTTCCCTACCTAAATTGAGGGTAAAAGACTGTAGCATACTGTTACAGGAGTCTATAATTCTGGCCTTGTATTTCACACATTGATTACCCAGCCAATCACAAAGTGAAAAATAAAATAAATACATGCAATATTTAGTGTTTGCACATTAACATTTAAAGCACATGGCAACCATGGAAATAAGCTAAAATAGTCACAAAGATGGTAAATAATTTCAAATAATTTATGTCCCCAAACTGTATATGAGAATTTTAGGGGTTTCTATTTGTAAACCATAAGGGAAATGTTATCTGGGATTACACAAAAAGATGCTTTTATTTGAATAAAAATTTGGAAAGTAACATGATGAAAAATTAATATAGTGAAAATAAGCTCAAATATATTATTTTTCCTCTCAAGGTAAAGCCAAAGTATAGATATCTCAGAATTCATTGGGGATTGGTTCTAGGATTTGTTGAGGATGCCAAGGGAGGTATATGTTTATTTCTAGTATAAAATAGTACAGCATTTGTATATAACTTCTGCACATCTTATTGCATATTTAAACTCATCTCAAGACTGCTTATAATACCTAGTACAATGGAAATGATATGCAAATGGTTGTACTGTATTGTTTAGGAACTGACAAGAAAAGGACATAAAAAGGAAAAGAAAAGGTCTGTGTATGTTCAGTACTTCTGCAAGTCTTGGTGGTTTTTCAGACACTTAAAATGAACATAGCAGTTCAGATTTGCAGGATACAATGTGCTGTTTTGACCCAAATGTACACTGTGTAATGATCCAATCAGAATCACTACAATACTCATCACCTTAAGTATAGATCACTCTTTGTGGCAAATGTTAGAAATTCTCTCTTCTGGCTGTTTGAAATATGAAGTAGATTATTGCTTATGGGCTTACTATGCAATAGGTCACCAAAACTTGCTTTTCTGTTTTTCCCATCTAAATTGCTGTGTGTGTGTGTGTGTGTGTGTGTGTGTGTGTGTGTGTGTGTGTGTTATTGTTGCTTGTTTTGGATTTAGGTTTCTTAAGCAGGCATTTCTTTAGTCTCAAATTTGCTATGTAACCAAGCCTTAGTCACCTGGGCCTTCCCCTTCTATCCCATTTAAATCATAACCTTATACTTGTTGGCCAACCTGTTCCCACTCCATCACCTTCCTATCCCACTCAGCTTCTGATAAGTATGTGTCTATTCTCTGCTTTTATGAAGTCAACTGTTTAAATACTACACCTATGAGTGAGATCATGAAATAATTGTCTATTGTGTCTAGTTTATGTCGCCTGAGATAATATCCTCTAGCTGCTGCAAATCGTATGATTTCGCAGTTCGCATGGCTGAATCGTACTCTATAATGTACACATAGTATCTATATCCCATGTTTTTGCTATTCACTCATCTGCTGATGATTCCCTGGGTGTTATAAATAATGCTAAAGTGAACATGCGTGCAGGTGTGTCTTCAAAAGATTAATTTACTTTTCTTCGGGCATATATTTGGAATCATTGGATCACATAAGAGTGACACATGACTTGTTCAAATTAGAAAAACTCTTCGCAGCGCTAAGTGTAAGTTTGAGGCTATTGCAAATAGAATTATTTTCCTGGTGTCTTTTCAGCAAATTTGCTATTGGTGTATTTTTAAAAATCTACTGATTTTTTTATATGTTGCTTTTTAAAAAACGCTTCTACTTTGGCAAGTATACTTTTTGAAAATCAGTCTGTCAGGTGTGAGGATTTAATGGTTGCACATCTACCTACTTGTGCCTAGCACTCCCTACTTTCCCAACCAATGCATATCTGGATCAGTGCATTGGTCTCTCACTTTCGGGATTTGCTCGATATACTAAATAGCCTCAGTCCTGGCTCTGCAAAGAGTTGCTCCAAGTCAAACAAGCTGCGTGTCGCCTTTATTTTTGATAAACAACTCATAGCCAAACTAAACTTTTTTCAAACAGCTCATGAGGTTTTGATTGTTAGCTTTGTTTCCTATCAATACTAAAATAATACTAGTGAATTCATGAATTGCTGACGGTGTTGATTGCATGCACTGGGTAGGAATTTAAAATATCTAATATAATCAATTGGGGTATTTTCTAAATAATTGCTGTGAATATTAGAAACCAGTTGATAATATGAATGGAATAATACATTGTCTTCAAATCCCTTAATAGAAAACTCAACACAGTTAGTTGGGTTTTAATTCTCATAATTTCCCTAGAGATTTCCTGAATACTTAAAGCATGTTGACAAATACCAAACTTAGGTCAACTGCAAATAGAGATCGAAAGATTTCTGTTTTTATTTAGCTTTATGTTGAGTTTTTTTTCATTAATTTAGATTATTTCATAGAACCTCTATTTCACTTCAAAGAAAAATAATATCAATCTCCACTATTTGAGAAATTAGGATTAAGTTTTCAGTAACATTGATGGGAAGCAAGCAACAAATGATGAAAGTCCCCTCCAGGGCAATCTATTGAAATAGCATTTGCTTGTTCATTTGTTTCTACCTTTACTCTTAGAAATTGTATGTAATTAGTCTCTTGTTATTCCATATAACTAATTGGAAAAAGTGACCCTGAGCCATTACTGCTACTGGAAACTACGTAAGACTTAGAATTGCCCCTGTTAATGTTTTCACATGATAGAAATTCTGGAAATTGTAAGAAGTGCCCATATCTGATAGCTATTGATGGCTCTTTATTCACATGGATAAAGAATTGTTCTTGCATTTTTGCTCACTAATTTCTCTTGCATTTTGAATTAAGAGTCCTGAGTTCTAGTCATAGCTTTGGCAATAAATGATTAAATGAACCACCAGATCCATAAAGAAGGGCCAGGCTAAATATACTTTAAGGTTCATTCTCTAAAATTTTATGGTTCCAGATATATTGAAGTAGTACTAAATATTTATTAAACAAACTATAGTAATGTTGACAAGTTATCAGAATCGAGTCCTTAGGTAGAAGCCTAACAGCAGGGTCAGGTCCATGATTTTCTCCAGCGTTCATCAACTGTAATAGTTCACTCTGGAATAGTGAAAGAATACCACAGAAATCCTCAAATAAATCTGTCTTCCAGAACTCAGCTAAAAGTTGCTCTTCATATACTTATATTATGTAGTGACCTAGATTACCTATAATACATTAATATCTCTTCAATGTTAATATTAACACTACCTCCTGATATTAAAAAAAAAAATACTATAATCCAGGGTCTCCCTAAAAACAGGCCCAGTGGTAGCTGAGTGCCTTTAGTCCACTAACAATATTCTTCATGAAATAAAATTGAACTAGTATTCTTAACCTTGATATAGTGAAAAAAGAAACACAAATTCATTAGTGAAACGTATTCATCCAGTTGTTCAAATCTTGTGCTCTTAGATTCTGTTAATACTAACTTAAATCAAAATCTACCCGAAACATTACTGAACGGTCTTTACAAAGTGTTTTTAAAAGGTTGTCTTTATATTTCTCAGTGTGTTCTTAATTAAAGAATTTATGAGGTTTCAATGAAAAATTAATTGGTCTTCTGTCAATTTAGAACTAGGAAAAGATTCATTTCTCTTTTCTAAGATGTATTAATTTATCAGCTGAGGATACCTTACATCCTGTGCATCCCTTATATTCTTTAAAGCCTAAAACCTGAGACCTAAATCCAAAGTTCAAACATAGTACTGTTCAGTTAGTAGTAGTAAACAGTCCTTAGTTTACATACTAAAAATGAAGGTTCTGGTCATAACCAAGCCATCGCTCAGCTAAGCACAAGCCACACAAGCATGAGAGCAGTCAATGGAATAGGAGAGTATGTTTGCAACTTCTGAAATCATCAAAGATTCATACAAGCACAGACCGTTCTTATAAATACAAACCAGAATTACTTAGAACTTATCCAAATCAGCTTGGGAAAAATTAGGGACCCCAGTGGGAAAAGAGGCCAATAATATGAATAAACAATTTGAAGAAAAAACATGTAAGTGTTAAAAGCGTCTATTACTTATGTTCATTAGTCACCAGAGAAACTAAGTTAAAACAAAATTTCACTTTATAGTTAGTAAATTGGTCAGCATTAGGAAGCTAAATACGGCCAGGCCACAAAAGGATAGTGTACCACAGAAGTGCAGGTTCTCTGTAGTAGAATGGCTGTTGGAGATGCTTGTCAAGCCTTCTCTTGCATATTCAGGTTTACAAGTAGGAAGTCTACCATTCATTGCGTTTGTCAAATCATTGGAGTCCATCATTAGCCTACCTTCTCCTTAAATCGTGACTTGGAGGAAAGCGTAAGCTTCTCATTCTCTACACAAGTTTCTGAGAGGACCAGGGCACTAATACTGTCCATGAAGAGCCACCTTCAGAGCACAGCCTAGGCTCCTGTATGTTCAAAGCCAGTGGATAGTTAGGAGTCACACAGTTGTCTTCCCTGTCTTCTACCATCTGCCTGAAATCCTATAGCATCATATTATCATCTTATACTTCTATAGAATATGGCATCTTCCAACTCTGAGGTTCAACTGAATTTTCCGTTTGACTTAAGTCTTAGAAAAGCTGAAGTGGTTTGTTGTCTCAGTTTGCTTGCTACTACCATAACAAAATACCTGAGGTCAGATAACTTAAAATGAGCATAAGTTCATTTAGTTCATGGTTCTGGGAGCCTGGTATTAGCATCTTTTCACATCTGGTGAGGATCATCTTACTGCACCATAACATGGTGAGGATTATCATATCATAAGACACAGCAAACATGCTAGCTTCCACTCTTCTTTTTCTTTGGGGGGTATAAATGATTTTTTTATACTGAAGATAAGTTTCTATTTTAAATAATAGGAAACAAGAAGTGAGTAAGGAAACTGTCTACTGCCATAGATGTACATGACCTTCATGGTATATAATATGAAGACATTTCAATTTGCAGCCCTTAGCCCAGAAATGTCAAGTGGTTTTCCATCCAATCCAATACTTCTGGATTGCTAGTACAAACGTAATTCATACATACATACATACATGAAGATTATGTATATGTGTATATGTATATGTGTATATATATATATATATATATATATATATATATATATGTTGTTGATAGAAACCCCCATAGCAGACAAAGAGAGGGAAAGCAAATATTAAGGAATTATATAGAACACTCTTTTTTGCAATTGACTAATTGACTCATTTGCATAGCATCTCAGTCATACCAAACACAGTCACTTGCAGGATCAGTTCGGGTTGCTTAAAAGCCCAGACCTTTGCAATCCTCTGTAAGTATTTGGAAGTTACTTGTGTTAAATTGAAATGAAGCCAATTCTTTTCCCCAGCAGTAAATGCACACTGAGAAAGCCAAGGGGAAAAAAGAGCAGAATGGAGTTTCCCCGAAGCTTCAGTGTGAAAAGACAAGAACAGCTGATTTCACACATACATGAATGGGTTTCCTTAAAAAACCCAAGTGCAGCTGAGCATGGTGAAGTACAGCTGGGACTGAAGCAGAAAGATGGAAAGTTCCAGGCCTATTTGGGATACATAGCTAAACTTTTCATTAAAATGTTAAAAATATAAATTTTAAAAGGTAGGAGGGACCAGGTGTGGTAGAACATGCCTTTAATTCCAGCACTCAGGAAGAAGAGTCAGGCAGACCTCTACGAGTCTCTCTGAGTTCAAGATCAGCCTGGTCTACATAGTGAGTTATAAGCCAGCCAATGTTAAATGGTAAGAACCTAGCCAAAAATCATATATATATATATATGTGTGTGTGTGTGTGTGTGTGTGTGTGTGTATAAAATCAACAAACAAACAAACAAAGTGAATGAAGGAGGGGAAAATAAGAAATGAACAAAAGGGATGGACTGGAAGGACGTTCCCCTCTTTTTCAGATAGAAAAAACCCCTTTCTCCAGATGAACTGCACGAATGTGTTGGTCAGTAAATATTTATCCAGCAACTCTAAGACACTGTGCAGGTGGATCTGAGCTCTGACTCTACTTTCTCCTTATATCCTTAATCATTTGTAGCTTCTTTTCAAAGGTAAACTGACCGCGTACTTGCAGGCCACAAGGAGCAGGCTAGTTTTAGTTGGAGAACCACGTGCTCCACTTGGTCATGGCCTTTCACGTGGGAGGTCGTCTTCTCACTTAACTTGGAGATCCAGCTTCCTGGATCACCTTCCACAGTTGGCTCAGCGGAGAAACAAGGAGAGGTAGGGTAAGAGCCAGCCAGGAATGCCCCCTCTAGATACCGTTATGCTTCCTCTGGACAAGTCTCTTCCTCATCTGATCGGCCCACTGGTCCAAGCAGGGAGTCAGACCTTATCTAACCTAATAGCCCACGACCTAATCTAGTCACTCCCAAAGTGTCCAAGTCTAGGTACCATCAATATATGAACTTAGGGGATCAGTTTTCGATGTGTGGAACTTGACAAGAACACCCAAACTGTGGTGTGGGTCCAAGTGGGAAATAAAAGGAAAAGACAAATATACAGATCTGTGCTGATTTTTATTTCAGAAAGATAAAGATATTTATGCTCCTAGACACAAAATAACTTTTTAGCTCCACTCCCCCCACCAAATATCCTTAGGGTCTGTTACAGTTTTAAAAGCAAGAGACTAGAGACTTTAAAATCCAATTACCTCAAGCCATACAGCATATAACTTTTTTGAAAATTAAATCATTAGCTTCTGAAAGTATAATTTAAAAATAATTATGCCTGAAATTTGTTAACTGATTTTTAAATAAAACTTATGAATAAAGCATAATAATTTACACCTAAGGATTTACCCTTCAAACATTGAAGCAAAGTGTGATATTTCAAGCTTTTTATGTAATATTGAATATCTTTCTCCAACAAAATTAGATGACTTTGATTTCCCCAAATTGGGTCTGTTTCTCTCTCTTAGCAGTGTATTGCTCGAGGGTGGTAAAGTAGTATCTCAAAGTGTGGGAAGGACCACCTGTCTCAGAATTATCCCAGTATTTAAAATACTCAACTCTTAAGCCCCTTCCCAAACCAGGGAAAGCAGACTATCTAGAGATGGGAGCCTGAGGTTTAGCATAAAAAGATAAAATAAAATAAAATAAACCTCCCCAGTATTCCTAAATAATTACCTGTAGAACTAAAGTACTTAAGCACTCTAATTAAAATGTGAAAAGCACTGTTTTGTAAATATAAACTGAATAGGATCTTTTCTTTGAATTTATAAATACCACTCTCCACAGAAAATCAACTTAACATAATGATTAGGGGCCTTAGACTAAACCTCAACAAATGTCTGATTCCCTTTGCCACTATTTCCCCTTATGAATGATATCAGCAAATTATTTAAATTCGCTGTGATAAATAGGATCTACAGTAATCCCTTTTTCCTCCCTCAGAGGCATAGTGTGAGGTTAATTAAATAACAGCTGCAAAGTACTTGGGGCTCCTTAGAGAAAGATATTATATAAGACACAATGTTATATATGCTCCCTTTTCTTTCCTCAGCGATGACAATAAGGCTAATTGTTCCTGAGACGGGGCCTGCAGCAGAGGAAACAACCATGACACGGATTTCACAAGTATTAAATTCACAAGGGCAGCATTTTGTCACAGTTGGTATGGGACCCAGGGAATGCTATTCTTCTGTTCTTTGCACAAAGACCACTGCCATCTTGTGGGAAATCACCATTGTCCTTGTGGGGCTTCTGTCTCATTCATGTGAAGTGGTGACAAGATAATTGGGTTTCCTGCTATGGAATCAAAGATTTGTAGCTTGTGTATTCTTGATCATCTTGAAGCATGCTATCTTGTGGCACATAAAGGCTAAGTGAGACCACGTGAAGGTCACATGAGGGTCAGATAGTTCTAACGGAAGGAAGCCTTCTCTAAACAGGAAAGCTTTCTGGGGCTTGCAACCAGATACAGCCTTCAGACAGGGTTTGCCATAAAAAATCTGCCTTTGAGTTTCATTATGCTCTGGAATTAAGGCCAAAAAAAGAGGAAAACAATCATCACTAGAGATCATTAAATCCACTGTTGATTGCTCTGGGAAAAATATGTCAATCTGTAGACGTTGTTTGTGTTCATTTGTCAGAAGCAGAAGAGGATTGCTTACAGAAAATAAGTGAGGAAAGACCATCACACAGTCCTCAAGCCGATCAGGCTTCGGCAAATAATTGTCATATTTTCACAAACGCGCGGTGAATTTTGAAACCCATCCTACAAAAATAGGTTCTTATCAAAGGATGGTTCCTTTCTAGCCTTTCTCATATTTGTTAAGAGGTTTGGCATTTATAACAAACTACACCTAAAGAAAATGTAGAAAATGTCTTTGGTTTAAAAAAAAAAAAAACTCGCTACCTTCGGGATTGTTTTTATGTGCCTTCTTAGATTTTCTGTGATGTCAGTCTTTGTCAAAACAATGAACAGGTGAGTTCTTACGTCACACCTCCGCTTGTTCACCGCTGTGCATCCGCTCAGCCCTCACCTCAGATATCACCGCTCGGCTATGTGGTCCAACTTCAGTGTTCATCCACTTATCAGGAAACCACGTTATATTCACTTATGCCAGAATGTTAGAGAAGGAGGAAGTCATATCGCTGACGCACTGCTTTGTTCTGTTTTATGAATAATTAGCCAATCACATAAAATCTAAAAAGAAAAAAAAGGAAAGAAAGAGAGAGATGGGGAGAGACAGAAAGGGAACAAATACACCCTGGGAAACTGGCACAGGTAGAGGATTTAGAAAAAGTGATTGCTTTCTTCTGTAACTTTATATGTCATCACATTGGTGGCCTTCTATTCAGCTTCGTAGTTTCCAAAAATCTAAAAACTTTTTGGAAACGAGTAATATAGTATATTCTTTAGTTAAAATAAATGTTTTACCACAGTCTTAAGATTTATATCAGCACACCAACAAAGTAACACCTATCTCTCAAAGTATCAAAGAGTGATACACATTTAACAAAATGCCTTGAAGAGAGAAAAATACAGAGCCAGGAATATCACGCACACTCAAAAGAGGGGTTTTTTTTCTATAATCGTTAACGAATAAAACTTTCTCTTAAGTCTCATAACTTGAAAATAATATGTTCCATAATTTTTTTTTCACCCTGTGTTCCCAAACACATCACGCACAACCCCCTACCTGAGTCCTAGTCTCAGAAGAAGCATTTTGAAAGAAGCCACATTCTGCTGCATCTCTACCCAGGATCTGGACCTGTGTACCTGCAGCCTGGGAACCTGGAAAGCATCTGTCTCGAGGATAGCCTCTTTACTGCAAGAGCAGAATTACGTTGCCAAAACCACGATGATTTTCTTTTAGAGTACCACTTCAACCCAAATCCATTTTTTCAGCCATTATTCATGCCCCTGAAGGGTGACAATGTGCACACAGCTCCTGCCCTGGGAGGCACTTTCACAGAGAGGTACATTGGGCTTTAATGAGCAAACTCGGCCTTCTGCCTGGAGCATCTTTTTTGTTCTGGTGTCTTAGCCAGGGCCAAGGCTCACTTGAAGAAAGAGCCACCTGTCAACTCATGAGCTGTCGGTCAGGCCTTGAAATGCCTTATCCCCAATACATATTTGATTCTTTCTTCTAGGGATAGAAGCTCCTATATTTAGCTAAAACCTGGTTCTCTACTGGAAAGCTGCGTCTTATTTTTCATTTCTCTTTCTCTTCGGTTTAACCATAAAACTAATTTCTGACTAATGGTTTCTGGGCCTAAAGGATGTGTGTGTCCTCTGAACTGTTTTCTTTCAGGGGGGAAAGTGGGAAGAGGGGTGAGAGGGACTCTTATGTAGCTCAGGCTGGAAAGTTATTATCCTCTTACTCCAGCCTTCTGAGGGCTGGGATTAGCGGTATTGGACACCACACTGTGCAGCTCTTAGCTGTAAAAATAAAGCTGTTTCCTCTCTTTTCTGTAACATGGAGGTTGTTGTTTACATATATTCTCAAGAATATAAAGGCAAAGAATGTCAGCCAGAAGAAACACCTGTGGGGACAGTCCCTCTGAGTTTCCAGCCCTCTCTCAATTTTCTCTTTACACACACACACACACACACACACACACACACACACACGCGCGCGCGCGCGCACTGCTCCATGATCTCCTCTATCCTTTCCAGACCTCTGCCTTCTGTAAGAGCTATGGGACAAGGGTGGTCAGCATGCTTACCTTGCAAAGCTGCAGCTGCCTGCAATTTGCTGCTGTGCTCCCCGAAAAGCTGTTTTCAATATTTGGTCTTCTTTAACCCTTTCACAACCCACTCCACGTTAATCACTCTAATTGTTAGACAAAACCCACAAACATGCTCCTTCCCTTGGAGGTTGTATTCTAACAACAAAAATATGTAAAATCAAAAGTTCTTAATTGCAGACATTTCTTCTAAATCATTACGGAATAAAGTTATGTCTATCTTTAATTAACATGCCACGACCTTGTGCCATACATTTGAAACCGAACTCTAGCAGTACTGGCTAAACTAGGATCCAACTAAATTACTCTCCTTTCTGTTTTAAACAATTTATTTTAGAAATAGTTTCTTTTATCTGTGATTCACAGCTATCTGTAGCTAGATGGGGCTTATCTTACATTTCCATCTGAGAGTTGTCATTTCCACATGAACACAACAGAGCTTTCGTATGCCTCAGTCCTGTACTAAAACAGTTATTAAAAAAACCTTTGTTTAGCTCTCTAAGAATTTCGTACATTGTACGAAATTTAATCATATTCATCCCCTTCTTTACCCTCCCAACATCATATACTCTTTTTTTAATAAGTCATAAGGCCATTTTGTGCATCCGTATACTCTTGGTTATATGGCTATCCACAGGAGTATTAACCTATCAGGTATCACGCCCTTGAAAACACCTGACTTCCACTCTTCCCACAGCTCCTCAGCAAGGGGTGGTATTCCGTGCTACTTCCCTTCTCCATGTTGAGATCTTTGTCCAGCTTGAGCATGCACAGGTCTTAAGCATGCTGTCACAACCACCATAGTTCATACGTGCAATTGCCCTATATGGTCGGAAAAGCACTGCTTCCCTACAGCGCCCACCACCTGTGGCTCTTACGGTCTCTCTACCCCTCTTATGCAATGATCCCTAAGCTTTGGGAGGAGCTGGTGTGACACAGATGTCCACTTAGGACTGAGAATTCTATAGTCTCTTATCTTATGCCTTTCATATAAGAAATCTAAGAAAATCATACACATATGTGTCACTTTTTCTTCTTGGGCTAACCTACCTATTATCAAAGTAAATTCCAAGAACTCAGCCTCTCCTATTTCCTTCAGTATAGTAGTTGTCAGATTGATAGCTCCCTCGTTCTATCATCCATTAATCCAATTCAAATACTGCTCTTTACTAAGCTTTACTAAATACAATCCTCTCGGGTTTCCCAGCTGAATTTTAGGTTTCACTTCTGTAAAAGCCTTCAAAAGTCTCATTTCAGGCAATCGTGCCAATCCCCATCAAAGTGATAGGCTTCAATCCAGGAAAATAAGTAGCAGGAAATGGATCCTGGCTTGAGAAACTGTTTGCCAAGGCCACTCATTAGAACACTTGAACACAGACTGTCAGTTTGATCGCTTCTGATTTTTGTTTTAACGAACCCAAGGTAAATATATGTTAGGCGTGAGTGTTATGAAAGGCATCTTCTCAGAGTGAAAATTAGCAAATTATATCGGCTTAATAACAGGTCTGCTAAGTGCTTCCTTACAAAAAACACAGATATATGCTTTCTATCATAAAAATGTTTAGACATACGACACAGCTATGGGTATGAATAGTTCCCTTTGTATTTATTAGGCCTTAAAACACTGTTTCTTTCAAAATTAAAAAAATTATCTTTAATCCTGGTGAATGAGTAAAATAGTCCATATTGCAGGAGGTCTGTATTATAAGGCAGAAGGAGTAGCCTCAGTCCAAAGCTTAGAAATGTCAAAAGTGTTAAATGGATAGCTGTGAATGACTATTTTAAAATTGATGAGATGGGGCCAGGGGTGTAGCTCAGAGCTAGACTGTGTGCTTAGCATGCATGAAACCTTGGGTTCAACTCTGAGCACCCAAAGCAAATAAACAACAACAGCAACAACAAAAAAGATGATATAGTTTACTTTAATAACCTGTCTTGAACATATGTGTTTCTGATTTTAAAATAAATTATTAAATTTGATTAGTGCAGATATGTTTTTTTATTCTAAAATTAAACCAAATTCAACTGGAAAAAATAGCACGGGGGAGGCATTTGCCTTCTAAAGGGGGATTTCCAAGCAGCAGGCTTATTTACACATATGTGCAAAGGAAGGAAGGGACCAGGAACTCTACAGAGACAGCAAACAGGCGACAGAATGAGGTGATCCTACGCAGTGGCAAGCTGAAACCAGACAAATGAATAATTGATACAAATATCAAATGAGGAAAGCAGTAGGTCAGGGAGTCATGAGGAGCTAAGTCAGAAAGGCAAGTCCCTAAGGCTCCGGTCTGCCTCGTTCTCTTTGCAGCTCGGTTAATCATCATTTTTGCTTAGGATTTTTAGAGTGCTTTAATTGGTAGGCTGAATCAAAGATAGCTTCTTCATTACTCATCAGCTAACACCCAGACACACTAGGATAGCCTAGTGCTTTTCTTATTAAAAACAAAATCACGGAGAAATCTCAGTCTGCTTATAGATGGCACATTTTGATAACAAAAAGGGAAACTGCGCTGGGTTACTGTAAGGCAACATTCTATCACCGTGACAAAACGGCTACAGTAATCCACTTCTAAGGAATAACAATGTTTGGGCTCACAGTTTCAGTGATTTCCTTCCATGGGTGTTCGGCTCTACTGCTTTGCTCGGGTACGGCTTTGTGGTGGGGAGCATGTGGCAGAAGTTGCCAGCCTCACCGTGGTCAGCAAGGAGGGGCATTTCAATATCTCTTCTAAGGACATTCTCTAGTGACCTAACTTTCAATAAGCCACATCTCCTATCAGCTGTGTCACCTCCCAGTACTGCCACAAGCTAGAGACCAAGTTTTAACATGCCGGCCTTGGGAAGACACTCAAGGTCTAAACTACAGGAATTATTTAATAAATTTCTTTTTCATTAAAAAAAAAAAAAACTAAAAGCAAAAGAATATATTTTACTCCTGCAAGGTGTTGTTAGCAACTAAAGTATAAATGACAGCTACACCTCCTCACCAAGACTAAGAGAACATTGAATCCTGAAAAAAAGGGAGGACAAAGATTACAAAATCCTGTGGTTAGGGAGGACTACTGAAAAATGGTGTCTTCTCTAAATGACAAGGGTATTGTCTCCACAGACACACAACAGCCATGATTCCTTGCACGATACAAGAAATCAGACAGAGAAACCCAGAAATATACATACATTATATCCCAGCATGGCTGGGGAGAGTCTCAACTCCTAGTTGAGGGGCTACTGGCAACTGATAGTTAATGAAAGAAGGAGAATGGATTTTCTTCAAGGACATGGCCCCTAGTAAGTCAACCACGTTCCAGGAGGTGACCATGCACACATATGCACGTACCTTAATTGAACTCAGTAAGTTATTAAAAATAAGAAAAAGAAAAGGACATGAAGGTGAGATGAGAATGTTGGGGGGAGGATCCAAGAAGAGGAGGGTTTGGGAAGTAATAGGTGAATAGCATCAAAATGCATTGAACATATATGTGAAACTCTGAAAAAAGAAATACATTTTATCCAGTAATGGTATAAAAGCTGCCTAAAGTGTGGGTTGGTACAATGGCCTCTCTGGCCTGAGACCATCCTCACCACTTGAGAGCCTCCACTTCACTCTGTAATAAACCCTATCTTCTACCCTTCAAAAAGGTTTATTATAGAAAAAAATCCTAAAATGCATATACAACCAGAGAAAGCCCTGGACAACCAAACAATCCAAATATTAAATGAATTATCATTCCAGATTTCAATGTAATATAGAGCTACAGTAATAAAGACAATGTGGTGCAAAGCACAAAAGCACACACGAAGACTAACGGAACAAAACAGGAGACTGTTTTGTCGTGATTACATTTAACTACAGCCATCTGATATTTGACAAGGAGGCCGACAGCATAAACTGCAGGAAGACGGCATCTTCAACAAATGACATTCCAAAACTTGTCTCTGTACCCCTAGGGAAGTGTAGCTCTCACCCCTCACCAGAGACATTTCTCTTTATAGCAAACTGAGGCCATTGCAGAAAGTCACAACAGGTCAAAATGAAGAGACCAAAAGATCATGGGATTCCAACCCCAACAGTTAGATCTAACACAAGCCTGCACCTAAGGCCCAGGCAACATCACAAAGAGAGGCCAAAAAGATTATTAAAGCCAGAGGGCCCAGAAGTCTATTTTGAGAGTGTGTTGACTAGAAATGACAAGAAAATTACCACAAGGAAGCCTCAACAATATGGCTCCTAAACAAGACATGAACACTGGAAATATCAATAGACATGTTAATGCAAAAGGGGGAAATCTCAGGGAGTCATACCCCTAAACAAAGAGGTACAGGCAACCAGTGATGCAGAGAGAGAATTATTCTGAGGGATCAGCTCCCTAATTGATTGCTCAATGCAAAATGCCCAACCTTTAAATCATATACACACAAGCTACATTAAGCACACCTAACAGGTCGTATCTATTTGAGCATTTATATGGTGTGTGTGTGTGTGTGTGTGTGTGTGTGTGTGTGTGTGTGTAACAATAATAAGAAAAAAGGAATCATCAATTTGAAAGAGTGTTAGGGAAGAAATGGAAGTACTTGGAGGGAAAGCACAAGGGAGGGGTGTGCTCTCTCCTATTACTCTGAGCACCTCAAGACTGAATATATATATGTTCTTGTGTGTAGCTGCTGACTACCAAAGTTGATGATTCCTTTTTTGCTTATTATGAATAAATACCCTATGTACTTTGTGAGAAGACATTTTAAAAGAACATACTTCTTTAGAGTTCTTAGGAAAATCCTAGGGGTATATTATATTATATGGAGGAGAGGAGCGGAGAGGAGAGGAGAGGAGAGGAGAGGAGAGGAGAGGAGAGGAGAGGAGAGGAGAGGAGGGGAGGGGAGGGGAGAAGAGGGGAGGGGAGGGGAGAGGGAGGGGAGGGGAAAGGAAGGAGAGGGAGGGGAGGGGAGGGGAGGGGAGGGGAGGGGAGGGGAAGGGAGGGGAGAAGAGAAGAGGGGAGGGGAGGGGAGGGGAGAAGAGAAGAGAAGAGAAGAGAAGAGAAGAGAAGAGAAGAGAAGAGAAGAGAAGAGAAGAGAAGAGAAGAGAAGAGAAGAGAAGAGGAAAAGAAAAGAAACTAGTTAAGACAGGCTGGAGAAAAGCACTTGCCATTCAGACTCAACAATCTGAATTTGGATCACCAGGACCTATGTGAAAACAAAGCTGTGTGCAGTACCACAAGCCTCTGTAATCAGAAGGTGGAGACAGAAGAATATTCTGAAACTTCCAGGGCAGCTAAACTGGTTT
Source organism: Cricetomys ansorgei (assembly GCA_026225945.1). Classification (NCBI taxonomy): domain Eukaryota; kingdom Metazoa; phylum Chordata; class Mammalia; order Rodentia; family Nesomyidae; genus Cricetomys; species Cricetomys ansorgei. Next base: position 4,356,125 of record JAMJFZ010004031.1, read on the forward strand.
AGACGGCAGTGAAGACAGCCTGTCTCCAACAAAGTAAAAAGGTGAAGACTGATGCCCTAAAGTTGACATCTGACCTGCATATGTCCATGTACTACACACACACACACACACACACACACACACACCAAAAATTATAATCTAGTAGAAGAGATGGGACAGCCCTATTTCTGTTCCGTCATCTAGTAAAAATAGCATATGAATCACTTACACGTTCATCAGATTGTGAGTCCACTGAGAAACCTATTCATGAATTATTTTTATAGTTTCAGAATGGCATACAGTCCGACATAGAGATAAGTAATGTGACTGAGTTGTTCACAGAAGGAATCAGACCTGTGGAGAGTCACTGGCATATATAGCATATGCGTAAAGAACCTCTGCCCCTTGTAATCAGAGTCCATCCGCCGAAAGGCACACTCCACAGCAACACACCTGTCCAATGTGGAATACTCCAACAGAAACAGTATTCATAGCCCCTTCTTTTAAGGAGGTCGGTGTGTTTCTGATATAGCACCAGTATTTTGTATCCCAAGGAGTAGAACATTTCACTGCGAAATTCTTCATATATATTTCACTTCTAAACATTGACCTAACTTAGGACCTCTCTACCTACACAAAATTCACCATCATGTAACACTGCTCAGTAACAATATAAAGCAGGAATTATCAGCCAGTGATGTTTTCAAAGGCCAATCTCAGCATTCTGTGACCGAAATCCTACAATATTTCAGAATTCCTAGAGCAAAGTTCTTGTAAAACCTATCCTCCTTTGCTTCCCTGGACCCACCTCCTCCAGTGATGGCGATGAATTCCTGCCTCAGTTTTTGCATTATGATTTCTGTTCCCTTGGCCCAGACTTTTGTCTTCCTTTCTTTTGTCAAGCCTTTGGCAAATTTTACCTTCTAAATGAAATCTACTCCACCTTCCCTGTTCACAATAGAAACTGAAGGGAATCCGATTCTACAAGCCCAAGCATGGCACTTTGGCATAAGAATTATTCTGAACTGAGGGCCACTGAGAAGTGGCAAAGGCAGAAAGTACTACCCGTCATTTCTCTTTTTGCCTAAAAGCCAGACATAAACTTCCCTTGGGAATAGCCCTCCTTGCTCTTTCTCATACCAGAAAAGGACTCTTAGAATCAGAAATAGCCGACTTGACCCTACATAACAACCTCACCAAGCACCTTTAACTTTTATTTCTCTCCTACCATACATTTACCTCCTGTAACTGACTTGCCCCAGAAGCTGAAATGTTTCCATCATCTTTGTTTGTAGAGCTGCTTTTCTACAACTTACTTCCCTTTCTTAAAATGATATGCAAGCCCAGCTTCTCACCCCCTTTTTGAGTTATTCACCACTGAGTTCACTCATCACCACACTCATCACCGCACTGCACACAGAAATAACTTCATTTTTCCTTTCGGTGATCTGTCTTTCATCAGTTTAATTTGTACGTCCTAGGTACTATGCCTAAAGCATCATAAGGAAAGGGGTTTATCCTTCCCAACAGAACTTTGACCAGCATATCCCATCCCCCTGTTCTATTTTCTACACAAAATCTCTGATGTTCTCATGTATTATGCAAATATATGATTTAATTATTATATATTTGTATTCAGATAGATAGATAGATAGGTGATAGATAGATAGATAGATAGATAGATAGATAGATAGATGATAGATAGATGATAGATAGATGATAGATGATAGAGATAGATACATAGATAGATAGATGATAGATAGATAGATGATAGATAGATAGGTGATAGATGATAGATGATATATAGATGATAGATAGATAGATAGATAGATAGATGATAGATAGATAGATAGATAGGTGATAGATGATAGATAGATAGGTGATAGATAGATAGATAGATAGATAGATAGATAGATAGATAGATGATAGATAAATAGGTGATAGATGATAGATAGATAGATAGGTGATAGATGATAGATAGATAGATGATAGATAGATAGATAGATAGATAGATAGATAGATAGATGATAGATAGAGCTAGATAGATACATACATAGATAGATGATAGATAGATAAATAGATAGATAGTGATAGATAGATAGATAGATAGATAGATAGATAGATAGATAGATAGAGATATATCCCTCTGAGTCCAATTTGTGTCATCCATATACTCACCAGTATGGGGCTATTCACTGATGTGTGTTTAACCTACCAGGAAATAAACTTTTAAAGAAAACTGATTCTTCGGCCCCAGAAGCTATCAGCTGTCCATATCTCAAAGGCTAGGGGTGGGTGCTCAAGAGCCGCTCCATCCTCTGTGCTGCCATGTTTTACTGGCTTAGTCTTACACTGACCTTGTGCAGGCAAGCACAGATACTATGAGTTCCTGAGTGTCACAGTCCTGACATGTCAGCACATCCAGAAAACATTATTTGCTCCAGTCCTCTCTGACTGACTCTTACACATTTGCATCCTTCCCTTATCCAATGGCCTTGGGGACAGGTGCGATATAGATGTCCCATTTGTGGCTGAGCACTCCACATACACATATTCTCTGCATTTTAACTAGTTGTGAATTTCTGTTTTAACTACCATCCAGTAGACAAAGAAATTTCTCTGATGATGCCTGAGAGTTATATTAATCTATGAATATAGAGATACAAATTTAGAGGGTGGTTCAATACTTACAGGACAAGGACTGTTGATTCTTTTTGTTCTTCGATGTTGTACTGACTAGTTTCATGTCAACTTGACACAAGCTAGAGTCATCAGAGAGAAGAGATCCAAGATTGAGATAATGTCTCCATAAGACCCAGCTAGAAGCAAGCCTGTAGGGAGTTTTCTGAATTTTCTTATGTGGGGAGAGTCCAGCCTATTATGGGTGGTGCCTTGCCTGGACTAGCAATTCTGAGTTCTATAAAAAAAACAGGCTGTGCAAGCCATAATGAACAAGCCAATAAGCAATACTCTTCCACAGCCTCTGCATCAGCTACTGCCTCCAGGATTCTGGTCTGCTTGAGTGCCTGTCCTGACTTCCATTGATGATGAACTGGAAGCTTAAGCCAAATAAACCTTTTCCTCCCCATGTTGCTTTGTTCATGCTGTTTCATCACAGCAAGAGTAACTCTAACTAAGACAGATGTATCCCCAGTATATTAAGAAGCACGGCATATAGGGTAGGTGATGGCTAATCTTGGTTGTCAACTTGACTACATCTGGAATTAGCTAAAATGCAAGTGGCTAGGTACACCTGTGAGGGGTGTTTCTTGGTTGAGTCATTTGAGGTAGGAAGACTCACTCTAAATCCTGATCTTTCGAGGTGAGAAGATCCACCTTAAATCTGGGTCACGCCTTCTGGTGACAGCCTATATAAAGGACTCAGAAGGAGTCCTATATAAAGTCCTATATAAAGGACCCTCCAGCTGGCAAGTTCAGTCTCTCATTGGTATTAGAGCCTACTTATTTAGGATTCTGACATATACTGAAAACCAGCTGAGAAATCTAGTCCAGTGAACTGAACAACTACTGATTCTTGGACTTTCTATCAGTAGATGGCCACTATTGAACTAGCTAGACCACAGGCTGTAAGCGATTCTAGTAAATCCCCTCTATATATCCATTCTATCAATCTGTTTCTCTGCAGCAGTGGTTCTGAACCTTCCTAATGCTGTGACCCTTTAAGATGCTTCCTAATGTTATAATGACCCCCAACCATAAGATTATTTTTGTTGCTATCTCATAACTGTAAGTTTGCCAGTTATGAATTGTAATATAAATATCTGATATACAGATGGTCTTAGGCGACCCCTGTGAAAGGGCTGTTCAATCTCCAAAGGGGTTGTGACCCGCAGGTTGAGAACCACTGCTCTATAGACCTGACTAGTGTAGAGGTAT